>OY997268.1:181149758-181749758 GCA_963921465.1 Triticum timopheevii | reverse complement strand
GCTCTTCCTGGTGTCACTGTCACCGGCGAGGTCACTGTCACCGGCATGCTCACTGTCAATATTGCCAATCAGCAGTGTCTTTCCAGTTTTCCACCTGTAGCTTAGACCGTAGTAGCTGGTGCCAGCGACATAGCGAAAGATGCGCTTCGCTGCCATCATGTGCTCTTGTAGGTTGCTCCATGAAGCTACTCACAAAGTCGATGGCGAATTCCAGATCCGGCCTTGTGCTCTTGTAGGCTGCCAACGATCGATACTCTGTGGCATCCACCTTTTTCACCAAGCTCTCACGTCTCAGTTTGAGTCGCCCCCATTGGAGTGTGAGCTGGGTTGCAGCCTTCCATTCCTCCAAGCTGAAGGATGCGTGAGGCGTAGTGTGCCTAACATAGTCTGATGCCATCGCCATCTTGCTGGACTTCGATTCCGAGATAGAATGACAGCAGTCCAAGGTCACTCATCTGGAATTTTGCTTCCATCTTGTCCTTGAAGCTCTCCACTGCTCCCTTGGATGAACCAGTGATGATCAAATCATCTACATAGACTCTAATAAGCACGATTTCGTCACCGGTGGATCGCGTGCTTGTGCCCACAATGTTTGAAGCCAATTTCCTTGAGCGTGCATTAAAGCTTCACGTTCCATGCTCATGGCGTGGTGACGCACCGGTGGATCGCGTGTTTGTGCCCACGATGTTTGAAGCCAATTTCCTTGAGCGTGCAGTAAAGCTTCATGTTCCATGCTCGTGGCGCCTGCCTAAGGCCATAGAGGGCCTTATGCAGCAGCATGACTTTTCCTTATTCGGTGATGATGAACTGAGCGTCTTCTCCACATAGACCTCCTCCTTCAGTTCTCCATTAAGGAAGGCTAATTTTACGTCCATGTGGTGGACAGGCCACCCCTCCTGGGCAGCCAAAGCAAGAAGCAAGCCAAAGCAAGAAGCAGACGGGTGGATTCCATGCGAGCCACAGGCGCAAATACTTCATCAAAGTCAATGCTGGCTTGCTGCACGAAGCCGCGTTCGACCAGCTGTGCTTTGTGCTTGATCACCTCACCAGTTACATCTTTCTTCAATTTGTAGACCCATTTGAGGCCTATTGGTCGATGCCCATGTGGTAGATCGACGAGCTACCTTGTCCTGTTTTGCTCCACCACGCCCATTTCCTTGCGCATGGCTGCTTGTCATGCCTTGCCTCTCTCAACTTCCGCAAATTAGCACGGCTCCCCCATGCTCGACAAGTGTAGCTTGGCGTCGATGTTGCGCGGTGCAAGTCCAGGCAGTGGTTCTCTAATCAGTTTCTGGACCATCCAATAGCGAACTGGCGTGTCGCTGTGAGCGGCATCGAGTCGATCATCATCATGTGCTGGTGTTGTGACAAATTCTGGAGTTGCTGGAGCTGATGCAGGTGATGGTGGTGCGGCAGGTGAAGTACCCTGAGTCACATGTCCTGTTGACACAGGCTCAGCTCGCCCTGAGCTGGACACATAGCTGGATGCCTTTGCTGCGTGACGGCAGATGTACTGGATATCGAAGTTGCTGCCTGAGTGTGCGCAGTCGTCTGCTGCCCAATCCCAAGCCACGTTCTTCATCGAAGATGATGTCGTGGGCAATGCGGATGCGCGTCACAGGGTCTAGCAACCGGTACACCTCACACTTTCCTCATAGCCAATTAACACAGCGGGAGAGCTGCGGCCGTTGAGCTTATGCAGGTTCCCCTGTTAACATACGCCAAGCACCCAAAGGTGTGAAGGTAGTGGACAGCTGGCTTGTGGCCTTGCCATGCCTCACAAGGTGTCTTTCCAGCAAGGGATTTAGTGGGAGTACGGTTGAGCAGTAAGACAGCAGTGCTCACAGCCTCCCCCGAAAATTCAGCTGGTGTGCTCCTCTGTTTCAGTAGAGCACGGCCATTGTGGTTGATCGACATCAGGTGCCTGAATCCTTTTGATGACATCAGGTGCGTTGCTCTTGCCATCCAGGAGCATCACCCACATGTAGCGAGTGGCGTTGTCCACCTGCAGTAAGTAGGGCTGTCCTCCAGGTGTCACCGGTGAAACAAGACCGCAGAGGTTGCACTGGACGACCAAGAAGTAGCTGCTGCGCGCGGTACCTTGCTTGCCGAGGAATTGCGCCACGCGATGATGCTTGGTGATGACACGTGTCGCAGAGCTGCTCCACGTGATCCGGCTTTGGCAGCCTGCGTGTTATGGCGAGGCATCACATCTTCTCTAAGGGTGTGTTTGGCAGCTGTTCCCACCCTAGCGTAGTCGTTCCTCTTTTGAGACATGTTAAGTCTAGACATGCTGGGTACATGCATGTGCAGTCGTTTGGTTGTGATGTATGTGTTGAGACATGCTCTGTCAGAGACTGTGTTTGGTAGCCTGTATCTGAGGTGGGCTGCATCAATAAAGTTTTTGGTGCTAATACAATTCCGAACAACATTTCTACATTTCACTAATAATCCAAGCAATAAAACTTCACCGTTTCAACATAATCTGAACAATGAAAGATTATTTCGGCTATATATAAATATGAAGAAACAATTACTAGATTCATATCTCAGCATATTGGAACAATAAACATAATCTCAGCAATATAACATCACTAGATTCATATTACATAGCTTTATTGAATTCCAGTTGAACAATAACAGTTGCATAACACTGAAGAAATCGATTTCTTCTTGTGCTTCAGTAGTGCTGCTACTACTACTGAACCTACTGAACCTGAACCTGATGAATGCATCATGCAGCAGAACTATTACCAATTCCAATCAAAATCAAGAGGAAGGAACAAGTGAAACGGAGTGAGGAATGGATCAACGGGGAGTGTGTGAGGTGCAGCGGTGGCAGCATCTCCAGATCGAGGACCACTGTCAGGCACTACAGAGGCACATAGCGCGGAGGACGCGGTCGACCTCCATCCCGTTGACCAACAACATCAGCTCGTTGGCAAACTCCAGCGTCTACTGCGGCCCCGTGAGCGCAGCCCCGCGAGGCCTCGCGCGCCAGTCGCCGTCGCCACGGGGGTGGACGAACTGGCCGGAGCTCAGGCGTGGCGGCTGGAGGGGAAGGGGGAGGGGTTAGTGGAAGGAAGTAAGGAAGGGAGGAGGGAGAAGGAGGTGAAAGAAGGGAGGACGGGTGGAGGCGCTACTTCCCATGACGGCGGCGACGAGGTTGAAGAGGGGTGGCTAGGTTAAAAATGGGGTCATGAAGGAGAGTGGGATTCGGGAGGGTGGTCGTTTGAGGGGTGGTGGGTCGAACGTAGCCTAGCTGGCCCTGGCTCGCCTCGCTGGGGGTGCTCGCTCGAGCATAGTTGAGGGCCCTTTTTCCATCGGTTCAGCATAGCCCACAAGAGCCCATGCACTCTACCAAATGATGGATAAGTCTGTGTACTAGGGTCTTTGTGGGGCTGCAGCACATGGTCCTTGTGGCAGTTAGGAGGATAAAGTCCTGGACCATCAAGGACTGGCTGTTAGGATAGAGTTCTGTTCTTGACCATCAAGGACTGTCAGTTAGCATCTTAGACTAGCATCTTAGACTAGCATCTTAGACTGGCATCTTAGCAGCATCTTAGCATATGCCTTGGCTGGCTAGCAGCCTATAAATATGTATCCCCAACCCCTCAGGTTGGTATGGCATTGTGTGAGAAATAAACCAACGAAAATTGTCCCAACTCTCCTAGTGTCATCCACAACTATCAATGCTCAGGTTGAAAGGTCTAACAAGTGGTATCAGAGCCAGGTTAACCTGTACCCTGAGCATTTCCTGTGAGCAGCCCAAGTCGGTAGCAGCAGCTGCTCCGTCTGCCTCTGGTTACCTTCCTCCCTCCGGACTATCGAGCAGCAGCTCGTCTTCATCAGCCTCCTCTTCACGCAACAGCCCCCCTGCAGCGAGCCATGTCTGCAGGTCGCTCTCAGCACACGGCTACCTCGAGCATGCGGTGCCGGCAGGAGGCCGAGCGCGCCGTGGCAGAGGAGCGTGAGCGAGCGGCTGTAGCAGCAGCTGCGGCGGCGGCAAGGGTGTCGAGGCTGGCTGCAGCGGAGCTGGCAGCAGCCAGAGCGGAGGTAGAAGCAGCCAGGGCGGAGGTAGAAGCAGCAGCAGCAGCAGAAGCAGCCCGTGAGGCTACGGCGGATGCCAAGGCACTCCGCGGCAGCCCCGGCAGCTCCAGCAGCTCCGCGACTGCCGACGACGGCGCCGACGCAGATCGCGCCAAAGTGGCGCAGGAGCGGACGGCGCAGTGGGCAGCCGAGTGCGCCCGCGCTCCAGGTGGAGGCGCGCACCGCGTCGGCGGCTGCAACGACCAGGATCGCGGCCTCTACGAGGTCCGGACTGTGGTCAGGGACGTTGGTTCCAGTGTTGGGTGGCCTACCCTCACTAAAACCAACTACGTCGAGTGGGCCGGGATCATGAAGGTCAGGCTCCAGGTGCGGCGCATGTGGGAGGCAGTCCAGGACAGCAACGTCGACCACCTAGAGGATCGACGGGCACTGGACGCCCTCATCGCCGCAGTCCCGCCCGAGATGCAGTTCTCGCTTTCCAACAAGCGGACTGCCAAGGAGGCTTGGGACGCCATCGCCGCGGCACGCATCGGCAGCGATCGTGCTCGCAAGTCCACCCTGCAGGCACTCCGTAAGGAGTGGGAGAGCCTGGGTTTCAAGCCAGGTGAGGACGTTGATGACTTTGCTCTCCGTCTCAACACTCTGCTGCAGAAGTTGGTGAAGTTTGGCGATGACACATACACCGAGGAGAGAGCTGTCGAGAAGCTTTTTCGGTGCATCCCCGAGAAGTACAAGCAGATGGCTCGGTCGATCGAGTCTTTGCTGGACCTCTCCACGATGACGATCGAGGAGGCGATAGGTCGCCTCAAGGTCGTCGACACCGACGAGCCACAGCCTTCCTTGGGGCCCATCACCACCGGCGGGAAGCTGCTCCTAACTCGGGAGCCATGGGATGCCAGCCTTGGTGACAGGAAGAAGGGGGAGCCTTCTTCCACGACGGGCGGCCGCAAGCGTGGCAAGCAGCGTAAGGCGCGAAGAGGCCCCCCGGGCAGGGCACAAGGACGTGCCGAGGGTGACGCCCGCGGAGGCGCCAAGGACGGCGCCGCTGGCAAGCCCAAGCCGGCACAAGACAACAGTTGCCACAACTGTGGCCGGTTTGGCCATTGGGCCAATGAGTGTCGGCAACCACGACAAGGCCAGGCTCACGTCGCACAGGCGAAGGAGGAGGAGACGGCTCTGTTCATGGCGCATGCAAGCATTGAGCTACCTTCAGCGACTCCAGTCGCAAAGGCTTTCATCCACCTCGATGAGCCAAAAGCACATGCTCTTCTCGGCGATGGCTCCGGGAAGGACAAGACTACGGGGTGGTGCCTCGACACCGGCGCCACCCACCACATGACCGGTCGAAGGGAATTCTTCGCCGAGCTCGACTCCGATGCGCGAGGCTCCGTCAAGTTCGGGGATGCCTCCGCTGTGGAGATAAAGGGCGTCGGCTCCGTCATCTTCACCACCAAGACGGGAGAGCACCGGCTGCTCACCGGTGTCTACTACATCCCTGCGCTAAGGAACTCCATCATCAGCTTGGGACAGCTGGATGAGAACGGCTCATGCGTGCTGATTGAGCATGGGGTCCTACGCATCTGGGATCGCCAGCGTCGCCTTCTCGCCAAGGTACCCAGAGGTGAAAATCGACTCTACATCCTTGATGTGCAGGTGGCACAACCGGTCTGTCTCGCTGTCCGTCGGGACGACGAGGCGTGGCAGTGGCATGAGCGCTTTGGGCACCTTCATTTTGAGGCCCTGAAGCGCCTAAGTGCCAAGGAGATGGTGCGAGGCCTGCCATGCCTCGACCATGTGGAGCAGTTCTGCGACATCTGCGTGCTGACGAAGCAGAGACGACTCCCCTTTCCCCAACAGGCGAGTTTTCGGGCCAAGGAGAAGCTGGAGCTCGTGCACGGAGACCTGTGCGGCCCGGTGACGCCAGCCACACCAGGAGGTCGACGCTACTTCCTACTGCTCGTCGACGATCTCTCCCGCTACATGTGGGTGATGATCCTCGGCAGTAAGGGAGAAGCGGCGGACGCCATCAGGCGCGCGCAGGTTGGTGTGGAGGCGGAGAGCGGCCGCAAATTGCGCGTGTTGCGCACTGACAACGGCGGCGAGTTCACGGCGGCTGAATTCGCGTCGTACTGCGCCGATGAGGGCATCCAGCGCCACTACTCCGCGCCGTACAGCCCGCAGCAAAACGGTGTCGTCGAGCGGCGCAACCAGACGGTTGTGGGGATGGCTCGGGCTCTCCTCAAGCAGAGAGGGATGCCGGCTGTCTTCTGGGGAGAGGCGGTGCTAACGGCCGTCTACATCCTCAACCGCTCTCCTACTAAGGCACTCGACGGCAGGACTCCGTACGAGGCCTGGCATGGGCGGAAGCCGGCGGTCTCTCATTTGCGGGTCTTTGGCTGCCTTGCGTTCGCCAAGGAGCTCGGCCACATCGGCAAGCTCGACGACAGGAGCACTCCGGGAGTCTTCATCGGCTACGCGGAGGGCTCAAAGGCCTACCGCATCCTCGACCCAAAGACACAACGTGTGCGCACAGCGCGAGACGTCGTGTTCAACGAAGGGCGAGGGTGGCAATGGGACAAGGCGGTGGACGACGGCTTGACGCCGACGTATGACGACTTCATTGTCGAGTACGCCCACTTCAAGGAAGCTGGGGGAGCAAGCAGCTCCTCTTCGCCGGGCATGTCTACCCCGGCCCCCAAAACTACATCGACTCCGGCGCCTGCTACGCCGACGACACCACAACCGGCGACGCCGCATACTCCAGCCCCGGCGGTCACCACTCCGGGCTCGTCTTCATCAACACCAGCTCACGCAGAGCACAACCCGATGAAGTTCGCTTCCCCGCTCACTCACGACGAGGAGCGTATCGACGCGTGGCATGACGGCGAACCGCTACGGTACCGTACGATGGATAATCTGCTCAAGCCGGTGCCGGGACTGGTGCCACGTGACCTGGAGGCGCAGCTACAGCTCGCGTGTGAAGACGGCGAACCACGGTCCTTTGCAGAGGCCGAGAGAGACGCGGCATGGCGCGCCGCGATGCAGTTGGAGATGGATGCGGTCGAGCAAAACCGCACCTGGGAGCTCGCTGATCTCCCTCGAGGTCACCGCGCAATCACCCTTAAGTGGGTGTTCAAGCTGAAGAGGGATGGAGCTGGCGCCATCATCAAGCACAAGGCTCGCTTGGTGGCCCGAGGCTTCTTGCAGCAAGAAGGAGTCGACTTCGACGACGCTTTCGCTCCCGTGGCACGGATGGAGTCCGTGCGACTTCTCCTTGCGCTGGCTGCCCAGGAGGGCTGGCGTGTCCACCACATGGACGTCAAGTCGGCATTCCTCAACGGCGACTTGAAGGAGGAAGTCTACGTGCATCAGCCACCGGGTTTTACGATACCCGGCCAGGAGGGCAAGGTACTCCGCCTGCGCAAGGCTCTCTATGGCCTGCGGCAGGCACCCAGGGCGTGGAACGCCAAGCTGGACTCCACGCTGAAGAAGATGGGTTTTGAGCAGAGCCCGCATGAGGCTGCCGTCTACCGACGGGGGAGTGGAGGAAATGCCCTGCTGGTGGGAGTCTACGTTGACGACCTGGTGATCACCGGCACCAAAGATGCAGAGGTGGCGGCGTTCAAGGAAGACATGAAGGCCACGTTCCAGATGAGTGACCTGGGGCTCCTCTCCTTCTATCTAGGGATTGAGGTGCACCAGGACCACTCCGGGATCGCGCTTCGACAGTCCGCCTACGCCAAGCGCATCGTTGAGCTAGCTGGGCTCACCGACTGCCATCCAGCTCTCACTCCGATGGAGGAGAGGCTGAAACTGAGCCGCGACAGCACGACGGAGAAAGTGGATGCTACGCAGTACCGACGCCTTGTGGGGAGCCTTCGCTACCTCACTCACACACGGCCGGACTTGGCATTCTCCGTCGGCTATGTCAGTCGGTTCATGGAGCGACCAACGTCGGAACACCAGCAGGCAGTGAAGAGGATCGTCCGCTACATAGTAGGGACCCTCGATCACGGCCTCCACTACCCTAGGTGTCCTGGGGCGGCATACTTCGTCGGGTACAGCGACAGCGACCACGCCGGCGACATCGACACCAGCAAGAGCACGAGCGGGATCCTCCTCTTCCTCGGCAAGTGTCTCGTGAGCTGGCAATCAGTCAAGCAGCAGGTGGTGGCCCTGTCCAGCTGTGAGGCTGAGTACATAGCGGCCTCCACCGCCTGCACTCAGGCGCTCTGGCTTGCTCGACTGCTTGGTGATCTTCTCGTTCAAGACACCAGAACGGTGCAGCTCCTGGTGGACAGCAAGTCCGCCCTGGCCCTGGCAAAGAACCCCGTGTTCCACGAACGGAGCAAGCACATCCGACTGAGGTATCACTTCATCCGCAGCTGTGTGGAAGAAGGGAGCATCGAGGCGAGCTACATCAACACCAAGGATCAGCTCGCAGACCTGCTCACCAAGCCCCTTGGGAGGGTCAAGTTCCTCGAACTTTGCTCCAGGATTGGGATGATTCAACTCTCCCACAAAACGACGTACAAGACTTAGGGGGAGAATGATGGATAAGTCTGTGTACTAGGGTCTTTGTGGGGCTGCAGCACATGGTCCTTGTGGCAGTTAGGAGGATAAAGTCCTGGACCATCAAGGACTGGCTGTTAGGATAGAGTTCTGTTCTTGACCATCAAGGACTGTCAGTTAGCATCTTAGACTAGCATCTTAGACTAGCATCTTAGACTGGCATCTTAGCAGCATCTTAGCATATGCCTTGGCTGGCTAGCAGCCTATAAATATGTATCCCCAACCCCTCAGGTTGGTATGGCATTGTGTGAGAAATAAACCAACGAAAATTGTCCCAACTCTCCTAGTGTCATCCACAACTATCAATGCTCAGGTTGAAAGGTCTAACATACCAAACAACGAAAAGTGGGTACGATGGAGAACTTTTAGGCTCATGCACCCTTCGTACAGGCTACCAAACACACCCTAATGCGTCAAAATTGAGATGCCCATATCTCATGCCACTGCCAAGCCATGTCGTCATGGTGGGTAGAGAGACATATTGGCTGGGTCACCTGAAGATGTAGGAGGTAAGTAAAGGTGATTCCAGCCACGTCTAACTCGAATAAGGAGTCGACCTTGCTGATCCCAGATTGGAAGCACACCTCTTCTGATCAGCGCACATGCATCATTCTCATCTAGCTGATAAATGATAAATGCTGATGATTGAGTTCTTGAGCCTTGGATGTAGTAGACGCTGCTGAGAGCCTAGTGTTAGTTGTTCTTGCCAGTGAAGATGATTGTGCCCATGCCGCAGATTTTGACGATGGAGCCATCACCAAACTGGACGATGTCGATGATCGTGTGGTTGAGCTCGGCGAAAGCATCGCCGTGGCCTGTCATATGATTGGTGGCGCCGGTATTGAGATACCATCCTTTGACCCGCTTATCATTGTCACGTAGAGAGTGGTTGCTAAAGCACTTCCTTTTTCTCATCTTATATATAGAGTTAGGGAATAAATTGAAATTTATATAATTTCATTCATATAACAATAAAATCTAGTGTTTAGAAGTAATTTTCTTGATTGCTTCCACCCGCTCATCGTTGTCACGTAGAGTGTGGTTGCTGAAGCAATTCATTTTTTTAATCATATACATAGAGTTGGGTAATAACTTCAACAACAACAACGACTGGGCCTTTAGTCCCAAACAAGTTGGGGTAGGCTAGAGGTGAAACCCATAAGGTCTTGCGACCAACTCATAAGATCTCGCAAACAACTCACGGTTCTGGCACATGGATAGCAAGCTTCCACGCACCCCTGTTCATGGCTAGTTCTTTGGTGATACTTCAATCCTTCAGATCTCTCTTTACGGACTCCTCCCATGTCAAGTTCGGTCTATCTCGACCTCTCTTGACATTATCAGCACGCTTTAGCCGTCCGCTATGCACTAGCAGGCTAGAGCTTCTGGAGGCCTGCGCTGAATATGGCCACACATCCATCTCAACATGCGCATCTCCGCCACACCTAACTGTTGAACATGTCGCCTTTCAGTCGGCCAACACTCAGCACCATACAACATTGTGGGTCGAACCACCGTCCTATAGAACTTGCCTTTTAGCTTTTGTGGCACTCTCTTTATCACAGAGAATGCCATAAGCTTGGCGCCACTTCATCCATCCGGCTTCGATTTGATGGTTCACATCTTCATCAATACCCCCATCCTTCTGCAACATTGACCCCAAATATCGAAGGTATCCTTCTGAGGCACCACCTGCCCATCAAGGCCAACCTCCTCCCCGTGCCTAGTAGTACTGAAACCACACCTCATGTACTCAGTTTTAGTTCTACTGAGCCTAAAACCTTTCGATTTCAAGGTTTGTCTTCATAACCGACTTCCTATTGACCCCCATCCGACTATCGTTGACTAGAACCACATCATCCACAAAGAGCATACATCATGGGATATCTCCTTGTATATCCCTTGTGACCCCATCCATCACCAAAGCAAAAAGATGAGGGCTCAAAGCTGACCCTGACGCAATCCTAGTTTAATCGGGAAGTCATCAGTGTTCATCACTTGTTTGAACACTTGTCACAACATTATCGTACATGTCCTTGATGAGGGTAATACTTTGTTGGGACTTTGTGTTTCTCCAAGGCCCACCACATGACATTTCGTAATATCTTATCATAGGCCTTCTCCAAGTCAATGAACACCATATGCAGGTCCTTCTTTTGCCCCCTGTATCTCTCCATAAGTTGTCATACCAAGAAAATGGCTTCCATGGTCGACCTCCCAGGCATAAAACCATACCGATTTTTGGTCACGCTTGTCATTCTTAGGCGGTGCTCAATGACTCTCTCCCATAGCTTCAGTGTATGGTTCATCAGCTTAATTCCACGGTAATTAGTACAACTCTGAACATCCCCTTGTTCTTGAAGATTGGTACTAATATAATCCCTCTACATTCTTCTGGCATCTTGTTTGCTCTAGCTTGGTTAGCCATATCGCTATGTTCCCGAGGCCTCTCCACACCTCAATGGGGATACAATCAGGGCCCATCGCCTTGCTTCCTTTCATCCTTTTTAAAGCCTCCTTGACCTCAGACTCCTGGATTCACCACAAAAAACGCCTACTGGTATCATCAAAGGAGTTGTCCAGTTCAATGGTAGAACCCTCATTCTCCCCATTGAACAGCTTGTCGAAGTACCCCCGCCATCTATGCTTAATATCCTTGTCCTTCACCAGGAGTTGGTCTGCCCCATCCTTGATGCATTTGACTTGGTCAACATCCCTCGTCTAACTCTCTTGGATCTTGGCCATCTTATAGATGTCCCTTGTTAAGGAGTATTAGTATTGGTCTAGGAGTCCTTATTAGTCTATATTTAGTTTCCTTGCACCTCAAGTCATGTGTAATATATATATGCCCCTTGGGCCTTCAATAATGTTAAGTTGCTTTCCTAACATGGTATTAGAGCCCAGGTTTAGGGTTTTTTTGGCGCCGCAACCCGCCCTCCCGATCGAGTTCTCCTCTCGATCTCCACGTCTTGGCCCGATCCGCCGTCGAAGTCTCTTCCACGGCCGCGTGCTGCTTCCCACCCTGGTCCGTTTGATCGGCGGGCCTATTGTTCCGATCCGATTCGTCTGCCCGTCAAGCTGCGCTCGATCTAATCGATCTGGAGATTCCTAGCTCCCGATTTGATCGATCTGGTGAGCCGCTGTTGTGCTGCCGCTGCTTCCGTTTGGGTCACTCTGATCCTGCTCTCGATCCAAATCAGCCCGGTACTTGAGGTCAACGCAGCCGCATCCAACGACCTCCGCCGGTGTCCACCCATGCTTGCGACTCCTACCGCTCGTCCGCCGTTGCATCCCGCCGCCAGACATCGGTTCCCGCTGGATTCCGCCGCTAGCTCTTCAAGGCGTGCGCCATCGCCTCGTCTGGCCTCCGCCGCAGCTGCTCATGTTCAGATCGAGCATCTCTTCATATCGTGCCACACGCGTCCACTTCTGTCCAGCATGTATCTCTGTCCGCTGTCCTACTACAGCGCAGAGTTGCCTGCGCTACTCCTAGCGTGTTGCTCTTCCTTGCGCGTGCATGTAGTATGCCTCTCGTGCCATGTACGGGTTGGTGCTGCTCTGTCTAGCTTGCCTGATTGCTACTGATAGCACTGTATGGGTTGCTTGCTCCTGTTGCCGCTGCTTCTGCTTCGTTGGCCTTCGCCGTCAAGATATTGTTTTTCTTTCGCTGCCATCATATCTCACCACTGTGCTCTTTTTAGCTTCCTAGTTTTCTACAATTTCCGCTGCGTCCACAAATTCGTTGATATTGTGTGTTTTTCATGCCATGTGAGTCCAACATACCTTTGTCCGTCAGCCTTTTTCTGGTCATTGTCCTCCATATAGGATTTACGTGGCCTCTCTTTGCATTGTTGATCTAAGCCCATTCTCTTGCCGCCGAGCTTCTTCGCCGTCGGTTTTCATGGGCCACGACTCTTTAAGCAATGCTTCATTCTCTTGATGTGCCATCTTCTCTTGATACTTCTCTTGTATCTTCTATTGATGCGGTGTCTTCCTCTGATGTGCCATCTCTTCGTTATCCCCTTTGGCGACTCGACAGGTTTTGAAGACTCTTCATGCTATGATGACACTCAAGACGCGGATTTAGATTATCATTTTTTTTGTTTTACACTTCTTCAAATGCAATGAAGGGGAGCCTTGGCGCGGTGGTAAAGCTGCTGCCTTGTGACCATGAGGTCATGGGTTCAAGTCCTGGAAACAGCCTCTTATAGAAATGTAGGGAAAGGCTGCGTACTATAGACCCAAAGTGGTCGGACCCTTCCTCGGACCCTGCGCAAGCGGGAGCTACATGCACCGGGCTGCCCTTTTACTTCTTCAAATGCAATGCTATTGCATACGTTTTGCATTTGAGGGGGGGGGGGGGTGGTGTTAAGGAGTATTAGTATTGGTCTAGGAGTCCTTATTAGTCTATGTTTAGTTTCCTTGCACCTCAAGTTATGTGTAGTATATATATATGCCCCTTGGGCCTTCAATAATGTTAAGTTGCTTTCCTAACATCCCTTTCGCCTCCCTTCGTGTCTAACTGCTGGTAGATGTCCTCATACACCTGACCCCTTGCTTCATTGACAGCTCGCTTTGCGGCCTTCTTTGACATCTTGTACTTCTCTTCTTCCTCCCAAGGGCCCTCCTTAATGACCCTCTCCTTGAACGCCTGAGCCACCTCCCGCTTGAGCTTCCACTACTTTGTTGGAGTGACTTTGGCACGCTTATCCTGCTGGACACGAATTCGAAAGCGGAAGTTAGCAACCACCAGCTTATGCTGAGGGATAACACTCTCTCTAGGTATCACCTTTTAGTCTAGGCACGCACGCCTATCTTCTCTTCTCGAGAGGATGAAATCAATCTGGTTAGAGTGTTGACCACTACTAAAAGTTACTAGATGTGATTCTCTTTTTTAAAGAGGGTGTTAGCTACGATCATGTCGTAGGCTAGAGCAAAGCTCAAGATATCTTCTCCTTGATTCCTGGTGCCATAGCCAAAGCCCCCATGCACCCCTTGAAAACCTGTGTTAGTGTATCCACGTGGCCATTGAGGTCTCCTATGAAGAGCTTCTCGCCAATCAGGACACTCCTAACCATGTCCTCCAGGCCTTCCCAGAACTCCCTGTTGGTGTTCTCATTGTGGCCTACTTGCGGGGCATACGCGTTGATAACATTGAGAACTAAGTCCCCAAACTACCAGCTTGACCAGGATAATCTGGTGTCCACGTCTCTTGACGTCTACCACTCCATACTTGAGGCTCTTGTTGATCAAGATGCCTACGCCATTTTTGTTTGCAGCTGTCCCCGTGTACCACAGCTTGAAGCCGGTATCCTCCACCTCCTTCGCCTTCTGTCCCCTCCATTTGGTTTCTCGGATGCAAAGGATATCAACACCTCTCCTTACCGCTGCATCAACTAGCTCCTGAAGCTTCCCTGTCATAGACCTACGTTCCAGCTACCTAAGCGGATCCACCTAAGCTCGGCTAGTTTTATTTGCTCGGAGTTCCCGTTTGATACTCGATAAAGCAAATCTAGGTTTTCGCTTTCCTTGCGATGGGCCTGGCCGAGGGGGAACATGTCAAGTATCCGCCTGGGATCATGTTTTCTTAGGTTTATTCTGGATGTACAATGCAATTTCGGTAGTCATTTTCCATTTCTCCTTGCCCTTCGCACTTGTCAAGTCAAATCCGAAGGGCCTTGCTCATTTTCCACTACATCCGGGCGCAGATGTAGCGCGCCACTAAGGATGACACGACTCGATCCTCGCTCACTTGCCACCGTATCCAGATCAAGATACGGCGCGCCACCGGGGGTGGGGGGGGGGGGGTGGGGGGGGGGGGGGGGTTTGACGGCCTTCCGATGTGGCACGTCGCCGAGAGGGCTACGCCCCAACGAAAACCTTTTGGGTTTCATCTCCATAAGAGTAGTTGAGTTTTGACGTTGGCTCGCCAAGCCTACCATAACCCTCCTTTACCCGGGCTTGGGACCGCCTATGTTGAGACAACATAGGATGACAATAAAATATAGGGTTTAGAAGTAATTTTCTTGATTGTCAATTTGCCATGCTAAAGATGTAGAGTCCCTTTGGAATGGGGATAGGTTTTATCATGAAATAATGACACTGTGCACTACAATATCATTTAGAGTCAATTGCAATGTTATCTAATTGTCACAATGGTGCTTGGGTCTCAATTCTCTGGCTACAATGTCTGATGTATAATTGCAACAGTTAGATGTAATATACATTTTATTGCCTTTATCAGGGGGGTTCATTGAGGACAGATCACTGGAGGGCAAAAGTGGACTTGCTCCTAATTAACATAGCTACAAGTGCTTGCGAGTCAGGAGCAGGGTATGATCCATCAATATCCAAAGTCGGGGAGACAAGCATATCAGACTATCGACTTGCTTCATTGAAAGCATTGCTGGCATCTTTTCTTTCATCTCCTCATGCCCGGCCACTTTATTTAGCCCAAGGAACTGAACTATTTAGAAAAGGTAAAATCTCATGTCTATCATTTACTTTTCTGCAGATGGAGTAATTAATTTTGTATCTCGTAATTAATAGATGGTTAATTGAAAGGAAACAGGGAGAATTTTTGCTTGAACTATCTCTGGATATATACAACAAAAGCAGGCTTTGTACTATTGGCTCTATGACATGGTGCAATCTGCAGCAAGAACAAAAGATAAAATATACTTGGTACATTCATACACTCATGATTCATGCCTGCCCACGTTAGCGCATGAGCTTGATTTGCCTTTTTGGCCTGTGGATTTGGTATATTGAAGGAGTTAGCAGTTGGCTAGGGTGGCTCCATATTTTAATGAAAGTAATAGTGTTGGCTAGGGGGGTTCCAGATATCCTTTAAAGTAACAACTATCATCTCTTGTTTATTACAGGGAAGCTAGAGATAGGCACTACGCTCGCAGAGTTTTGTTCGCATGCTTTGCTGGCTTTGGATGTTCTTACGCACCCACGAGCCCTTTCTCTAGAAAAGGCAGGTCCTTTAGTTCCTGGACTCAACCGCAGTGAACCAGAAAAGGCAATTTTTGGTGCTAGCACATTTAACTTTTCACCATCCCAAGGGCAGCGGCAGGTTATTGCGGATGAAGATACTTATGATGATTGGTTGCCATCCATCAAGGATAATGAACCGACAGAAAAGTCCACTCTTGTAAAAGAAGTTCCGCAAATTGATTCACATACAATTGCCGAGGCAGTAGAAGATGTTCCTGCATGCAACAGGAGTGATGCCATTATGGTGGTTGCGGCCACAGAAAAAACCTCCGAGCCAATGACAGTGGATAATCCTTCTAGCTCCAATGCTGCTTCAAATCCAATCTACTCAAGGCCACCTGAAACACAGAAAGCTGCAGCTACCCCCTTTCGAGAGGAAAAGCGTGCGGATCATGTTGATTCTCTTCTTCAGAATAAAAGCTCAGCTGTGGTCAACCTACCATTCCGCAATCTGGCAACCTCAGGTGAAAAACCATCTGACCCAGGTGTTGCTGCTCCGAGCAGCTATAAAGATGTCTCTTCAACCCGCTTCATTCAGCCCATCAAGGCAGACTTGTCTGATACAGAGTCAGTAGACTCGATGCCAGAGATACAAGACGGCGACCCGGATTCTGACTATTGACTTCCTTCAATCAAGGATAAACATATACCCTTGCCTTTTTTCATCCATCTTTATCAGCATATCACTTGGGGTCGAGCCATTTTTGCCATTCCCAAAACGTATACCGAGTATATGGCTCTGTTTATCTAAGAATGACCATCGGCTTAACGTTCAGAGTATTCTGTTGCTTTCCGTACCTATGACACTTGCATGGTTTGCCAGCGCCTTTGTGCCCAGTGCAAGGAAGATGTGGCAGCTCTGTAGAAAAATTATACGAGGATTAGTTATTACTCCCTCCGTCCCATAATGTAAGACGTTTTTTGATACTAGTGTAGTGTCGAAAAACGTCTTACATTATGGGACGGAGGGAGTACTTTTTTTAGAACCTGAAGAGGGATAAGTTGACAAACGTTAACCATGAATTCCAAGCCAAAAATGAGTGGTGATACAAACCAGCTGTTCAAGCAAAACAATAATATAAAACGCCAATGGTTGACTGTATAACACTTGCCGAGTTGGGTAACACTAATTAAGCTAGACTCCATGGACGAAAGCCTGAGTACAAGCACTTGTTTTTGACATCAGATCTTGGAGTAAATTAACCATTGCTAATTACGTCTGATCATCGTAGAACGGTAGAAGCAACGAAAAGAAACATGGCATCAAAAGGTATTCTGCGCTGCCAAGTTCTGTATCCTTCACGGCAGCATGAAAGAAACGCCATACAGTTTATATCGCTATAGACGAGGCAAATTTATTGGGCCAATTAATCATTTGCCGCCTTTGCTCTGCCTCGGTCAAAATGACCCATATTTGCAATTGAACTTTCTTTTTGAAGGTCATATTGCAATTGATTGTATACCCCATCTTTGATATGTCGCATGTAAAGTGCCCCATATTAAAAATAACCAGCTCTCTTTAGTTAACTACAACAATTACAGATAGGAGAAGACGTCACTGCCTCGACCAAGATCTCCAAAATTACAGAGAAGTCACGCAGCTCGTCTGTACGCACGCGCGCAGCCTGCTTCGTTTCCCGGCTTCGAATGCTCCTCCACCGTCAGAGCTCCTCCAACCCGTGCCATTCCTACTCCATGTGGACTCGGTGGGGTATCCCTTGCTCCTCGGAGATGGACGGGACATGGCCGACGATGAGCGACGGTAATACCCGGTATTGTCTGATAAACTCTGAAACTCTTCCGGTGACCCTAAAACGCTTCCGGTTTCTCTTGAAACTATTTTAAATATTAATGAAACAAATTTAAAAATATTTCCTCGTTACTCCCGTCCTATCAACACCCAACGATTGTGAAACGGATCGTGATTATCTTAAGCTTGTGACCCTGTAGATTTGGTAATACATAGACATGAACAAAACCCCTTTGTTCAATGACCGATAGCGAAATCGTGGACATCCATATTGATCCTTATGATTACACAAATGACATTCGAGTGAACCTTTGGTTATAATGTGCTAGTCCCTTTGCTTCGCGATACACTTTATAAAACCCGAGATGGATATATCGGTATCCTCTTGAGTCATACACATGCTCACTATATCGGTCTCCTTGTTATCGGTTTTGTTCTTCTTTCGCGTTGACATATTTCGGCATCCCTGTGACATAGTCACCTGTGTATGGCCAGACGATGATGGATGTCGTCACACTAAGAGGGCCGTAAGAATATCTCTTCATCGTCGGAAGAGCAAATTTCACTCTCGAGCTATCTAGTCCTTTGTCAAACTTTCCGATGAACCCGTAAGTTGTCATTATAATCATTGTGTTACAGATGACGTTTGAGCACCATGTTACAGATGATGTTTGAGCAACCTCAAAGTTCATCATACGGTAAGAAGTGGCTATGACACTCTCATGGTCTAAGAAACTAAATCACACGTTAACACTTCGTGCTATACCTCTTCTCTTGCAATTTTAGTGTCAGGATATGAAACTACTTGCAGATTGATTGGTCTGGTGGCAATGGTATTCAACAGTGCATTATCATGGCTAGGAGGAGGTTTACACACCCTACTTCGTTGAAGTGATATTCACAGCAGCATGGAATATATGGATCCTTAGAAATGGGAGGGCCTTTAGGGGTGAAAGGGTCACTTTTGGTGTCTGCATATGTAAATTTGTACATGATTTTTTCTTGCTAGCACATAGGGTTAATGCTTCTATTAGACCCAAGCTCTAAGCTTGGCATGTAATAGGCAGGTAGTTTTGTTTCCTTCTTTCCTGTCTTTAGTAGCTAGCTTGTACAATTGAACTTGGTTTCTTAGCTGCTAATAAAAGACCGTGGGGCTTTGTCCTGTAGTAGTTCGTAAAAAAACACTCTGTGTTATAACAGTTGACTTTTGACGGTATTATCTCAAAGTATAACAATCAAGTTTGGGTCGATTCAGTATGACCGTTCTTCTAACGTCATGCTTTCAATGTTGTTTTAGGATGTTATACTTCACAATATCCTAAGGTCCGGAAAACATGATCACCAATAACAAACAACACTTGAGCTAGTCTTAGAAGCGAGACCAGGAATCTTATTTTGTCGTTTATCATTTCACACGTGCATATGAGTTTTCAACTGAATCGCACATTACAAGATCATAACAGTTATAGCATAGAATATAAACTCATAATTATGAACATGGAAATATAATAATACAATATTATTGACTCTAGGGCATACTTCGAACACATGGTGCATTTGGAATAAGATGCATGCATGACCACTAATTCCCTATCTCTTATTTCTATGAATTAAATGTGGCGTGAGAGTCAAACCACCTTAACTCAATTGGACTCAAAGTGAGCGTAATATAGTGGAAATCCGAAAAATTTAGATGAACCCTTTAAACTGGAAAGGAGGGAGGTTTTGTTACATATAAACTTTATTTTATTAGATAAATTGACGGCCACTCGAAGCTGATACAGTTTGAATGAGGGTAAAAAGGCGGGGAGAAGTGGTTCCCAATACGTAGAACGACCAATGATGCATCGTCCTTCGCATAGACCATTCTTGAACCAAAATTGCATCGTCCATCAAAGATCGATTGCAACAAAGAAACTGCCAGTGCTAACTTTGGTGATGTATCTCATGAGTTTAATTTCTCTAAATTCCATAGACAACCTTATGATAGAGAATGACCAATGTTTCAGTGTTATATTTGATGGACCCTTCTTGAACACCGTTAACTCATGCTCTAATATTACTTTTGTTAACCACAGTTGAAACTTTAGCATGTTCCTTTATCCTAGCAGGAAACGGTGGTTTCTCAATATAAGCGATAGGCACAACTGGATCAACATTGTAAATGACATCTTTAATTATAACGGGTTCCTCGATCTTTTCTTTGATAGGGGGATGATACTTGAACCACTTCTCCTTAGGGAGATCAACATGAGTAGCAAATGATTCACAGAAGGAAGCTACTATCTTGGAATCAAGTCCATATTTAGTGCTAAATTTATGAAAAGCATCGGTATCCATAAAAGATTTAACACAATCGAACTCAAGTATTATACCTGACTCATTAACTTTGTCGAGTTCCCAATCTTCAGAGTTGCGTTTAATTCTTTTCAGAAGATTCCATCTGAATTCAATAGTTTTCTTCATAAAGGAACCAGTTGAAGAAGAATTGAGCATGGTTTGGTCATTATGAGAAAGTCGAGCATAAATATTTTGTAAGATAATTTCTCTTGAGAGCTCATGATTGGGGCATATGTACAGCATGTACTTAAGCCTCCCCAAGCTTGAGCGATGCTTTCTCCTTCACGAGGCCAAAAATTATACATATAATTCTGATCACGATAAACAATATGCATAGGATAAAACTTTTGATGAAATTCCAATCTCTATCGGTTCCAATCCCACGTTCCAATATCATCGCATAGCCTATACCATGTCAATGCCTTCCTCATAAAAGATAAAGGGAAAACCTTCTTCTTAACTTCATCTCTGGGTAGACCTACAAGCTTAAATAATCCACAAACTTCATCCACATAGATTAGATGCATATCAGGATGTATTGTTCCATCTCCTGCACAAGGATTAGCTAGCGGATTCTCTATCATACCCGGAGGAATCTCATAATAAATAATTTCAGTAGGTGCAATAGTTTGAGAAGAAAATCTCAGTGCCTTCGGTTGAGGTGAAGATACCCTGAACAAACCCCTCAAACGATTGTTTTCCATAATAACAAGTGACAGTAAATTTCAGCATGTAATATAAATGTTTCCTTATCAAATTCCCCTCACCAAAGGCGCGTCACTCCCTGGTAACGATGCTAGAAAGAGTCTTGACGACCCACAAGTATAGGGGATCAATCATAGCCCTTTCTATAAGTAAGAGTGTTGAACCCAACGTGGAGCACAAGAAAATGACAAGCGGTTTTCAGTAAGGTATTTTGTGCAAACACTGAAATTATCGGTAACAAGTAGTTTTATAACAAGATAATTTTGTGATGCCCGGATAATTAAGCTACAACAACCCTCTACTGTCACCAGGATTACTATTGTTAGTTTCATGATGATTCAAATCTAGTTCGAATTCAAAATCAAAATCAAGTCAAACAATAAAAGTTTTCAAATATTAAAACTAAAGTGTTCGAAATGTAGCAAATAAATCATAGATGATTATGGTGGTGAAACCACATTTTAATAAATTATTTAAATGCACTAAAATAAATAAAACAACAACTTAAACAATTAAATAGATGCCTTTTATTAATTATAAAATATTAAACTATTTTATTTGGGGTTTAAACTTTTTGTGGCACTCGTGTAATTAGTAAAACTAATTTAGGTACTAATAATATCTTTTACAAAACTAAAATAAATTGATGAATGTAATAAAATAGAAAAGAAATAAATAAAAAAATATGAAAAAAGACTAAATAAAAGGAACACCCCATGGCCCACTGGGTCGCTAGGCCCATCTGGTCCCAGCCAGACCTGACCGGCCGGCCCACTAGTGCACCTCTGGCCTACTTAGGCTGGCCTCCCCCCGCTAACCCTAAATCCCCAGATCCCCCACTCCCCTCACTCCTCGCCCCCTCTGCCCGATCTGAATCGAGGCACGACCCCGACCCCGTCACCGATCCCCGCCGCCTCGTCGTCGCCCCACCGTCTTCGCCGGCGTTGCCACGCCCCGCCCCGCGTTGGACGCCCCCTCGACCGCCTCCCCGCCCCGTCCACATCTCCTTCCCGCCGGCCCCCTCAACCCTCGCTGCCCTCGTCCCTCCAACGCGGGTGAGGCCTTCTGGCTCCGGCCTCTCCCCTCCCTCTCTGCCCGCTGCGGCCTCCGCCTGCCGCCCGCTCGCCCGGCCGCGCGTCGATGCACGCCCACCTGCTGCTGCTCGTGCCCACCTCATGGCGCCATGGTTGACGGCGTCGTCCCCTGCACCCCCTCTGCTCCCCTGCTCCGCCACGGCCGCGCCGTCACCGGCCCGTGCCTCGTCGCTGCCAAACCCGCAGCCCCCCCAGCCGTGCCTGACGTGCCCGCTTGCACCATGGCCATCCCGCCGCTCGTCGCTGCTGCTGCTCCTTGCTCCTGCTGCTGCTGCTGCACATGGCGCTACCGGCGCTGCTGGCGCCGCTCGCCGCCTCGCTCGCCTCTGCCTCGCCACCCCTGCCCTATGCTCCGGTAGCCCTCCCATGCGCCACGTGCCGGCCATCACATCCCTGCGCTCGGCCGGCCTCGCTCGTGGCCGCCCCTGACCTCGCCCCCAGCCACCGCGGTCATGGCCGCCGGCGCTGGCACCCGCTGGCCGTGCCTGGGTCCAGTCCCGCACGAACTTGCCCGTTCGGGAGACGCCCGGCGCCCGCACGCCCGTTAGGCCACCCCCTGGGCCATTGCCACGAGGGGTACAGCCCAGAACGAGATTTAAAAAAAAGATAATAATAATTAAATTAAATTAAATTAATTAACCTAATTAATCTTGTTAATTAACCTATTAACTACCTAATTAGTCTAACTGAATCTGTTAGTTAACTAGGCAGGCAATGACAGGGGGCCCCACCCCCTGTTGAGTAGTCAAAGTTTGACTGGTCAATTGGGTCCCCCTGGTCCCACATGTGAGCCCCTCTGGTACAACCAGAGTTGGGTGCACCTAGCATTTCACATTTATTTTCGAATTAAATTAAATTGTACAAATGAATTAAAACTTTGATAATTAATATAAAATAAACCGTTCATCAGATGAAAATACTTTGTACATGGAAGTTGCTCAGAACAACGAGACGAATTTGAATATGCATTCCGTTCATCCGCCACACGTCCCTAGCATAGCGAACATGCAACCGTACCCCTCCGGTCCGACTGTCCGAAAACATGAAACACCGGGAATACTTTCCCGGATGTTTCCCCCCTTTGTCAGTATCACCTAATACGCGTTAGGGCACACCTAGCACCGTTATATGTCATGTCCCGATCGACTACGGTGTTGAGGACCCCTCCTTCCTGCCAGAGCTTCCAGGCAAGAAAATCCCCTTTGATCAACCAGATATCGCCCACTCTCTTCTCTCTTATTCTTGCATTAGGTTTGCTACTGTTGTTGATTCGATAGTTCCTATTATGTTGCATAGCCTGTCATTGTTGCTAAAATTGTTGATACCATTACCTGCTATCCTAATGCTTAATATAGGCTGCTAGTATTACATCAGTGGCCCTACACTCTTGTCCGTCTGCCATGCTATACTACTGGGCCGTGATCACTCGGGAGGTGATCAAAGGTATATACTATACTATTACACACTTATGTTGATGATTCAGAGATGGGGGCTGAAGGGGCAGGTGGTTCCACCCAGGTAGTGGTGGGCCTGGGTTTCTGGCATCCCCCTGATTATTACTTTGTGATGGAGCGACAGGGAAGGTTGTGACCACCTAGGAGACAGGTGGTCCTGGTCCCTGGTCGGCGTCCGCAGTTACTTCAAAATAACACGCTTAACGAGATCTTGGTATTTGAGCTGAGTCTGGCTACAAGCCTATACGCACTAACCAACTATGCAGAAACAATTATGGGCTCCCGATGTCGTGGTATCAGCCAAAGACTTCTTGATGTCAATGGTTGAGCGGCGCGCGCTGGATTGGATTGGAACTCCTGCTCTTGTATTAGAGTGGATAGGTTTGCTTCCGGCCGCCCTCGCAACATGCAGGAGTGCAATGGGCGTTGGGCCCAGACCCCTATGCGCTTAGGATTTAGACCAGCGTGCTGACCTCTTTGTTGAGCCTAGGTAGGGTTGCGATGTGTTGATCTTCCGAGGCCGAACATGACCCAGGAAAGTGTGCCCGGCCAGAGGAATTGAGCGTGTTGGGTAATGTGGTGCACCCCTGTAGGGAAGTTTATCTATTTGAATAGCCGTGTCCCTTGGTAAAAGGACGACCCGAAGTCGTATTCTGACCTTATGACAACTAGAACTGGATACTTAATAAAACACACCTCTTACAAGTTCCAGATACAACCCGATGATTGCTTTCCCACATGGCGATGAGGGGAGGATCGTGGGTAGGATTATGCTATGCGTTGTTCCTTGATGCTGCACTTGCTACTCTCTTGTACATGCTTCAAGATGGAGGCTGCCAGAAGCATAGTCTTCGATAGGCCTAGCTATCCCTCTCTTATTTTGGCATTCTGCAGTTTAGTCCACAGATACTACCCATTTCATTGATACCAATGCATATGTAGTGTAGATCCTTGCTTGCGAGTACTTTGGATGACTACTCACGGTTGCTTTGCTCCCTCTTTCCCTCTTTTCCTTTCTTCTCGGATGCCGCAACCAGACGCTGGAGCCCAGGAGCCAGACGCCACCATTGACGATGAATCCTACTACACTGAGGGTGCCTACTCCTATGTGCAGGCCGTCGCCGACCAGGAGTAGTTAGGAGGATCCCAAGCAGGAGGCCTGCGCCTCTTTCGATCTGTATCCCAGTTTGTGCTAGCCATCTTATGGAACCTTGTTTAACTTATGTCTGTACTCAGATATTGTTGCTTCCGCTGATTCGTTTATGATCGAGCACTTGTATTTGAGCCCCTGGCTTGTAATATGATGCTTGTATGACTTATTTGTTTTTAGAGTTGTGTTGTGATATCTTCATGTGAGTCCCTGATCTTGACTGTACACGTTTGAGTGTATGATTAGTGTACGATTGAATCGGGGGCGTCACAAATTTGTAACGGGAAATAAGTAGCAACGGTAAAAAAGTGCAGCAAGGTAGCCCGTTCCTTTTTGTAGCAAAGGACAGGCTGGAACGGTCTCTTATAATAAGCAAAGCGTTCTTGAGGACACACGAGAGTTTCGTCTAGTCACTTTCATCATGTTTGTTTGATTCACATTTTCTACTTTGATAATTTGATATGTGGGTGGACCGGTACTTGGGTGATGTTCTTACTTGAACAAGACTCCCATTTATGATTAACCCCTCTATCAAGCATCCACAATTACGAAGGAAGAATTAAGATAAATCTAACCATAGCATTAAACATATGGATCCAAATCAGCCCCTTACGGAATAGCGCATAAACTAGGGTTGAAGCTTCTGTCACTCTAGCAACCCATCATCTAATTACTTCTCCACAATGCATTCCCTTAGTCCCAAAGATGGTGAAGTGTCATGTAGTCGACGTTCACATAACACCACTAAGGGAAACAACAACATGCATATCATCAAAATATCGAACGAATACCAAATTCACATGATTACTTATGACAGGACTTCTCCCACATCCTCAAAAAGAAAAGTAACTACTCACAAATCATATTCATGTCAAGATCAGAGGGGTATTGAGTAGCATAATGGATTTGAACATATAATCTTCCACCAAATAAACCAACTAGCATAAACTACAAGATGTAATCAACACTACTAGCAACCCACAGGTACCAATCTGAGGTTTTGATACAAAGATTGAATACAAGAGATGAACTAGGGTTGGAGATGAGATGGTGTTGGTGAAGATGTTGATGAAGATTGGTCCTCCCATAATGAGAGGGTTGTTTGTGATGACGATGGCTTCGATTTCCCCCTCCCGAAGGGAAGTATCCCCGACGGAATCGCTCCACCGAAGAGCAAAAGTACTCCTGCCCAAGTTCCACCTTGATACGGCAGCACTCCGTCCCGAAAGTCCTCTCCTTATTTTTTCTAGGGCAAATGGGCTTATATAGCAGAAGATGGGCACCGAAGGCTTGTCAGGGGCCCCACGAGCCACCAAGGCGCGCCCTGGTGTCTCGTGGGCACCTGGGTGGCCCCCTTTGGCATTTATTTATTCTATTATTTTTTATTTATTCCAAAATAATTCTCCGTGAAATTTCAGCTCATTTGGAGATGTGTAGAATAGGTATCTTTGGCATAGCTTTTTCCGGTCCAAAATTCTAATTGCCGGCAATCTCCCTCTTCATGTAAATCTTGCAAATTAAGAGAGAAAATGCATTAGAATTGCTCAACAAAGTGTTATATTGATTAAAAACATTATAAATAATAGTAGGAAAACATGATGCAAAATGGACGTCTCACATGTCATCTTTGTTAAGGCGTTACTCCATTTTTATATTAACTTAATACTCTAGATGCATGCTGGATAGCGGTCGACGGGTGGAGTAATAGTAGTAGATGCAGGCAGGAGTCGGTCTACTTGTCTTTAACATGATGCATATATACATGATCACTGCCTTGAATATCGTCATGACTATGAGCTTTTCTATCTATCACTATGAGATTTGATCCTTGTAGATAACCGCCGAGGGGATTGACAACCCCCTTGCTTGCATTGGGTGCAAGTATTTGCTTTTCTGTGTGTAGGTGTTGTTAATGAGGTTTCGCGTGGTTCTCCTAGTAGATTTATAACTTTGGTTTTTAACTGAGGTAAATACTTATATCTATTGTACTTCATCATTCTCTCCTCTTCGACGAAATCCCAAAACGGCTCACAAGTAGCAGGGAGAATTTCTAGCACCGTTACCGGGGAGACATCACCAAAACCTATCAAGTACCTTCGCATAAACTATCATCTACTTGTTCTTACTTTCATTTGCCATTCGCCTCTCGTTTTCATCTCCCCAATTTCTAACACATTTTTTTACAAAAACATAAAAATATTTTCGTTTGCTTGTTTGCTCGCTTTGTCGCTATGTCTCAAGAAAACATCAAGTTGTGTGACTTTTCCAATACTAACAATAATGTTTTTATTAGTACTCCAATTGCTCCTCATGCCACTAGTGGGGAATCATGTGATATTAATGATGCTTTTTCTCAATCTTGTTACGAAAAACAATTTTCTGGTAGTCCTGATGAAGATGTTGCATCCCATCTTAATACTTTCGTTGAATTGTGTGATATGCAAAAGGAGAAAAAGATGTGGATAATGATATTGTCAAATTGAACTTATTTCCATTCTCTCTATGAGATCATGCTAAAACTTGGTTTTCAACCTTGTCGCGAAATAGTATTGATTCTTGGGATAAGTGTAAGGATGCTTTTATTGCCAAGTATTTTCCTCCTGCTAAGATTAGTTCTCTTAAAAATCAAATCATGATTTTTAAGCAACTTGAGCATGAACATGTTGCACAATCTTGGAAGAGAATGAAATTAATAATAAGAAATTTCCCCACTCATGGTTTAAACTTATGGATAATCATACAAAAAAATATGCGAGATTAAACATTGTTTCTAGAAATCTTTTAGACTCAGCCGCAGGGGGTACCTTTATGGAAATCACATTAAGAGAAGCTAACAAACTCCTTGATAATATTATGACAAATTATTCACAATGACACACTGAAAGGACCCCAACTAGTAAGAAGGTAAACTCTGTCGAAGAAATTAATACTTTGAGTGATAAAATGGATGCGCTTATGAAAATGGTTGCTAGTAAGAGTGCTCATTTTGACCCTAATGATATGCCATTATCTACTTTGATTAGGCAAAATAATGATGCTATTGATGTGAATTTTATCTCTAGAAATAACTTCAAGAACAATGCTTATAGGGGTAATTTCAATCCTAGGCCGTTTCTTGGAAATTCCTCTAATAATTATGGCAATTCCTATGGTAATTCATATAATAATAATAGGATGCCCTCTGATCTTGAGAATCACTATGTCTCAAGGAAACACCAAGTTGTGTGACTTTGGCAATACTAATAATAACAATTTTATTAATGCTCCAATTGCTCCTCAAGCCACTAGTGCGAAGTCGTGTGATACTAATGCTGCTTTGTTAAATGTTGTTATGAAAGAACAATTTTTGGGTAGCCCTGATGAAGATGTTGCATCCCATCTTAATACTTTCGTTGAATTGTGTGATATGCAAAAGAAAAAAGATGTGAATAATGATATTGTCAAATGGAAATTACTTCCGTTCTCGCTACGAGATCATTCTAAAACTTGGTTTTCATCCTTGTCGCGAAATGGTATTGATTTTTGGGATAAGTGTAAGGATGCTTTTATTGCCAAGTATTTTCCTCCCGCTAAGATTATTTCTCTTAGAAATCAAATCATGAATTTTAAGCAACTTGAGCATGAATATGTTGCACAATCTTGGGAGAGAATGAAATTAATGATAAGAAATTTCCCCACTCTTTGTTTAAG
Organism: Triticum timopheevii; assembly: GCA_963921465.1. Lineage (NCBI taxonomy): Eukaryota > Viridiplantae > Streptophyta > Magnoliopsida > Poales > Poaceae > Triticum > Triticum timopheevii. The sequence goes on along the minus strand of OY997268.1, from coordinate 181,721,951 downwards.
CTTATGGATGATCATACAAAAAATTTGTGCGGGATTGAACTTTGTTTCTAAAAATCTTTTAGAATCGGCCACAGGGGGTACCTTTATGGACATCACATTAGGAGAAGCCACAAAACTCCTTGATAATATTGTGACAAATTATTTACAATGGCATACTGAAAGAATCCTAACTAGTAAGAAGGTAAAGTCTGTAGAAGAAATTAATACTTTGAGTGATAAAATGGACGTGCTTATGAAAATGGTTGCTAGTAAGAGTGCTCATGTTGATCCTAATGATGTGCCATTATCTACTTTGATCGAGCAAAATAATGATGTTATTGATGTGAATTTTGTCTCTCGAAATTTCAACAACAACACTTATAGGGTTAATTTCAATCCAGGCCATTTTCTGGAAATTCCTCTAATAATTATGGCAATTTCTATGGTAATTCATATAATAATAATAATAATAGTAGTAGTAGTAGTAGTAGTAGTAGGATGCCCTATGATCTTGAGAATCACTATGTCTCAAAAAAACACCAAGTTGTGTGACTTTTCCAGTACTACTAATAAAGAATACTCTGGCTTCCCCTGCTTCCCTAGCCCCCGCTTACCCCGCTTCCCTTGCCCCCGCCACCCGCCACTCCGGCGGCGGCGTCCCCCAGCCCGCGCCGTCGGCCAATCCGACCCCAGCCCCCCCCCCCCCCCCCCCCCCCCCCCCGCGCCGATGGCCGCTCCAGCCCCGCGTCCACTCCCGCCCAGGACCCTTCCCCGTCTCGTGGCATGGCTAGCCCGCTGCATTGGGGAGATGTGTCCTCGTCGGAGAACGAGGGGCTCGACTGCTCACACTCCTACTGCGAGGTTCTGCGAAGCTGCTCGCCGCCGTCCGGACCCTCGTCGCCCCGCCGGTCCCCCGTGCTGGTGCCCCGCCCCGCGGGTTCCCCGCGCCCTGCGTCGGGCGCTCCGCCATCCCAAGCTCCGCGCTTGGCCTCCATCATCGTCTGGGAGGCGCACCCTCCTCTGGCCTCTCGCGGTAGAGCGGGCCGCAAGCGTCGCAGGCCGCGGCGTCGTCCGGTTTCCCCGCCTCTCCCCTCCATGAACATCCGCCCCTGCCTGCCTCCAGATCTGGTGAAGCTCTGCTTCAACTGCCTCAGCGAGGCGCACGTCGCCGGCATGTGCACCAACGAGCGGGTCTGCCTCCGCTACTGTCGGCCTGGCCATCTGGCCAGGGAGTGTCGTCTCCCCCGCTCCCGTTCCCCCCGGCTCCCCCCGCTTGTCCGGTCCGCGAGCGCCTTGGCCCCCGCGTCGGGACCCCCTCGCTCTCCCCGCCCGCGCCCTCTCCTCATCGCGCGTCCCCACCTCCCCTGCAGCGGGCCACGCCGGTGCATGCTCGCTTGGGAACTACAATCCACGCGGCTGGCAGGGATCCCTCATAGCGCGGCGGCCCCACGGGTGGGGTTGGGCGGCCGCAACAGCGCGCCCCTCCGGAGACGGCTCGCCTGGGCTCTGCTGTGCCGCTGGCCGGCAGAGTGCCCTCGGAGTTGGCACCGGAGGTGGGCGAGTCTAGCAGGCGGGGACGACCGGGCTCTCCTTCGTTGAGGCCAGTGCTGGAGCGTTGTGTGATTTCGCGCACGGCCGCGGTGACGTCGGTTGAGGAGGCGCTACGCTGGAGTTTGGTCTCCGTGGTTTCGGGCAACAAGCCGCGGGTCACACCGAGCACGGTCGTCGCGGCTGTGGAGGAGGCCATCCCTGTGGCGGCGGAGGCGTTCACAGTGCATCGTTTCTGGCCGGCAGATTTCTTGCTCGTCTTCGACTCCTGGCGGTGCGCGATGCGGTGGCCGACGCCGGCAAGGTGCGCAGGCGGGGCTTCTCCCTGAGGTTCTCTCCCTGGAACCGCCAGCTGCAGGCCACTCGGCAAAGGTTCCACTACCACGTTCAGATCGACATGGAGGGGCTGCCGCAACATGTCTGGAGTCGTGACTCGGCTCAGATTGTGCTCGGCTCGGCGGCGTGGGTGGAGTGCCTTGGTACGCTGACGGCGAGCCGCGCTAACCTGGGTAGCTTTGAGGCATACGCTTGAATGGACGATCCTTCCCGACTGCCCGTCGAGAAGTTAGTCTTGGTGGAGGAGCCCGATGAGGCGATGGAGGTGGAGCTGGCGGACGGCCTTGTCCTGCCGGCAAACGCACTGGTGCCACTAGAGAAGAACATGTTGGAGTATGCTGTCAAGGTTCATTTGGTCACCACGGAGAACACGCTGGAGGGGTCCGGCCCTTCCTTCGGCAACGACGGAGATGACGGTGATGGTGGTGGCTTTGATCTGCCCACGGTGGACCCGGATGGACCGGGCGACGCACGCAATGCACGCCGTCGCTTTCACATATTCCAGGGGATCACGAGACGGCGACATCCTGGCCACCGCAGCGACGCGTTTGGTCATCAGAGGGTGACGGTGGATTTGCCCACGGCAGTTGCGCCCTGGAAGCCACGGCCTGCTTCGGGTGACGCAGCGAGGCCGGCCGGCCATGAGGTTGCCTCTCTGATGGGGCTGGTCTCGAGCGGCGTGGTGCTGCCAGACACCAACGACGGCGAGGTGGACGTGGCTCCCCCTGACAGGTCGGTTCCGCTACTGGCAGGTGACGGCATGGCCCAGGGCGCCATGGCGACTCAGGCGGAGATGGTGGTCGCCCAGCCGGTCATGCCGGCGGCCATGGCCGTTGGGTCGGTAGGGCCCGTGCAGGTCCAAAGGCGGGCTGACGTTGGCGGGTCGGTAGACATGGCGGGGCCCACGGACCAGGTCAGGGTCAGCGACCCGCTTTTGACCAGGGTGGACGGAGCACATCAGGACAACGGGATGCCAGAGTTCGAGCCAGCTGGTGGCTTCTCGACACTTGTCCCATGCGGGGATAGGGAGGATCCGGTAGATACGCCACGGCAGTTCGTGAGTGGCCAGGATCGGTGGCTCCTATTTTCTGGGGAAGGATCGGTGGAGAGCGGCGAGTTTCGAATTTCGAACCCTGCTTTCTCGGCTGCCAGCGCCAGCTGGGACGGCCCAGGGCTGGCCCGCTCGGCTGGTGGGCAGGTGAGGGCGCTCGACACTTTTGTTATCAGCATCTCAGGCTCGGGGGCTAGCAGCGGGCATTCCATGACACGCTCGACCAACTGTCCTCTATCAAAGTTCAGGAAAAGATACGTGAAAAAGGTGACGCTTGTCCTGCCCAGGCCGCGGAGCACGAGGCAGAAGAGGAAGTGTAGGATGCCGCCCTCCATGGTTCGGTGTAGCGTGAGGATCAATGGGCGGCTAGCAGATGTCGCTTCAGTAAAATCCCAACAGCGCACGCTCATGGTGCAGCTTGGGATCGTGCGCGAGGGAGAGGTAATCGGTGAGGAGGCCATGCAGGCATATCTGGAGATCTTTTTGAAGCCGCTCCAACAAGCTCACATTGCAGCCATTGTTGGGCTCTTCGGCTGGCAGGCTCACGTGCTGCCGCTTGGTCGAGATGCGGAGGGGGCAGCATTTAGATGCTGCTCGCCTGGTGGCTTGTTGTAGGTCTTTTCATATGGCAGATCCGAATCATACAGTGGTTGTGTGAAACGTGCGCGGCTTAAACAACCCTGCTAGGCGCAATTCTATTAATAATGCCATTTCGAGCTCGGGCGCGAGTGTGGTTTGCCTCTAGGAGACAAAGATACAAGACGTGGACATGCAGCATGTGCGACACTCCCTCGGTCCAGACTTGACCAGTTCTTCTGCGCGCCGACCCTCGGAACCCGCGGCGGGATTCTACTGGCTTGCAAGTCCACATGCGCGCAGCTGTCGAATCCTCACATCACGATGAACGCGGTGACAACATGGGTGCAATTCCACGACTTGGTGGGATGGTGGTTCACTGGGGTGTACAGGCCCCAGGAGGATGGCGACAAGGTGGTTTTCATGCAGGAGCTCAAAGACATCCAATATTTACATGCAGGTCCCTAGCTGGTCGCTGGTGATTTCAACTTGATCGCGGACCCATCTGATAAAAGCAACGATCAAATTAACAGGCAGATGATGGGGAGGTTTAGAAGGTGCATCACGGACCAGGGCTTGCACGAGCTCTACCTTAACGGTAGGAGGTATACTTGGTCGAATGAGAGGACGGAACCAACATTTGAGAAACTGGATCGTGCCCTCATCTCCGTGGATTGGGAGGCGCTGTACCCTACCTCTTTCCTATCGGCACTAAGAACGAACATATCAGATCATTGCCTGCTGCACCTCGTGCTAGAGGCCAACTTGAAGCGGGGTAGGAGGTTCCACTTTGAATCATTCTAGACGGAGGTAGATGGCTTCCAGGAGGTGGTCATTCTACGCTTGGCTCAGGCGGAGGTGGATCTCAGGAGGCTACTCAAGCGCAAGCTCCTTGGGGTTGCTTCGCTGGAGCGCACGATTGCCAGGCAGCGTGCCAGGCTTCTACGGCTTAGAGAGGGGGATGCGTGCACCGAATACTTCCATGCACATGCAAGCCACAGAAGACGCAAAAATTACATCACCAAGCTCAAGGTGGGCGGTGTGCTCTCGACGGATCACGAGGTGACGGCCGAGGCTGTGGACTCCTTCTTCCCCCAGATGCTTGGGGAAACCACTGAGCGTGAGTTCACATTGGATTTGGAGGAAATTGGCGTCCCTCGCAAGGATCTCTCCCACCTCGACTGTGATTTCACCGAGGAGGAGGTTCTGGCGGCTGTTTCGCGCGCAAGGGCTGGACAAGGCATCGGGGCCCGACGGGTTCCCGGCCAGATTCTATGTGGCTTGCTGGTCGGTCATTAGAGAGGATGTGATGGAGGCATTTGCCTCTCTTCAAAGATTGGATTTCTGTGGCCTAACTTCCATCAATCAAGCATTCATCACCTTGCTTCCCAAGTCCCCCGCTGCCTGGGAAATTCGTGAGTTTCGGCCGATCAGTTTGATTCATAGATTTCTGAAGTTGGCGGCCAAGGTGTTGGCATTACGGCTCGTGGGCGAGATGCCGGACCTGGTCGGGCCACACTAGAGCGCTCTAACCAGAGGACGATGGCTCCATGACAACTTTATGATGGTGCAAGGGATGGCTAGAAAACTGCATGCTTCTAAGAAGGAAGCGGTGATGCTCAAGCTCGACATTACTAAAGCCTTCGACACGGTAGATTGGGCTTTCCTGATGGATGTCGTGTGACATATGGGCTTCGAGTCCAAGTGGATTTCGTGGATTGTAGGCCTGCTCGCCTCCTCCTCAACTAGGGTTCTGCTGAACGGTGTACCTGGGGATATCACCTTCAACCGACAGGGCCTGCGGCGAGGAGACCTTGTCTCGCTAGTCTTGTTCATCCTCGTCATGGAGGCGCTTCACCACCTGCTGGGCTCGGCCACGACGGAGGGTGTTCTGCAGCCCCTTGCAGCCGCTGGATTCCGGCAACACACCTCCATCTATGCCGACGACGTGGTCATTTTCATCAAACTGGACCTACAAAGCCTCAGGGCATGCTCTACGCTGCTGCGTGACTTCGGGATGGCATCTGGTCTACACACAAATCTGATCAAAAGTTCCGCTCGCCCCATAAGATGCTCGGAGGAGCAAATTCTGCAGGTTGCCACCGAGCTGGAGTGCCAAGTCATGAGTTGTCCCAGCAGGTATCTCGGGCTCCCGCTTGGCTTGCGTAAGGTCTCGGCGACCCAGTTGCAGTATATGATCGATAAGATGGCCGATCGGTTGCCTGCCTGGCAGGCCAGGCTCCTCTTCCGCGTGGGCAGATTGGAGCTTTTGCGCACTACGTTGGCCTCTATGCCAATTCATGCTATGATGGTGATTGACCTGCCGGTTAAGACGATCACTGCTGCCAACAAGATCTGTCGAGGATTCCTGTGGAAGGGGCGTCGAGATGTGCATGGTGGACATTGTCTTGTGGCCTGGGATAGGGTGTGCATGCCTAAGGATCTCAGGGGCCTCGGGGTGCCCAACAATACAAAAAAAGGACACATCCATGAAATTTTGGGCTGAACAATTTTTTTCTGTCATACTTATGACACTTCTATGAGGATAATTGTGACAAAACCCGGTATCATCATAGATGTGGTGGGCTCCTACTTCTATGACAAAAAATCATGACATAAAATGGGCTTTTCGTCCTGAGCGGGCCGGAGACGCAGCTGCATGACATTCTTTGGGCCGTCCATGACGGAAAAAACCGTGGTAGAAGCAAGGGCAAGGAAAATTTCGGCGAGTTCCCGGTTACGGTGGGAGGTCGGGGCCGAGCGATGAGCGTTTCTCTCGTACATCTACGCGCGTGTGTGCGAGGCGTTGGCTCTAATTGAACCAGAGCGAGGCATTGGGCTCTAACTGAACCTGAGCGATTGCACTGCAGGCTACGCGTTACTGAACCCGAGCGATCAATCGATGCCTGTTAACTGAACCCGATCGAGCGATTCCTTTGCTACTGCTGCTAACTGAAGTCGATCGATGCTGCCTCTGGATGAACAGTGAGCGTTGCACCGGGGGGGGGGGGGGTTGGATGAACAGTGAGCGGTGGGGGTGGATGAACAGGACCCCGTGGCGTTGCCTCTGGATGAACAGGACCCCGATCGATCGAGCCGATTGGGGCTGGATGAACAGGACCCCGTGGAGGGCTGGATGAACAGGACGACCCCGTGGAGGGCTGGATGAACAGTAGACGGTGGAGGGGTGGATGAACAGTAGCCCGTGGAGGGGTGGTTGAACACTAGCCCGTGGAGTAGTGCGTGGTGGAGGCTGGATGAATAGGAGCCCGTGGATGAACAGTCGCAGGTGGAGGCTAGAGGAGGTCGACGGTGGAGATGAACAGTAGCCCATGGAGGCTGGAGGAGGTCGACGGTGGAGATGAACAGTATCCTGTGGAGTCCCGTTTTGCGGTACGCCACACCCCTCCCAATGAACAGGACCCCCGTTTCGACCAGAGCGCTCCAACACAAGTCTGTTTCGTCCGTTTTGCGGTACGCCACACCCCTCCCGATCAACAGGACCCCGTTTCGACCATAGGAGGTCCGTTTCCTCCGTTTTGCGGTACGCCAGACCCTTCCCGATGAACAGGATCCTGTTTCGAATGTGGCCGGTTGAAGACAAGGCCGTTTCCTCCGTTCTGCGGTATGCCAGGCCTCGTTTCCATCGCCTGTTCCGTCCAAGCCCTCCCAATGAACACGATGACGCATTTCATTTTGACCCAGCCGGTTGGCTCCCCATGAACACGACGACGACGTTGTTTCTCTGTTCCGACCCAGCCATGTACACGAGCCCTGACCGTACGTATGCACGAGTAGGCGTTCGAGACCCCGCCCGAATGTACACATACGTGGCCGTATTTTCTTTGTTGCACACTGTCCGTTGTACGTACGTGTACATGCTACGTGCACGCCTCTACTACGACACATGCGCACCTCTACTACGACACGTGCGTGCCTCTACATCGACCAGTATGTACGTACACGTTCGCGACCAGAATGACAATGCTACGTACGCTTTGACCAGGTGGGTCCCAACTGTCAGGCACTTCCTTGCGTGCGAAGATATAGCTGGTGGGTCCCAGCAGTCAGGGGGGTGAATCGTTTTTTTTCCAGACGCACTTCCTTGCATGCGAAGATGTAGCTGGTGGGTCCCAGCAGCCAGGGGGGAAACATTTTTTTCGCGAAATACAGTGGCCCGTCCGGTGGGTCCCAGCTGTCAGGTGGAGGAATCATTATTTTTCACGTAATAAGGAGGCACTTCCTTGCTGTGGTCGTGGACCCAGCTGTCAGCCTCTCCTCGTACAATCCACGTCCGGTGGAAGTCGTTCCTTGACCACATTGACCACGCCGCACCGAGAGCACCACGACAGTGGACGACGGCGATGTCGGATTTCGGGTTCCGGCAGACCCTTGAGGTTCGAACACTGGGGTGCGCGCGGGGATTCAACCCTCTACCGTCTCGCGCCTCACCGAATCGCTGGGACCTAAACTACTAAACAGAACAGCAGAAGAGACACAAGATTTATACTGGTTCAGGCCACCATTGTGGTGTAATACCCTACTCCAGTGTGTGGTGTGGTGGATTGCCTCTTGGGCTGATGAGGAACAGTACAAGGAGGAACAACCTCGCGAGGGTCTGTTCTTGGCTGGTGCGATGAACTGCTAGGAGGGGTTCAGTCGCTCTAACTACTGGTTTCTTGATGAGGATCCAGATGCCTCTGCCCTGGGGGTGGCTAGTCCTATTTATAGGCGAAGGCCCTGGGCCTCTTCCCAAATATTGAGCGGGAAGGGCGCCAACAATTGGCCATTTTGAAGGGGAACAGCGGGTACACTTATCCTGACTAAAGTTGGTCCTCGCCTGCCAAAGGCTCTGGTGATGACGCCGGCTTGGGCTCCACGATGACTCCCTTCCAGCCGTTGGGCTGGTCTTGGTCTTGTTGCACCGAAATGGATACCTTTGCTTGATACTCTCGCCTGCGCTTGCTCCCTTTGCACCAAAGAGGAAGGGAGGACACTGCGCGGGCTGGCGCCCGACTGGCGCCCTTGGTCGTCATGGCTTGCGTCATGGGCACCTCGCGAGGTACCTTGCCTTGAACTCTCCGCCTCCTCATGAGCCAGCCTGACGAGGCCGTGCCTGAGGAAGCTCCTTGTCATCCGCCCCGCGAGGCTTGGCCCCTCGCGAGGGTCTTAAGCTTGCGTTGATGAAGATGGGCTGTGCTGGGCCTCCTTTGAGCCACGCCGCAGGCCGTAGGCAGGCATGTCTGGGGACCCCCGTTCCCAGAACGCCGACAGCAGCCCCCGGGCCCACGGCGCGCCCGAACTTGGCTGAGCAGAGAGGCGAGAGGGCAAGTGCGAAACATCGCGGGCCCTAACAGCCTGTGGCCTTGGGCGCTGCGTGGCGTTTGATTGGCCGTGGGCGGCTCCGCTTCCCCATGACGCCTTGGTAACCGCACAGATTCGACAAGTCCCTGCATGCAAAGCGGGTCATGATTACCTGTGATCGTGGAGGTCGACGGTTGGCCTTCGCTGGCTATAAGTAAGGAACGACATGTGCCCTTCCAGCCTATCCCTTCTTGTTTCTCCTTCTTCTCCATGGCTCCACCAAGGAAGTTCTCGGCCGCAGAGAAGGGGAAGGGCCGCCAGGTCGAGTCTCCCTCTCCTCCGCCCAAGCACGGTCGTGGTCGCCCTTGCAAGCATCTCGTGGCCTCCACGGCGGTCCCCCGCGGTCGCGGAGGTGGCTCTCAGCGTGGCGACGAGCGGCTGGCCATGGTCGGAGGGCGTGCCCCGGCCGCGCGACCCCCGAGGCCGCGCCTCCATGCTGCTGAGGCACTGCCGGAGTTCATGGTGTGGGCGGAGGAGCCATCCGGCGCCCGGCTTCAACTCCCGCGCTTCCTCCTGGGTGAGCTCCCAGCTGGCGCCCTGGGTGGCCTCTGGCTCCAAGCGGATGGCTGCTGCAGCGGGGCTTCGTGGGCTTCTCTGGAGGTCTCTGCTACAGGGAACCTGTTCCTGACCCGCGGCTGGCAGACGTTCGCTCTTGCGCGTGGTCTTCGTCGCTGGTTCTCCCCGCACTTCAAGTACGACGGCGACGCCACCCTCTACGTGAGGGTGTTTGGGGAAGATGGTCGCCGCATGTGGTGCTGCCCTGAAGACGACGACCGCGGCCGAGGACTTAGCCCCGGCGTGGATGGAGAGGGCAGCGCGCGGGCGGCTGGCAACGCCCGTGACTCCTCAAGCTTCACCAGCTCTTCTTCGGGTGGTGATTCTTCCAGCAGCAGCCGCGGCCAGCCCCCACGCCGCCGCGCCTGCTTGGAGGGTGGCAGTGGGTATGCTCACCGCCGCGCCCCGGTGAAGCGCGAGAGGGAGTCCGCCTGAGCTCCGTAGGCGGCTCGAGTCTTCCAAGAGGGCCGGCACGGGGCGTGCTTCGCCTGCTTTTGTTCTTTTCCTTTCTTTTCTCCTGCGCAAAAAGACAGCAATGTGTGGCCCCGTGGGGGCGCGTTTGGGTTAACGCCGTTAATTATTGTACTGCTTTTGTTATCCTGATATTGTTCCTTTCTGTTGTACGCCCATTCGCAAGTGAACTCCGGCCTTGGCCGCGGGGGCGACCGATCCAGGCCCCGTGTTCGCATTGTGCTGCCCGTGAGGCATGGTCAGGAGGGGTGCTCCAGCTGTGGACCAGGGCCGTGAAAACTTGAGCGATAGGGGTAGGAACGCTCGCGAGGGCTCCCGGGGCTTCTGCCTCGCGAGCCCCCACGCAAGAGAAATCGAGGCAGGAGAGCGAAAAAGGTCGAAGAACCACGGACCAAAAGATGGCGATAGTTTCGATAAAAACTCCAAATGGGAATAACCAGTCAACTACAGAAAGCAAATGAAAAAGCCGCGTCCGGCACCTAGTCTAGTCTTCGACGTCTTCTCACCACCGCGGAGCTAAGTGCTGCCACTGGGCGCGGGAGGAAGCCCCAGGGCCTGAGGCCGGCACTCCTGAGACTCCGGGGCGTGTACAGCCCCAACTCATTATTACGTGAGAGTGTCACGGGCGGCGAGCTTCATAGGCGTTGGCCTTCTTCACAGGCTCTGGGCCTTTCTTCAGGGAAGCAAGCTTCACGGGCGTTGGCCCTCTTCACAGGCTCCGGGCCCTTTCCAAAAAAGATGTGCTTCACAGGCATTCGCCTTCCTCACAGGCTCTGGGCCTTTTCCAAAAAAGATGAGCTTCACAGGCATTCGCCTTCTTCACAGGCTCTGGGCCTTTTCCAAAAAAGATGATCTTCACATGCATTCGCCTTCTTCACAGGCTCTGGGCCTTTTCCAAAAAAGATGAGCTTCACAGGCATTCGCCTTCTTCACGGGCTCTGGGCCTTTTTAGGGGTAAAACCTCCAGAGGTGCTGGATGTTCCACGCGTTCTGTATAGGTACTCCCTCTTGAGTCTCCAAGTGCACGGAGCCGGGCCTGGAAACATGAACAACCTTGAACGGGCCCTCCCACATGGGAGAGAGCTTATGCAGTCCCTCCCTGGACAGGACCCATCGGAGCACGAGGTCCCCTACCTCGAGAGTTCTGGGGCGGATGTTGCGGCAGTGGTATCGCCGGAGTGCCTGCTGGTACCTTGGCGCTCACAGTGCAGCTTCTCGACGACGCTCCTCCCCCAGCACGAGGTCCGTCCCCCGCATGGCGTCCTGCAGCGTTTCATCGAACGCCAGGACCCGCGCGGATCGACGCTTGACCTCGTGAGGGAGGACCGCTTCGGCTCCGTAGACCAGGAAGAAGGGGGTCTCTCCAGTCGGCTTGGTCGCGGTTGTGCGGATGGACCACAACACGGACGGAAGCTCGTCATACCAACCTTTGCCGCAGGCCTCCAGTTTCTTCTTGAACGTCCTGGTCTTGAGGCCTCTCAAGACCTCTGCGTTGGCCCGCTCGGCCTGTCCATTGCTTCGGGGGTGCGCCACCGAAGCGTAGCATATCTGCGTCCCAAGGTTAGCACAATATGTTTTCAAAAGGTTACTGGTGAACTGCAAACCGTTGTCAGTGATGATGCGGTTCGGCACTCCGAACCGGCTCACGATGTCCTTGATGAACTTGACCGCAGAACCAGCGGGGATGGTGCGGACGGCCTCGATTTTGGCCCACTTGGTGAATTTGTCCACGGCGATGTAGAGGTAGCGATAGCCCCCTGGCGCCCGAGGAAAAGGGCCCAGGATGTCTAGCCCCCAGGCCGCGAATGGCCAAGTGAGGAGGATGGTTTGCAGACCTCCTGCCGGCTGGTGGATCTGCCTGGCATGGAATTGGCAAGCCTCGCAAGCCTTCACGAGTTCAACAGCGTCATTGAGCACAGTGGGCCAATAGAAATTGCTGCGGAACGCCTTGCCGATGAGGGCCCGTGACGACGAATGATGCCCACAATCTCCACCATGTATATCTGCCAGCAGTTCCTTCCCCTGTTCCCTGGTGATGTAGCGCAGGGATACGTCGTTCGGTCGTTTCTGGTAGAGCTCTCCATCCATGATGCTGTGTGCTGTGGCTTGCCGCGCCACACGCTCTGCCTCCTCCTCCTTCTCCGGCAAGGTTCCTTGCGTTAAGTAACTCTTGAGCTCTGTGATCCAGCACCCCTCTTGAGGTTCCATCATTAGGAGCAGGCGTGCTCCTGAGGCCGGGCCACAGGCTGGGGCTCCCGAGGCAGGTGGCTGAGGGAGCTCCACCCGAGGCTGTGCTGTGCTTGATAATGGTGGCAGGGCTGAAGGCTTGAAGAGCCGTTCCTCAAAGACGCCCGGCTCCTGGGGTAACCTCCTGGAGGCTCGTTTGGCGATGTCGTCGGCCTCTTGATTAGTGCCACGGGGCACGTGCTGTAGCTCCAACCCCCATAACTGTTTCTCCATCCTGCGGACCTCCGCAAGGTAGGCCTCCATGTGTTCATCTCTTGGCTCGTACACCTTGTTGGAGAAATTGACGAGGAGCTGCGAATCTCCCTTGATGGTAAGGCGCTTCACCCCCAGGGCAGCGGCGGCCTTCATGCCCGCTATCAGTCCCTCGTATCCCGCTATATTGTTGGAGACCTTCTCGCCTTGCTGGAAACAGAGCTGCACGGCATAGTAGAGCTTGTCCTGAGCGGGAGATATGAGCACCGCCCCAGCTCCAGCGCCCTGCCTGGAGAACGCTCCGTCGAAGTACATGACCCAACCTTCTAGCACTTCGCTTCCTGGGGAAAGGGATCGATCCTCGCCGGCCCTGAGGCCCGGTGTCTCTGTCCATTCGGCCACGAAATCTGCCAGCACGGCCCCCTTGATGACTCTGGTTGTGCCAAACTCGAGCTGGAATGCTTGCAGTTCAATGTTCCACTCGGCGACCCTTCTGGCTGAGTTGGGGCTCCTGAGCACCCTCTCCAAGGGGTATGCCGAGACAACCTTGATTGGATGACCCTGGAAGTAGTGCCGCAGCTTGCGCGAAGCCACCAGTAGCGCGAGGAGGAGCTTCTGTGGCATGGGGTACCGTGCCCTCGCATCCCGTAACACTGTGCTGACGAAGTACACCGGGTGCTCGACGAGGCTAGGGGCGTCGGTGCTGGTGGCGTCTTCCGGAAGCCGTGGTGCCTCCTAAGGTGGCGGAGCCTCCAGAAGCTGGGTGCCTGGATGGAGGGCCTCTCCCGCCCTTGGTGTGCTCTACTGCGACGGCTGATCTTCTTTCGTCGCGGTGTTGGCTTCTGCGAGTTCCTTCTGATTCGGCCTTGCCTTGGCTCGGGTGGCCACCGTGGTCTTGGCCCGACGCTCCTCCCTAACTGCCACCAGGGCTGCGCTAGCGGAGTAGGGAGTGGCGGCGAGGTAGAGTACCAAGGGCTCCTGAGGGCGCGGGCCACCATCACTGGAAGGCTGGTCAGGTACCTCTTGAGGTCTTGGAACGCTTTGTCGGCCTCTTCAGTCCATTTGAAGGGCCCCTTTTTCTTCATCAGCTGGAAGAAAGGCAGCGCCCGCTCCCCCAATCGGGAGATGAAACGGCCCAGCGCCGTCACGCGCCCCGTGAGCTTCTGCATTTCCCTGAGGGTCTTTGGTGGGCTCATGTCCTCAACTGCCTTGACCTTTTCTGGGTTGGCCTCGATGCCTCGGTGGGATACGAGGAAACCCAGGAGCTTGCCCGAGGGAACTCCAAACACACACTTCTCCGGGTTGAGTCGCAAGCTCACTGCGTTGAGGCTCGCGAAGGTTTCTTCCAGGTCTTGTATCAGGGTCTTGGCCTCGCGAGACTTCACCACGATGTCGTCGACGTAAGCCTCCACATTCTTCCCGAGCTGCGGGCCCAAGGTGATGTGCATGAGCCGCTGGAAGGTTGCCCCTGCATTGCGCAGCCCGAATGGCATGCATGTATAGCAGTACACTCCACACGGGGTTAAGAAGGCCGTCTTTTCCACGTCTTCCACCGCCATCTTGATCTGGTGATACCCGGAAAAGGCATCCAAGAAGCATAACAGGTCACACTCGGTGGTGGAATCGACGATCTGGTCGATGCGAGGGAGCGGGAACGGATCTTGCGGGCATGCTTTGTTGAGGTTGGTGAAGTCGACACACATGCGCTCCTTTCCTCCCTTCTTTGGCACAACTACAGGGTTGGCCAGCCAATCCGGGTATCGGACCTCGCGAATAACCCCCGCGGCTTCTAGCTTGCGGGTCTCTTGGACGATGAAGGCCTGCTTTTCAGTGGACTGCCTTCTCGCCTTCTGCTTCACAGGACGCACGTTGGGGCACACGTTGAGGTGGTGCTCGATTACGCCCCGTGGGATCCCTGCCAGCTGATCGGGCTCCCAGGCGAACACCTTCTTGTTCGCACGCAGGAACTTGACCAGGGCTTCCTCTTGTTCGGGCTCGAGGTTGGCGCCTATGGTGAAAGTGGCGTTTGTGGACCCGTCCTCGTCGACAGGTATCTACTTGGTCTCCGCCTTGTCTTGGGTGAACAACTGCTTCTTCTTGGTCGGTGTAGCCCCCTTGGGCTTGAGGGTTTCCGCATTGGTGGGCCGCGCTGCAGCCGCCGTCTTGAGGGCGAGCTTGAGCGCTTGCAGCGCACCTTCGGTGTCCCCGGGCACGGTGAGGACGCCGTTGCTCCCGGGCATCTTCATGAGGTTGTACCCCGGGTGAGTCGCGGCCATGAATTTGGCCAATGCTGGATAGCCAAGGATGGCATTGTAGGGGAGGCCGATGGGGGCGATGTCGAAGTTGACCAGTTCCGTGCGGAAGTTGTCGTAGGTGCCGAAGGTCACCGGAAGCCGGATTTGTCCCAAGGAGCTGGACGACCCTCCTCCTACGCCCGAGAAAGGCCGGCTGAGCTGCAGCCGCTCCTGGGGTATGCAGATGAGGTTGAAGGCCTCGAGTGAGAGTACGTTGAGGCCGGCGCCACCGTCGATGAGGGTCCTGGTGACGGCCACCTGGCAGATGGTGGGTGTGTAGAGCATGGGGAGAGCACCCGAGCCGGCCAAGTTGGTGGGGTGGTCCCCAGAGTCGAAGGTCAGCTCGACCGACGACTCCGTCCGGCCCGAGGGAGCCCCCTGCCGTGTGGAGGCGGCGCCGACCCGGCAGACGAATGTCTTGACATGGCGGCTGGAGGGCGGCGCCTGCAAGCCGCCCAGGAGGGCCACGACGACCGGAGGAGCTGACGCGACGGGGCGGGTGATGAGGAAGCTGCGCGGCTCCTCCCCAGAGGTCGCCGAGGAGCACAGGGGCGATGCTTGCTGCCCGTTCCCCGCCGGGCCGGTGGCGGTGTTGACGGCGGGCGGTGGGGAACGACGAGGGCGCCCGCCGACGGGAGCCGTCCGGGCGATATGGGAGGCGAGGGCGGCTCGGCGCTCGGCGCGAGCCCGACGAGCGTCAGACATGGTTGCGGTGGTCGGGGAAGAGCAAGACGGCGGAAGGCAAATTCCGGCGCACCCCTACCTGGCGCGCCAAATGTCGGATTTCGGTTTCCGGCAGACCCTTGAGGTTCGAACACTGGGGTGCGCGCGGGGATTCAACCCTCTACCGTCTCGCGCCTCGCCG
Organism: Triticum timopheevii; assembly: GCA_963921465.1. Lineage (NCBI taxonomy): Eukaryota > Viridiplantae > Streptophyta > Magnoliopsida > Poales > Poaceae > Triticum > Triticum timopheevii. Next base: position 181,706,473 of record OY997268.1, on the reverse strand, counting down.
AATCGCTGGGACCTAAACTACTAAACAGAACAGCAGAAGAGACACAAGATTTATACTGGTTCAGGCCACCATTGTGGTGTAATACCCTACTCCAGTGTGTGGTGTGGTGGATTGCCTCTTGGGCTGATGAGGAATAGTACAAGGAGGAACAACCTCGCGAGGGTCTGTTCTTGGCTGGTGCGATGAACTGCTAGGAGGGGTTCAGTCGCTCTAACTACTGGTTTCTTGATGAGGATCCAGATGCCTCTGCCCTGGGGGTGGCTAGTCCTATTTATAGGCGAAGGCCCTGGGCCTCTTCCCAAATATTGAGCGGGAAGGGCGCCAACAATTGGCCATTTTGAAGGGGAACAACGGGTACACTTATCCTGACTAAAGTTGGTCCTCGCCTGCCAAAGGCTCTGGTGATGACGCCGGCTTGGGCTCCACGATGACTCCCTTCCAGCCGTTGGGCTGGTCTTGGTCTTGTTGCACCAAAATGGATACCTTTGCTTGATACTCTCGCCTACGCTTGCTCCCTTTGCACCAAAGAGGAAGGGAGGACACTACGCGGGCTGGCGCCCGACTGGCGCCCTTGGTCGTCATGGCTTGCATCATGGGCACCTCGCGAGGTACCCTGCCTTGAACTCTCCGCCTCCTCATGAGCCGGCCTGACGAGGCCGTGCCTGAGGAAGCTCCTTGTCGTCCGCCCCGCGAGGCTTGGCCCCTCGCGAGGGTCTTGAGCTTGCATTGATGAAGATGGGCTGTGCTGGGCCTCCTTTGAGCCATGCCGCAGGCCGCAGGCAGGCAAGTCTGGGGACCCCCGTTCCCAGAACACCGACAGGCGAGGCCTAGGAAGGGGACGACGCGGAGCCAGGGAAGATGCGACAGTGGATGCCCACGCGGAGAGGAGTACGAGGGTTCACTGGTTCGGCTGCGGTGTGAGGCTGCCGTCACCGCAGAATAACAGGGGGTGTGGGTGAGTGGAGGGATGGCCTGGCCAGCGGTGGGAGTAGTAGGGGGTGGTGAGGCCTCTATGGCAGCACAGCCGGCCACTGGAGGCAGGAGCAGGCGGCACGACCGGCGCTGCTTTGGGCGGCCGGAGCAAGAAGACAAGAGGTTGAAGAAGCACGACGGCCGTTGGATGGACATCATACGGTCACTGCAGCTAGAATCGTTTATATTGACTAAGTTGACAAAGCCCTTGGTACGTCAACTTAGTAGGCCCACAGGTCAGCTTCCGAAACGGTGCGCCCCAGATGTCAGGGGGAGGAATCATTTTTTGGGTGGGTGAAGCTAGAATATCCGAGATTTAAGAAGAAGCACGACATCCGTTGGATGGACATCCAACGACCACTGCTGCTAGAACCGTGTGTTGACTATAAGTTGACAAAGCCTTGCATACGCGTCAACTCTATTTTTAGGGGACGCGTCAACTTAGTAAGGCCACAAGTGTGTGGCAGAAACTTATAGCCCATTTAAGATTTGTAAGAAAATGTGCAGCCCATTTTTGAATTCCAATGGAATTTACTACAACCCATTTACAATTTGTTAAAAGTACAACCCATTTCAACCAACCGTTCAAAACAGAATTCAATAAAATTTCCCACATTTTCATGGGATCCGAAATATTTTTATCCCGAAATTTCTAGTCAGATTAAATACAATTTCAATATAAATTTATATTACATAAAAATCCAACAAAACATTGCACTCACAACAATTAATGAAATTAAAATTTTCAATATCCAAAAATAATATTTTATAAAGTAATTACGTGTTTGGTGCATTTTTTATAGTTACTGCCCAATTTTTATAATTACATCCCATCTATTATTTCGTAAAGCCCATTTTCTTGTTAAGCCTAATGCATCCCTCATAAGAAAGATTTGCAGCCTAGCGGGGCGGAGAATAACAACTTGACCTTGCCTGGGTATTCCGAAAAAAAGTATAGTTGGTCTAGTCATTTTCAGCTTGAAAAAAATTAATATCTGGGCTGGATATCTGGCCTGGGCTAGACGGGCCACAACCCGCCCAGTTAATACCTGCAGCGATGTTTTTGTTGTTATTCAGAGGAGAAAAAATAATATCTGGGCTAAACATCGAAAAACTCTGTAGTGCTCACACCTCAAAAACACAAATACTGCTCGAGCTGCTTGGTCTCAGCTGTCGGCCGCTTCTTGTGCAATTCTCTCGTTTATTGACTACATAGGTTGACAATGGTGTGGGACCATGATGTCAGGAAACCAGGAGGAAGCAAAAAAAATTATATATATATATATATATTTAAAAATAAATAATAAGGAGGCACTTGCGTACATGAGGCTATGGCCCTGGTGGGTCCCCATTGTCATCCTCTCCAAGTAAAGTCATCTCCTCGCCCGCGCGCGCTTTCCACCCGAAATAGTTAGCGCCGCCCGCCCCGCTTCCCGGTGTAGGCGATTGCTCCGCCTTCAAACAACACAAGTGTCGTCCGTCCGTCCATCTGCCGCCCACATTAATGATAAACGGTTGCCGAGGCGGCTACTCCGGCGACACACGTCCGTCCCTCCGCCGCCCACCATTGCTATATAAACTGTTGCGCCGGCCATAGCCACAGTCATCCACATCCGTTCCCTTTCTCCTGTCCACACCACTATTGCCCACCATGGCTTCCTCGCACTCCAGCGTTCTTCGGGACGGGAGGATGACGGACCACAAGGAGATGGCATCCATTGCTGCTGACCGGCTGGTCGGCAGGCAGCCGGAGGAGGACGACATCCCAATGGAGAACATGGTAGTCGACGATCCGGCGCCAACCCCCTCCTCCGCGCCATCCTCACCGGTGCATTGCACCATGACCATCGGCGAGGCCCGTGCCCAATATATGGACACGGTGAGGCAGATGCGTGAGGAGCAGTTCCGGGAGGCGCAGGCCGACGCCGCCTACAACCACCATCTCCTCCAGGAGCACCCGCGGAGCGGGCGGACCAGGAGGCGCTGCTCGACTCATACCTCTCCGCCCGCGAGGGCCACCTCGAGTGCTGGCGGTACCTCATGCGGGTGGCGGAGGCTACGGCCGCCTACAAAGAGGGCGATGAAGCGGGCGAGGCGCTGTTTGGCGAGACCGAGGACGAGGCAGAGGACAACGCCGGCTTCGATGAGTGCCCGCTCTGCTGGCGTCGACGAGGCCCTGCTCCGCCGAGGTCCCGCGGTGCCAACTACGAGGCAGAGGACACCGCCGGCTCCGCCGAGGCCCCGCCCCGCCAACAACGAGGCAGAGGACATCGCCGACTTAGCTGAGGCCCCACCCTGCCGGCAACGAGGGGGAGGATTTCCACCGCTCCGCCGAGGCGCCACCCCCGGCAACGAGACAGAGGACATCGCCGGCTCCGCCCCGCTGCCAACGAGGCCGCGCCACACAGAAAACAAGGAAGAGTAGAACACGGTAGGTCGCCGCCGCTCGGGTCCAAGTAAGGCCACCGCTGCTATCCTCCGGTTGAAGCCATGCTAGGTGGATTGACCATTGACGGCCGGTTAGCTTCTTGGCGGCGACGTGGAGTCGGAGAGCTGTGTTGGAGAAGAATGCTGCTTCTACTTAACTGCTGGTGCAGTTGGCTGACTGACACATGGGCCCAACAGGCCACATGTCAGTTACATAACTGCACCAGCAGTTAAGTCATTGAAGCTTCTGTTTGGCTCAGCGGGACACAGGTGGGTATTTTCAGTTAATTAATTATACCTCCAGCGCACCCCTTTTTAGTTGAAGAATGTATGAAATGTAATGAAATCTGGCATGTTTATATGAAATCCGACCGTGTATGAATGAATTTGTTTTGATTAGTTCGAATTCCTGTATCACTGGCATTGGATGAACATGCAAAACAATACGTACTAGCATTATTCCCAGGGTGATCACCTCATATGCAGCAATTTCACATGTACTCCCTCCGGTCCTTTCTAGTCTGCATATAAGTTTTGTCTGCAGTCAAAGTATCTCTACTTTGACCAATCTTATAGAAAAAAGTATGCACTTTCACAATGTGCGAAGTAAAAAGGAACAGAAGGAGTACAAAGAGTTTGAGAAGCTTTTTAGCGTTTCTGTACATTGCAATCAAACACACAGGGCTGGCAATTCATAGAGAACATTCAAAACAATCGATGATTATGCATCTCAGCGACTCACATGTCAGAGGCAATATTTACTTCACAACTAAAGAATAAAGAAAAAATTGATCGACGCTGCTGACAGCAAAGGGCGTCCCATTCGAAAATATCAAACGCATGTCTTGCTAAAATCAATGAGCAAAATTTGACAAGGTTGTCCCATTCCAAAATATCAAATGCCTACGATTGTAGAATGGGCAGGGTTTGCCATCAGTTCAGACATTGACATGGCACCTCGTGCTAAATAAACCAGCTGTTCTTTTTGTGTAGTTCCACCAAAATCAACCAAATTCACGCGTAGCTTGTATGATTTCGCCCTTATATGTTGCAACGCCTTGAACTTATCGGCACCTCCTTTCTTGTGGTGAAAATGAATGATTCGATGTATGCATGAACATTTTGTGCAGTTACCATTGAAATCAAGCTGAGCACCCCTGTTTGCACAAATACAAAAAAGTGATCAGTATAAAGCAAACTGTACTATGAATTGACAGTTTAAACAAGCACCTACATGGTCCATGTAGAGCACACTTTTAGAAAAATGGCACTCACCAGAAAGAATCCTAGAACAACATTGTACTCGCGCATCACAGCAAAAAATGGAGATTTGTCAGTCCTTCTGAGCTGAAGTTAGTTTGGTCTTGTGGGGAGTAATGTAACCATCCTTCAACTGCTCCTTCTGATGAGAAGATAGACAGGGCTTCTTCATACCGGCATAATCGGAACTAGTCACTTCATGTAGTCCATATTCTTCTTTTGAGGAAGATGATCCTGTTGTGCAAAGACAAGAGGACAACTAAATGCTAGCATCCCTGTTTGCTCAAAAAAAGGAAAGGAAATATTTAAAACAGCACAGATGAAGCACTTCTCAAGGACAATACCACTTTTTCATGACAGTATCTAAACGGTAGCACAACACCAATAGAGATGACAAAGCTCAATCATATGGATGAAATCAGTGGGCGAGTACCAACCTTTGTCAGGAGGCTTATTGTGTAGAGCATACAGATGAAGCACTTCTCCGGAACCATCTGTTGCTATCTACTGTGGTGGCCATGCTTACTATATACTCCTCGATTAGTTTAATGTTTCCAACATCTTCTTGTGCAGTTCCACTTAAATATATGGTATCTTCAAAGAAGATCCCTGTTTGCACAAGTAGAGATAATTACGTATTACATTAAGAGTGGCATCAAATCAGTGGAAAAACAATTGCTTGTTCCAGCCATAGAAATAAATTAAGATGCAAAACTATATCATTACTTGTGTCATCACAATTCCAGTGCTTCATTACAGCACCGAGAGTTGATTTTTGTTTTTCTTCCGCTTGTTCTCCCCCTTCACCACTTGGTTCAATAACAGACAAGCTTCGCCTTCAATGTAAGATTTGGCATGTCAATTAGGGAGCACAAGTATAGGACTAAACAATGACATTAATTTTCTGATGAAAGTGGCAAAATACAGGCCAACAGTTGTGAAATATCCTTATTTACCTCAATGGGATATTACGGTGCACATACAGATTGGAAGTCTTGTCTCCATTTGTGCAGTTCACTAAAATCAAGCAACATTACCGTACAAGTAGCACAACATATGAAAGCACACTGCAGAATCATGTGAAAGAAGGCTAGTACTGACCTCTCATGATGCGGAATTCAAACAACTCACAAGAAGAAGAACTGAACCAAATTTGCCAACATGGATAGGAAGTAAGATCTCCTCTTGTGCAGTTCCACTAAGATCAAGCAATCAAGCAACGTTGTCGGCGTGACATTTTGGTTGAACTGCACAAAACACTCTTAAAACAAAAGTGTTTTGTGCAGTGCAACAAAAGGTAACAAGGGCAATGAGGTGAAGTAGATAACCCTGTTTACACAAAGGTGTAAAGGAAACAACTAGTTGTCAATAACGGTGAATGACACAGAAGCCAACAAAAAGAAGCATCTACCTTATCTAAATGGGAAAGAAAGCAAGACAATAGCATTTCTCAATCGGTGGCATTGATTAATATTAACAGAGATATTATATTAACAATAACATTTGTTAAACATGTAATTTGCTTTTAACCGTGGCACTGCATCAATTTTCCAGCGGCATTATTAGAGGGTGTTTGTTTACAGGGACATTTTGGTGTAGGGACTAAAAAAACTCCATGTCAGTCCCATCTAAACCAAACAGGAGGGACTTTTAGGGACTAAAAGTGGGCATTTGGGACTAAAAAAAAAAGACCCCGAGGGAGTCTTTTTGGGACTTTTTCCAACAGTTTCCCCTGCCACGCATCGCACCTTGTCTCTATTAGTTCATTACTAGGGGTAACATGGTCTTTTAGCATGTCATTTAATAACCTCTAGTCCATGTTTAGTCCCTGGAACCAAGCAGGTAGGGACTAGGGAGTTTTTAACCAAACATGGCCTTAGATTAACAACAACTAAAGAGTTGCACGGGACAGTGGATGCACCAGCACCATGTGCATCTACCGATGTATTGTGGTCATGCACAGTCTGTTGCAACAAAGAACAAACAACCAAGGAGCATATTTGTGTTGGTCCCAGTTTTGTTATCTTTAGACACCTTTCCCTATGTGAGCGCAGCAAATCTAGTCCTGCTCAGATTCTACAGCCTTGTCCCCCAAAACAAAAGATCAGTTTGTTACAGATGTGCGTACTGCGTTTTTCATTGTTTTCCCTTTTCGACCAACGTAGGTGCTAGATAGCCAGTCTGTACTAGTACTTTTGCCCCTTCCTTTCCTCTTTGAACCACGTCCTAGATTTATGCGATATAACTTTCCCCACTACTTTCCCCCATTCCTTTCCTGTTTGAACCACGTCCTAGATTCATGCTATACAACTTTCCCCCCTTCCTTTCCTCTTTGAACCACGTCCTAGATTCATGCTATACAACTTTTCCCACTACTTTCCCCCACTCGTTTCCTCTTTGAACCACATCCTAGATTCATGCTATACAACTTTTCCCACTACTTTCCCCCACTCCTTTCCTCTTTGAACCACGTCCTAGATTCATGGTATACATGCAGTTAGAGCAATGCATGTGGAATAAGTAAATTATACCTTAAGGTTCTTGGGGCGTGGTTCGGTGGGCGACGGGACGACGGCAAAGAAGAAGGGGTCGTAGGCCCTCCTGCGCCGCCGCTGGGTGAAAGTGAACAGCTGCGTCGGTAGTGGATTCCCTCCCTCACGGATGGCGACAACGTTAAGCCTCCTTCCCTTCCCGGCGGACAGATCCTGCCGGCTCTTTGAGCAGTAGTGAGGGGAGAGCGAGGCCAACGAAGTCTTGTTTAGATCTGGAGAGGTTGAGAGAGTGTGAAGAGAGCAACTACAAGCGCTGAGGCTCCAACGTGTATATATATACTGGAGAGAGAGTGTGAAGCGTGCAAACCCTATAAAACAAGTGTCAAGGTTGCAGCTTATACGTGATGAGGTGATTATACGGTCACTACGAGAGCGTATAGCTCCGTACCCATCCATTTTGACAAGTCAAAGAATCCTCCTGGTAGAAATTATGCTCAAGTGTAGTTATCGAACTCGAGACCTCAAGTTTGATGAGCGAACAGGCTAACCAGCTACACAACCCTCCTGTTATGTTCAATGAGAGGAAAATAACCTTTTATACATTCCTGCATTTGTGTGACAAGCATGCCGTGTTTTTTTGTGTGTGTGGGAGTCATTGGGATTTAAATCATAATCGTGTCATGTGGCTTTGGTGGTAAGACTATCCACAGTGGTGCAGAAATAATGCATCCTTAGTCACCTTACCTCTCTCCACGTAGTACGTTGGGTTCCACTAGTCAGAGGGTGAAACAAACAAATTAATAAGAAAAATTAAAAGCGCCAACGGTGTATCTTACCTCACACATCTCGCTACTGCTCAGGAACACTATCCAATTGATCCCTCTGTTCGCTCATGTACTATTTTAAGTGAATCCTTATTATAACATGCACACAATTTTGGGCACTTGTATTCGACCTAAGTCAGTGTGCCACCATATCTCGTACTTACTATTACCTCCGTCTAGGTGTAATAAGTCACGTTAGAAGGTGCAGCGGGACCAAGGTGTGTGCGTGTGTGCATGTGTGTGTGTTTAACAGCATGTGTGTGTTAGAGAGAGCGACAGATCGACCTACTCCGATAGAGAGATGGTGTGTAGTGTATGATTTTATCCGCGAGAGACGGTGCATCCTCTCGTTTCCGGGCGTGTCCGGTAGGGACATGCAGATAGCTGCCACGCTCGCTCCTGACCAGCCTGGCCCACCCAAAGCCCCTCCATCGCCCCCGCGCGCTTCCCACCTGAAACGGTCAGCGCCGCTCCAAAGAATCGGTGCCGCATTCATGCCCGGGTAGAGCGGACACGACCTCTCACTGGCGCAAGAGTGATGGTTGCTTCGTCCGTCCAACTTACTGCTGGGTCTATGTGATTTGACGGCTCATTGGTCTTTATTATTGAGGTGGTAGGACTGCTGGATGTCCCATGCTTTCGGTGAAAGGAGGTACTACTAGATTACAATTTTCTCCATTCTTACAACGAAGGAGTGCAAGAGCAGTGAAAACACGTAGGCTCAGTGATTACATGGCCGACCTCACACTATCACCATATTTTCTGGACACCGTGCGACACCTAACTCTTTACATAGTACTCCCTCCGTTCCTAAATACTAGATGAGTCCCCGCGCGTTGCCGCGGAACAACCGTATATCTCTCTGCGTAAAATTATCGATTTCATAGAACTAAAAAAACTCTATAACCACATGAAAAATGTGGTAGCCAAACTAAAAAAAACTCCCATCATCATTTAGATCATCCCACGTAAGGAAAAAAGATCAGCCAACTCCTACTGCATAATGGGATTATATTTTTATTTTTGACATGTTAGTGGGACTTAAAAGCTCACTTACACGCATGCTACCGGTGCATGCTTGCGTGCAGACATGTTGATGTGATTTAAAACCCACTCACATGCATGCCATGGTATTTCTGCATGCTTGCATGTGGCTTAGTGCGGAGCCTCTCAATGTCTATATCAGACGGCTATTATGGAGTGATTTAGTTCATCTAACGGCTACACTAATTTTGATGATGTGGCTCAAGGAGAGGATAGATAATTCCTAGTAGTGGGGGCTAGCTATTACTAGTAGATAAGTCTTTGTAGAGATTCCACTAGGTGAACTACATACGGAACAAAATGAATGAATCTACACTTAAAATGCATCTATATACATCTGCATGTGGTTCATGGTGAAATCTCTACAAAGACTTATATTTAGGAATGGAGGAAGTACTAGTATAGTACATACTGTAATTCATCAGCGAGATAAATTTGTACAATGCTATGAAGCTTCCAGCTTCTGTTACATGTATCTTGCGTCCAAGGTTGCCCGTTGCAACATTTCATCAAATACAAAGGAGACTAACATGCATGCTATTGCATCTCAATGATTGACATATCATAGCAAATATGTACTCCCTCCGTTCCAAATAAGTGTCTCAACTTTATGCAAACTTTAGTACAAAGTTGTACTACTACTAAAGTTGACACTTATTTTGGAACAAAGGCAGCTAAAGAAAAAAAAATGATCCATGCAGTCCCTAGCCCTTGAACTGTGAACCCTAACTAGGCTTCAATTTGCTGGCAACGTTCGAGCTTCCTAAGAAATGAAGTTTGCAACCTTTTGACCATCGGATCATTTTGTGCAGTTTCACCAAAATTGAGATGAGCATCCCTGTGGCAAAGAAATTGAAGAAGCATGATTAGAATAAGATTACTGGGACTAGTTGATGAGACATAAACTCATCGCAAATACAGTACGTAGAAGCCAGTAGAGGTATGTGCGGGGCAAAGAAGTAGAGAAATATCCACAGGGAGTGATGTGGACAGCTGGAGCAGTGGTGCAAGCCGGCTGTAAAGGGAGTTGTACCTGAGGGACATAGCTCAACCTTGAGGAGGGCGGCGGGAGGTGGCAACTGCCCGCATCGTGGCAGTGAGCAAGGGACGAAGGCAACCTCACCGGCTTTGTGAGAGAGAACGACGGGGACCCCTGATCGGGACGTGCCAACCGTGGGTTTTCGCCGTCGGCGACGGCCACCGCATCTACACTAAGCATCCACCCCTTCCCCAAGCGGACGTGATCCGCCGGGATGTTAGAGATGTGGCCACAGTCGTTTTGTGCGAGAGAGTGTGAAGAGAGCAACCCCAGCAAGCAACCGTGTAGGCTGGTCCGTCCTAACTATGTATATAGTGGAGCGGTTTCCTTTTCTCTTCATATGAACCTATTATATTGCATACGTGCCACTGAAGAAAAAAACTTTATTTATAAATGACACGGCACCTACTACTCGTTCTCCTATAACCTTGCGCTTGGCATCTCAAAAATATTAACCTTGCAATTGGCTCTTCGCCTCTTCGGGAAGTCGAGCAATAATGGTAGTGCAGTATATATCGTTCTGGCTATATGAGACCGAATGAATTGCTGCATGTCCACCACGTGGGCGAGGGTCGAGGGGTGAGGGAGAGTGCTACATACAGAGTAAAATGAGTGAATCTACACTCTAAAATACGTCTATATACATCAGTGTTTGGAGTATGTACTAGTAGTTCATATTGAAATCTACTAAAGGACATATATATTCCAAACAATATGATATAATCTCTATAACCAAGGTAGTAGGGACGAGGAGTAAACGGAGGGAGTAGTAAATTTTTCTCCTCGTCCTGCGAGCCATCGCGCGCATGGGCGAGGGAGCAGGCGTAAGGCGGAGCAAGCTTCACCTCATCCTGCGAGCCACCGCGCCCGTGGGCAGGGGAGGCGGCGTACTAAGCAAGCTTCTCCTCGTTCTGCGAGTTGACGGGACACATCAAAAGTACTCCAGTGTATAGAGCCTTGCCTCTAAGGTAGGCCCACATGGTTTGCCTCTTTTTTTAATTTAACATAACGCGTCAAGTCGCAATTTGTTTGTTCACCCGTGGTAGACGATCCTCCCTCCACCAAGTGGACAACCAGTACATGTGCCGAATTACCACATGGGCTGCCTTTTTCGTACAGAAATGAGCTCCACCGTGTACCCGCGCGGGTGTGGTTGGGAAAGAGACGGGAGTACGTGCACCATGCATGCACCTCTTATCTTCGTGCATGTCCCCCACCTACGTGGGTGTGTGTGAGAGACACAAACCGCGTTCGTGAGTGTTTTTTGTTTTGGGGTGTGGGTGGGGGTTGGTTTCATGAATTATTTGTGGGAATATGTGTCGATGACATCTCAAACAAAATTTTGCATGCAATGTGTGTGAAATGGAGGCCTATCCATATCATACATAGAGGGTCGGGCAATCCACGAGAAGAGATGGAGGGGTCATAGCTATTGATAGAGTCGAAGAGAGGATCAAGTGGGTGGGTGCGAGATCGATGAAGAGAGCCATCGAAATTGTGTGTGTGTGTGTGCAAGTCAAAGATATAGGGCGACTGGCCTACCGGAACATTAGAGGGCACATGTCAAGTTTGTGTGTGGCAGGGAGACATGGCTAGAGCGCTCGATGTATCGGTGTGTGTGTGTGGGGGGGGGGGGGAGTGGGGGTGGGGGGAGGGGTAGGCAGAGGCCTAACTATAGAGGTAGAACGACTCGTATATGTGTTGAGAAGGAGAGACCCAGCTATGTCTTGAGGGAGATCGGTCGACATGCATACATAACTGAAGTACGGGAAATATGATGGGACAGAGAGAGAGAGAGAGAGAGAGAGAGAGAGAGAGAGGAGAGAGAGAGAGAGGAAGGGATAGGGAGGGAGAGGGGTAGAGTGCTGGATGGGTGATGGAGTTGCTTCTCGGAGATGTTGGGAGAGGCCTACTAGACAAACGGAGGGTGGAACTGCAATTTTATCAATAAGAGTGGGGATGTGTTTCTGTGTGTGCCTGTGCGTGATAGATCTGTCGGGACACATGCATGGATGATGAAGGGGAACCATGTGTTGGCAAGCAAACCTAACTAGATCGGTAGATCAATTGTTGTTTGTCGGAGGAAGGGACATACACAACTAATGAGGTAGATCGATCGACGTGTGGGTAAAAACGAGTTATAAGGACCTAGCTAGCTATATGTATAGCAAGAGATCGGTCGGTGTACGTCCATTTGTTAGAGGCAAATAAGGCCCAGCGAGATGGATAGACAGAGAGAATGGAGCTAGGAGGTGGTGCGAGAGGCCCAACTACTAGCTAGATAGGGGGAGCAGTGTGCGATTGTGAGATCGATGAAAAGAGGGGCGAGAGTTTACACGTGTGTCTGACCGTATGAGAGACACGAGGCAAGGACACATAAAGGAGGAGATTGAAGGTGTGTGTGTATGTTGTAGGCAGGCATCGCTGGAGAGGTTTATCGATCGGTGTGTGTCAGAAAGGAGTTGTGGAGACTCTGGGAGAACGACCTAAAGAAAAAAATGAATGTGCCCGATGGATAGAATGCTGAGGGAGGGGGAGGGCAAGGAGGGCGTGTGCATGCACGAGAGAAAGTTAGTGGTAGCTACAAAGGTTAGAGGATTGTGTGGGTGTAAGAGACTAACAAAGATCATAATTTGATATGAAAGCGGATTCATATATTTGAATAGGAGATCATAGTGTTTTAAACATTGCATGCATGAATATAGCGGTGATACACGTGCTGTGCACATGTTATACCATAATGTGATAATGCATGGTGTTTGCAACTCAAAGCTAAATGCCGAACAATCTAAACAATACTATACATCAAACAATCTCACATATTATTTGAATTTGTGATAATGTGTGGCATTTGCAGCTGACAACTAAATATCGAGCAATCTAAACAATACTATATATCGAACATTCTCACATTTTATTTGAATTTGTGGTAATGTGTGGTGTTTGCAACTCACATCTAAATACTTTTAGGTGTAGGGGGCGGGGCACCATACATAATGTGATAAACACATTATACATATGAGACATGGTTTAGATTATGAAGATCTAGCTAGACTAGAAATGTAATGTGATTTGAAATCAAAATAAAGCGGATTCAAAAAATCTAGTTCGAGTTCATATAGTACACATAGTTCATATGTAACTCGAGACTAATCATGTGGTGTGCTGTGAAGATAATACACAAACGATGGTTTAACTTGACAATAATAATGATTGTAGATCTTATTATAACAGGGAAACGAATTCAAATGCTTTGACTTCACAACAATCATTACTGTAGATCTTATTCAAATAGAGAAATGAATTCAAATTTAGTTCATATTGGAGGCGGTAGTATATACGTTTGGAATGCACTAAAACATTCATTTGAGTAGTAGGTTGCATGCATTATACACGTAGCAAAATATTTTAATTGAACATAACATGAATTCAAAGTTTTGAATGACATTTTTTGTGCGCATTGATTTGGTACAGTACATGTTAGGATTGTCCAGAAATTTCAACCCGCGCCTTGTTAGGCCGAAATATTTAAGATATATCTTTGTCTCGTTGTGCTCCGACAACTCCCTCCATCTCAACCCGCGCCTTGCTATTCCGAGATTACAACACGCGCGAAAACTCCCACCTCCTGTGAAATCCCGACACGCGAAATGCCCATGGTACCCCTGAACCGAAAGAACCGCCTCAAATCGGTGGGGGGTACTTTCGTAACTTACCCCACATTTCGGACAAGCGCGTCTCTAAGCCATGGTTCCCCACTGCCATCCCATCCGCCCACCCATTCGTACACCGAGGCCGCGAAAACCCGTGACGAAACCCCACACCCTGCTCTGTCCGCCACCCAGCCGAAGCCTCTTCCCCGACGACATCGTCCACAGCAACACCTCGACGTCCCTCATCCATCGTACCGGATGAGGATCCGTCGTCGATCTCATCGTCCCGCCGGTTCAGCCACCCTGTCCTCCACCTCCAAGGAGTTGCCCTGATGTTCCCCTCGTCTTTCACGCCACCTCCATTCCCACACCGCCGTCTTCACCTGCACCACCGGAAAAGCATCATCATCACCGTTTCCTCGGATGAAGCTGCGGCCTAATCGGCGCCACCAAAGAGGTTGTACACTAATCACCGCATTTTCTTCTTGATTCAATCTCACGGTGCTACCGGCGCTCGGTCCCGAGCCGACACGGCGTGGCTCCATCCATGGCGGCATCGCCGGCCACTTCCTCCACGGCGTCGCTCCCTCGGCGGTGACGTCCACATCAGTAGGAGCTGCTGCTGCTTTAGCTCTCGCTCGCGCTGCTGCTCTGCTCTTGCTCTCGGTCCCCTACCTGGTCTGCTCTTGCTATTGCTCTTGCTCGCGCTGCTGCTCTCGCTCTTGGTTGCGATGCTGCTCCGATTTGGCTACACTTCAGTCGACTGAATCGACTTTTGGGTCAGTCGATTTTCAGGGGGTGGGATCACCGGGGTGAAGGAAGAACCAGCTGCAGCAGGGAGGGGGGCTCGCCGGAGAGGTACCCCACTATCTATCTTAGGGTTCAGGATGGGGGCGGTGGTTGCCGGCGGTGGCAGGGCGTTGGCGGGGCGGTGGCGTGGGGATCGCTGGAGAAAAATCTTGGCACGGGGGGCCCTAGAGGGATGGCCGGGGCGGCGGCGGACCGGCGGTGGGGATTGTTTTCGGGGCGGGCGGGGCGGCGCACCGCTGGCCGCGGGCGGCGGGGGGCTGCTGTTTGGCCGGTGGCGGCTAGCGGCTCAGGGGGGTGGAGGTTGAAGATGAATCGCAGGCCCTTGATTTCGTATCCAACGGCTGCAAAATCGACTGACCAGAGATGAAAAAGTCAGTCGACCGACATGTAGCCTCACCTTGCTAGTGCGTTTAGTTTCGACAGCAAAATTCAGTTTCGACAACAAAATTCAGTTTCGATAGTTAAGTTCAGTTTCGACAGTTAAGTTCAGTTTCGACAGTTAAGTTCAGTTTCGACAGTTAAGTTCAGTTTCGACAGTTAAGTTCAGAGATGAGCGGCTGATGTATTTTACATCTAGCACTTTGTGGTTATGTAATTTATGTCATGTGTTGGAGATGCTATTAGAATTCCACTCAGGTTAACGTTGTTCATTGTCTCTCTTGTCCTGCTTCAGCCTCGGCGTCGTACAACTCACCGGAGCTGCTCCAACGATGAAACCCTCCATCACAACGGAGCAGTACCTCGGGCTCAATCTCCAGACGCCTAAGATCTTCTTACCCTCCTCTGACAGCAAAGTCAGCCGGAGCATCCTCACCGGCCAACCCAATCATGCTGAGATCGACATGGCTTCGCCAAAGAGGTTGTACACTTGTTGCATCTCTTTTTTACTCTACATGTTATATATATTGTCCACTGAGCACACAAATTTATTCCTTTAGTGTCTCCTTGAAATAAAAAACGTAGGAATTTTAATTTTCACTTGTCCTCCTTTTCAAATTCCTATTCATGAAGCACAAGACTAAGAGATAGTAGCATAATAACATTATAACCGTACATTTTCTTGTGGTTTGACTTAATCTCACCATGCTTCTTTGCATCCTATGATCTTCCAATTGTTGTGAATCAAACACCCAGATTGGCAGAAATCTTGTGTTTTTAAATTCTCTGTTTTGCACATGCATTCCTATCCTATTCCTGTCTATTTGCTATCCCTGCATTGTTGGAATCCTCCAATTCAAATGAGCCCTTACAGAATTACTTCTCTTATAGATAGTTGTCAAAGAAAACCTTGCGTGGTTTGTCCCGCTCCTGCTGCGCCATTGTCCACCCCAGCTCAGCTGCTCCAACGACAGAATAGTCCAGCAAAGCAGGGATCCGGCCTCTAGACTGTCTTCCGCCACCTCAGATCTTCTTCCCCGCTACTGGCAGCCATGAAAACTGCATTACCATCATCAACCGAGCAGATGACCTCGAGGACTACACGGGTCCGCAAGAGAGGTCGCACTCTTTCGTGTCTGCTTACGTTATGCATCGCTTAATATTACATGCTACTTTATCGTCCTGTTCACCGATTAGACTCTGAGTCAGCTCCAAACTAATGGTCAAACTTGAGTTTTTAAATGGTTGTGGGGTACATATCAGGGCCGCTATCAATAGTATCTATCTACTATCTAGTTAATCTCCGGTGTCTACTATGAGTTTCATGTTGGGTGGGAAACAAATAGTAAAGAAGCCATTATCTGTATATTTTAACTAAAGCCATTATCTGCCTTCTATTATTGGTTTTGGGTCTATCCACAGGTTGCTACCATCACTCTGGATTTCTGAATGCACTCCTTACATAATCTCACTATGTTTTATTCCTATGCATGACAGTTATTGTAAACAATGGAACTGAACATGTAGAGCAAAAGAGACGAGCCTTGCGTGGCAATAAAATTTCATGCAAACATCGCTCCATGGTAGGCGCAAAGGCAGCCCCCCTCCACGCATTTCGGATTGTAATCGAGAGGAAGATATCTGTTCTGAGGGGGATTTAGAAGGAGAAGACATCTCCTATTTACCCTCTGAGGTCTTCGCTCTAACTTGGCATGCTGATGTTGGTTATATCATGCATATGGTGTCTTGCATTGCTTACTTTATACATCAAATATGTCATCTGCTTAGTTTAGACATCCTTTGTGCGAATGCCATCTATTTAGTTTATCCATCGTTTATGTGAATTATGCAACGCCATCTTGTTTAGCCAGGCATCATATATGTGAATTTTGCAATGCCATCCTGCTTAGCCAGTCATCTTATATGTAAATTATATCAGGCCATCCTTTTTTTCTGTTACATATTACATTTGTCAACAATGTTAGTACATTCAACTGCTCTTCGTGTGCATCGGCCATTTGACACGGTGATGGAAAATTCTGGAGTGAGAACAAGGTCTTCAGAGCAGACTATGCTAACTGACGAAGCGCATATCTCGCTGGTTACGGATAGCTCCTCAGAGGAGGATTCAGAGATAGATGACCAGTCCTATTCCCCCCCCCGAGGTGTATGCTCTAACTTGGCAGGGTTATGTTGCTCATATCGTGCGTACGGTGTCTCGCATTGCCATGTCATTTGATTAGTTTAGACATGCTTTGTGTGAATGCCACCTGTTCAGTGTCTAATTGCCATATATGTGAATTATGCATTGCCATCTTGTTGCAAGACATTATATATGTGAATTATACAATGCTATCTTGTTGCAAAGGCATTGCAAAGGCATTATATAAGTGAATTATGCAATGCCATGCTGTTTAGCCAATCATCATGTATGTGAATTATATCATGCTATCATTTTTTTGTATTAAGTGTTCCATTTGTCGACAACGTTTGTATATTCAACTACTCTTCCTATGCATCAGCCATTTGAAGCGGTGATGGAAGTATCTGGAGTGAAAACAAGGTATTCAGAGCAGACAATGCTACCTGCTGAAGCAGACATCTTGCTGGTTACAGAGAGCTCCTCAGAGGAGGATTCAGAGACTGATGACCAGTCCTATTTCCCCCCTGAGGTCTATGCTCAAACTTGGCAGGGTTATATTACCCATGTCATGCATGTTGTCTTGCATTGCTTAGTTTTTACATCATATATGGATTGCCATCTGCTTACTTGCTTACTATATAAATCATATATTTGAATTATATCATGCCATCATGTTTACATAGTACATACACATCATCTATCTGAATTATGGCATGGCAACCCATTTAATAAAGACATCATATAGTTATATCATCTCATCCTGTTTAGTGTTTACAGTCATCATATTTTGGATTATGGCATTCTATCCGTGAATGTATGTGAATTATGGCATGCCAACCTATTTAATAAACACATTATATAGTTATGTCATGTCATCCTGTTTACATAGTCTCATATTTTGAACTATGTCTTTCCATCTTTTTTAGTTAGCCATCATAATGTGAAATTGTGTCATGCTATCCTGTTTAGTTAGCTATCATATATGTGAAACTGTGTCATGCTATCCTGTTTGGTTAGACAACATAAATATGAATTATTTCATGCCCTCTTTTATTCCCCACTATCCATTGCACCTGTCTATCATACAATGTCTATACTTTCAATTACTTTTCTTGTTTATCAGCCATTTGAATTGGAGAGCGTGATGGCAGTATCTAAGGGAGTAACAACACGGTCTTCAGAAAACATAGTGCTACCAGTTGATGCAGATAGAACCACGGTTGTACTTGCCCAAGGACCAGATCCACCACACATAACCCAGACTCTCGCAGATTGTACCCCTACCCAGTTGGACAGAGAACCAGCTACACCCCTTCTAACCCCAACCCCGGCAGATAGTAACGCAGTTCCAGTTGACACAGCACCGTCTCCACCACAGAGCACCCAAACACGAGCAGTTAGTAAGGGAACTGTAGTGCCCAAAGCACGAGGACCACCACTCCGAATCCCAACTCAACGCTTAAAGGAGAAGAAGATTTGTTCTCAGGTCAGGTTCTGTAGCTATGGTTCATCCTCCTTTGCTCTTGCATTACTGTATTTACTCATACCAACTATTTTCAAATTTGAAGGATGGAATTGAAACTCCAATGGCGCAACAGGTATGTTTTAAACCTGTTTCTTTAACTGGTTTGCTGTTGTAACCTGCTCTATGTTGATTTCAGTTTCAATTGAATAAACAATTATGTTCTCATGTCATGAACATTACAAGTGTTGTTATTGCTCTATATTTACCCACACTTATATTCTGTCTATTCTGCTTTGTCTTGAACAAATATTATTTGAACTGCGTCTTTATCTTGATTTGGCAACAAAAACTAGAATGATATAGACCATAAAGTGACCATGGTACATAGATATATGTTTGTTTCATGCTGTTACCCTGTCCACTTTACTACTGAACTCATTTACCAAAATGAGTTTCATATACAACATGGTAAACATGTGATGTGTCTGCTTGTTTCTCTTTTAGAATGCGGACACAATATTGGAGAACAGTACCACGTTATCCAATGGTAAAGGAAGTAATGCAGATAAGGTTCAAGATAGTGAGCCATCCCTGTTGGTCTCCAAGAAAGCTGATAAAAACTATCTTGACAACAGTGAGGGAACCCAAAAGTCCTGTCTTGATGTAGTGTTCGAGTTACTGGCCACTACTGCTAGCACAAGCTCTTTGAACTCGCTGCCTGAATCAGTTCGTCTTCTTGAGTCTCAACTTCTAGTTGAAAGACATCGATCAGATGTGCTGCGACAGGAAGCTGAAGGACTGAGGAAGTCCCTGCAGAATTAAGATGCATATTTTCTGGTGCAACAGCAAGCGCTAGAGGATTTAAGCGACAAACAAGAGAAAGTTAATAAGCTTGCTAAGCATCTTGCCAGCATTATGGGTACCCAGGATATTGTTTCTTGAGATCTTCTGAAGTGGTTTCAGTTCTGGATTTGTTTTGCTGCAGCATTTATTTGCACTGGTCGCCAACTTTGACAACTAGTGTATATGATATGCTGCTTTGTTCCCTATATTTGCACTGGTGGCAAACTTTGATGCCCAGTGGATGTAATATGTGTAATAGCCGTGATAGCCTAGCGTTAGTTGCTTGCTTATTTATTTCCTTGTTGTCTTGTTTATTTGTTTGCTTGTAGTCATTGCAGGTCTTTTTCCGCGGTTTGCTAGTGGCTGCAATAACCTATTTTTTAAAACTAGGCCACAATAACCATGGGCTAATATTTACTATAGTGACACTGGGCCTCCTACTGGCCGTAGAAACAATGGGCCTTCTACGGGCCGTAGAAACAATGGGCCTCCTACGGGCCATAGAAACAATGGGCCTTCTGCGGGTCGTATCATCAATGGGCCTTATACGGGCCGTATGATCGATTGGCCAAAGATGGGCCAAATAGACCGCATTATGGCCGTAAACGGGCTAGAGTTGGAATCATCCGTTCATGGGCCGACCATAACGGGCCATCGTTAATAGGCCGTATTTGATGACACTATGAAAATGGCCCAATGTATTAACAGACCATAAACGGGCCGACTGTAACCACGGGCTGAATTTGGCCCACAAGAAGAAAATGACAGCAACGGGCCGTAAGTAAACGAATGCTGGAAATGAGCCCAAGAATAAATGGGCTCTGAGAAGGCCAAAAGATAACAAGGGCTAGAAACGGCCCAACGGAATAACGAGCCGTTAATGGGTATAAAGTGATACACTGTTCATTACGGGCCAGTTTCACCATGGGCCGTTAATGGGTGTAAAGTGATACGCTGTTCATTACGGGCCAGTTTCACCACAGGCTGTTAATAGGCCAAGAATTACATAGGGCCTCATATGGGCCGAAAGACGTCATGGGCCATACATGCGCCAGAAGTGAAAACGGGCTGGAATCATATTGGATGGCCCAGATGACGCTACTGGGCCTAATTCGGATAGGGCGTAACGGGCCTTGGGTTAGCCGGTTGTAAATGGGCTATATGCGAACAGGCCGTTAAAAGGCTTTCCATGGGCTGGCCCGCCACCTTTTGACCAAGTCAAATGGGCCAGCCTTTTCACAGGAATGGGCCTCTGTTGGGCCGTGCCACGTGTTGACGTATCATAGGCGCCTTCCGTCCGATGAGTGGATGACATCTGTCCCAACGATGAGCCGACACGTGTTTCCTCCAGCCAATGATGATTTTACACGTGGAAAATCCCCATTGGTCGGGGCTGTTAACGGGTTATCAGATCCAAAACCTGACCTGATAGCTTAACGGTGTTTCGTTACGGTGGATGCCACGTGTCGGTCACCCTTGACGAAAGCGCTTCGGTGACGCGTGATTTATCGTCATGGAAGTGGACACTTCCGTGATGATAATTTTGGTAATGTCATGGAACACTTCTACGACAGCACATGTATGACTATCTTGATTCTGTCATAAAATCGTCATGGATGTACATGAATGACAAAAAACGTGACCTACTGTGACAAACACGTATCATCACGGAAGTGTATATTTTTTGTAGTGAGATGAACTAGGGTTTGAGAGGAGATGGTGTTGGTGAATATGTTGATAGATATTGACCCCCTCCCAATGAGAGGATTGTTGGTGATGACGATGGTGATGATTTCCCCCTCCCGGAGGGAAGTTTCCCCGATAGAACAGCTCTGCCAGAGCCCTAGATTGGTTCCGCCAAGGTTCCGCCTCGTGGCGGCGGAGTTTCGTCCCGTAAGCTTGCTTATGATTTTTCCAGGGTAAAAGACTTCATATAGCAGGAGATGGGCACCGGAGGGCCACCAGGGGGCCCACGAGGCAGGGGGGCGCGCCCCCACCCTCGTGGCCAGGGTGTGGGCCCCCTCTGGTACTTCTTTCACTCAATAATTCTTATTAATTCCAAAAATTACTTTCGTGGAGTTTCAGGACTTTTGGAGCTGTGCAGAATAGGTTTCCAATATTTTCTCCTTTTCCAGCCCAGAATCCCAGCTGCCGGCATCCTCCCTCTTCATGTAAAACCTTCTAAAATAAGAGAGAATAGCCATAAGTATTGTGACATAACGTGTAATAACAGCCCATAATGCAATAAATATTGATATAAAAGCATGATGCAAAATGGACGTATCACAAGCTTCCATGAAGATCTGCATGCCGCAATGCAGGCGCCTGCTTAGTTCGCACTCTTGTCATAGCACTAGAGTGGTGGTGACGGGGCGAAACCTTGCTGGGCGCGGGTCTGGCCGCGGCCCAGCGATCATCCCCGTCAAGGTTTGCCGGGGGCCGTGGAGCCATCCCCAGCAATGGTCTTGCCGGGGGTCTTCATCTTCTGATCCCGCGTGGATTCGTGGGTTGCCAATCTTCATGAGGGGCTGCATGCTATCAGGGATGTGCTTTCCAGATCTTTGGTCTTAACATTGTCGATGGTGTCTGAGCTCTCAGCCCCAAAGGTGGTGGCCCTGCTGGTCTCTTGGCAAGCTGCCCCAGCAAGGAGCTTGCCCGGGGCCTCGCAGGTTGCCTCGGCAGGGCTTGTTGTCGGGCGTGGCCCTGCCAGCCTTCTGCTCCTTGTTACTTTGAGCGTCTGTTTTGATATTCTTTGTCCCTGTCTTGCTTCCTGCCGTCCTCCTCTGCTTTGCCAAGCCCTGTTGTAGGCGTGCCTGCGACCGTCCGTGCACAAGTAAGGGGTACAGAATTACCCCCACTTTTGTACACCGACAGGAGCCCCGGGCCTGGGCCACACGTATGCGCAACTCATAGTTGGGCCAGGCCCAAAGCAGTGCACGGGCGAGCATGGCAGAGGCGTACCACCATGATCTTTCTTTCAGTCGCGCTTCCTTGCGACCCGCGTTGAGTGCGAGGTGTGGGGGTCGTGCGTGGGATGGCCTCATCATGCTTGCATCATCTCGTAGTCGATAGCAAAGAGGCAGCCCATGCTTCCCTTATAAAAAAGGAAGGAATCTGTAGGGGTGCTACTCATTTACTAAGTGGACTCGGGTCGCAGCTTGCATGGCGCCGCACCGCATGATCACGAGGTAGAAAACGGTCACCCCACCTATCCTCACGCCCCCTTCCGCTTCGCCGCGTATCCCTTAAGCCTTGGGAAGGGTAGGTGGTGGACGCGGAGGACGTGGGCATTAACGCTGAGGCGGAAACCCAGGCGTTTGTTGATTGGGGGAGCGGGTCGGCTCCGGTTCCCCGTGCTTCCGGAGGCCGCATTGGCTGCGCGGGGCGGCCGCCCTTTGGGCTGGGTGGCCCGGTCCCGGTCCTGCTCTTCTATAAGAAGGGGGGAGGGACGGTGCTTCTCCACATTCGCCCTCTTCTCTCCCTCTCGCTTACTATCTTCCTCTCATTTGCCATGGCGAAAGGGCATGCTGGCACCTCGACAGCGATGACGAGGGCTTCTGCTCGACAACACGTTCCTCCTCCCCCGGAGCCTCCGGCAGTGGAGCCCGCCGTGAGGGGGAGAGGAAGGGGACGGGGTCGAGGTCGTCGCGGTGCCCGGGGAGGAGGTGGACAGGGCGGTGCTCCAGCCGCGCCCCTACCGGCGGCCCCACCTACGATGGGCGGCCATATCGGGGACCAGTCCTACGAGTTCTTCATCAGGCTGTATAGGCCTGTGCACAATCGTCTTTGGCTTCCGACTCCGTTCGCCCGGGTGATGGAGCAAGAGGCCCCGCGGTCCTTGAGGCTTCACATGAGGGGCTGCGGGAATGGCAGCATATGGGCTGACGTTGACTTTCCTCACCCTCACATCATGTATCTTCGTCAGGGGTGGAAGACCAATGCACGTGCCCACAACTTGAGGGAGGGGCATGTTCTCCATTTTAAGTTAATGGAGAGCAGGCCTGGCCTGCTCTCTGTCGAGGTCTTAGGGAACTCCAGAATTCGCTTAGGGTGCTGCGTGGAGAGTTCCACAGACGACGAAAGCTCCTCCTCAAGCGAGAGCGGCGAGGAGGACAACATCAGCGATGACGACGGTAGAAGGAGGGAGGACGATGACTCCGACTCCGCCTGACCGCCAGTGGCCGCACCATCATCTGGCCCGCTCCCTTCCCCGGCAACACGCCTTGCCGGGGGCCTCGTCCTGGTGTCCCTGGCGACGGTGGTTGACGGGCTTCCTCATCAAGCTCTCCATCGCCCAGTTCCCCATGTCCGTCACCTTGCGTGGCTTGCCGTACCTGGGGAGGAGTAGGGCAAGAACGGGGATTACGGGGCACTTAACTTTTTCTCAATTTGTAGGCACTTGCCAAAACTTAGTTTTCTAGGAAATGTAATCTACCTAGCCCATGCTTATGTTTTGTAATATCTGTACTTGCATTAGCATATCAATGAAAAAGATGAGCTTTCGCCGGGAACTCATGCACGTATGCGTTCGTGCAGAGGCAAAGTGCCCCTTTAATGAAAATAAATGAGTCTCCCCGACAAGCGACCTTGCCGGCGCTCCTGTGCCTGCCAAAGAACCAGATCTGCCGGGTTACAAGCGCATGGTCCAGCCCCTGCCAAACTCTTCTTTTGCCCAAGGTTACTGCAACTACCCTGACCGAAGCAGCATTCGAGTCGGGGATGGGAGCACCCAAGTCTAGGCAGAGGGGCGAGGTTCTCTAATGCGCAAGTCACATGTTACGAACATGAATGGGCAGGGGAGGAACTTTATCTGATTAAGTTGTTGATGGAGATGCTGCGCCAAGCAGTCTTCTCAATTTCTTGCTGGGGCATTTTTACTGCGATCGGAAGGAAGAGAGGACAGGGGCATGGAGCCTTGGCGGTTTCCTAGCACCTGTTAGAATCCAAGGTAGCACAATATCCTGCACAAGTACGCATGCATACATATATATATATATAAACATGGAAACTAGCAGGAAACTGTGCATGCTAAAAACTATCTAGCTGTGTGCAGGGTCTGCGCCTGGCTCTGTACATAGGGTTATATGCCTTGCCGGCAAGGCTAGTACAAAAGGGGGTTGCCAGAGCTCATGGCAACCGCTCCCTATGGGTAAAACTTGCAAAGATGTTCGATATTCCAGGAGTTGCTCACCGGAATGCCATCTTCGGTCTCTAGGCGGACTGCACCGGGCCTGGTGACTCGTATTACCTGATAGGGGCCTTCCAACTTTGGCGTCAACTTGTTTGAATTCTTGGTGGACTGAACGCGCCGAAGAACAAGCTCGCCTTCCTCAAAGCTTCGGGCGTGAACCTTGCGGCTATGATAGCAGTGCAAGGCTTGCTGGTAGTGAGCGGCTCGCAGAGCAGCTCGAAGACGATCTTCCTCAAGGAGCATTGCATCATCTTGGCACAACTGCTCTTGCTCAAGATCATCATAAGCGAGCACTCGAGGTGACCCGTATATGAGTTCAGTGGGGAGAACTGCTTCTGCCCCGTAAACCAGGGCAAAGGGTGTCTGGCCAGTGGCTCGATTTGGTGTCGTTCTGATTGACCAAAGAACCGTTGGCAATTCATCAATCCAGCGCCTTCCACACTTGTGCAGCTTGTTGAAGGTTCTTGTTTTGAGGCCTCGCAACACTTCAGCATTTGCCCTTTTTGCTTGGCCATTGCTCCTTGGATGAGCAACAGAAGCAAAGCATACCTTGCTGCCAAGGTCCTGGATATACTAGATGAAGGTGCGGCTCGTGAACTGTGTGCTGTTGTCGGTGATGACCCTGTTTGGCACACCAAAATGGCAAACCAGTCCCTTGAAGAACTTGACAGTTGACTGCGCTGTCACCTTCCTCGCTGGCTCCACTTTTGGCCACTTTGTGAACTTGTCAATCGCGACGTACAAGTACTCAAAGCCCCTGACAGCACGGGGAAAGGGGCCCAGTATGTCGAGCCCCCAGACCGAAAATGGCCAGGAGAGGGTGATTGTTTGAAGGGCTTGAGCTGGTTGATGAAGCTTCTTTGAATGAAACTGGCACGCTTCACACTTGGTTACTAGTGTCGTTGCATCCTGGAGGGCAGTGGGCCAGAAGAAACCTTGTCGGAATGCTTTGCCGGCAAGGGCTTTTGACCCTATGTGGGAGCCACATATGCCTCCGTGTATCTCTGCGAACAGCTCCAGTCCGTCCTCCCGAGGAATACACTTCAATTTCACGCCATTTGGCCTTCTTCTGTAAAGGGCATCATCTGCAAACTGGTACATGCTAGACCGACGGGATACTTTCCCTGCTTCTTCCTGCTCCTCGAGGAGCTCCCCTGTTTGGAGGAAACAGACTGTATGCTATGCCCATGTTGGAGCCTAGGGCTCGACGGCAAGGACCAAAGGCATGCTTTCCGCTGTGGGGGCAGCCGCCTCGACGGCAAGGGCCTGAGGCCCTGTCAGGGGCTGCTGCTCTTTAGCAAGCTTAGGGTACCTGGCAACTTCTTTGCCGGCGGCTCCTGGGAGCTCTGTGGGAAAGTATTTGCCTGGTCGCACCTTCCTTCGCTTGTTCTTTTTTGCTGATGACTCGACGGATGGCTGAGTTAATTGAAGCACAAAGGTACCTAGTTTCACAGGTAGCTTGAGGGCAGCGCGCTTTGACAGGTCATCGGCAATGCTGTTCTCTGCTCGAGGAACATGCTCTGCTTGTAGACCGTCAAAGCGCTCTTCCAACTTCCTCACTTCATCCACGTAAGCCTCCATCAGTGGGCTCTAATAATCCTTGTTAACTTTCCTGATGACAAGTTGTGAATCTCCTCTGATAATAAGCTTCCTGATCTCGAGGTCCACCGCGATCCCGAGACCAGCAAGCAGCCCCTCGTATTCTGCGATGTTGTCTGTCTACCTCTTCCGAGGGAAGTGCATCTGGATCACATACTTGAGGTGTTCTCCGGTGGGCGCAACGAGCAACACGTCGGCACCAGCACCTTGTAACGAGAAAGCTCCATTGAAGTACATAATCCAATGACTACTTGCCTCTTTGCCGGGAAGGATGGTTTCTTGAACTTCTTCGTCGGGCGTGGATGTCCATTCTGCTATGAATTCTGCCAAGGCTCTGCTCTTGATCGTTGAGGTTCTCTCGAACTTAAGGCCAAAGCTTGACAGCTCCAATGCACACTCCACAACCCTCCCAGTTGCATCTGGGTTATGCAAGATCTATTGCAAAGGGAGGCGTGTGACGACGGTGACTTCATGTGCTTGGAAATAATGATGCAGCTTTCTCGAGGCCATAAGGAGGCCGAAAAGCAACTTCTACATCCCAGAATACCTTGACCTAGCCCCCTGCAAGAGGGAGCTGACAAAGTAGACTCGGTGCTGCATCACCTTCTTCTTTTGTTTTACCTTGCTTGCTCGCGTAGACGCTGTCTTGCCGGGATCGGATCCTGCTGGGGGCTCTCCACCTAAGGGCCTTGCCGCTTGTTGGGGATATAACTATTTGTGTAAGCCGCCCAGGAGGGGCCAGGTTACACAAAGAAGACTCATCAGAGAGAAGCCCAAGACCAAGCATGAAGATGGCGATTCAACAAAGGGCTTAAGGCCCATAGGCGACTTAAGGCCCGTTGTAGTAAACCGCCATGATGGCATGACTTGTAACATAAGGTAGATTTAACTAGTCATCGAGCCGGACACTGTTTATAAGCCGGCCGGGACTCTGTAGGCCACAGGGCGTCAACCCATGTGTATAAGGGGATGACCTGCTGGCGGCTTAGGGCAAGAAACAACTCATCGAGAGCCGGGCATAGCGTATCTCGCTCCCTGGTCATCGAAACATCAATACCAAACCCAACTAGACGTAGGCCTTACCTTCACCGTAAGGGGCCGAACTAGTATAAACTCTCTCGTGTCCTTTGTCCCGATTTAACCCCTTCAAGCTTCCTAGTTGCGATGGCTCCACAACTAAGTCCTTTCGTGAGGACATCTGACGTGACAATTCCACGACAGTTGGCGCCCACCATGGGGCCAGCGCACGGTGGATTTGAGTTCTTGAAGGGCAACTTCGAAGGGCTCAAGGGATATGTGGTGGGCCGGATGACCAAGAGTTACCGCGGCAAGATCTACATCGACGACGAAGGCTGGGGTCCCGACGCCGGCTCAATTGAGTACGGATACCGGGTCCCCTTCGGTGGAATCCACGTCTTCATCGGCCGGATCGGTGAGCCAGGCCCTGAGCCGGACAACTGCACCGACCTCGTCGAGACGGCTCAGCGTGCGAGGAAGACCCGGACTCAACCTGTCATGAGGCGTGCCTTCGTGGGCTGCATCCACGGAGAGGAACTTTCTGAAGGATCTGAAGATAGGGGTGAGACGGCCGTCCACTCAGACGGTGATTCGTCCGCCGGTTCAACAGATTCGTTGTACCAAGTGCAAGACGGCGTGCTCGGGGGCTGTTCCGATGGCATCAGTATTTCGGACCCCTGTGAGCTGCCAAGATGGGCCGGAGTCTTCATGGCTAGAACTCAGCCCGGCTCAAACTCTACAGCTGCTACAGCTGTAACGTTCGTGTTAGGAGCAGCCGGGGCAGGCGGCCCCGTACGCCCACCGGCTCAGGTGCTGATAGATCTCATGGACAAGCTTACGGCCCTGTTAACCGCCACGGTTATTCCTGCAGACAAAGATGAGCATGACGCAGCGGTAGCACAGGCGCATGAGGAGATAGCTCAGGCCAAGGAGGCCTTGGCAGCTGAGGATACTAGACTAGCTACAGAGCGGGCGGCTCTCGACGCCCGGGCACAGCGCTTGCAGTCAGAAGCTTACTAGCTCACGATGAGCTTAAACGCATCCAATGAGGTAATGAGGAGGAGACATCAGAAAACTCAGTCCCGTTTACCTCCGAATTACGACCCTCGGGTTCTTTTTGCTACACCCGGAGCCGGCCCAAGTAACCCGCCAGAGGCCAATCAGCTTATGACAGCCGGAACAGGAGGGCCGACTCAGCCTCGGGAGATGGCACCACCTCACATGAGCATGCCACCGCCACGTTACGTGCCGATTCCACCGGGTCACTTTTCCAACCCCATGGAGAACTTAATTGCAGTTTCAACACGTTTGGCGGCTCTTCCTATGGACGGTGATGACCCGGCGGCAGTGGACACCCGGAGAGTCAGAGAAATCCTCCAGACGGCCTTAGCTCAGCAGGAGACCTATTCTTACAGCCGGAACAAAATTCACTCAACTCCCCCGCCTTTGTTAGCACCGCCTCGCCAGAACCGGAGCCCGACGCCCAACGCCGAACCAACCTGGTGGCTATAATCCGGTGCAAGATCGAATACGTCAGGAGAACGAGCAGGCGGCTCAGCTAGGGCTCAACAGACGGCACATCAAGATTTTCCGGAGTATCCAACAACTTCCGTTGAGGCGGGAGTAGCCACTAGAACCGGTGGTGTTCCTTGCCTGGTTTCGGCTTTGTGTAATGTGCAGTTTCCCAAGGACTTCAAGGGACCTCGAAAGGTGCCGAATTACATGGCTGACTTGCAGCCCGGAGCATGGATTGAGAGTTATGAGATGGCCATGGAGCTGTTGGAAGTCAGTGACGCGGCGATGGCTAAATATTTCACCATGATGTTAGATGGAATGGCCCGGTCTTGGTTAAAGGGCTTGCCACCCAATTCCATTGGTTCATGGGAAGAGTTAAAGGCCCGGTTCACCCAGAACTTCAAGGACACCTGTAAGCAATCTATGTCGATTGTGGACTTGACTAATTGTAAGCAGGGAGAGGGCGAATCCACCACCCATTGGGTACGCCGGGTCAAGAAGATAATTCACTCATCTGACAAGATGGATGCCGGCTCTGCAGTCCTTATGTTGGAGAAGAATTGCAGCTTTGAGCCGCTGAGGCAGAAACTGGGGCGCCTTAAGTGTGACTGCAAGGATATGGGTACGCTGATGGCGGCTTTAGCTAAGTATGCCGATTCTAACAGTACCAAGGATCCCGCGTCTGACGATGAGAAGACCGGGAAGGGAAAGAAGAACGGCAATGGAAAGGGACAACAGCATAACCTGGGGAATCAAGGCGGCAATAAGCGTAAGGCGGACGGCAACCCGGAGTTTGTGGCCAACGCCAATGCATAGGGTAACAATCAGAGACATAAGGGTAAACTGCCTCGATCCGGCGGGTCAGGCCCATCCCTTGAACAACTACTCAATGAGCCCTGCCCAAGACACGGCACCAGGGAACGGCCCGCCACACACCTGTGGAAAGATTGCGCGATCATGAAGGCGTTTAAAAATTCCAACACCTATGATGGTCATAATGGGTCTGGTGGCAGTTCAGGGGCTGGCGGTTTTCATGGCCCGGGTGGCGGCTAAGGCTCCGGCTTTCAGGGACGTCAAGGAGGCTATAATCAACAACAGTCTGGTCAAGGAGAGCAGCAGCAACAGTCGGGTTATCAAAGTAACCCGAAGCAGTTAAATGGTGGGCAGTACCACGTGTTTACCACTAGCTTATGCAAGCGTGACCAGAAGGTTCATAAGAGGGCCGTGAATTCTGTCGAGCCGGCAGTGCCCCGTTACTTGAGGTGGTCAGAACAACCCATTGTGTGGAGCAGAGAAGATCACCCTCCACGGGTCGATAATTCGGGTCAGTTGGCTTTGGTGGTAGCACCTCAGGTTGGTGGATATAAATTCACTAAGGTACTCATGGATGGGGGTAGTAGCATCAATATCCTCTATTATGAGACCTTTCGACGCATGGGGTTAACTGATAAAAATCTGAGGACGTCCAACAATGTTTTCCATGGAGTGGTCCCTGGTAAGTCGGCTTACCCAGTTGGCAAGATTGAGCTGGAGGTGGCCTTCGGAGACGAATATGACTCCAGAGCTGAGAAGTTGACGTTTGAGGTGGTCAAAATCAGGAGCCCATATCATGCTCTGTTCGGGCGGCCGGCTTATGCTAAGTTCATGGCCAGGCTGTGTTATGTTTACTTGCAGCTCAAGATGCCGGGTCACAAGGGCACCATCACTGTGCATGGAAGTCGGAAGGTGGCGTTGGAATGTGAAGAAGGCGACGGGGCTTATGCTGAGTCGGCCTGCGCAGCGAAGAGCTCAAATTTTATCAAGATAATGTTGACCCAGGGGATATGACATCCCTGAAGAAGCCAACTACAGAGCACGACCCGGCGTTGAAGTTTAAGTCGGCGGCTGAGACAAAGCTTGTTGACTTTACCCCAGGTGACCCTTCTAAGCAGTTCAACATCAGCAGCAATTTGGATCCCAAATAGGAAAGCACGCTCATCGAGTTCATCCGTGAGAACCGGGACATCTTTGCATGGAAACCTTCTGACATGCCGGGTGTACCGAGGGAACTCGCTGAGCACACTCTCAATATTGATCTGAAGTATAAGTCGGTCAGGAAGTTTCTTTGGCGTTTTAACAAAGAAAGACGGAAAGCTATTGGAGAGGAAGTCTCCCGGCTCTTGGCGGCCGGGTTTATTGTTGAAGTTTTTCACCCATAGTGGTTAGCTAACCCAGTGCTTGTCCTCAAGAAGAACGGAACTTGGCGGATGTGTGTGGATTACACGGATTTAAACAAGGCTTGTCTGGCTGATCCCTTTGCTCTCCCCCGTATTGATCAAATCATTGATGCTACGGCGGGTTGTGAGCGTTTGAGTTTTTTGGATGCTTACTCTGGTTATCATCAGATCAAAATGGCAGTTAAGGACCAGGAGAAAACGGCTTTCATCACTCCGTTTGGGGCCTTCTGCTATGTATCTATGCCATTTGGACTCAAAAGTGCCCAGGCGACTTATCAGCGGTGTGTGCATAACTGTTTGCACGATCAAATTGGGCGTAATGTTCATGCTTACGTGGACGACATTGTGGTGAAGTCCAGAGAAAAGGAAACCTTGATATCTGACTTAAAAGAGACCTTTGATAATCTCCGGGTTTACAAGATGATGCTTAACCCGGCCAAGTGTGTATTTGGCGTACCTGCGGGCAAGCTCTTGGGTTTTCTGGTGTCAAACAGAGGCATCGAAGCTAACCCGGAGAAGATTAAGGCGATTACATCTCTGGCCAAGCCGGCGTGCATCAATGATGTTCAGCGACTGGCGGGTCGTGTTGCCGCCCTAAGCCGGTTCATAAGCCGGTTAGGTGAGAAGGCCCTTCCATTGTATCAGATGATGAAGAAAACAAACACTTTTGTCTGGAGTGATGCTGCCGATGCTGCCTTTGAAGATTTGAAGAGACAGCTATCTGAACCGCCGGTTCTTGCGGCTCCCATTGATAAAGAGCCATTGTTGTTATACGTGGCTCCCAATTCGCGAGCCGTCAGTGTTGCTATCGTGGTGGAGCGTAAGGAAGCTGGCAAGGAGCATCCGGTTCAACGACCAGTTTACTACATCAGTGAGGTGCTCATTGAATCTAAGCAAAGGTATCCACATTGGCAGAAACTTGTTTACGGAGTGTTTATGGCCAACCGGAAGTTGAAGCAGTACTTTCAAAGCCACCCTATAACTGTGGTAAGTTCTGCCCCTTTGGGAGACATCATTCAGAACAGGGAGGCCACAAGATGAGTCGCCAAGTGGGCCATTAAACTTGGGCCTCATGATTTGAAGTATATGCCACGTACTGCTATTAAGTCTCAGGCCTTGGTGGACTCTATCAACGATTGGACAGAGCTACAGGCCCCTGAGGAGAAGCCGGATAACACATATTGGACGATTCACTATGATGGGTCCAGGCAGCTAGAAGGCTCGGGGGCTGGAGTGGTGTTAACTTCCCCTCGAGGTGACAAATTTTGTTATGTACTCTGGCTTATGTTTCCATGTACTAACAATGCAGCTAAGTACGAGGCCTTACTCCATGATCTCCGGATGGCTAAGGAGATGAACTTAAGCCGGGTAAGATGCTTGGGCGACTCAGATCTCGTGGCTCAACAAGTGTCAGGCAAGTGGGATTCCAAGGATCCCCTTATGGCGGCTTATCGTCGTGAAGTAGATGTCGTGGCTGGTCACTTCAAGGGTTATCAAGTGGAGCACATTGACCGAAGGAAGAATGAGGCGGCTGATGCTTTAAGCCGGCTGGGATCCCAACGTAAGCCGGTGCCTCCTAACACCTTTCTTGATGTTTTACATAACCCTTCTGTCAAGGTGCCTACCGAGGAAGAGCTAGCAGTGCCAGACCCGAAGGCACAGCTGGTGGCAGCTCTTTATCCCGGATTGGACAGTGCCCTATTTGGCTTATATGACCCGGGGTGAGTTACCTGAGGATGAGACCTTGGCAAGACAAATCGTCAGGCGCTCCAAATCTATGACGATTGTTAACGGCGAGTTACATCACCTAAGTGTCACTGGGGCATTTCAACGCTGTGTGTCCCCTGCAGAAGGCCAAGAAATAGTCCACGATATTCATGAAGGGGATCGTGGCCATCATGCCGGGTCAAAATCTCTTGTAGCCAAAGCTTTTCGTCATGGTTTCTATTGGCTGACGGCTCATGCTGATGCGGAGGATCTGGTCAGCAAATATGACGGTTGTCAAAAGTTCTCACGACGAGCTCATGTGCCGGCTCAAGAATTGAGGATGATCCCAATTACTTGGCCGTTTGCAGTCTGGGGGCTTGACATGGTTGGGCCTTTCAAGAGGTCTAAGGATAAAAAGACACATCTCCTGGTGGCAGTGGATAAGTTTACCAAGTGGGTTGAGGCAGAGCCGGTCAGTAAGTGATGTAGCCACAGCGGTTCAATTCATGAAAAAGGTGATCTTTCGTTTTGGTTTCCCACATAGCATCATAACTGATAACGGCACTAATCTCTCCAAGGGTGCCATGGAAGAGTTCTGTCAAAGAGAACACATCCGGCTTGATGTTTCGGCTGTTGCTCATCCTCAATCCAATGGTCAAGCAGAAAGAGCTAATCAAGAGATCCTGAAATGTATCAAGCCCTGACTCTTAGTCCCCTTACAGCAGACTCCGGGTTGTTGGGTGGAGGAGTTACCTTCCGTGTTATGGAGCATCAACACTACGCCTAATAGATCTACAGGCTACACGCCTTTCTTCATGGTGTATGGCGCAGAGGCGGTTCTGCCAAGTGACATCCGGCACGATTCGCCCCGCGTGGCGGCTTATGTTGAGGCTAACAATGAAGAAGCTCGTCAGAATGCACTTGACTTGCTGGATGAGGAGCGAGACTTGGCAATAGCCCGCTCGGCGATTTATCAACAAGACCTGCATCGCTATCACAGCCGCCGGGTTAGGAGCAGAACCTTTCAGGAAGGTGACTTGGTGCTCCGGCTCATCCAGGATCAGTCTAATATGCACAAGCTATCCCCGCCTTGGGAAGGGCCCTTTGTGGTCAGCAAGAATCTGCACAACGGGTTATACTACCTCATCGATGTTCGAGAGCACAAGGACTCACTTAAGTCGGAGGAGGAGACCCGCCGGCCATGGAATATTGCTCATCTCCGGCCTTATTATACTTAAACCACCGGCTTTCAAGATGTATATATTTTTGGACGATGTATATATTATATAAAGAAATAAAGCAGGACCTCCGTCCTTTTTACCGTCAAAACTCTATGTGTCTTTTTATCAGGTAGTGGAGACAACCAACAGGGAGCGGATCACATCTGAATCCGGCTTTCCATTTGGACTGGCTTATGATCATATCTGAATCTAGCCATGGTCACTTGGGGGCTTCCTGTTCAAACATAGGTCGTATTCGAACCAAAGAGAACATAGCTGTCAATACCCGCTTGATTGGCATACTGCCAAACCCACTTGGAGGCTTCTTGATCATATTTGAATCATAGCTTAACCCCGTTGGGTCTGACGTGGATCATATTCGAATTAGCGTCATTAAACAACTCTTATGTTCACTTTAGGGCTTCCTATTCAAACATAGGTCGTATTCGAACCAAAGAGAACATAGCTGTCGATACCCACTTGATCGGCATCGCCAAATCCACTGGGGGCTATATGATCGTATCCGAATCTTAGCTTAACCCCTTTGGGACGGTTCTCTGATCGTATTCGAATCAGGAGCCTGTGAACATTGCTTATAAATATAATTACTTTGACTATCATTGAAACATTCTTGAGGAGATGGTTCTTGATTCTTCCGGTTTAATATTGATTAAGGTTCTAAAAGTGCCAGGTAAAGCATCAAATGAGCCGGGAAGAATATCAAAAGGGTCACAGGTATGCTGTTGTGATTATCTTTTAAATAATCATGAACCAGCCTATATATGATGTCTTTTGGTCATGTTCCGGGTTATCAATACTCTATAACCCCCTGGTGCAGTGAACCACCCAGAAAACTTTGTTTGTTTTATGTGCAGGATAAGGCAAAGCAAGTTAAACATCAAGGAAATAAATGGTTAACATAAGCCAGAGAAATATAGTGATGGCGGCTTACAGGAGTAATAAGCACCATAAAAATGCGCAAGGGCATAACCAGCATTAAGAAGTTTTTTCTATCCTATTACAAGACTCCCCGAGTCTGAATAAGTGAAGCATTGTTTGGGCAAAGTTATAAAACGCCTGGCGGCTCATTCCTTCGGCGAGCTTGAAGACTCTGGGTTATCCTTCTCCGCCTCTCCGTCGGTTGTTTTGTCCTGGAAGGTGGACGAGGCCCAGTCAATGCCGCTCAAGGCTTCAAATTCAGCCTCATCATCTATTAAACCGACCGGGTCCACTTCAGGGGAAAAGGTATGCTTACGCGTTGGAGGGATCAGGCTAACTTGGTCGTATGGGACGTTTGGGATTCTCCGGTTCTCGCTATCATAGCCCGGCGAATACTTAGTGAGATCAGTATCATTCCCAATGAGACTCGCTAGGGGACGTATGACTTTGACACAGGCGGTGAAGTCTTGGTCGTCAAATGCAGTGCCGTCCTCCTTCAGGCTTGGATATCCAAGAGAGAGATCGGCCAAGTCAAGTTCTGGCACCCATGCCTTTGCCCGGCTTAATGTGGCCACGGCTCCGGCTCTCGCTATGCCCGCCTTAAATCCTGAATTCGTTGAGGTAGCACTGCGATATGCTTCAACACATCTTGTAGAAGGCGAGGAGTGGTATTTGATAAGGCCACAACGGCCAAGGCACGTTGTGACCCGGAGTACAGCTGCTCCACTAAGGTGTAAACCGCCTTAAGCTTGATCAACATGTTTTGCTTAAGGTTGGTACTCCTGGGGCCTGTATGATCACAAGCATAACAATAAGCCGGAGATAACTATTACAATAATCCTTGGAATATTACAATGTTTAAGGTTTTTTAGAGTGACTTACCGAAGATGGCTGAGACCATTTGGGATATCTGCCGTTTTTAGTCGGACAGTTTAGTTGTTGCCTCTGCAAGAGATGCTTCTGCCGCCTCGGCCCGAGTCACCAGTGAAGCCCTCTCATCAGCCCAAATTTTCTTTTCAGACTCAAAATTTTGCCTCAACTTCTCTTGTTCAGAGACACTGAATTCAAACTTGGAGTTGGCTTTCTGAGTTTCAAGCTCTTGAGTTTTCAGCTGGCTCTTCAGGTCAGCAAGCTCCGACTCAAACTGACTTATGGTGGCCTGTATTGACATCAGGTTATGGTAAGAATCATGGTAAGGTAACATTCAAGTCCCAAACACTTTACAAGTAAAGATATTTGGCACTTGGGGGCTAATGGATGCTTAAAGAATTTTTTAATCTATCCTACCGAGTCATACATATTAAGTCTCAAGCACTTTACAAGTAAAGATACTTGACACTTGGGGGCCAATGTGTAACACAAATTCAAAGTCTCATGTTATCACCGGGTTAAATGTATTCACTTTAAACCGGATAGCCTAACAGTAAGTACATTTCTAAGTCTACAGCATATTCATTCATAAGCAATAGACTTGGGGGCTGGTACAGTAAGTAAGGTTCAGGAAAAAGCATAAGTTATACCTCAGATTTGTGCTGTATTTGCTTCACCATGTCAATTTCCAGGTCACGACTATTGTGCACTTGGTTCTGATAACCCGAGACTATATCACCAATGCTTAGGTGAGTATAATCAGTGATATCCTGTTTGGCTTTCCGACGTTGGGCAAACTCCTCCTTGGCAGTGCATTGGGCAAGAACAGTAGGCTGGCCTGGTTCAACATATTGACTTTTCAGAAATTCAACTTCCGGATCAGTCGTCTTGACCGGGCTAGGAATTTCTGGGTTATCAGAGTTGTGGATAACATCTTCTGCAGGCGGGTCAGAGGTTGGCACCGGAATATCACAAGCTGGTTCAGGTGATGGCTGATGAGTGGAGCTGTCAGGAGCGGATGAGTCATGCGCTGGTTCAGTAACCACCGGGTCTTGAGACGACTTATTCTTCTTCGCCCTCTTGCTGGGCTTCACTTGCAGGCTGTCAATCAAAGTAGAAGGATGAGTGTTAAGATAAAAGTATGAAAAAGCTTAAAGTAAGAAAGGTTATATTACCCGGGAGGCGTTTTGAAAGCCGGCATGTTTGATTGCATCGATTCATCAGAGGAAGGAGAGGTATCCTGATAGTTGGAGTCAGATGAATTGAGAGGTTGGCGAATCAAACCCGCCAAAGGTAAAGCAGAACATAAATCAGAGATAACCTCGGTCCGACGCTTCCTGGTTACATCTGGTAAGCCAGAGGAGAGCTCTGTCTTGATTGGCCCGAGTTTGCCTCCGGTTCTCAAGTTATTGTTGCTTCAAAAGAAATTGAGGATCTTGGTAAGCTAGAGGATGTGAAAATCTTACTTTCCGGGTCGCCCTTCGGATTTTTTGCTTTGGAAAAGGCTCTGAGTCGGAGGAGATTATAGTTACCTCTTTGTCAATTGCTTGACTGCTCCCTGTATCCTCCTGAAAGGATAAGAATGTTAGTAGAGTAACAATAAAGGAGTTAAGAAAATCAAAAGATTACCTCTTTGTCATCCGAAGAAGAGTCATCCAATTTAAGCATATCGGATGCGCTGGGTTTCTTCTTCTTT
This sequence comes from Triticum timopheevii, assembly GCA_963921465.1. NCBI lineage: Eukaryota > Viridiplantae > Streptophyta > Magnoliopsida > Poales > Poaceae > Triticum > Triticum timopheevii. The sequence continues at coordinate 181,669,153 of OY997268.1, read as the reverse complement.
GAGGTGCCCGTCTTGGCGGCTTTCCTTTCAGTTTTCTTGGCTGCCCTGGCCTGTTTGGCAGCCTCATGGTCATACTTGACCTTCCAGAAATTATCACCGGCCTGTGGAAAAAGATAAGGAATCATAAGTACAAGAAGGTATAACATGTTAAAGAGTATTTATGAAGATTGGTAACTTACCGCAGGGGCCGAGTTCTTCTTGGAGAAGGGGAGTAAGCAGAAGGCATTACTGGTTACAGTGCCCTCCTTTAACAGTGACTGGGTCGTAGCATCTACCACATCATCTGGTAAGTCGTCGGGACTGTGACGCATTGGGTCATCCTTCTTGCCTGAGTAAATACACATTAAGCCGGAGCGGCGGCTTAATGGTAGTATCCGCCAGGTGACCCAGACTCGAACCAGATCGATACCGTTTAACACGTTTCCTAGAAGAGCTTTGATCTTCCTGATGGTGGGGTTGAGAGGCAAGCGCTCAACAGCGGATAAATTATCCGCCAGCGGATGGTTGGATTCAAGGCGGAAGGCGCGGAAGCCGGGCAGAGGCCTCTCATCAGCCGGTGACGTGTCTTGATAGTAGAACCACGTCTGGTTCCAATCTTTCGGGTGACTCGGCAGCTCAGCATAAGGGAAAAGACAATCTCTCCGCCGATGGATTGAAATGCCGCCAAGCTCAAGACTAGGCCCGTTGGCACATTCATTCTGCCGGTTCAAGTAAAAAAGTTCTTTGAACAACAGCAGACTTGGTTCCTCTCCCAGGTACACCTCGCAGAAGACTTGGAAATTGCAAAGATTTGACACGGAAGTGGGTCCAATGTCTTGAGGTTTAAGATCAAAGAAATTCAAAACTTCCCTGAAGAATTTTGAGCCGGGAGGGACAAATCCCCGATTCATGTGATCCGTGAACACTGAAAGTGCTAGTATTGACTAGAGGGGGGGTGAATAGGCGATTTTTATGATAGTCTTCAAAACTTGGAAGTTTCGAAGACAAAAAACAGAACAACCTAATTGATATGCAGCGGAAGATAAACTAACCTAAACAAGCCATAGTCAAGTATGTAATGATATGAAAGTATAGGACTAATAGTAGTTAGGTAGTAAGGATCGAGATGGAAGATAGTATGAAGCCAATCAACAATAGTAGTCAAGCAATGAAGTCAAACAGATGAACAGATAAGCAATGACTTCATGAAGACAAACTCAAGTAAGGTTGGAAGGGATAGAACCAGTTGCTTGTTGAAGACACAGGATTTGTTGGACCAGTTCCAGTTGCTGTGACAACTGTACATCTGGTTAGGGGGGCTGAGATTTAACTCAGAAGACCATGTCTTCACCTTATTCCCCTTGAGCTAAGGACACCCAGTCCTCGCCCAATCACTCTGGTAAGTCTTCAAGGTAGACTTCCAAACCTTCACAGACTTCGTTCACCGGCAATCCACAATGACTCTTGGATGCTCAGAACGCGATGCCTAACCGGCTGGAGGATTCACAGTCCTCAAGTGTAATAAGTCTTCAGGTCACACAGACAGAAAGACTTCAGTGATGCCTAACACTCTTTGGCTCTGGGTGTTTGGGCTTTGTCCTCGCAAGGATTTCTCTCTCTCAAATGCTTCGAGGTGGGTTGCTCTCAAACGACAAAAGCCGTGCACAAAGTCTGAGCAGCCACCAATTTATGGTGTAGGGGGTGGGCTATTTATAGCCACTAGGCAACCCGACCTGATTTGTCCAAAATGACCCTGGGTCACTAAGGAACTGACACGTGTTCCAACGGTCAGATTTCAAACACACGCGGCAACTTTACTTGGGCTACAAGCAAAGCTGACTCATCCAGCTCTGGATAAGATTTGCTCTCATTGTCTTCGCTCGAAGACATAGGATTTGAGTTGAGCATCACTTCAGTCACTCTGACTTAGTTCACTTGGACCCCACTTAACAGTACGGTGGTTCCTATGACTCAACAAAGAAGAAAAGAAACAACGAAAACACACAGTCTTCGCGCTCCAAAGTCTTTACGCAATGTCTTCTCATGTCATAGTCTTCAATATGAATATCTTCTCATACCACCATTGTCTTCAATGTCTTCACACATTTTTAGGGGTCATCTCCGGTAGGTAAACCGAATCAATGAGGGACACTACCTGCGTTATCATGCAATTCTCACAAACGCATTAGTCCCTCAACCAACTTTGTCGTCAATACTCCAAAACCAACTAGGGGTGGCACTAGATGCACTTACAAACACTATCACCTCCCCTTCTTTGGGATGAGGCCTTTCTTCAGATGGGTCAGGGGCACGATAAGACATGACCTCCTTTTTGGGCAGGTGGCCAGACTTCACGAACTCAGCGAGTTTACTTTTGGTAACTGTGGATGGAACCCAATTGCAAGTCACAGGGGCTTTGGCCGCCTTAGGTGCCATGACAACAGTTGGCCTACGACAAAATAAGAAGTTTCGGTTTAACTTTAACCCAGGAGAAATGTCTAAATTATTTAAAGTGGCGGCTTAAGAAGGGGCCTAATGATATAAGGGTGATTGTGCAACAATATTTAAGCCGCTACAAGTATCAAGAGCAATTCAAAATTCTTAAGGTCATGAGAAGAAGGCAAGGCTTACAACTCAGTATCACTTATTTAAACCGGACACCCGGACAGTTGTGTTTAAAGGCATTTACCAGAAGAAGCTTTCCGGGTGATAGAAACAAGTTTCACAGATGACAGCTATTATTCTGGATCAAATTATTGCTCTGAAAGGGAAATTTTCTAGACCTAAAAACGGGGCAGAGAAGTTCATGCACTCGAAGAGGGTTTCCAAACAAGGGAAATGAGATCTGTTTTTATGCAAGATCAACACAAACACTTACCACAACAGTTCTACATAGTTTTTACGATCTAAACAGGGCATTGGAGGTGCAAACTAGCAAGGGTTTGCATCGGGCGGTGATGAACACTGACGAACTTAACAGGGTTCCAATGTAGATCTAAAGAAAGGGAAGGAGAGGAACTCACGGATGTGGACGGGCTGCGGAGGTTCGCCGTTGATTTCTGGTCAGAGTTAGGTTGATGCAGCGGCCTGAGTTGATGAAGACGAGGGGTTCGACGGCGACGGCGGCGGAGCTCGAGAGGAGGCAAGAGGAAGAAGACGACTGAAAGAGGGAAGAATGGAAGACCTAAGTCGCGCCTATTTATAGGGAGAGGATAACTGAGACGGTGCGGGAAACGAGGAGATAAGAATTACTATCCAGCGGCCTCGACGCCTTGATTTTCGGAACAATCAATAAAAGCAGAGATCCGTTGGAGGATACGATGGAATAGAAAATGAATTAAAGAAAGGATGACGTCACGCCGGGTTAAGATGGATCCAGAAGATGACGTCATGGCGGGTTAAAGAAAGCCCTCTGTATAATCAGAAGACTGAAGACTTATTCTTTAAAAATATTTTTTAAGATTGACATGAATAGGTTCAAATCAATCTGGGGCCTAATGTTGGGGATATAACTATTTGTGTAAGCCGCCCAAGAGGGGCCGGGTTACACCAAGAAGACTCATCAGAGAGAAGCCCAAGACAAAGCATGAAGATGGCGATTCAACAAAGGGCTTAAGGCCCACAGGCGACTTAAGGCCCGTTGTAGTAAACCGCCATGATGGCATGACTTGTAACATAAGGTAGATTTAACTAGTCACCGAGCCGGACACTGTTTATAAGCCGGCCGGGACTCTGCAGGCCACAGGGCGTCAACCCGTGTATATAAGGGGACGACCTGCTGGCGGCTTAGGGCAAGAAACAACTCATCGAGAGCCGGGCATAGCGTATCTCGCTCCCTGGTCATCGAAACATCAATACCAAACCCAACTAGACGTAGGCCTTACCTTCACCGTAAGGGGCCGAACTAGTATAAACTCTATCGTGTCCTCTGTCCCGATTTAACCCCTTCAAGCTTCCTAGTTGCGATGGCTCCACAACTAAGTCCTTTCGCGAGGACACTGACGTGACAATTCCACGACACCGCTGATGTTGCCTCTTCCTCAACTTCTCTCTGTGCTTCTAGCGCAGCACTGACCAATTGATTTGTTGCCGCCAAGTACAACAGCAACGACTCTTGTGGCCTGGGCGCGACCAGTATTGGCGTAGAGGAGAGGTATCTCTTCAAATCCTGCAGTGCTGCCTCTGCCTCCGGGGTCCATTTCATTGCACCCGCCTTTTTCAAAATTTTGAAAAAGGGAAGGGCACGCTCAGCAAATTTAGAGATGAACCTGCTCAAGGCGGCGATGCAGCCGGCAAGCCTTCGGACATCTTTGACCCGTCTTGGTGCCTTAATTTGCTTGATTGCTTTGATCTTGTCGAGATTTGCTTCGATTCCGCATTGAGACACAAAGAACCCAAGAAGCTTGCCGGACAGAACACTGAACACACACTTCTCTGGGTTGAGCTTGAGGTTGATCCTGTGCAAGTTTGCAGAAGTTTCTTCCAGGTCCTGCAGGAGCATGGCCTTATCCTTGGTCTTGACCACTATGTCATCCATGTAGGCTTCCATATTCCTATGGAGCTGGGGTTCAAAACCAATTTGGACTGCTCGAGCAAATGTCGAACCAGCACTCTTCAAACCGAAAGGCATCCGTACGAAGCAGTACGTACCACATGGGGTGATGAACGTGGTCTTCTCTTCGTCTTCTTTTGTCATGAAGATCTGATGATATCCTGAGTAAGCATCAAGGAACGATAGTAGGTCGCACCCAACAGTGGAGTCCACTATCTGGTCAATGCGTGGCAATGGGAAAGGATCCTTTAGGCAAGCTTTATTGATATCAGTATAGTCGATACATAGCCTCCACTTCCCATTCGCCTTACGTACTACTACTGGATTGGCCAACCACGCCGGGTGGAGAACTCCCTTGACCAAACCTGCCACCTCCAACTTCCTGATCTCCTCAATGATAAACTCTTGTCGCTCCAAAGCTTGCTTTCTAACCATTTGCTTGACGGGCCATGCATGAGGGCAGACAGCAAGATGGTGCTCAATCACCTCCCTGGGAACGCCGGGGATGTCGGATGCTTGCCATGCAAACACGTCGACATTCGCCCGCAGGAAGGCGACGAGCGCGCTCTCCTATTTGCTGTCATGGGTGGAGCTTATGGTAAAAGCTCCTCCCGTGCCATTCTCCTTGACGGACACCTTCTTGGTTTCCGGCGGGGCCGCCTTGGACTTCTTGCTCTTGCTGGTAGAGCTCTCTGGTACGTCTCCAGTGGGAACACAACACTCCGAGGAGGCACGTTTGCTAGATAGAGTACAGGAGCCCTTGCCGGAGCCAGGAATCTTGCCGGCAGCCGAGGCCTTACTGGTCCTCTTCTCGGTGGCAGGAGCAGGTGCCTTGGCGGCAGATGCTGCAACCGCCTCTCGATAGAGCTGATCGGCACAGATGAGCGCATCCTTCCTATCGCAGTCGACGGTGTTGATGCTCATCGGGCCAGGCATCTTCAACTTGTGGATGCGTAGTGCGACGCCGCCATGAACTTGGCCAGCTTTGGGCGGCCAAGGATCCCGTTATATGGCAAGAGGATCTCGGGAACATCGAAAATGATCCTCTTCGTCCTGTAGTTGAGATCGCCACCAAACATAACTGGTAGCATGACCTTTCCCTTGGGCTGGCTCCTCCCCGGATTGATCCCTTGGAATGTGCCTGTCTCCTCGAGGTCTTCATCAGGGATCTGTAATCTCTTGATCACGTTGGGCGAGATCAGGTTAAGGCTGGCCCCACCGTCAACTAACATCTTCGTCACCTTGAGGTGGCGTATTGTTGGGGATACCAACAACGGCAAACACCCGACCGCAGTTGTGCGATCAGGGTGATCCTCGGCATCAAAGACGATAGGCGTGTGGGACCACCTCAACGGCTTCTGGGAGCCATTGGCTCCGTTGCATTAATCTCACGCGTCCACTCTTTCAGTTGGCGGTGGGAAGAATGCAACAAAGCACCTCCGCCAACACACATGACTTCTGTCGCCTTCTGAACTCATGCTCGGTGGATTCATCACCATCATCGTCAAGATCGTCATCCTCTTCTTTCTTTTCGCGGCCTCGAGCGGGCCTCTCTTGCTGCTTTTCCTTGTTGTCGCGTCCTCCTCGGCCGCCGCGCTTCTTGCCGGACCCTTCGGCGCCTCCTTGGCCCTTCTCCTTCTCTCGTCTCTCGTACTCAGCCCTTTGCTTCTCCATCAGTAGCTCCACTTGGCGGCAATTCTGGAGGTCGTGGCCCTTGGTACGGTGCATCTTGCAGTACTGCTTGTCGGAGCCCTCTGACTTGCCGGCAGCCGCCAAGGCCCGGCAGGCGTCGCACCCGGCAACCTCCTTGCCGGGGTCGTCAACCTTGGCCTTCTTGGCTATGTCGGGGTCGCCGGATTCCTCGACGGCAAGCATGGTCTTGCCCTTGCATTTCCTGTTACGCCGCCGACCCTTCTTTGCTGGGGCGACGACGTCTTCGTCTTCAGAGTCACTTCCCACATCGGCGTCTTCGCCGGGGTACTTCCTTCCTTACTCCGCTCGGGCACATCTGTCAGCCAGAACGTATAGCTTGGCAACATCTGCGACCTTGTTCATGGACAACTCTTCACACATCTTTCGATTGCGCATGTTTTTGTGGAACGCGCTGATGACGGCGGGGGGATGAACATCGGGGATGTTGTACTGCACACGGCTGAACCTCTGTATGTACTTGCACAAGGATTCACCGTCTCTCTAAGGGATCACGTGCAAGTCATTTGCCTGTCTAGGAGCTACGTGGCCGCCCGTGAAGGCACCAACAAACTCGTGGCATAGGTCGGACCAAGAAGCAATGGAATCTATCGACAGATGCATCAACCATGACCTGACGTTGGGCTTAAGTGCCAACGGGAAATAGTTGGCGAGTATCTTATCGTCTCGTGCTCCGGCAGCTTGCATCGCGATAGTGTAAACACTCAGGAACTCAGGCGGGTGGGTCTTGATGTCGTACTTCTCTGGGACCTATGATTTGAACGTGTGGGTGTTAGGCCACTGGAACTGTCGCAACTTGCGGGTGAATGCTGGACAAGTGATTGCATATGGCAAGTCGCTAGCATCCCCCGGCGCAGGCCTGTACTCAGCGGGTCCAGCACGCCTATCAGACTGGTGACGTGCTTCCCATCACCGCTCGATAGTAGTCCGGGCATCCTCCTTGAGGCGCTCTCGAAGAACTTGACATTGGTCAAGGCGTGTCCGTGGGTCTGATGACGCCGTGGACATGTTGTCCTGGGTGTCACCCCGACGGGCCGACCGTGGCGGAGGGGAGTTCACCATGGTTGCGGCGCCCTCGACCCTTCCACTGCCTGCACGCGTCAGCTTGTCATTTCGGCACCGTGAGGGGCTTGCTCCCTGGTGGCCATCCCCGTTGGCATGGCCAATAAGGCTTTGGATAGCAGCCCTCCACTCTTGTTACTTCTCCAAGCCAGGAGGAAAGTTGAGGAGCAGTTGCGCTCGCGACAGCGCTTCCGCTCGCGTGGGTGGCAGCGACAGGCGCGAGGAATGGGAGGAACTCGGACTACTAACGATGTTAGAAGGAGTCCCATCACGATTCCGTGATCGCGTGCTCTTTTCACCTACATCATGGCGTGCATGTCGGCCCCGCGTGTCTTGAGAGTGGCGCTAAGGGCTCTTGCCGTGGCGACGCCTGGGGTCCTCAACATCGCGGCATGGTTCGTCACGCACGAGCTGAGAGGACCGTGGCACGCACATTGGCAAGGTCGATCTTCTACCCTTGGAGGTCCCCGCACCATCCGTAGGTGGCACAGCTCCATCCCTGGGCACGGCGGCGCGCTGACCACCATCGCCGCTGTGGAGGACGCCGGCGGCCCGGCTTCTTGTATTCGAATGGTGTGGACGATCTCGATCTTCCCCACCACTGGTGCCCGCCCCGTCGCCCGCTCGCGGGGGTGCGGGGAGCGGCCCCGGACGGGCCGATCGCCGCGGTCGTCTTCTTCTTTGGCGCCATGGCGACGAAGAAACTAATGCACTAACTAACAGACCAGATCCTCACAACTAATTCTGCTACCTGGTGTGCCAAAGATGTCGGGGAAACCAATCACCTATGGGATCACAAGGATCCCTTCTACGTTCGGCAGGGGGTTAGTTGCACGAAGAGTAGGTCGAGCCGCTAGCACACAGGGGATTTTTATCCAGGTTTGGGCCGCAGAGATCCCTAATACCCTAGTCCTGCTTTGTCTGGTTATATGTGTGTTCTTGAGCTTTTGAACTAGCTATGATGCATCCTTTGTCCAAAAGTCTGAATCCTCTCTCTGTGCGCCTTGGGCCTCCTTTTATACACAAAGGGTTTGCCATAGTGGCGCACAAGAGGTGGCAAGCTACAGTTGTACGAGCTTATCGCTCGATCAACGTAGGACAAGCACATTCAATGTGTTGCCTACATGTCCTCTCACTCTATTGGGAACGGCAACAGAGGCCATCCCATCCTTCGCCGCTCCTCCTCGCCTTTCCACGCGTCCCGGCCGACGAGGCATGCAGCGCCACGCTGGCCAACCAGCTGCTGTGTTGGCGAAATGGCAAGCTTCTGCGAAGATCTGCATGCCGCCACACAAGCGCTTGTTTAGTTGGCACGCCTGTTGTCGCACTGGAGTGGTGGTGAGGTGGCGAAAACCTTGCCAGGCGCGGGTCTGGCCACGGCCTAGCGATCGTCCCCGGCAAGGTTTGCTGGGGGCCGTGGAGCCGTCCCCGGCAATGGTCTTGCTGGGGGTCTTCGTCTTCTGAACCTGCATGGATTCGCAGGCTGCCAATCTTCATGAGGGGCTGCATGCTATCAGGCATGTGCTTTCCAGATCTTTGGTCTTAACGTTGTCGATGGTGTCTGAGCTCTCAGCCCCAAAGGTGGTGGCCCTGCTGGTCTCTTTGCAAGCTGCCCCGGCAAGGAGCTTGCCGGGGGCCTCACAGGTCGCCTCGGCAAGGCTTGTTGCCGGGCGTGGCCCTGTGATGCGGAGCATCCCACGTTCATCCCCATGTACACTCCGACTACTCCCCAAGCCCCAAGGATACATAAGATGAGACCTCGACGATGCGCCATTAGACACAAGGTGAACCCGTTTCTAAATGCTTCCCCTTTCCATTCGCGTGAGACATGGTTGCTACTTCAAGCGCGGACCTTGTGCATACTCAGGAACACCCGAGGAGACCTTGGAGAACCCAAGGACCAAGGCCAAGCGTGCGCGGAAGCAAAGGAAGGAGAAGGAAGAAGTGCCAGCAGCTACAGCGACCGGACATCCTGCAGGAGCCCGGACATCTGGCGCCACCAACCATAAAAAGACCAGAGAGAGACAAAAGCCAGGCGACTCTACAGCGGCCGGACATCCGGCCGACCCCCGGACATCCGGCGCCCCACGACGGGCCGGACATCCGGTGCCTGCCCGAAAATACGGAGCATGCCATCCAGAGAGTAGAAGAATCAGCCACTCCATCCCGGACATCCGGCTCTTCATGAGCCGCCGGACATCCGGCACCTGCCTGTGCGCAGAGAACGGGCCAAGGGCCCATGTATCCCCCTCTCACTTACCCCTTCGTGGGCTAGCACTATATATACTCCCCCACCTCCTCCTAGCTAGGGTTAGCAAAGGATTAGCTCATTTGAGATAGAGCTTTGCTCATCCATACAGATCTCCTCCTCATGAGAGACCGCGGCCTCTTCGGAGAAGATCCACCAAGACCCCTCTACGGGGAGATCCATCGTGGATTCAAGACCTCCTCTCGGAGATGAGCTACCGCCACTTGTATCGTCCTTTGTTGGATTTGGACCGTGTATCTCTATGTGTTCCTTGGATCTAGCACATGTGTGATCATATTCGTGTTGGTTGAGTGTTTCTCTTGTTTTTCCCCGTGATTTCCCTCATGTTCTTCCGCGCATTCTTCGTGTTCCTCGTAGGAATCCTCTCCAAACGTGAAAGATCGGCCCCTAGGGTTCCGCCCTACATCATCTTGGTATCATGAGCCACGTTGATCACGTTTTTGGAGCCCCTACCATTTGTTTTCTAGCTTGATGTTGTTGATTTCGTCCTAAATCCGAAAATCCCCACCAAAAATAGCCCCAATTTTTTTTGTGATTTGTTGGTTTGGTGATGTTTTGTTGATTTTGATCCGTGGATTTGCTTGGTTTCGAGTGGATCTAGCATCTCCCCAGGTTTCCCCACTTTCCATCCACGAAATCTCTCCAATTTTGCCCCCGAAATCATCAATTTCCGCCCCAAAATCGAGTTCCTCGAGTTCATCCTCGGATTTGGAGCCCGGACATCCGGCCCGACCCGCGGGCATCCGACCATCCCGGAAATCCGGCCATTAGCCTGGACATCTGGCTCCTGGAGCGCATTTTCGTGCAAGGTTTTGGACATCAGGTCCCGGACATCCGGCCAAACCCCCGGATGTCCGCCTGCTATCATTTCAGCCTCCTGTGTTTCATAGTTTTGACCATAACTTTCACATCTGGAGTCCGATTTTCGCGTTCTTTAGCTCGTTGAGTAGCTATTGACACCCCATATCCACATAGATAGGTTGCAACACCATTTGACTCCATCAAATTTTCCAAAATTTGGCAAGTTTGCCTAGGCCCTCCACCATATCATCCGCATAGCCACCACCGACTTCCGCAACCTAACCCATCTTGATCAACTCAAACAAGATCAACCTAGCCCTTAGCAGTAGTGATTCAAGTCTCCTAAGGTGTTTCGGCTACTTAGGGACGGTTGCTTCTTCATCAATCACCACCATTTCTGCATAGGCTTGCCCACCATACACTTCCACCACCCCAACTTAACCCAATTTTGTTTGAGTTGTGGCTTGTGTCTCCTAGGGTGTTTAGGCTACTTAGGGACGACAACTTCAACTCCGACACGTGTATAGCCCATCATTCCACTTCCGCATTGCCAAGTGCAAACCACCACCGCTTTCCGCTACCACCATTTTGACATTGGACGTTTGAGATTTTGAGTTCGCGGTTTTTCCGTTTCCTAAGGTGTTTCGGCTACTTAGGGACGAGTCTCCATCATCTTGGTTTCTACATCAAGAACACCGCCACTCATCATCGCCATGGACGGTAACCTCCATATCATCTTGGTATCGTTGTATCCCTCCTTTGTATATTCACCTTGCCATTGCATTGTTAACCCCTAGCCCATTTTGCGTTACTTGCCTATCGAGACTAGCCATTTGAGTATTGCCAGCAACGTTACTTGTGCACATTAGTGATCATACTTCCCATAGCATACATACCATATCATTGTGGTGCATATATTGCTATCATATCTTGTGTCACAAGTTTGTCCCCGCATATACACAATTGCTATCTTGGTTTGTGCATTGTGCAAAAATTGGCCATACAAAAAAGGGAATAAAGCTTTTAAGCAAAAGATAGAGAGCAAAGAGCTTGTAAGCAAGTGACATAGCATCATACCACATTGCATATAAGATTGTCATATCCGATCATATTGGATCATCTTGAGAGAACACGGGAACCATACATACATAGCATACTTGGGATAAAAGTTGCTACATTTTGCATCTTATAGGTTGTGCACAAGTGTCATATCCACCTATTGAGCAATCGTGCTAGCGTCTCTCTTGAGTTGTGCAACACGAGCGTTTTCCATGGATTCCACATTTTGTGCTCATTCCTTGGTTGCAAGACCCCATTTATCTATCCGTGTGTGTGTTTCCGTGTGCCATCCATATTGCTATTGGTCTACTTGTTTCGCTTGCGAATTTGTGAATTTATTTCAACATTATTGACTCTTGCTAACATTTTACATCAAAGTTTTGTGCCACTATCCTCAACGAGCTCCGCCATAAGCTTTACTTGTGTAGGTGTGAGAACTGACAAGAATTGGTACCAATTGTGATATTTCCTTGTTACACATTTGAGTGATCATTGATCCATCTTCAACATTGCTCAAGGTACATTTGGTATAGTTCTTCTCTTTCTCCCACTCATATTTGCTTGAGTCTTGTGATGGATAGGCAAGGAATTTCCTCTCCGGTCTACAACAACAATGACGTGTGAACAACTACATCTCCAAAGCGTCTATCTTCGACCTACAATGACAAATGCAAGGCGCACAATCAAGATTGCGAGAGCGCATCGAGAACATCTCCATCGACATTCGTCACTCCGAAGCAAGGAAAAGGGACTACATCGACAAGAAGCTTTCCTCACATAAAGAGGATCAAGATGCAAGGATGGAGGAGATTAGAGCCTTGATCAAGTCTTCTCCCCCTTCGTCATCTTCAAGACGGCGACATTCAAGCCACAAGTCTTCGGAGCGTGGCAATGATGCAAGTGCAAATCGTCCTCGTCCACATCTCCATGGCGACCACCATCATGTTCGTGATCAACATTGTCATGAAGGACAAGTCACCTCCAAGCATCATGTGCACGACAACGACGAACACCATCGAGCTCAAGCGCGACAACGACACCATCATCATGAAGATGCTCCACAAGCGCAAACGTACAAGTCCCAACAAGCACTACTTCACGCCAAGTCAAAGCTTCATGAGCAAAAGAGAAGACCGCGAGATGACCACCACCAAGACGGTGCTACGACTACAACAACCACTTCGGCATCTTTGCCAAGTGCTATCAAGGCATCTTCGCCTTTGGACATACGGCATTTTCGCCTACTTCCCACGTGTACGCCTACATTGACTTCATCAAGTCCAAGGCGACTACCTACGAGCGAGGGCGACACTTCCATCTTCGGAAGCCCCCCAAGAAAGATGGCTGAGCATGGGAAATTCCCTTCGGTCATGCAGACGAGCTATGAGGTGCCACATCATATGGGCCTCCAACACCAAGACGGTGACAAGACGGTCGAGCAAGGGCCATCCCCTTCGACTATGGAAATGAGCGCGAACCTCTTCAACAACATGAAGATGACGCCCATATTGGACTCATACTCCGAGTCAAGCTACGTGACCGCGCATGGAGACATTTGCACCTACATCTCTCCGACACCCACATATGTCGAGATGCCCCATTTGCCATGTGAGGAGAGCCACCATCCCATGAGTGAGATGAGTGACTCCACCATACGTGACATTGAGAGCATTTCCTATGAGAGGATGAGTGTGACCACCACTAACCCCACACATGAGAGCATGCCACACATCCTATGTGAGGTTGAGCGCCATTTGAGTGACTCCACAAACCATATGAGTGAGTGCATCCTTGAGGGAGTGAGTGAGCCAAAAAACTTAGAGAGTGAGGTAGTTGACATGGCATGTGAGGCCACTATGATTTCTAATGACTTAACCTCTACTCCTAGTGTGTTTTCTTCTTTGGTGCTAGGTCTCCTACATGATGACATGCCTATCCTCGACGAGTCCATCCCTCCAATGGAAATGACGATGGCCATGGTGGATGATGATGCACCCCCACATGGTTCCATCAAGATGAAGATGACAACGAGGGGATCTTAACCACCTCACCTACAACACATGAGCCACGCTCCAAAGGTAACATAGGTGATGGTGCTTCTCTTGTCCCACTAGTGGACTCTCTTGACATCGATTGCTCCCATGATGTTGACCAACCTATTCCCATGCTTCATGCTAGTGAGACTTCTTCATGCCTTGACTTACCTATTTATGATGAATATGATGATGAGCATGTTGAGTTGCCTAGTTGTGATGCTATGCTTCATAGGATATCATGTGAAAATTCTTTTGGCCACATCATGTTTGACAATCCTTTGAACTTGTCATATGCTATGAGTGAGATCTCCCATATTGCATCATTTCAATCTCAACATAGTAACTATGCATGCCCCATTGAAATCAATCCCATTTGCACTTATGGCATAGATGACGAGATGATGGTCATTGGCTTTTGCTTCTCTTGTGATGATATTGCCATGCTTCCTTTACATGATTTGCGCAATTCATCTACTATGACATACCATGATCACATTGTTTCGAATATGCATTGTTTTGGATGTTGTCAATATTCTCCATGTGATGTTTCCATTAATGCTCATGAGGAGACCCCCATAGTTTCCTCATACATATTAGGAGATTTTGATCCATCTCAAATTTTGCATGATTCCCATAATTGCATGCACCTTATGCATTCCATGAATAACAATGCTCTAGATATTTCTCATGATGCATTACACAATTTGAGTCTCCATTATTCTATACATAATAACAAACCTCTCATGATGGATGACATGTTTATATATCACGCATCTCATTTATTTGAGCATTTGATATTTTGTGCTAACTGACACATGCACGTGCGCATCATGATGGATGATGTGTACATATATCACGCACACACAATTTTCCCTTTGCCTTTGTTTTGTGTAGGTACTCACGTATACTCGTCAACATCTCAATCCCAAGAGTTGACGAAACGAGATCTTGAAAGAAATGATGACTTGGGATCCCGTGGACTATCCTTTCCACCATTCCCTTCGCGCAACGACTACGCGCATCTCTTCTACTTAGCTCTCACACGGCTATGGGCTGTTTACCACTTGTCACCTTATGCCCATTCTAGCGTGTTCACTTTGCATGTTATGCTTGCTTCTATGCCTTTGCCATGCAATTGTGGACCCTTGCTTGCATCTACCTATGCTTCACCATTATGATACTCCTATGTGTATTTGCATGCTTGGTGGAGATCCTTGTTGCTATTGCCATGTTTATCATGTGCCCCATGCTATTGATGCTTGTTGTGTTGGGAGAGTCATGATGTTCCCTTTCTATTTACATGGAACTTCTTGCCAACACCATGAACCTACTTTCCTCATATCTTGCTTTCATGCTTGTGATATGTCATGTGCATTATATATGCCCACTACTTGCAAACATGACATGCTTGCCATGATTTCCTCTAGTATGTTGCATCTTCGCACTACTAGCTTGCTTAACTTGATCACTATGATTGTTTGCTTGGTTGCATCACCCATGTTCCACTACTACATGCTTTCTTGGGTTGATGACATATATGCTCATGCCTCTCACATGATATATCTTGATCATTGTCTCTTGTGTCCATTAGTTGCCTCTCTCATATCCACTTGTATTGAGTGCAACCATACTATGCTTATTGATCTTGGAGACTTTGACACTTTACTTGTGATGCATGCTTGTTTGATTGAGCCTCTTGTATTTGGTTGTTCTTACATCATATGCCTCCATACTATGAAATGCTCCCTTGTACTTTCTTATGATGAGCATGATGCATACACTTGTTGGGTATCTTACCACACGAATGATAGGTTTTGCACTTCCGCTAACCTCATTTGTTTTTCCGAGTGTTTGTCATGTTCTTTCGTTTTGAAGGATTCACAAGGTATTACCGTCATGAGACATATTGGCCATGTGAAGGCATACATGATGTGCAACACCAACATTTTTGACATCCTCATAAAGGTGAACTCCTTCCCTTTGAGCCATCCTCAAGAACGCATATTGGATGGGTCACTCTTTCATTGTTGTTTCCTTCTTGTTGTCTACATGATACATCTCGTGAACGGAGGAGCGACATTGGAGATTGGCTCTATGGACCTTTACATTGAGGAGCGCTTGGACTTATTGGATGCACTTCGGACTTCCACTCATGCCACGACATCGAGCATTGGTACACCAACACCTCCATATTTGTTGATTGTGCTCCCACATGTCATGCTCGATGGACATATCATACTCACCGCAAATTTGCACCCCATGCATGGATTGACTCACATTATGATTGCCTTGTTGCATCTTGTATTCCCATGTCATCCATGATATTTGAGCTTGTGCACTTCCTTAGCAAATTTGTTGTGATCTTCCTTAATGGCATATTCATACATCATGATCATATTGTCCACCATCAATTGCATGATAGCTTACACATATTGAGCATCCATTGCCATATTCATGCTATTGATGAACCGTCCCTCTATGACATCATTTTACACAATGGTAGAATTTATCGCTTTGTGCACCATGCTAATTATCCCATGAATGCGTGGAATATCATTCTATATCATCTTGACACGCTTCATGCGCTTTGTCACGCACTATCTTGCCGCACAGACTCATTCTTACATGATGGACATTTTGTGTGTGCTAACCATTGTATTTCCGAGTGTCGCTTGTGTTTGCTCATTTTGCATATACCACATATCGGAGACACCTTGGAGTACTTGGATTGCGTCCTGCCTTCAACTCCTTCCAACTCCAAGTTCGTCCAGGACAACCGTTTCCATGGTGATGAGGATCACGATCCGAGGTCGGATATTTCCCAAGAGGGGGAGATGATGCGGAGCATTCCACATTCATCCTCATGTACACTCCGACTACTCCCCCAGCCCCAAGGATACATAAGATGAGACCTTGACTATGCGCCATTAGACACAAGGTTAACCCGTTTCTAAATGCTTCCCCTTTCCATTCCTGTGAGACATGGTTCTTACTTCAACCGCGGACCTTGTGCATACTCAGGTACACCCGAGGAGACCTTGGAGAACCCAAGGACCAAGGCCAAGCATGCGCGGAAGCAAAGGAAGGAGAAGGAAGAAGTGCCGGCAGCTACAGCGACCGGACATCCGGCAGGAGCCCGGACATCGAGCACCACCAACCAGAAGAAGACCAGAGAGCGATAGAAGCCAGGCGACTCTACAGTGGTCGGACATCTGGCCGACCCCCGGACATCCGGCACCCCGCGACGGGCCGGACATCCGGCGCCTGCCCGGAAATGCGGCGCACGCCATCTAGAGAGTAGAAGAATCGGCCACTCCATCTCGAACATCCGGCCGAGACCCGGACATCCGGCTCTTCGTGAGCCACCGGACATCTGGCCCCCAGCCCGGACATCTGGCACCTGCTTGTGCGCAGAGAACGGGCCAAGGGCCCATGTATCCCCCTCTCACTTACCCCTTCGTGGGCTAGCACCATATATACTCCCCCACCTCCTCCTAGCTAGGGTTAGCAAAGGATTAGCTCATTTGAGATAGAGCTTTGCTCATCCATATGGATCTCCTCCTCGTGAGAGACCGCGGCCTCTTCGGAGAAGATCCACCATGGATTCAAGACCCCTCTACGGGAAGATCCCTCGTGGATTCAAGACCTCCTCTCGAAGATGAGCTACCGCCACTTGTATCGTCCTTTGTTGGATTTGGACCGTGTATCTCTATGTGTTCCTTGGATCTAGCACATGTGTGATCATATTCGTGTTGGTTGAGTGTTTCTCTCGTTTTTCCCCGTGATTTCCCTCATGTTCTTCCGCGCGTTCTTCGTGTTCCTCGTAGGGATCCTCTCCAAACGTGAAAGATCGGCCCCTAGGGTTCCGCCCTACATCACCCTGCCAGCCTTCTACTGCTTGTTACTTTGAGCGTCTGTTTTGATATTCTTTGTACCTGTCTTGCTTCCTGTCGTCCTCCTCAGCTTTTCCAAGCCCTGCTGTAGGCGTGGCTGTGACCGTCTATGCACAAGTAAGGGGTACAGAAGTACCCCCACTTTTGTACACCGACATATGGTGGACTCATATGGAACAACTTTGGGGTTTATGGAAGTGGACGCACAAGAAGTATTCCCGCTTAGTACAGGTGAAGGCTAGAAAGAGACTGGGAAGCGACCAACTAGAGAGCGACACAGTCATAAACATGCATTACGATTAACCAACAACGAGTGCAAGCATGAGTAGGATATAAATCACCATGAACATAAATATTATAGAGGCTATGTTGATTTTGTTTCAACTACATGCGTGAACATGTGCCAAGTCAAGCCACTCGAATCATTCAAAGGAGGATACCGTCCTATCATACTACATCACAACCATTTTAATAGCATGTTGGCACGCAAGGTAAACCATTATAAACTCCTAGCTAAATAAGCATGGCATGAGTAACTATAGTCTCTAATTGTCATTGCAAACATGTCTCATTCATAATAGGCTGAATCGGGAACGATGAACTAATCGTATTTACAAAAACAAGATAGGTCGAGTTCATACCAGCTTTTCCTCATCTCAATCATTTCATCGTATATCGTCATTATTGCCTTTCACTTGCATGACCGAACGGTGTGGATAATAATAATAGTGCACATGCATTGGACTAAGTTAGAATCTGCCAACATTTATTTCAAAGGAGAAAACAAGGTAATATGGGCTCTTTGTAAGATCAACAATAATGCATATGAGAGCCACTCATCATTTTCATCGCGGTCTTCTTCTCTCGACGCCTAAAGAAAAGAAAAGAAATTTCAAAGAACGAGAAAAACTATTTACACAGGAAAGCTCCCAGCAAGCAAAAGGAGAACGAGAAATATTTTTGGGTTTTATTTTAATAATACTACTACAAGCATGGAAAATAAACTAGCTAACAGCTATAACTATTTTTTTGGTTTTTCTCAAAGTTTTTTAAACACACAAGAAGAAACCAGGAAAAGAAAATAAACTAGCATGGATAATACAATGGCAAAGTATGAACACCGACAACTAGAATGAGTGTGTGAACATGAATGGAATGTCGGTGAGAAATACGTACTCCCCCAAGCTTAGGCTTTTGGCTTAAGTTGGTCTAAGGCCACCACTGGCCTGGATGATATCCGACATCATAGTTGGGATCGTACTGTGCTGCGGTAGCTACCGCCTGACGAGCTGCTTCCTGGAGACGAGCGGCCTCTGCTGATATCTCATACTCGTTTGCCTCCTCTCTGGTTATAACATATCTCCCATTTGTCTGAAAGTTAAAGAAGGCAGGAGCAGGAAGGGTAACATGGACAACATGCCGTCTGTCAAAGATTAGTCGGTACTGGAGGGACTGATCGTTCCTCTCAAGAAACTGGTAACAAACCATAGCATTATAATCTAGAAAAGTAGGTGGCAACTCAATATCATTTTCGCTTATGGATACACCAAGATAATCAGCTAAACGAGTTGCATAAATCCCACCAAATAAATCTCCATCTTTAGCATTAATATGTAACCTCCTCGCAAGAATGGCCCCCAAGTTATATCGCTTATCACCTAATACTACGCTCTTGAGGACACTAAGATCTGGGACGCAAATGTGGTTATGCTCGTGCTTACCGTTAATGCATCTACCTATAAAGAGAGCAAAGTAATGTATGGCAGGAAAATGAATACTCCCTACGGTAGCTTATGTGATATTTCTAGTTTCTCCCACAGTGATGCTAGCAAGGAAATCATTATATTCAGATTTGTGAGGTTCACTAAAGATATCCCACTGTGGGATTTTGCAAGGAGTATTAAAATCTTCAATGTCCATGGTATATGATTTATCATAGAGGTCAAATATAACAGTGTGAGTGTTGCGCTTGGATGAAAATTCAAACCTCCACACAAAGGAATCAGTGAGGTAACAGTATTGTCGGCACTTATCTGATACGAAGTCCTCAAGATCAGCATTACGCACATACGCATCAAATTCATCCTTGAAGCCTGCATGGGCCATAAATTCATCTGACGGCCATTCACAAGGCCGCACTTGAGCTTCCCTTCGTGGTTCGAGGTCCGGCTCATGTATCGTGAGCCTCGGTGCTTGCTTCCTCGAAGAACCACCTTGGTACATTCTCCTAGACATTTTTCTTCCTCTGAAAAAATTCTCAAAAATTTAGTAACTCAGAATAAAAGTGAATCAAACTCAACAAGATTGATAGCAACTACTCCCACAAGTGCATAGAGACTATCTCATGCATTAAAACTACTTTGGACCATATAAATTTGACATGCAAGCTCAAGAATAGGGTCACCTCAGCAGCAAAAATTTGCAATAAATAAAGCACTAGAACAAAAACTAATTGGACCATTGGAGGAGTCACATACCGAAGGACAATCACCCAAAGCAGTTTTGTGAATGGAGCTTTGAGCAAGGAGATCAAAAATGGCAGCAAAATGAGCAAGAACACGGGTTTAAGCTATGGGATGATTTTTTCTAGAGGAAGACAAAGTGTGTAGGTGCTGGAATAAGTGGAGGGGGTCATGTGGGGCGCATGAGGCAGGGGCGCGCCCCTCTACCCTCGTGGCTGGCTGGTGCGGCCCCCTGGTGTGTTCTAAGTGCCATAAATTCTCAAATATTCTATAAAAATCATACTAAATTTTCAGGGCATTTGGAGAACTTTTATTCTCGGGGTACTTTTTATTGCAAGGATAATTCAGAAAACAGACAGAAACTACTATTTTTGCTTTATTTAACTAAATACGAGAAAGTAAAAGGAGGGTACGGAAGGTTGTGCTTTCTAACTTCATCCATCTCATGCTTATCAAAAGGAATCCACTAACAAGGTTGATCAAGTCTTGTTAACAAACTTCTTCCGAATAACATGAAACCGGAGAATTTTCGAATAACACTAGGTTACCTCAATGGGGATATGTATGTCCCCAACAATAAGAATATCATAATTCTTTTTGACGGTGGGAAGAGGGAATTCAAAACCTCCAATAGTAATAGTTGAAATTTTTCCAATAGAATTGATACTATGAACTTGAGGTTGTTTCTTCGGAAAGTGTACCGTATGCTCATTACCACTAACATGAAAAGTGACATTGCCTTTGTTGCAATTAATAACAGCCCCTACAGCATTCAAAAAGGGTCTACCAAGGATGATCGACATACTGTCGTCCTCAGGAATATTAAGAATAACAAAGTCCGTTAAAATAGTAACGTTTGCAACCACAACAGGCACATCCTCACAAATACTAATGGGTATAGCAGTTTATTTATCAGCCATTTGCAAAGAGATTTCAATAGGTGTCAACTTGTTCAAATCAAGTCTACGATATAAAGAGAAAGGCATAACACTAACACCGGCTCCAAGATCACATAAAGCAGTTTTAACATAGTTTCTTTTAATGGAGCATGGTATAGTTGGTACTCCTGGATCTCCTAGTTTCTTTGGTATTCCACCCTTAAAAGTATAATTAGCAAGCATGGTGGAAATTTCAGCTTCTGGTATCTTTCTTTTATTTGTAACAATATCTTTCATATACTTGGCATAAGGATTCATTTTAAGCATATCAGTCAAACGCATACGCAAAAAGATAGGTCTAATCATTTCAGCAAAGTGCTCAAAATCCTCATCATCCTTTTTCTTGGATGGCTTAGGAGGAAAAGGCATGGGTTTCTGAACCCATGGTTCCCTTTCTTTACCATGCTTCCTAGCAACGAAGTCTCTCTTATCAAAACGTTGATTCTTTGATTGTGGGTTATCAAGATCAACAGCAGGTTCAATCTCTACATCATTATCATTACTAGGTTGAGCATCAACATGAGCATCATCATTAACATTATCACTAGGTTCATGTCCATCACCATATTGTGTTTTAACATCAAAAATAGAAATAGCATTGGGATTCTCAGGTGTGTCAATAACAGGTTCACTAGAAGCATGCAAAGTCCTATCAGTATTCTTTTTCTTTTTATTAGAAGGACTAGGTGCATCAGTATTAATTCTCTGAGAGTCTTGCTCAGCTCTCTTAGGATGGCCCTTAGGATACAAAGGTTCCTGGGTCATTTGACTACCTCTAGTCATAACTCTAACAGCATTATCATTGTTCTTATTATTTAACTCATTGAGCAAATCATTTTGTGCCTTAAGTACTTGTTCTACTTGAGTTGTAACCATGGAAGCATGTTTACTAATAAGCTTAAGATCACCTTTAACTCTAGACATATAATCACTCAAGTGTTCAACCATATAAGCATTACGTTTTGATTGTCTACCAACATAAGCATTGAAGTTTTCTTGTTTAACAATAAAATTATCAAACTCATCCAAGCATTGACTAGCAAACTTAGTAGATGGAACATCACCCTTATCAAAACTATAGAGAGAATTTACCTTTACTACCTATGTCGGGTTATCAAGACTATGTATCTCTTCAATAGGCGGTAAATTCTTAACATCTTCAGCTTTAATACCTTTTTCTTTCATAGATTTCTTGGCCTCTTGCATATCTTCAGGACTGAGAAATAGAATACCCCTTTTCTTCGGAGTTGGCTTAGGAGTTGGTTCAGGAAGTGTCCAATCATTATCATTACTCAATATATTATTCAATAGCAATTCTGCTTGCTCAACAGTTCTTTCCCTGAAAACACAACCAACACAACTATCTAGGTGGTCTCTGGAAGCATCGGTTAGTCCATTATAAAAGATATCAAGTATTTCATTTTTCTTGAGAGGATGATCACGCAAAGCATTAAGTAATTGGAGAAGCCTCCCCCAAGCTTGTGGGAGACTCTCTTCTTGTAGGATCGAAAGTATGTCTAGAGGGGGGGTGATTAGACTACTTGACCAAATAAAACTTAACCTTTTCCCAATTTTAATTCTTAGCAGATTTTAGCAACTTAGCACAAGTCAAGCAATCACAATACAATTCAAGCAAGCATGCAAAGAGTATATGAGCAGCGGAGAGTAAAGCATACAACTTGCAAGAAAGTAAATGGGATGAGTTTTGAGGGAGCAAACGCAATGTTGACATGGAGATTTTTGGCGTGGTTCCGATAGGTGGTGCTATCGTACATCCACGTTGATGGAGACTTCAACCCACAAAATGTAACGGCTGCACGAGTCCATGGAGGGCTCCACCCATGAATGGTCCACGAAGAAGCAACCTTGTCTATCCCACCATGGCCATCGCCGATGAAGGACTTGCCTCACTTGGGTAGATCTTCACGAAGTAGGCGATCTCCTTGCCCTTACAAACTCCTTGGTTCAACTCCACAATCTTGATGGAGGCTCTCAAGTGACACCTAACCAATCTAGGAGACACCACTCTCCAAAAGGTAATAGATGGTGTGTTGATGATGAACTCCTTGCTCTTGTGCTTCAAATGATAGTCTCCCCAACACTCAACTCTCTCTCACAGATTTGGCTATTGTGGAAAGATGATTTGAGTGGAAAGCAACTTGGGGAAGGCTAGAGATCAAGATTATTGTGGTTGGAATGGAATATCTTGGCCTCAACACATGAGTAGGTGGTTCTCTCTCATAAAATGAATGTTGGAAGTGTAGGCGTGTTCTGATGGCTCTCTCCACGAATGAAGAATGGGTGGAAGGGTATATATAGCCTCCACACAAAATCTAACCGTTACACACAGATTCCCAAACTCGGTGGGACCGAATGGTAAAACTCGGTCTGACCGATTCAGGTCAAAATATGAACGTTAGGCTTTTAGGTGGGACCGACACAGTCAAGTCGGTGAGACCGATACGCTACGGTTAGGGCATAACGTAATCTCGTCGTGACCGATCACATGAACTCGGTGGGACCGATTTTAGTAATAGGCACATAGAGAGTTGGTCAGGAAAACTCGGTGGGACTGGTTCGCTCACTTTGGTGAGACCGAAGTGTTATTAAAGGAAATAGTGAATTTGCATTGCAGACTCGATGGGACCGATTCGCTCATTTAAGTGGGACCAAAAATGTTACAAAAAGAAAAAAGTGAGTTTGCAATCCCATCTCGGTGAGATCGAGATCCCTATCAGTGAAACCAAAGTGACTATGGTTTGTGGCAGTGGCTATTTCAAATGAACTTGGTGGCGCCGGATATATCAAATCGATGGGGCCGAGTTTGACTTTTAGGTTTAGGACATATGTGGAAGTGAGAAAGTGGTTAAGGGTTTTGGAGCATATCACTAAGCATTTTGAGCAAGTAAGCCATTAAGCAACACCTCATCCCCTTTTAATAGTATTGGCTTTCCTATGGACTCAATGTGATCTTGGATCACTAAAATAAAAATGTAGAGTCTTGAGCTTGTTGCCAATATGTGTACTTAGCATTTTGAGGGTTCCACATCTCTAGTCCATGCCATGCCAATCACTGAACTTTCTGAAATGATCATATTTAAAGAGCATTAGTTCAATGAGCTATATGTTGTTAAGAATTACCAAAACCACCCAGGGATTAGTTGCACTTTCAGTCTCCCCCTTTTTGGTAATTGATGACAACATATAGATCAAAGCTTCGATAAAAGATAATAAGAATGATAAACATCGTCGCTTTGAGAAGTATGTGATAAGTAAGAGCTCCCCCTAAATTTGTACACTATTTAAAATTTTATTTTGAATGCAAATGCATAGACAATTAGGATCATGGGTTACTCTTCCATGTCACATACATCTTGGTGGAGCGCTCAAAATGATAAAAATTAGGAACAAGCACTCATCACCAAGGCAAACTGAATGATCATGCATAAAAGATAGATAATGTCATCATCCAAGCACAAGTATTAAGCATGATATGATCAAACACATGACCATACAAAGTATCTCACACACATAAGCATAAAGTATCTCAATCAAGCAAGCAAAGCAAATAAGTAGCAAAAGAAGCAAAGCTCTCTCTCTCTCTCTCTGAAGCCTATGATCTATACACTTTCTCCCCCTTTGGCAACAAGTTACCAAAAAGCTTGAAAATGCATAGTGCTATGCGACTCTCTAGGCTTGATCTTCAGGAGGAGGTGTTGAGAGGACTCCAAGGATGAAAGCCTTTGTTGAAGTTGATGGAGCTGGTGGAGTTGCCACTGGAGGGGCAACTGGAGCAGTGGCTACAGGTGCTGAAGCTGTGGCTCTAGTATCTGGCATTGGCACTATTGTAGACTTCTGTGCCCTAGGCACTCTCTTGAACACTTCCGTAGTTGCTTTCCCCTTCCTATCTTCTGCTTCTTCCTGGAGCT
This sequence comes from Triticum timopheevii, assembly GCA_963921465.1. Taxonomy (NCBI): domain Eukaryota; kingdom Viridiplantae; phylum Streptophyta; class Magnoliopsida; order Poales; family Poaceae; genus Triticum; species Triticum timopheevii. Next base: position 181,644,463 of record OY997268.1, on the reverse strand, counting down.
GCTCAACTGTTGTTTGAATTTCAGTCACCTTCAAGTCAAGATCATAGAATTTTGTCTCAATGATCCTCTCCAAGCTCTCCTGGTTCTGAGTCAGGGTGGCCAGTCCTTTCTTAGTTCTCAAGGTTGCTTGAATAAGATCTCCAATCTGGTCTTGCTTGGACTTAAGGAACACTTCTGAAGCTTCTTCAGCACTTGGTATCTTTTCTACCTTCTTGGCTTTAGCTTTCTGTCTCTTCTCTTGAGCCTCTAGAGATGTTGGATCTTCAGCAGTTATGACAACAATGTTGTCCTCAAAATCAGGCTTCAAGGGAAGGTTCTCCTTGTCTAGCAAATACACTCCTTTGGGCATCTTGGAGTTAATTAGCATCTGTATGTGTGGAGCATAACCACATGACTTCTTCTGGTCAGCAGTTGTTCTCTTGATTGTCTCAACAATCAAACTCATGACTTTGAACTTCTGGGGCAAATCAAACATCTGAAGCAAATTGATGGAATGGCCTCTGATCATCCTATGATCTCCTGATTTGGGTAACAGAGTGTGCCTCAATATAGCGTTCATTGTGGCCAATCCAGACATCAAGAGATATACTGAGCCTAGCTTGTGAGTCTCCAAGGCCTTGTCAGGTATCTCCTTGTACATATTGGCCATGGAGTTGTGATCTTTCTTCTTCTCAGCATAGACATCAATGTCTTTCTCATGCTCCTTGGAGGCTTTTATGAGCTTGGCCCACTCATCAATAGTGGACTGGTACCTTGTACCTTCAGTCATCCACACAATCTTCCCATCAGGATAGAAATGAATTGTAGAGTAAAACTGTATAATGAGCTCATCATTCCATTTGGTCAACTTCTAGCCCACAAACTTGTCAGCACCATTGAGCTTGAAGCTATCATGCACTCCTGGAAAATTGTCTTCATTCTCATCAATATAATCCCAATCAACCCACTTCATATCACTCACTATGGGCTTCTTGTCAAGCAGCACTGTCTCATAGAAATCTTGCTGTTCTTTGGTGTGGAATCTATAGTACACAAATGTCCTTCTCCTCACAGCATATGGATCAGCTTGTCTCCACAATCTGAGACCTGCATCTTTTCTTTCTTCCATATTCTCAGCCACTGGATGATTGTCATCATGGTCTGGAATTTTTGGCTTGAGTTTTTTGAGCACTTGGGCTTCATCATCCTCAACCTCAACCTCAGGCATTGGGGCCTTGTTCTTCTCTGCAGCAGGAATGTTCCTGGTGCTTCTCTTGGGTGCAGTCTTGGAGGCTTGAGCTGGAGCTTTGGGGGTTGTCTTTGGCTTTGAAGGAGTAGCCCCAGACTTGATGGCATCCCCCATCAGCTTTTGTGTCTTGGGAGGAGGTGCAACGTCCTCTTCTTCCTCCTCACTAGCAGAATCTCTCCTCATAGATGGATTTCCAAGCACTCTAGCAGTAGTTTTCCTGACCCTTTTCTTGCCCTCATCACCTTTTCTTGGCTCAAGTGTAAATACCATAGTCTCTTGAGTTGATGCCCTGGCCTTAGACATTGGCACTCTCCTGGCAGGTGCCTTCTTGTGCTAACCTGGCTTGGTGGAAGCAGCAACGGCATACTCTTTCTTAAGCACCTTCTTCTTTGAGCTGACTTCTTCAACATCAAAGTCCTCATCCTCAGAGTCTGAGGTTTTCTTCTTCCTCTACCTAGTCTGAGTCCTAGGCAGGTTGCTTGGTGTGCTCCTGCTACCTTCATCAAAGCTGCCAGTGGGACTAGTGCCCTCACTCAATGGTCCTCTAACTTGTTCTGACTATCACTTTGATCAGATATACTGCACTGTAAACTGAGAACTGACCCTGTGAATAGTTGTAGATGAGATAGAGTAGATGAGCATCACAAAGTGCAGATTTTTTGCAGAAAGAATGAGTCAAAAACTTAGTTTTAGTTTTCTACAGGAAGCATTTCGGAGCTACCGATTTGTAAAACTCGGTGACACCGAAGCAACTTTGGAGTCTAAACTAGTGGAATCGGTCAGACCGAGACACAGTTCGGTGACTCCGAGTTTGCTAGGGTTTCACAAAGTCCTAATCTCGGTCACACCGATTTGCAATTTTTGGTCAGACCAAAAATCACATGTGCAATGGCTTAAGCCAAATCGGTGAGACCAGTTTCTACAATTCGGTCGGTCCAAGATGAGTCCGGCGGAAACCTAACCCTAAATTTTCAAATCAGAACTAATCTAATGGATGTTTTCTATGGATAGATCGATCTCATACTTGGAAAGAAACATGGAATTGCATTTGTGCTAAGAATCGGAGTTAAAAGAATGCACAAAGTATCAAACTCATACCCTAACTTGTCGATGAGCTCGCTACAGCGGCAACAGAGGTGAAGAATTTCGTTGACGGCGGTGAAGACTAGCAGCGGGAGGTTGCTGGCGACGAGAGGACAATCCGGAGACCTGAGGCGGCAGAGCAGGACACGCACGGGCGAAGAGGTTTTGGAGGAATTTCCAAAATTTGACCCGTCGATATATATACATCCTGGCACTGTCGGTGCGACCGAGTGGAACAACTCAGTGGCACCGAGATGCAGAATTGCAAGCGGTTTCTACAACTCGGTGAGACCAAGGAGTTCTAATCGATTGCACCGAGATTGAAAACTAAATCAACCTAGTGAACTCGGTGTGACCGACATGGATGAATCGGTCAGATCAAAATGCACAGAGAGGTTTTGGAAGTTTAAGTCTATGACAAATTGGGACTCCGAGTGCTCCTCACCCAGAGTGTTTGAATTTGACTTAGGTCAAACTTTGTTATGTAGCAAGAAAAGAGTTTGAGACGAGAAAAGCATAGATAGCTAGAGGAAGTTCTTATGCATTCTTGTCCATCCATTTGGAAAAAAGAAGAAAAGCCAAACAACCAAAGCAACAAATGGATGTCCACGAATGAGAAAAATATGCAATCAACATGTTCACACAATAAAATGGCAAATGAAATATGTGGCAAACCATGCACAATCACTCTAGCATCTATCAAGCAATTAGCGATGACAAGGTCATCTATATATGAGTATATTGACTTAGGAGTCAAATGAGAACATTTGATCATAGGTCATACTCATTGTTTAAGCACAAGCGGGGTTACCACTTTTACATAAAGCATTATCGTGTTCACACCATTAGAGTTGCTTTACCTCAATTATTAGAGTAAAGCTGCCCCCTAGATGTGATATCACCCTAAGAGGGATGAACTAACCTTGGGTTTTATCGAGATGACTTCATGTATATGTTGAAGATGTGGATGCTCATTGTTGATGTAGATCATTTGAAGCAATCCATTGGAGTAAGTTGCACTTTCAATATATACATGGGTTAGTCCCACAAGGAACAAACAAGGATATCCATAGACATAGAGTAAAGCACACACATGATGATATCCATGAAAGCATTAGGTTACCTTGTCCCTTGTCTTACCAACAAGAGGGTTTGTGACTCCTTGAACTAGTGCAAGATGTGGAAGTTGTTTGCACTTGTTCTTGCCAAAATGAATATGAGTGAAGAATGTTGGCAGAGTCACCCTCAAGAACTCTCTAGTTCTTCTTCTTCGAGATCCACATCATCTTGATAGGAATCCTTGGGGTTGTAGATGTACTTTATGAAGTAGAACTTGATGTAGCATTGGGAACCCACTTTACTAAGGCCTTTGGAGCATCTTCAAATGCATCAATCTCCTCTTGAAGCTTGTCCTTGCCTTTTAGCTTGTGGTCTTGTGGTGGAAGAGCATCTTGAGCTTTGTGTCCCCTTGAAGGAAGTAGGATCATACTTCTCTTGATGAGGAACAAACTTTGTCTTGGGGTATTGATCTTCTTCCCACTCAACTCCATTGGCATTGAACTTTCGTTCAAAACCAACACCTTGATTCTTCCGGTGCCTTCCTTGCTTGCGTACAATTTCCTCAAATTGCTTACTTCCGACAAGGCTCTTGTAAAAACCTTTCTCTATAATTCCCTTCAATAAGCTATTTTCTTGCTCAAGCGTAACTTGGTTAAGATAATCATTAGTGGAATCAAGAGAACTACTAGAAGCAACAATATTGGATTTAGCATGATTATTGTTACTACTAGAAGAAGAATCTTTCTTGTTCTTGTTGCTAGATTTTACTTGTGGCATGTAAGTAGACAAGAGTAAACGCTTGGCAACGTAAGAAGAACTTTTCTTCCAAAGAATATCGTTGATTGCCTTTAAGAACCCATGTTCTTGCTCAAGATTGAGCTTTTCAAAGCAAAACTTCTCATGAGTTTTTAAAAGTTCTTGATGATCTTCTAAAGTAGTTTCATGAGCTAACTTAAGAGTGTTTAGTTCTTTAGTCAGACGCTCAATCTCCTTCTTATCATTGTCATTCGTTTCATCTTGCTTAGCATGATTAATAACATTTTCATCATAGTATTCATCACTAGAGTTGTCAACAAGTAAATCATCATCACATAGCAAGTCATCTTCATCACTATTGAAATCAACATACTCGGGGTGTGTTACCTTGGGGCCTTTAACCATGAAGCATCTCCCAATTCCTTCATTTGGTGAATCAAATATGTCATAGGAGTTGGCTGACACAAGTGCTAGACCGGCAACACCTGCATCTTGAGTATATTCGGAGTCCGAGTGATAACTTCTCTCGGAGTGATGGTCGGAGTTGGAGCCGGATGCCCATTCACCAACATGAGCTTAATGTCTTCGTTTTGTGTAGCTCCTTGATGACTTTTCCTTCCTTTCTGAATTCTTGCTTCTTCGAGAGATTCTTTGTTCATAGCGATCATCTTTACTCCTTCTCTCTCTTGGAGGTGATTCTTCCCTTTTGCTTCTCCTTTTAGGTGAGTCTTCTCTTCTTTTGTAGGGAGCCGTACACTCATTGGAGTAGTGTCCGGGTCTTCCACAATTGTAGCAATTTTGCTCACGACTAGAAGATCTTTTGTCATTGTAGGACCTTGACTTGGAACTTCTTTCCTTGCTTCTACTCTTGTGGAATTTGTTGAAGTTCTTCACCATTAAGCTTAATTCTTCATTGAAGGCTTGTTTCTCATTTGATGATGTAGGAGCATCACATGAGGCTTTGTAAGCACCACTAGACTTGTTGTGAAGCTCTTCTTTATCCTTGAGTGACATCTCATGAACAACAAATCTTCCAATGACTTCGGTTGGCTTGAGATCTTTGTAGTTGGGCATCATTTGGATCAAAGTGCACACGGTATCATATTTTCCATCCAAGGCTCTCAAGATCTTCTTGATGATGAATTTGTCGATCATCTCTTCACTTCCTAAGCCGGCAATCTCATTTGTGATGAGAGCAAGCCTAGAGTACATTTCAGTGACACCATCAACAGCGAAAAGTAAAGCATGCAACTTGCAAGAAAGTAAATGGGAGGAGTTTGGAGGGAGCAAATGCACTGTTGACATGGAGATTTTTGGCGTGGTTCTGATACGTGGTGCTATCGTACATCCACGTTGATGGAGACTTCAACCCATGAAGGGTAACGGCTGCACAAGTCCATGGAGGGCTCCACCCACGAAGGGTCCACGAAGAAGCAACCTTGTCTATCCCACCATGGCCATCGCCCACGACGGACTTGCCTCACTTGGGTAGATCTTCACGAAGTAGGCGATCTCCTTGCCCCTACAAACTCCTTGGTTCAACTCCACAATCTTGACGGAGGCTCCCAAGTGACACCTAACAAATCTAGGAGACACCACTCTCCAAAAGGTAATAGATGGTGTGTTGATGATGAACTCCTTGCTCTTGTTCTTCAAATGATAGTCTCCCCAACACTCAACTCTCTCACACAGATTTGGCTATGGTGTAAAGATGATTTGAGTGGAAAGCAACTTGGGAAATGCTAGAGATCAAGATTCTTGTGGTTGGAATGGAATATCTTGGTCTCAACACATGAGTAGGTGGTTCTCTCTTAGAAAATGAATGCTGGAAGTGTAGGCACGTTCTGATGGCTCTCTCCACGAATGAAGAATGGGTGGACAGGTATATAGCCTCCACACAAAATCTAACCGTTACACACAAATTCCCAAACTCGGTGGGATCGAATGGTAAAACTCGGTCAGACCGAATCAGGTCAAAATATGAATGTTAGGCTTTTCGGTGGGACCGACACAGTCAACTCGGTGAGACCGATACGCTAGGGTTAGGGCATAACGTAATCTCAGTGTGACCGATCAGAGGAACTCGGTGGGACCGATTTCAGTAATAGGCACATAGAGAGTTGGTCAGGAAAACTCGGTGGGACCGATTTGCTCACTTCGGTGAGACCGAAGTGTTACAAAAAGGAAACAGTGAATTTGCATTGCAGACTCGGTGGGACCAATTCGCTCATTTTGGTGGGACCGAAATGTTACAAAAAGGAAACAGTGAGTTTGCAATCCCATCTCAGTGAGATGGAGATCCCTATCGGTGAAACCGAAGTGACTAAGGGTTTGTGACAGTGGCCATGTCAAATAAACTCGATGGCGCCGGATATATCAAATCGGTGGGGCCGAGTTTGACTTTTAGGTTTAGTACATATGTGGAAGTGAGAAAGTGGTTGAGGGTTTTGGAGCATATCACTAAGCATTTTGAGCAAGTAAGCCATTAAGCAACACCTCATCCCCTTTTAATAGTATTGTCTTTCCTATGGAATCAATGTGATCTGTGATCACTAAAAAAAAATGTAGAGTCTTGAGCTTGTCGCCAATATGTGTCCTTAGCATTTTGAGGGGTCCACATCTCTAGTCCATGCCATGCCAATCATTAAACTTTTTGAAATGATCATCTTGAAAGAGCACTAGTTCAATGAGCTATATGTTGTTAAGAATTACCAAAACACCCAGGGATTAGTCGTACTTTCACTTCTTCAATTTGAGAAAAATTAAATATTTCCCGCAAGGCATCTTGTTTCTTATGAGCAGGGAAATATTTTGCAGAGAAGTTGTAAATCATATCCTGGGGACTACGCACACAACCAGGAGCAAGAGAATTAAACCATATCGTAGCATCACCCTTTAACGAGAAAAGAAACAATTTAAGAATATGGTAGTAGCGAAATTTTTCCTCATGAGTAAATAGGGTGGCTATATCATTTGATTTAGTAAGATGCGCCACAACAGTTTCAGATTCATAACCATAGAAAGGAACAGATTCAACCAAAGTAATTAACTCAGGATCGACGGAGAATTGATAATCCTTATCAGTAACAGAGATAGGTGAAGTAGCAAAAGCAGGATCGTATTTCATTCTAGCATTCAAAGACTTTTCTTTCATCTTAGCTAAAAGTTTCTTAAGATCATATCTATCATTACAAGCAAAGAAGTCTCTAGCAGTTTCTTCATCCATTACATAACCCTCAGGTACAACATGCAATTCATATCTAGGGGAGAATCTTCATCATCAGATTCAATGATATCATTAGTTTCAGTAATTTCATTCTCTCTAACCCTAGTCAGTTGTTCCAGAAATTCACCCAGTCGCACATTATTATCAAGCATAGAAGTAGTATCATCATAAGCACCATGCATAGAAGAAGTGGCATCATCAATAACATGCGACATATCGGAATCAGTATCAGGTGTAGGTGTCGCAAGTTTACTCAAAACAGAAGGTGAATCAAGTGCAGAGCTAGATGGCAGTTGATACGTCCATTTTGCATCATGCTTTTATATCAATATTTATTGCATTATGGGCGATTATTACCCATTATATCTCAATACTTATGGCTATCCTCTCTTATTTTACAAGGTTTACCATGAAAAGGGGGAATGCCGGCAGCTAGAATTCTGGTTGAAAGAGGAGCAAATATTGGAAACCTATTCTGCACAGCTCCAAAAATCTTGAAACTACACGGAAGTCAGTTTTGGAATTAATAAGAATTATTGAGCAAAGAAAACACCAGATGGGGCCCACACCCTGGCCAGGAGGGTGGGGCGCACCCACCCCTACTTGGCGCGCCCCCTGTCTCCTGGGCCCCCTGGTGGCCCTCCGGTGCCCATCTTCTGCTATATGAAGGATTTTACCCTGGAAAAAATAATAGGCAAGCTTACGGGACGAAACTCCACCGCCACGAGGCGGAACCAATCTAGGGCTCCGGTAGAGCTGTTCTGCCGGCGAAACTTCCCTCCGGGAGGGGGAAATCATCACCAATGATCCTCTCATTGGGAGGGGGTCAACCTCCAACATCTTCACCAGCGCCATCTCCTCTCAAAACCCTAGTTCATCTCTTGTATCCAATCTTGTATCACCAACGATTACTCCTTACAGTTGATGCTAATTGCTTTACTTGGTGGAAGATCATATGTTCAGATCCTTAATGCATATTATTACTCCTCTGATTATGAACATGAATATGCTTTGTGAGTAGTTACGTTTGTTCCTGAGGACATGGGTGAAGTCTTGCTATTAGTAGTCATGTGAATTTGGTATTCGTTCGATATTTTGATGAGATGTATGTTGTCTTTCCTCTAGTGGTGTTATGTGAACGTCGACTACATGACACTTCACCATTATTTGGGCCTAGAGGAAGGCATTGGGAAGTAATAAGTAGATGATGGGTTGCTAGAGTGACAAAAGCTTAGACCCTAGTTTATGCGTTGCTTCGTAAGGGGCTGATTTGGATCCATATGTTTAATGATGTTGTTAGGTTTACCTTAGTACTTATTTTGTAGTTGTGGATGCTTGCAATAGGGGTTAATCATAAGTGGGATGCTTGTCCAAGTAAGGGCACTACCCAAGCACCGGTCCACCCACATATCAAATTATCAAAGTACCGAACGCGAATCATATGAGCGTGATGAAAACTAGCTTGACGATAATTCCCATGTGTCCTCGGAGCTCTTTTCTCATTATAAGAAATTTTCCAGGCTTGTCCTTTGCTACAAAAAGGATTGGGCCACCTTGCTGAACTTTATTTACTTTCATTGCTTGTTACTCGTTACAATTTATCTTATCACAAAACTATCTGTTACCTACAATTTTAGTGCTTGCAGAGAAAACCTTACTGAAAATCGCTTGTCATTTCCTTCTGCTCCTCGTTGGGTTCGACACTCTTACTTATCGAAAGGACTATGATAGATCCCCTATACTTGTGGGTCATCAGCAGTTCCTTACCTCCCATCATAGTTGAGGGATAGATCTTCGTTTTGTTGTCTTCCAGATTCCTCATAGTAATCAACAGATATAAATCCCAAGTGACTCAGAGAATAGAGCTATGCTCCCCGACAACAGCGCCAGAAAAAGGTCTTGATAACCCACAAGTATAGGGGATCGCAACAGTTTTCAAGGGTAGAGTATTCAACCCAAATTTATTGATTCGACATTAGGGGAGTCAAAGAATATTCTCAAGTATTAGCAACTGAGTTGTCAATTCATGTAACATCCCAAATTTTTAATTTGGAATGTTATACATTAGATCATCATTGCATATCATATTTTATTGCATTTTGGCTTGATCCTAGAAATTCTACGCAACTCACGGACCCACGGAGAGAGTTGGTGATTTCGTTATTTTCATATTTGAGTTTTCTCAAATTTTAAAAAGAGGATCGTTTTATTTTATTTATTTTCTCTTTGAATATTTCTTTATAAAAATAAAAGAGAGGGGATAAAATGACTTTCCCAAAATAAAGAAATATTGGAGACTTAATATTAAAATCAAATAAGATTTTTATTCGGAGTTTTATCGCAATTTTATTTGAATTAGGAAAAATATGCGTTTTTCAAAATTGAATTAGAGGCCCAAATAAATGTTCACTTTGTCCGCTATATTTTTAGAGGACGGGGAAAATTTATTTCAGGATATTTGGAGTCAATTTAGTATTTCTTTTAATTTTTTTTCTGCGTGCGGAATTATTAAAAAAAGAAACCGACTTAGTCGGGCCGTACCTGACCCGGACTCCTCCGCCGGCCCTCTTAAAAAGGCCCGCCCGGGACTGCCGAGCCCAGCCGCCCGCCCCGAAACCCTAGCCGCCGCCAATCCACGCTGCCGCCGCCGGATCCGCCGACGCCGTCGCTGCCGCCCCTCGCCGCCGCCGACCCCGCCGCCGCCCCGCCGTCCGTCGTCGTCGCCGACCACCGCCAGAGTTACCGCCGCCCCTCCCCGGACTCGTCGAGGTAGCCGCCGCCGCCGATTTTCTCTAGAAAACTGTGCGTTTTTTTAGAACCCACGATTAATTTTTTTAGATCTGTTTTTTTCCGGTTTAGTTATTTAGCGAACGCCCGTTTGTACGTTCGTTTTAACGAACGGTTTTCACTCGTTAGCCGCAGACAGCGAACGTTCGTTCGTTATGTTGGGGAACGTAGTAATTTCAAAAAAATTCCTACGCACACGCAAGATCATGGTGATGGCATAGCAACGAGAGGGGAGAGTGTCGTCCACGTACCCTCGTAGACCATAAGCGGAAGCGTTATGACAACGCGGTTGATGTAGTCGTACGTCTTCACGATCCGACCGATCCAAGTACCGAACATACGGCACCTCCGAGTTCTGCACACGTTCAGCTCGATGACGATCTCCGGCCTCCGATCCAGCCGAGCTCCGAAGATGAGTTCCGTCAGCACGACGGCGTGGTGACGATGATGATGTTCTACCGGTGCAGGGCTTCGCCTAAACTCCGCGACGATATGACCGAGGTGGAATATGGTGGAGGGGGGCACCGCACACGGCTAAGAAACGATCCGTAGATCAACTTGTGTGTCTATGGGGTGCCCCTGCCCCCGTATATAAAGGAGGGAGGGAGGAGGAGGCCGGCCCTAGGAGGGGCGCGCCATGGGGAGTCCTACTCCCACCAGGAGTAGGATTCCCCCTTTCCTAGTCCAACTAGGAGTCCTTCCATGTAGTAGGAGTAGGAGACTAGGAAGGGGAAGAGAGAAGGGAAGGAAGGAGGGGGTGCGGCCCCTCCCCCTAGTCCAATTCGGACTAGGCCATGGGGGGGGGCGCGGCCTGCCCTAGGCAGCCCCTCTCTCTTTCCCGCAGGGCCCAATAAGGCCCAATACTTCTCCCCGGCGAATTCCCGTAACTCTCCGGTACTCCGAAAAATACCCGAATCACTCGGAACCTTTCCGAACTCCGAATATAGTCGTCCAATATATCGATCTTTACGTCTCGACCATTTTGAGACTCCTCGTCATGTCCCCGATCTCATCCGGGACTCCGAACTCCTTCGGTACATCAAAACTCATAAACTCATAATATAACTGTCATCGAAACCTTAAGCGTGCGGACCCTACGGGTTCGAGAACTATGTAGACATGACCGAGAACTATTCTCGGTCAATAACCAATAGCGGGACCTGGATGCCCATATTGGCTCCTACATATTCTATGAAGATCTTTATCGGTCAAACCACATAACAACATACGTTGTTCCCTTTGTCATCGGTATGTTACTTGCCCGAGATTCGATCGTCGGTATCCAATACCTAGTTCAATCTCATCACCGGCAAGTCTCTTTACTCCTTCTGTAATGCATCATCCCATAACCAACTCATTGGTCACATTGCTTGCAAGGATTATAATGATGTGCATTACCGAGAGGGCCCAGAGATACCTCTCCGACAATCGGAGTGACAAAACCTAATCTCGAAATACGTCAACTCAACATGTACCTTCGGAGACACCTGTAGTACTCCTTTATAATCACCCAGTTACGTTGTGACGTTTGGTAGTACCCAAAGTGTTCCTCCGGTAAACGGGAGTTGCATAATCTCATAGTTACAGGAACATGTATAAGTCATGAAGAAAGCAATAGCAACATACTAAACGATCAAGTGCTAAGCTAACGGAATGGGTCAAGTCAATCACATCATTCTCCTAATGATGTGATCCCGTTAATCAAATGACAACTCTTTTGTCCATGGCTAGGAAACATAACCATCTCTGATAAACGAGCTAGTCAAGTAGAGGCATACTAGTGACACTATGTTTGTCTATGTATTCACACATGTATTATGTTTCCGGTTAATACAATTCTAGCATGAATAATAAACATTTATCATGAAATAAGGAAATAAAAAATAACTTTATTATTGCCTCTAGGGCTTATTTCCTTCAGTCTCCCACTTGCACTAGAGTCAATAATCTAGTTCACATCGCCATGTGATTTAACACCAATATTCATATCTGTATATGATTAACACCCATAGTTCACATCATCATGTGACCAACATCCAAAGGGTTTACTAGAGTCAATAATCTAGTTCACATCGCTATGTGATTAACACCCAAAGAGTACTAAGGTGTGATCATGTTTTGCTCGTGAGAGAAGCTTAGTCAACGGGTCTGTCACATTCAGAGCCGTATGTATTTTGCAAATATTTTATGTCCACAATGCTCTGCACGGAGCTACACTAGCTAATTGCTCCCACTTTCAATATGTATCCAGGTTGAGACTTAGAGTCATCTGGATCAGTGTAAAAGTTTGCACTGATGTAACTTTTACAACAAACTCTTTTATCACCTCCATAATCGAGAAACATCTCCTTAGTCCTTACTAAGGATATTCTTGACCAATGTCCAGTGATCTACTCCTAGATCACTATTGTACTCCCTTGCCAAATTCAGAGCAAGGTATACGATAGGTCTGGTACATAGCATAGCATACTTTATAGATCCTATGACTGAGGCATAGGGAATGACTTTTCATTCTCTTTCTATTTTCTGCTGTGGTCGGGATTTGAGTCTTACTCAATTTCATACCTTTGCAACACAGGCAAGAACTCTTTCTTTGACTGTTCCATTTTGAACTATTTCAAAATCTTGCCAAGGTATGTACTCATTGAAAATCTTATCAAGCGTCTTGATCTATCTCAATAGATCTTGATGCTCAATATGTAAGTAGCTTTTACTGAGGTCTTTTCTTTTTAAAGAACTCCTTTAAAACACTCCTTTATGCTTTGCAGAAAAAATTCTACATCATTTCTGATCAACAATATGTCACTCACATATACTAATCAGAAAGGCTGTAGTGCTCCCACTCACTTAATTGTAAATACATGCTTCATCGTAAGTCCATATAAAACTATATGCTTTGATCAACTTATCAAAGCGTATATTCCAACTCCGAGATGCTTGCACCAGTCCATAGATGGATCGCTGGAGCTTGCACATTTTGTTAGCACCTTTAGGATTGACAAAACCTTCTAGTTGCATCATATACAACTCTTCTTTAATAAATCCATTAAGGAATGCAGTTTTGACATCTATTTGCCAGATTTCATAAAATGTGGCATTTGCTAACATGATTCAGACAGACTTAAGCATCGATACGAGTGAGAAAATCTCATCGTATTCAACACCTTTGAACTTTGTTGAAAACCTTTTGCAACAAGTCGAGCTTAGTGGATAGTAACACTACTATCAGTGTCCGTCTTCCTCTTGAAGATCCATTTATTTAACATGGCTTGCTGATCATCGAGCAAGTCAATCAAAGTCCATACTTTGTTCTCATACATGGATTATATCTTAGATTTTATGGCCTCGAGCCATTTCGCGGAATCTGGGCTCATCATCGCTTCCTCATAGTTTGTAGGTTCATCATGGTCTAGTAACATGACTTACAGAACATGATTACTACACCACTCTGGTGCGGATCTTACTCTGGAAGACCTACGAGGTTCTGTAGTAACTTGATCTGAAGTTTCATGATCAATATCATTAGCTTCCTCACTAATTGGTGTATTTGTCATAGGAACTAATTTCTGTGATAAACTACTTCCCAATAAGGGAGCAAGTACAGTTACCTCATCAAGTTCTACTTATCTCCCACTCACTTCTTTCGAGAGAAACTCCTTCTCTGGAAAGGATCCATTTTAGCAACGAATATCTTGCCTTCGGATCTGTGATAGAAGGTGTATCCAACAATTTCCTTTGGGTATTCTATGAAGACGCACTTTTCCGATTTAGGTTCGAGCTTATCAGGATGAAACTTTTTCACATAAGCATCGCAGCCCCAAACTTTAAGAAACAACAGCTTAGGTTTACTGCTAAACCATAGTTCATACGGTGTCGTCTCAACGGATTTAGATGGTGCCCTATTTTAAACGTGAATGCAGCTGTCTCTAATGCATAACCCCAAAACGATAGTGGTAAACTGATAAGAGACATCATAGATCGCACTATATCAAATAAAGTGCGGTTACGACGTTCGGACACACCATAACGATGTGGTGTTCCAGGTGGCGTGAGCTGTGAAACTATTCCACATTGTTTTAATTGAAGACCAAACTCGTAACTCAAATATTTGTCTCCATGAAACTTTATTTTCTTGTTATGATGATTTTTCCACTTCACTCTGAAATTCTTTGAACCTTTCAACTATTTCAGACTTATGTTTCATCAAGTAGATATACCCATATTTGCTCAAATCATCTGTGAAGGTCAGAAAATAACGATACCCACCGCGAGCCTCAACACTCATCGGATCGCATACATCGGTATGTATTATTTCCAATAAGTCAGTCGCTCGCTCCATTGTTCCGGAGAACAGAGTCTTAGTCATCTTGCCCATGAGGCATGGTTCGCAAGCATCAAGTGATCCATAATCAAGTGATCCCAAAATCCCATCAGCATGGAGTTTCTTCGTGCGCTTTACACCAATATGACCTAAACGACAGTGCCACAAATAAGTTGCACTATCATTATTAACTTTGCATCTTTTGGCTTCAATATTATGAAATATGTATATTACTACGATCGAGATCCAACAAACCATTTTCGTTGGTGTGTATGACCATAGAAGGTTTTATTCATGTAAATAGAACAACAATTATTCTCTAACTTAAATGAATAACCGTATTGCAATAAACATGATCAAATCATATTCATGCTCAACGCAAACACCAAATAACATTTATTTAGGTTCAACACTAATCCCAAAAGTATAGGGAGTGTGCGATGATGATCATATCAATCTTGGAACTACTTCCAACACTCATCGTCACTTTCCCTTCAACTAGTCTCTGTTTATTCTGTAACTCTTGTTTCGAGTTACTAATCTTAGCAACCGAACAAGTATCAAATACTCAGGGGCTACTATAAACACTAGTAAAGTACACATCAATAATATGTATATCAAATATACTTATGTTCACTTTGCCATCCTTCTTATCCGCCAATCAATTGGGGTAGTTCCGCTTCCAGTGACCAGTCTCTTTGCAGTAGAAGCACTTAGTCTCAGGCTTAGGACCAGACTTGAGTTTCTTCACTTGAGCAGCAACTTGCTTGCCGTTCTTATTGAAGTTCCCCTTCTTTTCCCTTTCCCTTTTTCTTGAAACTAGTGGTCTTGTCAATCATCAACACTTGATGCTCTTTCTTGATTTCTACCTTCGTTGATTTCAACATCACGAAGAGCTCGGGAATCGTTTTCGTCATCCCTTGCATACTATAGTTCATCACGAAGTTCTAGCAACTTAGTGATGGTGACTAGAGAATTCTGTCAATCACTATCTTATCTGGAAGATTAACTCCCACTTGATTCAAGCGATTGAAGTACCCAGACAATCTGAGCACATGCTCACTAGTTGAGCGATTCTCCTCCATCTTTTAGCTATAGAATTTGTTGGAGACTTCATATCTCTCAACTCGGGTATTTGCTGGAAATATTAACTTCAACTCCTGGAACATCTCATATGGTCCATGACGTTCAAAACGTCTTTGAAGTCCCGATTCTAAGCCGTTAAGCATGGTGCACTAAACTATCAAGTAGTTATCATATTGAGCTAGCCAAACGTTCATAATGTCTGCATCTGCTCCTGCAATAGGTCTGTCACCTAGCGGTGCATTAAGGACATAATTTTTCTGTGTAGCAATGAGGATAAACCTCAGATCATAGATCCAATCCGCATCATTGCTACTAACATCTTTCAACACAATTTTCTCTAGGAACATATCAAAACAAACATATGAAAGCAACAACGCGAGCTATTGATCTACAACATAATTTGCAAAATACTACCAGGACTAAGTTCATGATAAATTTAAGTTCAATTAATCATATTACTTAAGAACTCCCACTTAGACAGACATCTCTCTAGTCATCTAAGTGATCACGTGATCCAAATCAACTAAACCATGACCGATCATCACGTGAGATGGAGTAGTTTTCAATGGTGAACATCACTATGTTGATCATATCTACTATATGATTCACGCTCGACCTTTCGGTCTCCGTGTTCCGAGGCCATATCTGCATATGCTAGGCTCGTCAAGTATAACCTGAGTATTCCGCGTGTGCAAAACTGGCTTGCACCCGTTGTAGATGGACGTAGAGCTTATCACACCCGATCATCACGTGGTGTCTGGGCACGACGAACTTTGGCAACGGTGCATACTCAGGGAGAACACTTCTTGATAATTTTAGTGAGAGATCATCTTAAAATGCTACCGTCAATCAAAGCAAGAATAAGATGTATAACAGATAAACATCATATGCAATCAAAATATGTGACATGATATGGCCATGATCATCTTGCGCCTTTGATCTCCATCTCCAAAGTACTGTCATGATCTTTATCGTCACCGGCACGATACCATGATCTTCATCATCTTGATCTATATCAATGTGTCGTCACATGGTCATCTCGCCAACTATTGCTCTTGCAACTATTGCTATCGCATAGCGATAAAGTAAAGCAATTATTTGGCACTTGCATCTTATGCAACAAAGAGACAACCACTGGGCTTCTGCCAGTTGCCGATAACTTCAACAAAACATGATCATCTCATACAACAACTTATATCTCATCACGTCTTGACCATATCACATCACAACATGCCCTGCAAAAACAAGTTAGATGTCCTCTACTTTGTTGCTGCAAATTTTACGTGGCTGCTACGGGCTTAGCAAGAACCATTCTCACCTACGCATCAAAACCACAACGATAGTTTGTCAAATAGACTCCGTTTTAACCTTCGCAAGGACCGGGCGTAGCCACACTCGGTTCAACTAAAGTGAGAGAGACAGACACCCGCCAGCCACCTTTAAGCACGAGTGCTCGTAACGGTGAAACCAGTCTCGCGTAAGCGTACGCGTAATGTTGGTCCGGGCCGCTTCATCTCACAATATCGCTAAACCAAAGTATGACATGCTGGTAGGCAGTATGACTTATATCATCCACAACTCACTTGTGTTCTACTCGTGCATATAACATCAACGCATAAAACCTAGGCTCGGATGCCACTGTTGGGGAACATAGTAATTTCAAAAAATTTCCTACGCACACGCAAGATCATGGTGATGGCATAGCAACGAGAGGGGAGAGTGTCGTCCACGTACCCTCGTAGACCGTAAGCGGAAGCGTTATGACAACGCGGTTGATGTAGTCGTACGTCTTCACGATCCGACCGATCCAAGTACCGAACGTACGGCACCTCCGAGTTCTGCACACGTTCAGCTCGATGACGATCTCCGGCCTCCGATCCAGCCGAGCTCCGAAGATGAGTTCCGTCAGCATGACAGCATGGTGACGATGGTGATGTTCTACCGGCGCAGGGCTTCGCCTAAACTTCGCGATGATATGACCGAGGTGGAATATGGTGGAGGGGGGCACCGCACACGGCTAAGGAACGATCCGTAGATCAACTTGTGTGTCTATGGGGTGCCCCTGCCCCCGTATATAAAGGAGGAGGGAGGAGGAGGCCGGCCCTAGGAGGGGCGCGCCATGGGGAGTCCTACTCCCACCGGGAGTAGGATTCCCCCTTTCCTAGTCCAACTAGGAGTCCTTCCATGTAGTAGGAGTAGGAGACTAGGAAGGGGAAGAGAGAAGGGAAGGAAGGAGGGGGTGCGGCCCCTCCCCCTAGTCCAATTCGGACTAGGCCATGGGGGGGGGGGCGCGGCCTGCCCTAGGCAGCCCCTCTCTCTTTCCCGCAGGGCCCAATAAGGCCCAATACTTCTCCCCGGCGAATTCCCGTAACTCTCCGGTACTCCGAAAAATACCCGAATCACTCGGAACCTTTCCGAACTCCGAATATAGTCGTCCAATATATCGATCTTTACGTCTCGACCATTTTGAGACTCCTCGTCATGTCCCCGATCTCATCCGGGACTCCGAACTCCTTCGGTACATCAAAACTCATAAACTCATAATATAACTGTCATCGAAACCTTAAGCGTGCGGACCCTACGGGTTCGAGAACTATGTAGACATGACCGAGAACTATTCTCGGTCAATAACCAATAGCGGGACCTGGATGCCCATATTGGCTCCTACATATTCTATGAAGATCTTTATCGGTCAAACCACATAACAACATACGTTGTTCCCTTTGTCATCGGTATGTTACTTGCCCGAGATTCGATCGTCGGTATCCAATACCTAGTTCAATCTCATCACCGGCATATCTCTTTACTCCTTCTGTAATGCATCATCCCATAACCAACTCATTGGTCACATTGCTTGCAAGGATTATAATGATGTGCATTACCGAGAGGGCCCAGAGATACCTCTCCGACAATCGGAGTGACAAAACCTAATCTCGAAATACGTCAACTCAACATGTACCTTCGGAGACACCTGTAGTACTCCTTTATAATCACCCAGTTACGTTGTGACGTTTGGTAGTACCCAAAGTGTTCCTCCGGTAAACGGGAGTTGCATAATCTCATAGTTACAGGAACATGTATAAGTCATGAAGAAAGCAATAGCAACATACTAAACGATCAAGTGCTAAGCTAACGGAATGGGTCAAGTCAATCACATCATTCTCCTAATGATGTGATCCCGTTAATCAAATGACAACTCTTTTGTCCATGGCTAGGAAACATAACCATCTCTGATAAACGAGCTAGTCAAGTAGAGGCATACTAGTGACACTATGTTTGTCTATGTATTCACACATGTATTATGTTTCCGGTTAATACAATTCTAGCATGAATAATAAACATTTATCATGAAATAAGGAAATAAATAATAACTTTATTATTGCCTCTAGGGCATATTTCCTTCACGTTAGCCTATTCGTCAGTTTTTCTTTTCCCAGGGATTTTCCGCGATTATTTTCGATCGGGATTTCTGCCATGATTTTCGTTTTAGTTTATCTTTTCGCTCGTTTATCGGAATCAGGCGATTCAAGTGCCTAGATCTTCGTCTCGAAGCCCTATTTCTGTTTAGCCAACTTGAACAAGGTTTTTCTACTGTAAAATTTGACTTAAGTCCAGATTAGTAAACAGAGATTGTTTCTTTCGCAGTTTGAGTTTCGTTGCTTCGTTTGATTTGATTCTTTTTGCAAACCGGAGTTCTTAAGTTGAACTTTCTGGTAAGTTCTCTTATTTGAGTTTTACGCGTGCTTCTAGTTGAGTGCTTATTGTATGCTTGTTTGTTTTCCATATAGTACCCGGAGTGTGAAGCGTGCTACTACGAGTCTCTAGGTTTCACGGATCATCAGCAAGGCAAGTAACACTTTGATCATACCTCTTTACTACCCAATTTTATTGCATTAGATCAATCCTCAAACAATTGCATGGTTAGGATCTGATTAACATGTGGGTTTTGGGAAGTAGATGAGGTAGTACCTATTTACCTGTTTATTATCAAACCTTTGGGAGTTACTTCTACGTTGCTTATATTGCTATGCTATGCTCGTAGACGTGGTTTCGTTCGAGTGATTCATGACAGATGAGAATATTGTTAATTAATGGTTGAATTAAGGTGGCTACTTAAATACACATCTGGGTGGATTTCTTGAACGCACCCTGGAGTACCCAGTGGTTGTCAGGGCACCTGGGGTATCCAGTGTTGTCCTAGGATATCCCGGAGTACCCGTGTGATCATCCTACGATCCGCCACCCAGGCTCAAAGGGATCATAAGATTATTCATGCTAGAAACTTCCGTGTGCAGCCACAAGCCAATATGGGCTATGGCATAGTTGAGTAAGTTGTGTGAAGCTCTTGAAGAGGTAGACTAGCGGATGTAGTGGGTTGTAGGTGGTACTGTCTATCCAGAGTAGAGAGTTAATGCTTCAGAAAGACTGTGTCTCGAATCTCTGACCATGGATGTATTCGAGTCTTGTGGGGAAAAGTGTGCAAACCTCTGCAGAGTGTATAAACTAATCATGGTTAGCTGTGTCCCCGGTTATGGACGTTTTGAGTATCTAGTTCTTGGATTATCATGTTGATCTCATCACTATTAATATTAATTTGTTGGGTTAATGATGATGTTTAATTGGTATTGAGTTGGAGGAACCTTCTCAATGTTTAACAACCACCATGATAGTTAAATAAATTTTGTTCCTTTGTTATAGGGAAAAATTGGCTTTATGCAAAACTGGTAACCATAGAGCTTTCCACCAGCCATATATGCATGTAGTGATAGCATTTATTCTGTTCGTTACTGTATGTGTTACATTGCCAGCATATTCCATGTGCTGACCCGTTTCGGGCTGCGACATTCATGTTGCAGACTTTTCAGACGATGAGTAAGGTGCCATAGGTCGTTGTCTTTCACTCAGTGATGCCGTTGGAGTTGATGGACTCACTTTATCTTCCAAGCCTTCCGCTGTTATCGTATTTAGATGGCCTTAAGCCATATTTATTATAATAATCTCTCTTTTGAGACATTCGATGTAATAAGTGTGTGATTGCTACTCTGTTATAAATCCTCAAGTACTGTGCGTGTCAGCATTACCGATCCAGGGATGACACTGATGCACAGAGATCAGACTGTTTGAGGTCTGGTCGCTACAATTCAACCACACCTGAAAGACTTAATATTTGCAGCAAAGTATTCAGTAGCAAAGTAGTATGGAAGTAACGGTAACGGTGGCAAGAGTAACACTAGCAGTTTTGTAGCAATCGTAACAATGCCAATGGAAAAGTAACTTAGCAAAGATCAATATGTGAAAAGCTCGTAAGCAATGGATCAATGATGGATAATTATGTTGGATGGCATTCATCATGCAACAATTATAACATAGGGTGACACAGAACTAGCTCCAGTTCATCAATATAATGTAGGCATGTATTCCGAATATAGTCATACGTGCTTATGGAAAAGAACTTGCATGACATATTTTGTCCTACCCTCCCATGGCAGCGAGGTCCTAATGGAAACTAAGGGATATTAATGCCTCCTTTTAATAGAGAACCGAACCAAAGCATTAACATTTAGTGAATACATGAACTCCTCAAACTACGGTCATCATCGAGAAGTGTCTCGACTATTGTCACTCCGGGGTTTGCCGGATCATAACACATAGTAGGTTACTATAACTTGCAAGATAGGATCAAGAACACTCATATATTCATGAAAACATAATAGGTTCAGATCTGAAATCATGGCACTCGGGCCCTAGTGACAAGCATTAAGCATGGCAAAGTCATAGCAACATCAATCTTAGAACATAATGGATACTAGGGATCAAACCCTAACAAAACTAACTCGATTAAATGGTAAATCTCATCCAACCCATCACCATCCAGCAAGCCTACAATGGGATTACTCACGCACGGTGGTGAGCATCATGAAATTGGTGATGGAGGATGGTTGATGATGATGATGATGGCGGCCGATTGTAGCGACCATGATCCCAATGGACCGAAGTCTTTGTGCTTAAGTGTCATCCCTGGATCGGTAATGCTGACACACACAGTACTCGAGGAATTATAACAGAGTTCAGTCACACACTTATTACATCGAGGTCCTCAAGAAGAGTATGATTACACAAAATAATATGGTTGAAGGCCATCTAAACTAAATAACTACGGAAGCTTCAAAGGTAAATGAGTCCATCAACTCCAACGGCATAGCTGAGTGCATGACAATGACCTATTGCACCTTATTCATCGTCTGAGTAGTCTGCAACATGTGACGTTGCAGTCGTGTAGGTCATCACATTGAATATGCTGACAGAGTTGCACTGTAAAGCAATGAATGCAAGAACTGTATCTACATGCAATATTTGGCTGGTGGAGGCTCTAAGTTTATGATTTTTGCATAAAGCTAGTTTTTCCCTACAACAAAGGAATAAATTTTATTTACTACTCCCAAGTAGTACCAATATTTGAGAAGGTTCCTCCAACTCAAATCCCAATTAAACAAGTATCATCATTAAACCCAATTCAATTAATTAAAGAGTGATGAGATCAATAATAATATCCAATTCTAGATACTCAAGATGTCCATAGCTAGGGACACGGCTAACCATGATTAGTTTATACACTCTGCGGAGGTTGCGCACTTTTCCCCACAAGACTCGACCGCATCCATAATCACAAGATCGATACATAGTCTTTCTGAAGCATTAACTCTCTCTACTCCGGGCAGACCGGTACACCTACTTTCCCCTACATCTGCTAGTCCACCTCTTCGAGAGCTCATACAACTTACTCAACTATGCCAGAGCCCATAATGGCTTGTGGCTGCACACGAAAGTTTCTAGTCATGAAATATCATATGATCCCTTTGAGCCTGGGTGGCGAACCGAGGAAAAATCATACGGGTACTCTAGGATTTCCCAAACGGACAAACACTGGATTCTCCAGGTGCCCCAACCAATCCACCCAGATGTGTATTATAGTTGCCACT
This sequence comes from Triticum timopheevii, assembly GCA_963921465.1. Lineage (NCBI taxonomy): Eukaryota > Viridiplantae > Streptophyta > Magnoliopsida > Poales > Poaceae > Triticum > Triticum timopheevii. Next base: position 181,621,937 of record OY997268.1, on the reverse strand, counting down.
TTAATCTCATCCAATATTAATAACTCTCATAACTTCCATGTGTATCACGATCCAATCCCCGTCTACGAGCATGGCTAAGCAATAATAGAGCATAGCGTATATTACCAGGGTGATCAAAGGTATTAGGTTGCTACCTCAAGTACTACAACCAAACCACATGTTCCCAATCCTACTCATGCAAATATTTGAGGGGCAAAGCTAATGCATAGTAAACTGGGTATAGAAGAGTATGATCAAAGTGTAACTTGCTTGCTGATGATCTGCAAACTCTAGAGATTCATAGTAACAAGCTTCGCACTCCGGGTAATCTAGTGTAGACAAACAGTAGCATATAGGCAATCACTCAAACGAAACAAAGAGAAATCGAGAAAAGATCCAAATAAAACTCGAAACAAGCAAACGGCCAAACTAAACAGAAAAACAAAACCTAACAGTATTATTTTCATGTGGATTAGATCTTAACAGTAGGTACATGTGATTAGCTACGATCTGCAAAAAGAATCAACTCAAACGGAGTTACGGAACTCAAAATACAAATGAAACAATATCGAATACTAATCTGAAGTAAACTCAAACTTTAAATTATCAAAATCATGTTCAAGTTGGTTTACTGGAAAGAAGAGATCACAGCAAATAATTAGGCATTGGTTTCACCTAATTTGGATAAACGAACTAACAGTTACACTAGTTTTAAGATCAGGGGCTAAATCACTGGAAAACTATTCGCGGATAGGTCCCTTGCCGAAAATAAAACTAAAAAGAAAAATTATATTGGACGAAAGTCCGCTAACAGAACATAACGAATGAATTCGTTCGTTACAGAGGCTAATCGAGTGAACATTCGTTGTTTACTTGGTCTAAAAAAATAAAACCGATTTATACTATTTAACCAAGAAAAAACCAAAGAAAACCGATCGGACCGGAAAAACCGAAAATAAACCAATCTATGGTTTACCGATTTTTCTCAAGAGAACCGGTGGCAGGGTCCGCGATCGGCGCATTGGGCCGGCCCAGGAACTTTTTTTAACACGATTTTCGCGAAGAAAATCCTAATAAATAAAAAAATCTAAAAATTCCAGAAACATTCATCGTCCCTACCTAATATTTGGGACAAAATGAACATTTTTCTCGACTAAATGCAATTTTTAAAAATGCATGTTTTTCTCTAATTCAAATAAAATTGCAATTAAAATTGAAATAAAATAATAATTTGATTTCAGAAATTTCTTCTCCAATATTTCTCCCAGGTCTTGAAGAAGTCATTTTATCTTCACTCATTTATTTTTATTGATGGAAATAATTGGAGAGAAATTATTGAAAATCAAATTGATCCTCTTTTCAAATTTGAAATAAATTCAACTATGAAATTTAAATGAAACCTCCAACTCTCTCCTTGGGTCCTTGAGTTGCTTAAGATTTCTAGGATCACAACCAAAATGTAATAAGATACGATATGCATATGATGATCTATGTATAACATCCAAATTGAAAATTCGGATGTTACACGGATTCCCCTCTCCGGAGACCCAAATGGACTCTAGATCGGCCCTCTCGAGGAAGAACAGGGCTTGGTGGCGGCTCCATATCGTAAAACGCTATGAATCCTTCTCTTTGATTTTTTTCCTCCCCGAACGTGAATATATGGAGTTGGAGTTGAGGTCGGTGGAGCTCCAAGGGGCCCATGAGGCAGGCGGCGTGCCCAGGGGGGTAGGGTGTGCCCCCCACCCTTGTGGCCATGGTGTGGGCCCCCTTCAGCTGATTCTTTCGCCGGTATTTTTTATTAATTCCAAAAGGTGAATCCGTGAAGTTTCAGGTCATTCCGAGAACTTTTATTTCTGCACAAAAATAACACCATGGCAATTCTGCTGAAGACAATGCCAGTCCGTGTTAGTTCCATCCAAATCATGCAAATTAGAGTCCAAAACAAGGGCAAAAGAGTTTGGAAAAGTAGATACGTTGGAGACGTATCACATATCAATCAAAGTATCCGAAATTTACTTTGCATTCTCAATACGGTTGATTTTGTTGAATTCTTCGGGGCACAATCCAATGAATAGGATATCGCAAGCTTGAGCATTGTATTGCAACATCGTCAATTCTTTCGCAGTTGCTTCATGATTTGGTTCTCTCCCATTGAAGAATTCACCTTGCAAACCAATACACACAATAGCCCAAATGGCGGGGTTATGTCCAAGAATATGCATTTTCATCTTATGCTTCCAACTAGCAAAATTAGTACCATCAAAGTAAGGACCTCTATGGTGGCAATTTCCCTCGCTAGACGCCATACTCTCCTAGGTTGTGAAACCAAGGCTATGATCCCCAAAACTATGGAAACCAAGGCAAATGGAGACCAAAGCTCAGATACCAATTGTAGGATCGAAAGTATGTCTAGAGGGGGTGTGATTAGACTACTTGACCAAATAAAAATCTTGCCTTTTCCCAATTTTAAGTCTTGGCAGATTTTAGCAACTTAACACAAGTCAAGCAATCAACCTACACATGCAATTCTAAGAGTGTAGCAGCGGAATGTAAAACATTGCATATGACGGTAAAAGGGAAGGGTTTGGAGAGGGCAAATGCAATGTAGACACAGAGATTTTTGGCGTGGTTCTGATAGGTGGTGCTATCGTACATCCACGTTGATGGAGACTTCAACCCACGAAGGGTAACGGTTGAGAGAGTCCACGGAGGGCTCCACCCACGTAGGGTCCACGAAGAAGCAACCTTGTCTATCCCACCATGGCCATCGCCCACGAAGGACTTGCCTCACTTGGGTAGATCTTCACAAAGTAGGCGGTCTCCTTGCCCTTGAAAACTCCTTGGTATCTTGATGGAGGCTCCCAAGTGACACCTAACCAACCTAGGAGACACCACTCTCCAAAAGGTAATAGATGGTGTGTTGATGATGAACTCCTTGCTCTTGTGCTTCAAATGATAGTCTCCCCAACACTCTACTCTCTCACACATATTTGGATATGGTGGAAAGATGATTTGAGTGGAAAGCAACTTGGGGAAGGCTAGAGATCAAGATTCTTGTGGTTGGATTGGAATGTCTTGGTCTCAACACATGAGTAGGTGGTTCTCTCTTAGAAAATAAGTAGTGGTAGTGTGAGCATGTTCTGATGGCTCTCTCTCTCTCTAACGTTGAAGGGGGTGGAGGGGTATATATAGCCTCCACACAAAATCTAACCGTAACACACATTTTACCAAACTCGGTGAGACCGAATGCAGAAACTCGGTGGGACCAATCTTGTTCAAAATGGGAACGTTAGGATTTTCGGTGGGACCGACAAGATCAACTCGGTGGGACCGATCCGCTAGGGTTAGGGCAAAACCTCATCTCGGTGAGACCGATCGCATCAACTCGGTGAGACCGATTTCAGCAATAAGCAAATAAAGACTTCGCCAAGCAAACTCGATGGGACCGATCGCTCATTTCGATGAGACCAAAACATTGCGAAAAGGAAGCAGAGAGTTTGTGTTCCGAACTCGGTGGGACCGATCGCTCATCTCAGTATGACCGAAATGTTACGAAGGGAAACAGAGAGTTTGCAAACCCATCTCGGTGAGATCGAGATCCCTATTGGTGAGGTCGAACTGATTAAGGTTTCTGGCTCTTGCTATGTCAAGTGAACTCGGTGGCGCCGGATGAATCAAATCGGTGGGCCCGAGTTTGACTTTAGGTTTAGGTATGAGAAAGTGATTGAGGGCTTTGGAGCATATCACTAAGCATTTTGAGCAAGTAGACCATTAAGCAACAACTCATCCCTTTTAATAGTATTGGCTTTTCCTATGGACTCAATGTGATCTTGGATCACTAAAATGGAAATGAAGTGTCTTGAACTTTTGCCAATATGTGTCCTTAGCATTTTGAGGGGTCCACATCTCTAGTCCATGCCATGCCAAACATTGAACTTTCTGAAACATTTGACTTGAATGGCTATTAGTTCAATGGGCTATATGTTGTTATGAATAACCAAAACCACCCGGGGATAAGTTGCACTTTCAGTAGTGCTACTTCATAATCCATTTCTTGCTCATAGTGATCGCTCTTCTCTTGTATGTGATTATATCATAGTTTAGATCGATGATGAAACATGTGTATGTGACCAGTTGCATGTTGCAAGACTTGTAATAACTTGTATCACTATTTTGAGATGATGATGAGACAATTGTGTTGGACCATTATGATGATGATGAGACAATTGTGTTGGATCATTATGATGATGATGATGATGATGAGACTATGTTGTAGCACAATGATGATGATGATGAGACATCATTGTCTCATATAGTTTCAATGTATGTGTATATTGCCATTATATAAAATCTGTACAAATACTGCATAAATACGCAGAAGAAAAAAATAAATACCAAAAAAGTAGCAGTGGAGCGGGGTAAGAGGGTAGCAGCAACGTGGGGGCAGTCGTACTGCTACACAGAGTTAGCAGTAGCGCTGGGCACAGACCTGAGCTATAGATAATTAGTAGTAGCGCATGGTGGACCCGTGATACTTCTAGCAAAAGTAGTAGTAGTGCGGGGTGGTATTGATACGTCTTCATCGTATTTATAATTTTTGATTGTTCCATGCCAATATTATTCAACTTTCATATACTTTTGGCAACTTTTTATACTATTTTTGGGACTAACATATTGATCCAGTACCCAGTGCTAGTTCCTGTTTGTTGCCTGTTTTATGTTTCGCAGAAACCCAATATCAAACGAGTCCAAACGGGATAAAAACGGACGAAGAATTATTTTGGAATATTTGTGATTCTTGGGAGGAAGAATCAACGCGAGACGGTGCCCGAGGTGGCCACGAGGGTGGCCCACGCCACCACTCTAGGTGGGCGCGCCCCTCACCCTCGTGGGCCCCTCGTAAGGCGGTTGATGCTCTACTTTGGCCGCAAGAAAGCTAATTTTTGGAAAAATATCTGGGCAAAGGTTTCAATCCAATCGGAGTTATGGATCTCCAGATATAAAAGAAACGGTGCCAGGGCAGAATCTGAGAACACAGGAACAGAGAGAGACAGAGAGATAGATCCAATCTCGGAGGGGCTCTCACCCCTCCCATGCCATGGGAGCCAAGGACTAGAGGGGAAACCCTTCTCCCATCTAGGGAGAAGGTCAAGGAACAAGAAGAAGGGGGGCTCTCTCCCCCTTGCTTCCAATGGCGCCAGAACGCCGCCGGGGGCCATCATCATCACCGCGATCTACACCAACACCTCCGCCATCTTCACCAACATCTCCATCACCTTCCCCCATCTACATTCAGCGGTCCACTCTACCGCAACCCGATGTATCCTCTACTTGAACATGGTGCTTTATGCTTCATATTATTATCCAATGATGTGTTGCCATCCTATGATGTCTGAGTAGATTTTCGTTGTCCTACCGGTGATTGATGAATTGCTATGATTGGTTTGAATTGCATGTTTTATTATTGGTGCTGTCCTATTGTGCCCTCCGTGTCGCGCAAGCGTGAGGGATTCCCGCTGTAGGTTTTGCAATATGTTCATGATTTGCTTATGGTGGGTGGCGTGAGTGACAAAAGCATAGACCCAAGTAAGTAGGTTGTTTGCGTATGGGATAAAGGGGACTTGATGCTTTAATGCTATGGTTGGGTTTTACCTTAATGATCTTTAGTAGTTGCGGATGCTTGCTAGAGTTCCAATCATAAGTGCATATGATTCAAGAAGAGAAAGTATGTTAGCTTATGCCTCTCCCTCAAATAGAATTGCAATAGTGATTACCGGTCTAGTATCGTAGTCAATTGCTTAGGGACAATTTCACAACTCCTACCACCACTTTTTCCACACTAGCTATATTTACTTTATTGCTTCTTTATCTAAACAGCCCCTAGTTTATATTTACGTGTTCTTTATTATCTTGCAAACCTATCCAACAACACCTACAAAGTACTTCTAGTTTCATACTTGTTCTAGGTAAAGCGAACACCAAGCATGCGTAGAGTCGTATCAGTGGCAGATAGGACTTGAGAGAATATTTGTTCTACCTTTAGCTCCTCGTTGGGTTCGACACTCTTACTTATCGAAAGAGGCTACAATTATCCCCTACACTTGTGGGTTATCAAGACCTTTTTCTGGCGCCGTTGCCGGGGAGTCATAGCGTGGGGTGAATATTCTCGTGTGTGCTTGTTTGCTTTATCACTAAGTAATTTTTATTTGTTGTTCTTAGTTGTTTTCTATCTTTAGTTATGGGTAGGAAACGCAAAATACCGAAAAAATTAGTTGTACCTACTGAACCAATGGTTGAAGAACCACTCAAAATCTATCACACTCCTGAAGCTTTTTACTTGGATCATCTTTGATCCCTTTGTGCTCGTGCTGAAACCCCCAGTAGCTTAGTTGAGGGCAAATCTTTAGATGAGCATGCTTGTTATGTGCGACACCGTATATCTGACAAGGGTAAACTTTTACTGGATCAAATTCATCGTTTGCAATGCTATGCTTGGAATTTATGTGGAGAATATGATGTTACTTGTTGTTCTAAAAACCCTAAGAAACACCTTCCCTACCAATGTGAGTTTAGTGATAATGAAATCGTATCTTCGTATGCTAAGGGTGTTTATAATTACTATGATGTTCAACAAATTGAAGAATTTGTTGCTTTTAAGGGTGCTTATGAAATTGCTTCTTTGATTGAAAAGTATGATGCTACTCTCTAGAAATATGAAAAATTTACCATACTTGAATATTGTTATGATAATTATGCTTCTAATGCCTATGTTAAACCATATATTGAGGACTTCTCCACTATCCAAGAAGAGACTAATATTTCGCAGGAAGCTATGGAAGAAGAAATTGATGAAACTGTGAGCTCATTGCATGAAAAAGATGATGAGGAGAGCGAAGAACAAAAGGAGGAAGAGTGGATTAGCTACCCGTGCCCACCTTCTAATGAGAGTAACTCTTCAACTCATACATTGTCTAATTTCCCTTCGTGCTTACCGAAGGATGATTGCTATGATAATTGTTATTATCCCATTGATTCTCTTGAAATACCCCTTTTTAATGATGCTTGCTATGCTTGTGGCCAAGATGTCAATATGAATTATACATATGGAGATGAACTTGCTATAGTTCCTTATGTTAAACATGAAATTGTTGCTATTCCTCCCATGCATGATAATCCTATTATCTTTTTGAATTCTCCCTACTACACTATATCAGAGAAGTTTGTGCTTATTAAGGATTATATTGATGGGTTTCCCTTTACCGCTACACATGATGATTTTGATAGATATAATATGCATGTGCTTGCTGCTCCTACTTGCAATTATTATGAGAGAGGAACTATATCTCCACCTCTCTATGTTTCCAATACGATAGAATTGCAAGAAACTGCTTATACTATGCATTAGCCTTTACTTGGTGTGCATGAATTGTTCTTTTATGACATGCCGATGCATAAGAAGAGAGTTAGACTTTGTTGTTGCATGATATATGTTGCTTTGTGCTCACTACTAAATTACAAATCATTGTTAATTAAAATTGGCTTTGATATACCTTGGGATCCGGGTGGATCCATTACTTGAGCACTATATGCCTAGCTTAATGGCTTTAAAGAAAGCGCTGCCAGGGAGACAACCCAGAAGTTTTAGAGAGTCGTTTATTTCTGTTGAGTGCTTTTATATAGTCTAAAAAAAGAGGGGAACCCAAACTTTTCAAAAAGGAAAGTGAAAGTGAGAAAGACAAGCATTGTTGAAGTGGGAGCTAGCCTTGAATTTTGTTCATGCCCACTGAAACTTTGTGAATCTTAATTACGGAAAATTTTCATCAAAAATAATTATCCCCTTGTACAATTCCATTGTATTATAAAAATAATGTGCCAAGGTTTGCCTTTAGGATGTTTACAATGCTTGTTGGTTTGTACGGTGCAGGACAGAAACTTTGGCTGTAGTGCGCGATTTTACATTTTTTACTGGAACGTCAAACGCTTCTCATTATTTTTGCACTGTCTTGCTGTACAAATTGTTTATTTTTCCTAATTTTGGTAGAATTCTTGGGGTACAAGAAGTATGGTGAATGTTCAGATTGCTACAGACTGTTCTGTTTTTGACACATTCTGTTTTTGATGCATAGTTTGCTTGTTTTGATGAAACTATTAATTCCTATCAGTGGGTTATGCCATGGAAAAGTTATATTACAGTAGCTATAATGCAAAAACAAAATATGCATTGGTTTGCAACAGTACTTAGAGTAGTGATTTGCTTTATTATACTAACGGAACTTACCGAGTTTTCTGTTGAAGTTTTGTGTGGATGAAGTGTTTGATCGAGGAGGTCTCGATATGAGAAAAAGGAAGAGAGGCAAGAGCTAAAGCTTGGGAATGCCCAAGGCACCCCAAGTAAATATTCAAGGAGACTCAGGCATCTAAGCTTGGGGATGCCCCAGAAGGCATCCCCTCTTTCTTCAACAAATATCGGTATGTTTTCAGATTCATTTCGTTCATGCGATATGTGCAAATCTTGGAGCGTCTTTTGCATTTAGTTTTCATTTTTCTTTTATGCACCATGCTGGTATGAGATAGTCCTTGGTTGATTTATAGAGTGCTTCATGTGCTTCACTTATATCATTTGAAGTCTGGATTGCCTGTTTCTCTTCACATAGAAAACCGACATTTGTAGAATGCTCTTTTGCTTCACTTATACTCCATCCATTCCGAAATAATTGTCTTTCTAGCCATCTCAAATGGACTACAACATACGGATGTATGTAGACATGTTTTAGAGTGTAGATTCAATCATTTTGCTCCGTATGTAGTCACTTGTTGAAATCTCTAGAAAGACAATTATTTCGGAACGGAGGGAGTATTTGTTAGAGCGTGGGCATATCTTTTGTAGAAAGAATTAAACTCTCTTGCTTCACTTATGTCTATTTAGAGAGATGACAGGAATTGGTCATTCACATGGTTAGTCATAAAATCCTACATAAACTTGTAAATCGCTGAATATGATATGTTTGATTCCTTGCAATAATTTTGCGATATAAAGGTTGTGATATTAGAGTCATGCTAGTGGGCGACTGTGGATTAGTAGAAATACTTGTGTTGAGGTTTGTGATTCCCGTAGCATGCACGTATGGTGAACCGCTTTGTGATGAAGTTGGAGCATAATTTTATTTATTAATTGTCTTACTTATGAGTGGCGGTCGGGGACGAGCGATGGTCTTTTCCTACCAATCTATCCCCCCAGGAGCATGCTCGTAGTACTTTGTTTTCAATGGCTTGTAGATTTTTGCAATAAGTATATGAGTTCTTTATGACTAATGTTGAGTCCATGGATTATACGCACTCTCACCCTTCCACCATTGCTAGCCTCTCTTGTGTCGCGCAACTTTCGCCGGTACCATACACCCACCATATATCTTCCTCAAAACAGCCACCATACATACCTATCATGGCATTTCCATAGCCATTCCTAGATATATTGCCATGCAACTTCCATCATCATCATTTACATGACTTGAGCATTCATTGTCATATTACTTTGCATGATCGTAAGATATCTAGCATGATGTTTTCATGGCTTGTCCGTTTTTTTATGTCATTGCTATGCTAGATCATTGCACATCCCCATACACCGCCGGAAGCATTCATATAGAGTCATATCTTTGTTCTAGATATCGAGTTGTAATATTGAGTTGCAAGTAAATAAAAGTGTGATGATCATCATTATTAGAGCATTGCCCCAGTGAGGAAATGATGATGGAGACTATGATTCCCCCACAAGTTGGGATGAGACTCCGTACTTAATGAAAAAAAAAGAGAAAGGCCAAAGAAGCCAAATAAAAAAGGGGGCCAAAGAAGCCCAAACAAAAAAAATGAGAAAATATAAAAAATGAGAGAAAACGATAGAAGGGGCAATGTTACTATCCTTTTACCACACTTGTGCTTTAGAGTAGCACCATGTTCTTCATATAGAGATTCTCTTGAGTTACCACTTTCATATACTAGTGAGAATTTTCATTATAGAACTTGGCTTGTATATTCCGATGATGGGCTTCCTCAAATGCCCGAGGTCTTCATGAGCAAGCAAGTTGGATGCACACCCACTTAGTTTTAATTTGAGCTTTCATATACTTATAGCTCTAGTGCATCTGTTGCATGGCAATCCCTACTCACTCACGTTGATATCTATTGATGGGCATCTCCATAGCCCGTTGATACGCCTAGTTGATGTGAGACTTTCTTCTCTTCTGTTGTCTATTCCACAACCACCATTCTATTCCACATATAGTGCTATGTCCATGGATCACGCTCATGTATTGCGTGAAAGTTGAAAAAGTTTGAGATTACTAAAGTATGAAACAATTGCTTGGCTTGTCATCGGGGTTGTGCATGATTAAATACTTTGTGTGATGAAGATAGAGCAAAAGCCGGACTATATGATTTTGTAGGGATAACTTTCTTTGGCCATGTTGTTTTGAAAAGACATGATTGCTTTATTAGTACGCTCGAAGTATTATCGTTTTTATGTCAAATTATATACTATTGCTTTGAATCGCTCGTGTCCTAATATTCATGCCATGATTAGACATATGATCAAGATTATGCTAGGTAGCATTCCACATCAAAAATTATCTTTTTTATCATTTACCTACTCGAGGACGAGCAGGAATTAAGCTTGGGGATGTTGATACGTCTCCGTCGTATCTATAATTTTTTATTGTTCCATGCCAATATTATTCAACTTTCATATACTTTGGCAACTTTTTATACTATTTTTGGGACTAACATATTGATCCAGTGCCCAGTGCCAGTTCCAGTTTGTTGCATGTTTTATGTTTCATAGAAACCCAATATCAAACGAGTCCAAACAGGATAAAAACGGACGGAGAATTATTTTGGAATATTTGTGATTTTTGGGAGGAAGAATCAATGCGAGACGGTGCCCGAGGTGGCCACGAGGGTGGCCCACGCCACCACTCCAGGTGGGCGCGCCCCCCACCCTCGTGGGCCCCTTGTAAGGCGGTTGATGCTCTACTTTGGCTGCAAGAAAGCTATTTTTTGGAAAAATATCTGAGCGAAGGTTTCAATCCAATCGGAGTTACGGATCTCCAGATATAAAAGAAACGGTGCTAGAGCAGAATCTGAGAACGCAGAAACAGAGAGAGACAGAGAGATAGATCCAATCTCGGAGGGGCTCTCGCCCCTCCCATGCCATGGGAGCCAAGGACCAGAGGGGAAACCCTTCTCCCATCTAGGGAGAAGGTCAAGGAACAAGAAGAAGGGGGGCTCTCTCCCCCTTGCTTCCAGTGGCACCGGAACGCCGCCGGGGACCATCATCATCACTGCGATCTACACCAACACCTCCGCCATCTTCACCAACATCTCCATCACCTTCCCCCATCTATATTCAGCGGTCCACTCTCCCGCAACCCGATGTACCCTCTACTTGAACATGGTGCTTTATGATTCATATTATTATCCAATGATGTGTTGCCATCCTATGATGTCTGAGTAGATTTTCGTTGTCCTACCGGTGATTGATGAATTGCTATGATTGGTTTGAATTGCATGTTTTATTATTGGTGTTCTCCTATTGTGCCCTCCGTGTCGCGCAAGCGTGAGGGATTCCCGCTGCAGGGTTTGCAATATGTTCATGATTTTCTTATGGTGGGTGGCGTGAATGACAGAAGCACAGAGCCGAGTAAGTAGGTTGTTTGCGTATGGGATAAAGGGGACTTGATGCTTTAATGCTATGGTTGGGTTTTACCTTAATGATCTTTAGTAGTTGCGGATGCTTGCTAGAGTTCCAATCATAAGGGCATATGATCCAAGAAGAGAAAGTATGTTAGCTTATGCCTCTCCCTCAAATAGAATTGCAATAGTGATTACCGGTCTAGTAACGTAGTCAATTGCTTAGGGACAATTTCACAACTCCTACCACCACTTTTCCACACTCGATATATTTACTTTATTGCTTCTTTATCTAAACAGCCCCTAGTTTATATTTACGTGTTCTTTATTATCTTGCAAACCTATCCAACAACACCTACAAAGTACTTCTAGTTTCATACTTGTTCTAGGTAAAGTGAACACTAAGCGTGCGTAGAGTCGTATCAGTGGCAGATAGGACTTGAGAGAATATTTGTTCTACCTTTAGCTCCTCGTTGGGTTCGACACTCTTACTTATCGAAAGAGGCTACAATTATCCCCTACACTTGTGGGTTATCAGGTATCCCCGCGCTATTGCTAAAAAGTTAGTTGCAGTGCGCTGGTGTTAGCGCCCCCCTTGCGCTACTGCTAGCAGTTTACCCCGCGCACTACTAGGCTTATCTCTAGTAGTGTTTTCTTCTTGTTTTCCGTTTCAATTGCATTCATCGCATCATCACCATAGGGAGAGAAATTCCAACTTGTAAGATCAGGGTGTATAACCCTATTCATACTCATTCCGAGATTGAGACTTGTTTAATCATTCATCTTTATCGTGGAACTTCATGATATTATCGAAATGATTTCCCTTGATTTATTCTCTGTGATGTTTGGTGATTCTTCCCCCATGTGTGAGTAGTTCTCCATAGCCATGGGAGATGTAGGTGATTGGTAAAAATCCATTTGTGCCTATCCTATATGTCGTCATTTGTGGTTATAATTTTATGATTGTTTAGTAAGTTGTTATCCTACGGTGAACATAATGCGTTTTGTCTAATTTAATGTCCCATGCAACATGATTTGAATACCTACGCAGGTAACATGTATTGTTTAGTGAATTCGTAAGGTGACAGGTGGAGATATCTACGAGGAACAAATTCAATATGAGATAATGGTGATCCACGTAACTGAATACATGGCTCTAATCTAACAACCTTAATTGTGGAGACGATCACGCTGTGGGGATGTCGAAGCGGGACTATAGAGGAGAATGGAGTCCTGCATGGAGGAGTTCTACAACCCAAGGGTGATCCACCTACTAACCTAACAATCAATTTACTAGAATCTCTATACAAGGTAACTCATATTATCGTTATACTAGCACAATTGATATACACCATGATCTGAAGTCTCTCTGCACCTGCTCTCTCTACTACAAGAAACCACTTTTATTTTTAGTTCTTTTAATTCATGTTCTTTACTTCCAAGTTGTTACAACTCTCGTTGCAACAACTACACTCCTTTTTACCACTCTAGTATATTGTTTGAAGGAACACTAAAACCGTCTACAGATTCTCAATCAGTTACTTCACACAAGACATGTGACAACTTGTGTGCGACCAAAATTAAAACGTCGCTCATAAACACTCCCATCCGCTCTTCGTTGGGACGACTACTACTGGGATACTTACATGAAGGTGCTACAATACCCTGTGTGTCTTGCAGGCCATCAATTGCCTTCAGACCTAATTATGCACAAGGTCTCGGGTTCTCATATGAATGAATAGGGAGCTCAGAGACAAACGAAGTCACCTCAGATTGTACATCTCTTGAATGTGCCCTTGTCATCAGTCCATTTGTACCTGGAAATGGTCCATGGTGATATCGGTGGGATGCTCATCGTCACACACACGAGTCAGTAACCAGGTCCAGGAGCAGTCGTATCACTTCTCTTTCTAAGTGGATATCCATACTCACTAACAAACTTGTAGAGTGAAACTCCTCATCAATGTCGCCGCAATAGCCACCCGTCGGGTAGGACGTGGTCCAGGGGACAAACCGAATAGGCAGGGGCTATGTCCCTACTGTGCCATTGGTCACACTAGCGACATCGAAGGAGCTGACAACCTGACCTGCAGTTGTCCATGGACGGTATCAAACTGCACACAAGATGAGACCGCTGGCAACAAGGCGATAACCAAATTCGCACCACAAAACGTTGGAGCACATGTTCGACGACAATGCCGACTCACTGGCTCCCCAAGGTCGTCGACCACGTCACCGAGATGGGTTCGACACACCATAAGATGCCAATGAAAAACCAAAACCTAACACACAAAACGAGGTTCCCGCACCTCCCGTCACCAGAGGTCGGCAGGGAAAGGTGGAGATCTAAAGAGCTCTCATTTAGTTTTTATCCATCGATTTTTCTGATTTACTTTAGAAACACGCATGTCATTGTGGGAATGTGTCCCACGTAATTTGATCGCCATTTTGTATCGTGTCGCAGTATGGAAACACGACGCAAGCATATGGGCACGTAAAGGGAAACTGGATGGTTCCGTGCAGGAGGAGGACGTGCATGCACGTGCACCGGTCCATCCATCATGTAGAACGTAGGAAGTGTACACCAATGGCAAATTGATGGCTTATAAATAGCACCCATCTGCGTCGATCTCCGGCCACCACCACCCAACCCGCGGCCCCAAATCTCTCTCCCCGCTTTCCCGGAGACAGATCCAGCCATGGGCGCCGTGGCGAGGAGGGCGCCCGAGCAGGAGCAAAGCTGCAAGGCCACGGAGGACTTCGACGCCGCCAAGCCGCCGCCCTTCCGCATCGGCGACGTGCGCGCCGCCGTGCCCGCCCACTGCTGGCGCAAGAGCCCACTCCGGTCCCTCTCCTACGTCGCCCGCGACGTCGCCGTCGTGGCCGCGCTGGCCGTGGCCGCATGGTGGCTCAACAGCTGGGCCGTGTGGCCGCTCTACTGGGCAGCGCAGGGCACCATGTTCTGGGCGCTCTTCGTCCTCGGCCACGACTGGTACGCGCCTCTTCCTTCCTCCGGCCGGCCGCCCGCCCGCCGCAATCGACCCATTAGTTAACCAGATCGTCGCCGTCCCAGGCAATGCTGATTACTATTGAGTACAGTATAATGATTATTCTTGTAATGCAGTGGTCACGGGAGCTTCTCGGACAGCGGGACGCTCAACAGCGTCGTCGGCCACCTGCTGCACACCTTCATCCTTGTCCCATACAACGGATGGTTAGCATCTTTCGATTTTACTCCGCTTAACATAAATATTGACAGTTTAGTATGCACCCATATTCTGAACCTGCACAGACTAGGAACACAAACGCTGCAAAATTTGGAACAAAAGTGATGCAGTTTGATACACATTGGGCTGGAATTTTCTTCTAGTATCATGAGTTTATTTAGGAAACAAATAAAAAATCATGAAAAGGAGCTAAAATTTGGAGCAAACCGATGCAATCGACAAGATGCGAAACAGAGTTTCTCCCCCTATTATATTATATTATAAAGATAAAGAAAAGAAAAGGTTGAGAGAAATATCTCCCGACAACAGTTTGAGTTGTTTAACACTAGTGCACAGTCCCCTACGTCGGCCACATTGAAAATTACACCCACATGGAGACGAAAACGATGGGCACAAGCCATGCGTCGTGCATGCCATGCAAGATTCTGAACTTAATTTTACTTATTTCGCAAGGTTCTACATTTTCTTGTGCAGCAATTTATTTATTTATTTTTGCGAGGCAGCATCTGCATTTTCTTGTGCAGCAATTAGTTAATCAATTATTTTTTGCGGGGCGGCAATTAATGTTAATGCATTGATCTAGTGATTGCTGTAGTTAGCTTTGGCTGATGGACCATTTATGTTTGTTATTGCATAATTCAGGAGGATCAGCCACAGGACGCACCATCAGAACCATGGCCACATCGACAAGGACGAGTCATGGCACCCGGTTAGTAGTCCTAACCTCATCGTACAAAACACTACCCGTCAGCATTATTGCAATTCAGATTCAGAGCTGCTAGACCGCTTGACAGATATTTGTAGGCAAATGTTTATGCTGATATTAAATTGTTCATATATGTACATTCTACTAGTAGGTAGTAAAAGGTTTGTGAGAGAGTTTGGCAGATTTGAGGTTAATAAGGGTGAAAAAGGACAAGCAAGCATTGCTTTCAGCTCAGCCTGAGATGCAGAGTGCACATGCAGTGGAGCAGGAAAGGGGAGAGAATACTGGTAGCATATATGATTAGGCTGCCAAACTAAACTGCCCCTAAAGATCCATCCAAGCAAAAGCTAGCTAGCGAGATGTGGTCCGTCCTTTCCTAGATACTACTACTAATAATGCCAGCCAAACACAAGCTGCAAGTGCCGGCTAAGTAGATCTACTCATCATGTCTGTCACGTGATCAGATCTGCATCTTGCTACTGCCTGCTAAGTTGATCGCCGTATATCAGCAAAGATGCGCATCGAATCTTACCTTGGCTTTGCTTTGCTTTGCTTAGTCACCCACCAAACTAGACCATTTCATAATGCAAAGGTCCCTTTCATGTCGATTGCATGGCTGTCGTTATCATAGTCATAGACCAGCAGGCCTTGCCCTTTTCAGTCAGCCTCAGCTGCTTGTTGTGGAGTTGTGGTTGTAGCATCAGTCAATTGCAATTTTAACCAAGATCCTTCACATTTAACCTCAGCTGATGCCGATATAAACTGAATTGAGCAGATTACCGAGAATGTGTACAAGGAGATGGAGCCAAGCACCAAGAAGCTACGCTTCTCGCTGCCGTACCCGCTCCTGGCTTTCCCTGTCTACCTCGTAAGAATCTCTTTCTCTGATGATCGTGCTTTGCATCC
The DNA here is from genome assembly GCA_963921465.1 of Triticum timopheevii. NCBI lineage: Eukaryota > Viridiplantae > Streptophyta > Magnoliopsida > Poales > Poaceae > Triticum > Triticum timopheevii. Next base: position 181,605,431 of record OY997268.1, on the reverse strand, counting down.
TCGAGCCTCACCTGAAAACTGCACTGAATCTATCTTCTCCAATGGCTCAACACCTGCAGTGGTACAGAAGCCCGGGCAAGAACGGCTCGCATTTCAACCCAAGCAGCGATTTGTTCAGCCCCAAGGAGAGGCTTGACGTTATCGTCTCCACCACTTGCTGGTTCACGATGATCGCGCTGCTCATCGCCATGGCGTGTGTGTTTGGGCCGGTGCCGGTGCTCAAGCTCTACGGGGTTCCATATGCTGTAAGCGACTGTTAACGGTTTTGTTAGTACTGCTTGCGTCCAAGCCACTCGGACTGAACAACTAACTTGATTGTGGTATCATCCAATGTGTATCATATAAAACAGGTGTTTGTGATGTGGCTCGATTTGGTGACGTACCTTCACCACCATGGTCACCAGGACCTCCCTTGGTATCGCGGCGAGGTACTTGCTATATTGACTATTGTTATTTTGAGGAAAATATATCAGTTAATTACAAGTATATATATGAAAAACATCCATCTTCTACGCATAGTTCGTGAGTTAGCAGCCTATTTATCATGGCAGATGGAACAAACAAAGTTACAGAAAAATAGGATTACCTCATCTTCTGAACATCTTAGCTACTATTACTGTTGATATCCAGTGAAAAATAATTACGCTAGATAAACTTGTTTGTAATGCTGTTCCTTTTTGTGTGTTAAACTAGAATTTTTCCCCCTACGGATGCGATTTTCGCTCTACCATGGTTTTACTATTCCACCAGCGCTCATTGTTCATTTGTTGAGAACCACATATACTCTCTGTAATCATCGTTGCAGGAATGGAGCTACCTCCGTGGTGGCCTGACGACCGTGGACCGGGACTATGGATGGATCAACAACATCCACCATGACATTGGCACTCATGTCATCCACCACCTCTTCCCTCAAATACCTCACTACCACCTAGTAGAAGCAGTAAGCGCACTACTACTATACTATGCTGAACATATATATGCACTTACCTACTAATGCTGAGTACTATGTACTGAAACTACGGTTTTCTCCTTATTTTGTGAACAAAAAAACAGACCAAGGCAGCAAGGCCAGTACTGGGAAGATATTACCGCGAGCCAGAGAAGTCAGGTCCACTGCCACTTCACCTCTTCCATGTCCTCCTCAGGAGCTTGAGAGTCGATCACTTCGTAAGCGATGTTGGAGATGTTGTCTTCTACCAAACTGACCCAAGCTTGAATGGTGATAACTGGACGAAAGATGGCAAGCACAAGTGATGTAAGATAGAGAGATATCATAGTCTGCTGGAGAAATGAGCAGAACGGGCTTCCTGCTAAAATCAAAGCATGTGGGTCTGCAACAACAGACAGGATGTGTTGATTGGTTGATGAGATTCAGACCATTCATTAGAATTAGCATTCTCCAATTGTGGTTGTAGCTAGCAATGTTATTTTCAATCTTACCAGTTTTGGATGTGGAGTTATGTAACAAATTAATGAAACTTCTTAGACTATTGATCAGTCTGGAGTTTGTATGTGCCGGGCCTGGGAGAGCGGGCATTGATTTTGTGAGCCAGATTAAGTGCTCTGCGCCGTTTTTCTGATCTGAATTATATGCTTGCTAATTAGAGTGTACAAATTGGCTACTCATCTTTGTGTACTAGACTAACTAGGTTGCTGGAACAGGGTTATGCATAATTATTACAAATTTCAACATGAACCTACACCGCCATAAGAATAACAAGTGGGGTTGGACAAACTCTTAGATACTAATTAGAATGTGAGCCACTAGCATTTACATATTTCAGTATGAACCTACAAATTAGCAGGAGAAGTTGGCCAAACCTGGAATTACCCACTGATTACGGACTTCAGTACTCTACCTCTGCATCACCATATATAACAGCGATATATTGGCAAATCCACAAGTGTTACAAACGATATATACTTGCCGATATATATGAAGGCAATGCATCATCAACTAGGCTACAAATTATTTCCCGGCAAAATAATGCTATACTATTGTGGACTAATAGCTAGAAATAATTACAATTATCCCTATACAGATACCATCAGTTCACCATTCTAGAATTATTCTGGAGGGGAGCAAACCTCCAAAACCATTGTCTTCCCTGGCTGCTTCCATGTCCTCACAGGCCACTAGTATAAGAGTGGAACTGCTGGCATGCTTACCACACTTGACCTTCAGTTCCCCAAGGCTTCCAGCGAACACCTGATCCAGCCAGGCCTGGAGAGGCCTCTTACCCTCTGATGCCCATGTCGCTGCAATTATCTGCTCCATTGCACCGACATCAATTTCCAGTGTGCAGCCGGAGCCCAGAACTTTGCCGAGTGTATTGCTCAACTCCTGCAGCACGTAGTCGGCGACTTTGTCAAAGTCGAATGGCTTGAAATCGATGGACTCGTCAACCAAACACAAGAGGCTGTCCATGGATCTCTCTGGAATGCCATATGAGTTGTCATTGCTGCCGCTGTGGTCATCAGCATCGCTCGAACCATCCTCGTCGATGGGGAGGTTCAGGTCGAACGGAACACTTGATGTTCTGTGCAGTCGCTTGGAAATGCTCGGTGATTCCTCCTGCAGCTTTTCTTGGTCATCAGAAATGTTGAACTTTCTCTTGCTGACTGAACCCCCACAGTACAAAGATGCACGAATTTTGGCGAGAGGGTGCCCGGGGGAAACTATCACCTTATCACCCTGGCCTTCACTGCTGATCGCCGTACATGATTCTACCAGGATCTTCAGTTGATGTCCACTAGCTGCCAGGATCTTATCTTCAGTGAAAGTAAGACCCTCTTCCACTCCAACAGACACACTTTTGGAGCCTCTGGTTGTTCTTGTTGACAGCACAACAATGGAGTCATTAATGTCAACTTCCTTGCCACGCAAGTCTCGGAATCTACCAGTCTTACTGGCATGAGTCAGAGTGTCCTGGAGAAGGCAGTCAGCTTTATCGACATTATCAAGGAAGATGACAGATCGCCGTTTCTTGCTCAGCTCGTCAACAATATAGTCAGTGCCAGTCTTTCCTCTGTAACTTGAGTCGGCCCAATCCTTGAGACTCAGGTCCAGGTAAATCATGTTCTCTTTGCTGCCATGTACGAGCTCTGCAAGCGCCAAAGCAACTCTGCGCTTGGCCATGCAATCAGAACCATGAAAGCTAAACCAAATGTCATTCTTCCTGCTTGCACCACGGCGCCTCTCCATTGACTTGCACCGCACAATGGAACCACAAATAGCACTCAAGGCTTCCTCCTGCCTTCCAACAACCTGGAACAGGCGTTCCACAAGTAGCTTGTAATTACTCAAATCAGAACCTTGTGCTGCGAGGTGTGAAGGCTGCTGCCAATGACCAAAAGCAGACAAACCTCCAGAAGCTGCTGAATGCCGAGCACTAGGTGATGTTTGCCCCATATTTGTGGAACTCTTGGAACAAGCAAAGGGTTGTGCAAAGATCTGCGGAGGCTTCAGATTCAAATCATCAACTTTCTTGGGTACAGATATCTCTGCATCAGTTACATGTTTGCAGCTGGCAGAATTTGTACCGTTGGAAGAAGATTCACGAGGCGTGCCTAAAACCAAGTCAGTCGCCACAGATGCAGCGGATGATGGTGACACGTGATCTTCGCCATCATGACAGTATGACAGGGTTTCATTTCGGGACTGCTTTTCATCACTCTTTGAAAACCCAGCTTGAAGTTCCAATGTAAGGTTGTCAGTCCTTTGGTTAGAGATAGATGGGGGTGAAATACTCGTTGTGGTAGCATTGGTATGTGGAACAGACACTACCCGAGGTCTAATAACCTCCCTTTGAAGTTCAACTGATTCAGAACCTTTGCTCAGATTTTCTGCTCTTTCCCCATTGGCTAGAACACCAATATAATGCGGAAATAACTGGTATGGAACACTGTTGATCCTATGGCAGCCTTGGTGGAGCCGCAGGCAATACTCGTTCCACTTCTTCTGTAGATTCGATATTTTTGAATTCAATACCATCTGATCTCTAACCTGCACTGAAGAAAAACTGTACATCTTTTATACCAATGATATTCAAAGTTATGCATCTATCAAAACGACGGCATATGCATCAATTATTTTACTTAAAAGTCGCAAAATATGTAAGCCGCTTCACACCTTGACTGCATCAAATCCATTGTTAGCACCTATCATGCTGCCATTCTGCAGCAGCGAAGGTAGACCTCCCTGGTGATGGTCTTCAGCTGTAATGCCACTTCCTCTAATGATAGTAGCAACTTCTTGCTCATATCTATCATTGCACTGTTGACACCGAAGGGCCGGAGGACAAGAATTTGCTGTGAGGCTGTTAGCTTCGTAGGTATCACTGACAAGTCCTCCAAAAGGAATGAGCGAATCCATAAAGCTGCAAAACAAGTTTGACACCGTTAGGCCAAGATGACAGGGGCAAAATGGAGTACAGAGAACCCACATCAAGTCCTACTTCAATACGCCTATTCTGACTCTGCAGTTGCTTAAGTATTGCTGGTACACTTCTCTTTTTCGAGAAAAGGCTAGCACTTTTGGATCCAGTGCATCAGAACCTCATTGTTCAAAGAGTACTTGCTGTATCAAAATAGAATAATGTCTTTTCATGAGAATGCATTTCTTTAATGTTTAAAACTTTGTTCGTTTCTCTCTTTTTATCTTTAGTGCCTGTATTTCTTTTACCGAGGTACTCTGAATTCTTACACCCGATGACGGTGGAACAACAGGAATGATATACGTACGACAAATTTTCGTACGACAACCGTACGACAGTATACCATCACCCTTCGATGGAATAGCCGGATCAATATCTGACGCGGGATAGTGGTGTCATAGAGAGATTGTATAAATAATGTCGGACGCAAAGCAATATTGGTGGAACAAATCATCCACCTTATGAATTAAATAGGACAGCTTAAAATTGTCAAAGGAGCAAAGAAGTTCTTTAAAATAACCTAAATGAACAAACAAGAAGCTAACGAATGAGTAAACAAACGAGTAAAAACTATCAATACATCACACAAAAGGAAGATGGTCCAGAAGTATTTAAATTAGTAACCCGCTCCCAGAAAGTGGAAATATGTAATCTTCTCGTTGATATTTGAAATAAACCGGTCATGTATTAAAAAATATATAAGAACACGGAGCAGAAACACTAGGGGTCTTCAGCACAGGTAATCAGGAATAGAGGTATCACTGTCAATCTTAGATACAGAAGTTGCAAACCCTGATTGTGATGATCTATAGTATCTGAACTGAAGATGCATCCACTGGAAAAAATAAATCCAGGTGGCAAACTCCTCACCATTGAAACCTCTAAAGGACAACGGAATCACGCGGATGAAAATCAAAACCATGACAACCACAGTAACACAACTTCGGTCTGTACTTTACTCAAGCATCAACGTAACCTCCAAAGGCCATAACAACACACCTCAAGATAAGAGGCCATAACAACACACCTCAAGATAAGAGGCCATAACAACACACCTCAAGATAAGAGGCACGCTTAATTAAGTCGATAACTTAAGCATGCATATTACCAGGTCAAGCACTGAGAAAACAACTATACTGCTAAACGGAATGAGTAAAAACATTCAGAAAACAATCAACGTCACGAAAAAGTTGTATCCATGTAGAATATTTAAAGACCTCTGTATAAACTCGACCAATCAGACATGGTAGAAAAATAATCAGGCCAATGGGCATACAGACAAATCTGCACTCAAAACATTAGTACTAAACTAATAGTACGTCGATCATGGGAGTGAGAACTAGTAATCCTTGTTAGTAGTACTAGTAACCAGACATCTAAGGAACATCCGAATATGATAAACACGCACACACGCCAGTCACCGCAATGGATGCCAATCAACTCAATCCTAAGCATAAACAATTGGCGGAAGGTAGAAAGAGAAGAGAATAGGATTCACCTTGCAGGCTTGGAGAAAGCCGCGGCGGTGGTTGCCTGAGGGATGAGCGCAGCGGGGCTGCCTCCGGCGCGCACTGCCGTGATGGGCAGCAGCTGGAGCTCCCAATCCTTGTCGAGCAAGGGGAACTTGGACAAGAAGGTGAGGTAGGTCTCGTACGTGGCCGACCACCCCATCACCCAGACACGGCCAGCTCTGTGCGTCTCCAGCAGTCGCGTCACCTCCGCCACCACCCGGCGCCCCATCTCTTGGAGCTCGCCGTCGTCAGGGACCAGTTCTTTGAGGTCACCGATGTTTATGATGAGGCCGGAGGTGGAACTGGCGGCCGCCACGCCAAGTTCCGTCTGGTCGATGGAGCCTGGACCGACGGGGAGGACACGGTACGGCGAGAGGGCGGCGAAGTCGGCAGCGGCGGAGGCAGCCCCGACGCCTACGAGCATGGGATTGCGGCCTCGGGCGAGAACCTCGCGGATGCGGCGGAAGTTCTCCTCCCCGGTGCCGCTGGCGAGGCTCCCTGCAGCTGGCGAGGGCACATCGGCGTCGTCGGCAGCGGCGAAGCTGCAGAGGAAGAGAGGCGGCGGGCGGCTCCGCGTGGGGAGGCGGCCGAGCATGGGCATGGGCGGCGCAGGGCGGAGGATGGCGAGCTTGATGTCGCCGCTGTGGAAGCCCGCGTCGCCGAAGACGCGGCTGACGAGGGGGTCGTCGAGGATGGCGAGCACGAGCTGCGAGAGCTCGACCTTGACGGCGGCGGGGGCCTGCGCAGTGGCCACCTGGTGGTAGAAATGGAAGGTGTCCGGGTTGCGGCGCTGGTTGGCCTGCGAGCGCTTGACGGCCGCCATGAGCGAGTTGGAGACGGGCGGTTCCGCGTCGTCGGCGCCGGAGGCAGAGGAGGAGGAGGAGGCGGAGGGGAGCCTGTCGAGCGAGACCGCGAAGCAGAGCTCGAGCGCCTTGAGCTGGACGCGCGGGGCATAGGCGGCGCTGCGTGCCCGCGCGAGCGCGTCGCGGAGGAGCGGCGGGGCGGGAGGCGCGAGCAGGGCGGAGATGAGGTGGAGCGAGGTTGTCTGCGCGTGGGCGCGGCGGCGCGCGGAGACGACGGCCGCGTCGAGGGCGGTGACGGCGGCCGGCGAGAGGCACTGCCGCGCCGCGGCCACCGGCGTCGGCATCGCCGGCGCACGCGTGGAGGGCGGGGACTGGGATTGGGATTAGGGGAGTCGAGCGGGTGAGTGACAGGTGGTAATCACTGGAGGGACCTGGTTGCTATTACTTTTCCGCGCACGCACACTGGGCGTGGGCGGGTGACGAGGCCGAAACTTCTGAGGGGCGGATTGCTAATAGAGGAAACATTGGGGGGGCGCCGGTCGCTGGAGTCTGGAAGAAAATAATTGGGCAGGAAGGCTGGTGAAGGGGTTTATATATGCTATTTGGGTGATGATGATATCTGCTCTTCCTCTTTTCGGTGATGCGGTGGGGGCCACCTGACAGCGACGGTGATAGTGACAGTGAGTGCTGCTGCTTTCTGGAGTGGGGGAAAAAAATGAAAATTATTAATTTGGTGGAGGGAGCACCAAGGCATAGCATATATGCAGCTGAGCTCAGTGGCAGTACAAATTCTTCTTTTGGGTAGACCACTGTGCCGCGCTGTGGCACACTGCAGCCAAGCTTGATTGTTCTCTTCTCCTACAAAAGTGGGTGAAAGACAGTACCGCCACCCATGAGATATGCAAAATCCTTCTAGGAAAGGCACCGGGATCTAGCGCTATGGATACCCCCAGCTTGGACAGCACAAGGCTCCGCTTCTCTCCCGATGTCAGCTGCGCTCCGGCCTCCAAAATTTGGCTCATTGGCCTATCGGCAAAGGTGTCATATTAATTGATTGAAACAAAATGATGCAAAATTGCTGTGTTGGCGGAAAGATAACGTTTACATCATTTCAGTCAGTTTCCCTCTCTTTTCCCCCCTCTCTGCTTGTGAAACCATCCATGCAAGCAGAAGAGTTTCCTCTCGCGATGCTTTCGAAAATAGCCCTCAACTTTAGTTGGACAGGGACACCTGCGCTGCTCTTAGGATTCCACTGTGCACCCATTTGGTTTATTCTCAGCTCACATCTCATCCGAAAAGGTGTACAAGAAATATCTCTACCCTGCAAGCTGGTGTATTTTACATGTCGCGTTGTAAACTAAGAGCATCTACAGCGAGGCTCCTCAAACCCCGCTCGTACGTCCGGACAGACGGCCCTTGACTGGTTTAAAAAGAAGCCCAGACGGACACCTCAAAGTGGCTAGGGTTTGGTTCGGTTTCGGCCCACGCTAATCCACCCGACCCCACGTATAATCATTCCCATCCGCTCTCCAAACCAAACCCTAGCCACTTCACTTCACTCCACTCCGCCCACAAGCTCCCATTCGGCTTTCTCTGGCATGATGGGCAGCTGATCCGAGTCCTACACCATCAAATCCGTCGACCCCGAACTCATCCTATGCAGCCCCCGAGGAGGAGATGACCGCCAGGCTAGCGCTCCGCCGCTCCCGGAAGGAGGCCGGCCGGCGACAGCGCTCAGACTCCTTCCGTCAGGAATCCATTGCGTCCGTCCAAATGGCGGATGGATCCGCCGCTAGGTGTGCGGCATCGTTCCCTCACCAGAGGCGGTGCAGTCCGTCTGGCATCCGAACGCGGTGGCAAACACGCAACCCCTCCGTTGGCGCGTCGAGGCGAAGGACGCACCATGGGCGTCGTCCGACGCAAACATGGTGCGAAGTGCCCGCCGTACAAGGCAGCGGCAGCCCTCGCGGCGGTGGAAGTTGGCAAAGCGAAGTCACATTCTTCGGCATCTCATATGGTGCACCAGCCCGGGCGCCACAACAGCGTCATGGTGGATGTCGTCGGCTCGTATCAGGACGGATCCATCATCGATCCGACGTCCACCGACACCGTCAGGGTTCCGAGCTCCGACAAGGAAGAGTAGGGCATGGGAGACGGCGACGCCTTGAATCCCGTGAGCCGGCTCGTGTCCCCTTGTCTTACTCTACCTCGTCGGCAACTGGACTAACACTTCGGAGAGCGGAGTCGGCCGCCGAACATGGGCATGGCGGAGCCGGATAAGCTCCACTTAAAGATCGATTTATGTTGCATGTAATAGTATGGATTTAAAGTTTTTAGTATGAGGTATCCAATTGTAGAATAGATTATTTGAGACGTGACTGGTCACTGTCTGCGAATGCGTCCGGACGCGTCAAAGGGCATTTCAGGAGTCGGATTCGTCAAGTCCGACTGTAGATGCTCTAACCCCTACACACGAATTCCATTTGATTTTATGGGCGTGGGTCACGCTGTGCTGCTCGTAGGAGTGCTGGGGAGCAATAATAGTGTTGTTTGTGTGAGCACAAAATGGCAGATAGTGTGTCCACTTGAACTTGGCGCTGTGTATATGGTGGCTACGACCCCACCCACTGGTGACAAGTGGTGTGCTGCTGTGCGTAGGTGACTCGTGTAATGTAAGGGAAAAACGAAGGTGTTTGGATCCTTCACGCCATGCAATGCATCTACTATGTCATATGTGGGTAGTACTATTTACGCATGCAATTTGTTCAATGGATACTCTATCGTCTCATTAAAGAAACTCGATGCGCTACCAAACCCTAAGAGCCCAAGGCCCTTATACAAAAAAAAAATGTGACCTAATCTCTAGTCCATGTAAATAGGTTTGAGAATGTAGAAATATATTGTACCCACATCTCTCCGCTGGTTTGAGTTTTTCGCTGAGCCAGTCAGGTACACAACTAAATATATAGTGTCAAAAACGAGTTGTTGAGTTTGAAATCTATGGCAAACATTGTCTTTAGTATAATTAATACACCCTCTGGAAAGAAATATAAGAGCACTTAGATTAGGGAGTATATTTTTTGACATATGATGATAACACACCTAAGGGCTGCCAACATATAGACGTGAGGATGGGGAGTTGGTAAGTATTGAGATATAATGTATGTTTTCGTTTGTGAATTCCGTGGAGAAATCTAGCGCCATGGACATGAAAATTGTTGAAGTATGTTACACATATTTTTCTAAATTTTTTTGGCTTTACCATATAGGCATGCAATTTAATTGTAGTTAATTCTTATATGTGTCATCGAACTTCAAGTAGAATGGTTGTAGATGTTGCTTATACATGCTTCGTGTCACGTCGGTGATAGGCTACATCCTTATTTTTCTTTGATGTGTGGAATGTGCCCATGAAGCTATATTACAGAAATATAAACCATGCTAATTCCTGAACTTAAGATAACAACTTACTTATTTTAGTAGGAGAGCTTGATGCATACTACACATCCACTCAGTTTCATTCATAGGTGGAGTACAGTTCGAAATTCACATATAGTGAACCAAAATAGGGCATGCTCAATGTGAACTTTGTTTGTTTTGCTTATTAGTCATTGTTCTTTGGCAGAGAGCATGTTGTGTGCTCCGTGAAAATGTGGAACTCATGGGCGCCTCTGGACATCAAGGTTGTCATATGCATGGCTAGCGCTCAAGGATGGGCTCTGGATTGTCGACATGTTTGCTCATTAATTACCCCTCCCCGGTTGTATGAGCAAACATGTTGGCTCCATATGTGCTCCTGCCATGTTGGGGGTGGGGTGGGGTCGTTCTTTGTTTTCCTGCCATGTTGGCTCCATATGTGTCGACCGCCATTTGGCGGTCCAAGATCGTCGCGTCAATAACTGAGCCTCTCCGTGCAAAGATCAGCTCGTTCATCAATGTCTCTTTTTATGGTTTATATGGCTAGATTTGAACAAGCATGTCTTCGAGAATGTGTCCCCCCCCCCCCCCCCACCCCACTCGCTTAAGTTCCTGGCACATCAAGGCGGAGTTCGTGCTCTGGAAACTGGCCCCACGACCGGGTATGATATTGAGTAATATATTTTTGCTCATTTGTTATGTAGCTACGTAGTCATATGTGTGTTATTTTCAGTATGTAATGTGAAACTCTCACTCTTAATAAAAAATGTGGAAGTATAGTGTGTGTTCTTGAAAAAAAACTCAAAAATAATCATATAGTAAAAAAATAACCAATTTGCAAGAAAAAAATATCATGCCAAGGTAAAATTCAAAGTAACAAAAGAGAAAAAGGTTTTTTTGAGGGAGTGGTAGCAGCTTGACACGAAAAAGAGAATTTTAGTATAAAAGGTTGCTTTTCACTCACTTGTCAAAGGGCCTTTCCATGGATAAGCATCTCTTGTCTTTATTCATTCCTTTAAATTATGATGTAGCTTAACACTAAATCTTTGTGGGCCCCAATAAGATCAATTATAATGTAGCAGAAATACAGATATCATCAAGCACGTCATTGTCCTTCCTTTTCACATCTGTAAAATTTATGCACAAACCAACGTCGCAAGAGCTGAATTTTAGTCTAAACTAGATAGAGACGAGTCAATAGGACATGTGGGGAGCAGACAATCTTTCAAACATTGGAGCTCACCAACTATAAATAATAAATAAAAAGTGTACAATAAAAAATTCATGGTGGTGTACGCGAGAGAGTACAAGGTGAGCGTCAGCGAGACATGGGCCCACATGTGAGGAAGATTAAATAAATTGTACTCCCTCTATTCCAAAATATAGTGCGCCCACGCTTCTCAAGGTCTAACTTTGACCATAAATTTAACCAACAAGACTGACTATGGCGTGATAAAAAAATACAATTGAAAACTTCTTTAGAATACGAATTCACTGGTATAACTTTTGCTCTTGCCGCAATCGGTCTCGTTGGTTAAATTTATGGTCAAAGTTGAAGCACGAAAATAGAAGAAGCACTATATTTTGGAACGGAGGGAGTATGTGGGTAGCTTCACTTTCAAATACGCAGGGTTGTTCTCATTATGAATTATTTCTCACAATGAACACTATGAGTCGACAGAAAAGAAGGTCATGTTAACTTTTAACCTAAAGGAAATTAAGAGTTGGGTGCTAGATGATATGGTTTTGCTTTGTACTTGTCGTGGATTTTACTTTTAGACAGATCTAGTGCTAATCTTGCTAGTACTTCTACTTTCTTGTCCTTGTCATGATGACCAGACCAATATGATATATTTAGGTGCGCCTCAAAAGGATTGAGCTAGATCGGACATGAACCACCCGTTGATGCGTGTCCACTTGGAAAACCATTTGGAGATCCTTTCTTTCTTTCCATCATCCTCACCCTTGGTTTAAGATGGCAACTATGATCCATTGTTTGTTTAAATTTTGAGCAAATTTTTCTTTATGAATTGTTTTTGAGTGACCAGTGCGTACTTCAAGGGCACCTCGGTATGATTGTGTAAACTGCACCGATTTCTGTAGAGTGCGCCGTATATGATGAAATTAGGTGATGCGAAAGGGGGGTTTAAGGAAGACAATGGTTGGGGATGGATTTGGAAACCAGTCTGTTCAAGCAAGGATGGTGTGGCGGCGGCATCCTCGTGGTGGACCTGTGTCCTCGGGCTTCGCCGTTGCGACGACGTTTGCTCCAGCGTCGCCGCGGAGCTTGGGAGGTAATCCAGGAGCGGATGCAGATTGTGGTCTGCATCGACGACATCTGGAAGACGGAATATTTGCTGGGCTCGTGGTTTGTGGATGGCAGGTATGGTTTCCTCCTTCGGCGTCTTAGTCGTGGTGGGGTGCCAGATCTGAAGTTTGATGGCGTGTCCGGGGTGTTGCCCCGGTCTGATTCGTTCAACGGCAAGGGCTTCACTTTTGGTGAGCCACTTTGGAGGTCCGCAAAGCTGCATATCAGCGATGGAGCCGCGTCGAGCTCGGGTGAGGTGGTGATTCGTCATTCTTTTCTTCGGTGGCTGCTGTGGTGGTGCCGGAAGCAATTGACGAGCGTTGGTGTCAAGCTTAGAGATGTTCTACTATCTTTTCAGTTTTATCTTGTCGGTCTTTACGTGATTTGTACTTTGTTCTTTATGATATGAATGAGACACGTATTACCATGCAAAAAAAAGGAAGACAAAGAGTTCTCGTGCACTTCCTTTCTTTTTTGCGGGGCGAGTTCCCGTGCACTTCGGTTTAGTTTTCACTGGTATTTTTGTTTGCTTGCCGTTTTTTGTCTTGTTATCTTATTCCTTGTATTGTCTATTTACTTTTTATTTTGAGTGCCTTTCCCCTCGAAAAATATATTTTTTAACATTGTATCGATATCATCAAGCTGATATAAAAGCATATAGCAGTATATCTGTCCAAACACCATATCAAAACATCGAGGATACACATAGGTTTATTACACTAGCAAACAAATGAAAATCTCAAGAAGAAATAATACAAATCAAAACTGCTAGATTAATCATGAAATATGAGTTCATATGGTATATATAGTATTGTATATGTAAAAATATTTTTTTCTATAAACTTTGTCAAATTCGTGAGGTTTGGCTCTTAAGAAAAGCAATTTGCATTACATTATGGGACCGAGGGGGTACAACTTAGAAACTCTGAAACTATGTATTCAGAGCACCCATGTGTATCTCGTGTAAAAGCTAATCTATTACTATTTGTAAAATTTTGAGAACACAGAGGTTTTGCACTCGAGCTCAAATGCATCCTCATGAACAGTAAAATAAAAACATTAAATATTTCTTAAAAATTTCATGTTCTTTTAACAACAAACATCATTGAATGTTCTACACACGTGCAAATTTCCTTGAAGAGAAAACATTTTCTACTGTGTTGGGCGAAAAGACAAAATTGATGCTTCAAAAGACTATTTTTCAGAAGCATTTTGGAGTGCTAGTGTTGTTATTTTCACCAGACCTCTACGAATGTGATTTCATCATGAAAATGTGCATGCAGGAAGGAACCTACGCAATGTTTATTGTAAACAAAATCTATTTTTTTTTGTTTTAATGTTCGTAGAGGGGCATTTGAGCTCGGAACTAGAAGAGCAAAATTTTGATCCTTTGTCCACTTTGCATGCACACACTTGCACATCAGTGGGGGAGAAAATCTTATCGACTAGAGCGAATCTACGCGATCTGTTTTCTTACGGTTAAATTGTATGTTAGTGGGGGGAGAATGTCAAAAGAAATCCCACCAATTGATATGCCGCCACAAACATCACCTTCATAGCTTTGTAGTCTAAAAGCTATGGATGGTGAAACTTGGCCCTACATCATTTTCACGCTACATGAAGCTAGCCTCATTTGGGTGTCATAACCCTGGATTATCACCCACAAATAGGGTGTTAATAACATCGTTATGAAGAAATGCTCTTATATTTCTTTACGGAAGGAGTAAGAAACTAATTAACTAATTGCACCAAGTAGGAAGGATGGCATCTGACTCTACCAACAATGTTTTCCTTTCCTTTTGTACCGGCCAACATAGAAAGGTAAATCTAATTGATTAAGTGGGCCATATGGTTGGTGGAAACCAATTCAGCTGGTGTTTGCTGAGTGAAGCGAGAAATGATCCATCCCCTGAAAGGCGCTAGCGGGGCTCACAGGCACAGGTAGGGGTATGTTGTACTATCATGTATGTATGCCTATCAGGTCAGGCACCTTTCGTTGCATTATTGGTGAGACCCCTGGTCCTTTTGGAGACAATGATGTTCAAAGGAAACTTGTGAATTTAGCGAAAAGGCAGGCCTTCTGTTGCATGTGAAACAAAAACCTTTCTTTAAGCAAATTAGCTTGTTATATAGAGATGATCTTCACATAGAAATCAAAGAAACATTAATCGGGACGCCGCCCTTTTTGTAACACCATCGACCTTGAAAGGAGGCATTTTGTAAAGGAAGAAAATTCGAAAAGCATCGGTACCTTTTCTAAAAAAATCTTTCACGAGTGCATATACACATACAAAATATGCTTGTCGCGCGGTCATCGGTCAACAGATTTGCAAAGCTTTCACGGGTCACGGGGATGAAAAGAGCACCACGCAGAAAGAGCAGCACCACCACCACGGGAGGAGGAGAGGAATCTTAGCTAGCTTGAGCGAGATGGCAAAGAGTAGAAATTGGCTCCGGTACGTGTTGAACGGTGGTGGATGCTTTGCGCTCCTCCGTGCGTGCGTGCCCGCCCAGTGTCCACTACGACCATCTCCGGCCAGTTGGTCTACCCCCTCGGTTCGCGACCGGGCAGCCCGGGCAGGAGGTATCCGCTTCGCCGCGAGCAGCGACTGACGACAGCATTCCATTCCAGGAGCCGAAAGGCTAAAAGAACCCGACGCTGCTATACGTACGTTGTGCAGCGACGGGTGTCGACCCTTTTCCCTGAAGCTGACATGCACGCATGACAGTCATCGCTTGCAGCCGTTCCCAACGTGTAGCTGCCCGGCTAGCCGCTGTTTCTTTCATCATTGTGCAGCTGCTGGTATATTTTTTCACTCAGAAAGACATAATTTGTTTTTCCTTTCCGACCAGGAGTACTCACTTTTTCTTCTGCATCGATCTACCTCCTTTAATTTAGTATAATCTGCCGTGTCCATTTGTCAGAAACGAAAAACATGCACTTATCAGGCGACAGTTGACCCTTGATCTTACCTAATCTAGCTAACTGATGCATGCACGCACAACTGGACGTCCTTCGCTAACTAACTAAACTCACGAACAAGCCAAGCAGCTTGGTAGATCGATCTTAGTTCCAAGTACGTACTTAGGTTGGAGTTGACTCCGTCTCCGCAGCGCACTGCGAACAGAACTGAAGAATATGTCGCCCTGTCTATCAGCTCCCGCGAATGAACAGACAAATCCATCAATTTATTCCCTCATCTGGATGCTTAAACCATGGTTTATACTCCACGTCTCGATGCACAAACAAGAAAGAAACTAAGTGCATCTCCAACGACAACCCCTTAACTTTCTTCCACATCTGTTCGCGGAGAAAGGGGGCCTGTCCGTGGACACGGATGCCGGAGCCCGCCATCCAACCATAGCCGCATACATTTTAAATTCTTTTTCAACAAATCGAGTGAAATTCATGCAAACACGGCCAGAGTTCATATAAACATGACGGATTTCATGCAAACATTCATTACATTTCGAACATTTAGAAAAAAAATGAACCGACCCTAAGCCAATCCTATGGCGGTGTCCCGCGTCTAAGCCCGTGTAGTCCTCAATCCGCCATTTCCATGAGCACCGGTGAAGACCCGTGAAGTGAAGGTGCTCCGACGAGGAAGAGTAGAACATAGGAGACGGACCGGCCCACATGGGACATAAGGCCCTGCCGCCTCCCGTGGCCTACTTCGGAGGAGTCTGCGACCAGTCCGTCGCCGGCGGACGTGAGGTCAACGATGGAAATGGTGGCGTAAGTACTGTCGTTGTCCCACCGGGCCGCCTGATAGTTCGACGGTGGTGCATAGGAGGCGCAGCCGGTGTTGTTCTTCTCCGTGATTGCTTGCAGCTGCGCCTCTGCGGCTGCTGCTTCCTGGGGAGCGACGACTCGAGGGCGGACGACATCGTAGATGGCACGTTGCTCCGCGACGAAGTTGGGGTTCGCTGCGGCCATGGACGCCACGGCCTCCTCGCTCACGTACTCACCGTAGACCTGACCCTCCGCCAGCCAGTGCTGCTCCAGGAGGAACAGGTTGTACCATTCTTCCTCCAGCGCCTGCTAGAACGCTGATAAAGGCGCTGACACAGGCTGCACCTCCTCCATGGTGGACTTGCCGGCGTGCATAGGAGGCAGGAGCCGGGGCGGTGTCGTCGGAGCCCGTCTCCATCATGGTGTCGTCCTCGTTGTCGAAGAATTCGGGCGAGCTGGCCGCCAAGCCGGCCTCGATCTGCCTGGCACGACGGCTTTGCCAGGCGGCGGCAAAGGCGGCCGCGACGTGCTTCATCCCCGCGGAAAGGCTCTCCCATAGAGCTTTGCCGCATGCAGTCATGGTGGATGCAGTGCAAGGGAGAAGGACGGGGAGCGGCTTGTGTTGCGGTGTGGAGTTAGCCGGGTGTAGCCACCTTTAAATAGCGGATTTCGCTTAGGCGAGGTGTGGTGCGTCAATGCATGGGCCGGAGTGGGTTTCTCCACTGGCAAGCCTCCTTAATGCTGGCATACAGATGGACGAGGCGTTGAATGGGCGTGTTAGATATACATCCCTTCCCGTCCAGTCATGTGCCTCTGGCATTGAACAAGTGTGGACACCGGAGACGCGTCGCGGACGGCGCCCTCGGCCAGTGCGCCACATCAAGGGTGGAGGCAGTGAGACGTCACGTCCGCCCTGAGCCGTCTTCAATGTGGAGTTGTGCACTCTACAACGGCATGAATGCGGGCAGCTGTCGTCGGGCGAGAGTGCGCGCGGGTGAGGGAGGAGGGGTTTGGCTGAGCCAGGGTTGTCAGAAGTGGGCGTGGGAGCGGTCTGGACTCTTGCAAAGCCCCTCCCCCCACATCTGTCTTCGATTTGCGGGAGAAAGTACGTCCGGACCGTGCCGTGGACCTATACATGACCGCATTGGATGGCTTACGCGGTCCATAGATCGCAATTCGGACAGATGATGGAGGTTTGAGGGTCGGTGTTGGAGATGCCCTAAGGGGACAGGGACCATATCTGTCCGCGGACAGGGGTCCAGTCCACAGACACGGATACGAGAGCCAGCCATCTAACCATAGCCACAAATGTCTGGAGACATTTCAAACGGAATTTACCGAAACTAAACAAGTTTGATGCATATCTAAACAAGCCGAACGATTTCATTCATACTTGGATAACTTTTTATATAAAATCAGATGTTTTTCATCTAAAATTCTAAATCTGAGCAAATTCATTACATTTTGACATTTTTCAACTAAATTGTACTTTAAACCTAGTCTGAATGACCTCCGGCGCCCGTTCCCCATGTACGGCCATCCATGAGCGTCGGGAAGTGAAGCTCCACCTCTGCGGCTTGCAACTAGATTGATAACCTTGGTTCTTAAATATGGGAAATACTTATCACTACTGTATTGCATCATCCTCTCTTCGAGGAAATCCCAACACAACTCACAAGTAGCAGGACGAATTTCTGGCGCCGTTGCCGGGGAGACATCACCAAAACCTATCAAGTACCTTCGCATAAACTATTATCTATTTGTTCTTACTTTCGTTTTCCATTTGCCTCTCATTTTCATCTGCCCCATTTCTAAAACATTTTTACAAAAACACAAAATATTTTCGTTTGCTTGTTTTCTTGCTTTATTGTTATGGCTAATTCTTCGCTTTACTTATACCCCTAAAAATGAGGTTCTCAATTTTAAACAAATGGGAGGAGAGAATTTAAAAGATGGTTGGTATAAAATATTTGATGCTCAAAATATATCAACTCGTAAGCAATCTACTATCATTGTTCTTCGTAATTTTTATGTGGGTGTAACTACTTGGTATAGATTTGTGCTAGATACTATTACATGGGGAAATTTCTCGAGTAGTCACCCTATGGATGCTTTTAGTGCTATGGGAAATTTATTGGGATCACCACCTATCATTATTAATGAAACAACATTGACTTTAGAGCATGTTATGTAAAGATTGGAAGCTATTGAAAATAAAATGCCTACCATAGAGCGTATTCAAAATCTAGATAAAATATTTCACAATCATATTACTCAATTTTGATCAAAGGTAGAAACTACTTTGGAAGTACTAAAAGTGAAGGAACGCATAATTAATGAGAAGAAAAAACAAGGTCCCGCTAGGATTGATAAGTTGGAAGAAGTTATTAATAATTTGGGTTCCATTTTTTTCTTTCGTTAAAAATATTGAAAGGACTCCTCCTAGTAAGAATTACAAGTTTATGTATGTTCCCAAGAATAAGGGTACCACATCTAGTAATGGGCGTGAGGATCTTAATATGATTAGTGTTCATCCTGACTTCATTCGTTTAATGAAGGAACCCATCTATGAGAATAAATTCCTTAATTTTGTCCCTACGAGTATGATAATAAAAAATATCCATGCTAAGCCTCCTCGGAAATGTGGTTGTGTCATTGAGGAATTGGAAACTAAGGATGACAACACTTGAAACTATGCATTACGCCTAGCTAGGGGCGTAAAACAATAGCGCTTGTTGGGAGGCAACAAATAGTTATCTTTATTTTCCCTTTTTGTTTCCTTTTTTGAGTGTGCACACAATTATTCTACTGTTATGGTTGTGTTTTTGTGTTTAAATTAGTTTTTGTGCAAAGTAAAGCCTTTGGGATGATTTGATTGATAGTTGATTTGATTCTGTGAATAAATAGAAACTTTTGCGCCCAGTAGCAGAATTGTTTAAATTCACTAGAAAGTGATAAATTTTTGAATATTTTACACATGATTGATATACAAATTTCCCATGTTCTCCTAATTTTTAAGATTTTTTGCATTTATATAAGTATTGCATTTGTCGGAATCATTACAGACTGTTCTGTTTTTGACAGATTCTGTTTTTGTTGCATTGTTTGCTTGTTTTAATGAATTTATGGATTGTATCGGGGTGTATTGATGGAAATATGCCCTAGAGGCAATAATAAAGTTGTTATTATTATATTTATATATTCATGATAAACGTTTATTATTCATACTAGAATTGTACTGACCGGAAACTTAAATACATGTGTGGATACATAAACAAATACCGTGTCCCTAGTAAGCCTCTACTAGACTAGCTCATTGATCAAAGATGGTTAAGATTTCCTAACCATAGACATGAGTTGTCACTTGATAACGGGATCACATCATTAGGAGAATGATGTGATGGACAAGACCCATCCGTTAGCTTAGCATATGATGGTTCAATTTTTTGCTACTGCTTTCTTAATGTCAAATACATAATCATTCGTCCATGAGATCATGCAACTCCCGAATACTGGAGGAATACCTTGTGTGCTATCAAATGTCACAACGTAACTGGGTGATCATAAAGGTGCTCTACAGGTATCTCCAAAGGTGTCTATTGAGTGGCGTGAATCGAGATTGGGATTTGTCACTCTGTATGACAGAGAGGTATCTCTGGACCCTCTCGGTAATACACATCACAAGAAGCTTGCAAGCAAAGGGATGAAGGAGTTAGTTGCATGATTATGTATTACAGAATGAGTAAAGAGACTTGCTAATGATGAGATTGAACTAGGTATGGAGATACCAACGGTCGAATCTCGGGCAAGTAACATACCGATAGACAAAGGGAACTACGTATGTTGTCATAAAGGTTCGACCAATAAAGATCTTCGTAGAATATGTAGGAACCAATATTGACATCCAGGTCCCTCTGTTGGTTATTGATCGGAGAGGTGTCTCGTTCATATCTACATCATTCTTGAACCCGTATGGTCCGCACGCTTAACGTTCGTTGATGATATAGTATTATATGAGCTATGTGAATAGTGATTGAATGTTGTTCGGAGTCCTGGATGAGATCACGGACATGACGAGGAGCTCTGGAGGTAAAGATTGATATATAGGACGATGCTATTTGGTCACCGGACAGGTTTCAAAGCGTACCGGGTATTCATCGGATCACCGGAAGGGGTTCCAGGAGGCCCCGAGAGGTTATTGGGCCATATGGGGCCAACGGGGGAGCACACCAGCCCACAAGGGGCTGACGCGCCCCACCTCTAGGCCGCCGGGCCTAGGAAAGGAAAGTGGGGAGGGCCAACCCCTCATGCCTTCCCTCCACATGAGAGAAAGGAGGGGGGGCACCCCTCCTGCCTTCCTCCCCAGTGCCAAGAAAGGAGGGGGGGGGGGGCCAGGGCAGGAGCCCAGGGCGGCCGCCGGCCCCCTTGGCGCATCCTAGGCTACCTCCCCTCCTTCCCCACCTATATATATGTGAGGAGGGAGAGGGGCAACACACACCACGACCCCCAAGCCGTGTGCGGCGCCCCTCTCCCCGGTTTCATCCTCCGTCAAGTTTCCGCAGTGCACGGCGAAGCCCTGCGGGAACAAGTTCACCACCACCGTCACCACACCGTTGTGCTCCCGGAACTCATTTAATACTTCGCACGTCTTGCTGGATCAAGAAGGAGAGGACATCATCAAGCTGAACGTGTGCTGAACGCGGAGGTGCCGTACGTTCGGTACTTGATCGGGCGGATCGTGAAGGTGTACGACTACATCACCCGCGTTGATAAATGCTTCCGCTTAACGGTCTACGAGGCTACATAGATACACTCTCCCCTCTCGTAGCTATGCATCTCCATGGATAGATCTTGCGTGTGCGTAGAAAGTTTTTGTTTTCCATGCAACATTCCCCAACAGTGGCATCATGAGCCAGGTCTATGCATAGACGATATGCACGAGTAGAACACAAAGGAGTTGTGGGAGTTGATGGGCATGTTATTTACTTCTGTGATGAAGCTGGTAGAATTGCCAAACCTGATGATAAATATAAACATAGACCCATAGTTGGCATGCCTGTTGTCTCAGTTAAAATTGGAGATCATTGCTATCATGGTTTATGTGACATGGGTGCTAGTCTGAGTGCTATTCCTTTTACTCTTTACCAAGAAATTATGAATGACATAACACCCATTGAAATAGAAGACATAGATGTTACTATTAAACTTGCTAATAGAGAAAACATCACACCACTTGGGATTGTTAGAGTGTTGAAGTCTTGTGTGGGAAAATAAAGTATCCTACTAATTTTCTAGTTCTTGGTTCCCCACAAGATGACTTTTGCCTCATTATCTTTGCCAGACCTTTCTTAAACACCATCAATGCTAAAATGGTCTGTGAGAAACAAACTGTCGGTGTTAGCTTTGGTTATGAGTCTCATGAGTTTAATTTCTCCAAGTTTAATAGACAACCTCATAAAGAAAGAATTACCTAGTAAGAATGAAATAATTGGTCTTGCTTCTATTGCAGTGCCTCCTACTGATCCACTAGAACAATATTAGCTAGACCATGAAAATGATATGCATATGCATGAAAGAAATCGAATAGATAAAAATTTCTTTGAACAACGACCTCTGCTCAAACACAATTTTCCGATTGAAACTCTAGGAGGTCCTCCTCCACCTAAAGGTGATCCTGTGTTTAAATTAAAACAATTGCCTAATACTTTGAAGTATGCTTATCTTGATGAGAAAAAGATATATCCTGTTATTATTAGTGCTAACCTTTCAGAAAATGAAGAAGAAATATTACTAAAAACTCTGAGGAAGCACCGTGCTGCTACTGGATATACTCTTGATGATCTTAAGGGTATTAGTTCCACTCTCTGTCAGCACAAGATTAATATGGAACCTGATGCTAAACCCGTTGTTGGTCATCAACGATGTTTGAATCCTAAGATGAAAGAAGTGGTAAGAACTGAAATACTAAAGCTTCTGGAAGCAGGTATAATTTATCCCATAGCTGATAGTAGATGGGTAAGTCATGTTCATTGTGTCCCTAAGAAGGGAGGTATTGCTGTTGTTCCCAATGATAAAAATGAACTTATTCCACAAAGAATTGTTACTGACTACAGAATGGTAATTGATTTTAGAAAACTAAATAAAGCAACTAGAAAAGATCATTACCCTCTGCATTTTATTTATCAAATGTTGGAGAGATTATCTAAGCACGCACACTTTTGCTTCCTTGATGGATATTCAGTTTTTCCTCAAATACCTGTCTCACAACCTGATCAAGAGAAAACCACCTTTACTTGCCCTTTTGGAACTTATGCTTATAGACGTATGCCTTTTGGTATACGCAATGCACCTGCTACCTTTCAAAGATGTATGACTGCTATGTTGTCTGATTTTTGTGAAAAGATTGTTGAGGTTTTCATGGATGATTTTTCTATTTATGGAAGTTCTTTTGATGATTGCTTGAGCAATCTTGATCGAGTTTTGCAGAGATGTGAGCAAACTAATCTTGTCTTGAATTGGGAGAAGTACCACTTTATGGTTAATGAAGGTATTGTCTTGGGGCATAAAATTTCTAAACGAGGTATTGAGGTGGATAAAGCTAAAGTTGATGCAATTGAGAAAATGCCATGTCCTAAAGATATTAAAGGTATCCGTACTTTCCTTGGTCATGCTGGTTTCTATAGGAGATTTATTAAAGACTTCTCTAAAATTTCTAAGCCTCTTACTAATATTTTACAAAAGGATGTTCCATTTGTTTTTGATGATGATTGTGTATAAGCCTTTAAAACACTTAAGAAAGCCTGAACTTGTGCACCTATTGTTCAACCACCTGATTGGAACTTGCCTTTTGAAATTATGTGTATGCTAGTGATTATGTTGTTGGTGCTGTTCTAGGACAAAGAGTTGATAAGAAATTAAATGTTATTCATTATGCTAGCAAAACTCTAGACAGTGCACAAAGAAACTATGCTACTACTATAATAGAATTTTTAGCAAATGTGTTTGATTGTGACAAATCCAGATCTTATATTGTTGATTCCAAAGTAATTGTTCACACTGGTCATGCTCGTATAAAATATCTTATCGAAAATAAGGATGCTAAACCTAGACTCGTGTGGTGGGTACTCTTGCTACAAGAATTTGATTTACATATCATTGAAAGGAAAGGAGCTGAGAATCCCGTAGCTGATAACTTGTCTAGGTTAGAGAACATTCTTGATGACCCACTACCTATTGATGATAGTTTTCCTGATGAACAACTGCCTGCAATAACTGTTTCTCATAATACTCCTTGGTATGCTGACTATGCTAATTACATTGTTGCTAAATATATACCACCTAGTTTTACATACAAACAAAATAAAAAATTCTTCTATGATTTGAGACATTACTTTTGGGATGACCCACATCTTTATAAAGAAGGAGTAGATGGTATTATTAGACGTTGTGTACCTGAGCATGAACAGGAACAAATCCTACGGAAATGTCACTCCGAAGCTAGAGGGCATCATGCGGGAGATAGAACTGCTCACAAGGTATTGCAATCTGGTTTTTATCTGCCTAATCTCTTCAAGGATGCCCGTAAGTTTGTTTTATCTTGGTAATATCGGTAAGCGTCAGGAAATGCCTATGAATTATTCACTTGCTGTTGAACCATTTGATGTTTGGGGTTTTGATTATATGGGACCTTTTCCATCCTCTAATGGGTATACACATATTTTGGTTGCTGTTGATTATGTTACTAGGTGGGTAGAAGCTATTCCAACTAGTAGTGCTGATCACAACACTTCCATTAAAATGCTTAAAGAAGTTATTTTTCCCAATGTCATGGAATTATCACGTCAGATGTCCTAGTGTGAGGACTTAGTCATGGAGCCATCGCAACGAGATTAGCTTAAAGGGGTTAAACCGGACAAAGGACACGGGGAGTTTATACTAGTTCGGCCCCTTGCGGTGAAGGTAAAATCCTACGATCCAGTTGTGGTGGAATTGATGGGGTCTCGATGAGTAGGGAGCGAATCCGCTTTACCTATCTCTCGAGTTGTTGTTTCTTGTCCCTGAACCACCGCCGGGTCGTCCCTTTATATACGCAGGTTGACGCCCGGTGGTTTACAGATTCCCGAGGCCGGCTCATACATGTGTTCGGCTCGGTTTCTACCTTTCCCTATCTTACAATACAAGTTACATATCTCATGGCGGTTTATGTCTATGGGCGCTAATCCACCCTTGGGCTCTGGGCCTTTAAGTCTCCGTAGTAAAGTGCCATACTCCTTGTCTTCGTGGGCTTCAATACGGATGACTCCTTGTGAGTATAACCCGGACCCTCCTGGGCGGTTTATACTCAATAGTTATATCCCCAACATTAGGCCCCAGATTGATTTGAACCTGTTCATGTCAATCTTCAATACTTAGGAAAATTTCTTCTTGAACATCTTCGTGTGAATCTTGTAAACCGCCATGACGTCATCTCCATATGAACTTTGAACCGCCGTGACGCCATCTTCCAAGATTGTAATAAATTGCCATGACATCACCTGCTTATTAAAACCTATAAATACGTCCCTTTTATTAATGAACCTCTGAAAATCGAGGCGTCAGCTCCGTCACATATCCATTTTTTGGGGTTCCTCGATTCCCGCGCCTGTCACTTATCCCTTCGTTTTATAAATAGGACCGGGGGGGTCATTTTCTCTTTTCCCCCTTCGCGCTTCTTTGCCTCGTTATCTTCCTCGCGTCGCCTCAGTGCTCGAGCACAGCCGCCGCCGCCGACCTTCGCCTTTGCTCCAACAACGGCCGCTGCATCAACCTGATTTGATCAGAGAAACGCGGCGCCTCTCCGCTACTCCTTCAACCTCTGTAAGTTTTCTTTCCCTCTTCCCCAGATCTACAGCTAGGGTTTCAGTGTTCTTCGGTGTTCGTCGATGTTCGTCGGTGTTCTTCACTTGTACCTTGCTGTCACACGAGTATTTGACGAGACTTGGCATTATCCCTGTGCGGCTGCAACCATAATCCATCTTTCTTATCACGGTATCTATTTTTTTAGTGAAACAATCCCATCTGGACCCTTGCTGTTCCGCTGTCACCACTTAGGGTTTTTTGAATTTTTCTCCTTCTTTGAACTGCGGTAGATCCAGTATTATAACGCCAATCTATAAAACCTGTTTGTGCAACACTTAGCAATTTTTTAGATCTTTAACTACCACACCATTGTAGGCGGTTTAACCTTTAGAAAATGATAACCCACCAGGTACCAGTAGCCCTCTCTTAAACCGCCAACTTGACCTTAATGTCAGAATCCGGTTTATCATATACATATGTTACAATATTTTCTCCCTCCATCCTTACGCCGGTTTATCTGCGTCAGTCATGATCTTAAACCGGCATTGATCCTCTTTTCTAGCTTTCCGTTGAAATGGCCAAAACATTCTATGCTTGCAATTGGGTTCCTTCCTGAGTTATTGAAGAACAGTTAACTGGGTTTGTTGCCATTGGCATTTTAGCAAAGAAGGAAGTCATACGCTGGAGAGTTCCCGATCCAGAAAATCCTCCTGAGCCCATGGATGGAGAGGTGGTTGTTTTTGCTGATCATCTGGGTCGAGGATTTAGCCCGCCTGGTTCAAAGTTCTTCCGTGACGTTCTTGCCAGCTTCCAAATCCACCCTCAAGATATTGGGCCTAACTCCGTGTCCAATATTTGTAACTTTCAAGTTTTTTGTGAGGCTTATCTGCAAGAAGAACCCACTGTTGAGCTGTTCAGAGATTACTTCTATTTGAACCGCCGTACCGAGTTCACTGATGGACCTAACACTGAGCTGGGTGGGGTTTCAATCCAGAAAAGGAAAGATGTCAGCTTCCCTCATGCCAAGCATCATAGTCATCCCAAGGACTGGAATCATACTTGGTTTTACTGCCGTGATACATCTCCACCTGATGAGAACCCTCTGCCGGGTTACCGTGCACACCGGCTTACCAGAGAGCATCCAGTTCCTCAGCAACTGACTGCCAAGGAACGATCAAAATACGCCCCTCATCTATCAAAACTCAGAGCTTTTGTTGCAAACGGTCTGACAGGCATTGACTTCATTCGGTGTTGGGTTTCTTGGAGTATTATGCCTTTAAGCCGGCGCCCCGGTTTAATGTGTGAATACACAGGGGATTTGAAAGATCCTCAGCGTCATGTTGACATCCAGCTCATTGATGACAAAGTCACCAAATCTGTCAAGAAAATGCTTGATGAACCGGTGGCTGTATGCAGCAAAGTAGGGCTCAGTCCCTTCTGTACTTCCAACCGCGAGCTGTAAGAATTGCCTCATTTTTGTCTTAATCCGTCCCCTCTTAAAAATTCCTTAATAATTCGTTGTCCATCTTTGCAGGGTGATGATCCGTTCTGGAAGAGGAAATCACAAGATAAACCGGCGAAGCCGCAGGATAAACTGGTGAGAGCGCCTCACGTCAAGACCAGGGTTACAAAGAAACCCGCAAAGAAAAGAACCACCGAGGCCTCTGACCTGCCCAATGATGAAGAGCTCAATGACCTGGAGTCAGAGGTAGAACTTGACTCTCTTGGTTCTTTTTTTATACACCTCATTGACAATGATTATTATCAGGATGATGCGGAAGCTAGCCGCGCTGGTGATGCAGAGGTAATTGTTCTATCTTCCGACTCAGATCATGTGCCAGTACCAAAAATCCGTCGAGTAGTCAGGAAAGTAATTTTTTCACTCCCTCTTGCTTATTTGGATCCGTACTTTCTTTTGAAGACACATCAGGATGAAGCTGAAAGTGCAACTATCCCTAGGTGGTTTTGGTAATTCCTAACAACATATAGCTCATTGAGCTAACATCATTCCAAGATGAATATTTCAGGAAAAGCTCAATGAATGGCATGGCATGGATGAGAAAAGTGGATCCCTCAAAATGCTAAGGATAAAAGGATTGGCTCAAGCTCAAAAGCTCAAGACTCTACATTTTACATTTTAGTGATCCAAGATCACATTGAGTCTATAGGAAAAGCCAATACTATCAAGGAGGGATGAGGTGTTGCTTAATGAGTTTCTTGCTCCACAATGCTTAGTGATATGCTCCAAAACCCTCAACCACCTTCTCATATCCACATATGACCTAAACCAAAAGTAAAACTCGGCCCCACCGATTCTTTCTACCCGGCGCCACCGAGTTCAGATGTCATAGCCACTGCCACAAACCCTAGGCAAATCGGTCTCACCGATAGGGATGTCGGTCTCACCGAGATGGGGTTGTAATCTCTCTGTTTCCCTTCGTAACGTTGCGGTACCACCGAGATGAGCGATCGGTCCCACCGAGATTGCAATGTAAACTCCCAGTTTCCTTTTCGTAACATTTCGGTCCCACCGAAATGAGCGAACCGGTCCCACCGAGTTTACCTGACCAACTCTCTGGTTAGCTTATTACCAAAATCGGTCTCACCGAGTTTGTGTAATCGGTCTCACCGAGATTAGGTTATGCCCTAACCCTAACCATATCGGTCCTACCGAGTTGCATGTCGGTCCCACTGAAAATCCTAACGGTCACTAGATTTGCTAAATCGGTCCGACCGAGTTTACCAATTCGGTCCCATCGAGTTTGGCAAGTTGTGTGTAACGGTTAGATTTTGTGTCGAGGCTATATATACCCCTCCACCTCCTCGTCATTCGTGAAGAGAGCCATCAGAACAAACCTACACTTCCAACTTGCTGTTTCTGAGAAGGAACCACCTACTCATGTGTTGAGGCCAAGATATTCCATTCCTACCATATGAATCTTGATCTCTAGCCTTCCCCAAGTTGCTTTCCACTCAAATCTTCTTTCCACCATATCCAAATCCTGTGAGAGAGAGTTGAGTGTTGGGGAGACTATCGTTTGAAGCACAAGAGCAAGGAGTTCATCATCAACACACCATTTGTTACTTCTTGGAGAGTGGTGTCTCCTAGATTGGCTAGGTGTCACTTGGGAGCCTCCGACAAGATTGTGTAGTCTAACCAAGGAGTTTGTAAGGGCAAGGAGATCGCCTACTTCGTGAAGATCTACCGCTAGTGAGCCAAGTCCTTCGTGGGCGACGGCCATGGTGGGATAGACAAGGTTGCTTCTTCGTGGACCCTTCATGGGTGGAGCCCTCCATGGACTCGCGCAACCGTTACCCTTCGTGGGTTGACGTCTCCATCAACGTGGATGTACGATAGCACCACCTATCGGAACCACGGCTCAAAAATCACAGTGTCTCCAAATTGCGTTTGAATTCTCCAAACCCTTCCCTTTACATTCTTGCAAGTTGCATGCTTTACTTTCCGCTGCTCATATACTCTTTGCATGCTTGCTTGAATTGTGTTAAGATTGCTTGACTTGTGCTAAGATAGCTAAAATCTGCCAAAGACTATAATTGGGAAAAGGATAAGTTTTTATTTGGTCAAGTAGTCTAATCACCCCCCATCTAGACATACTTTCGATCCTACAAGTGGTATCAGAGCTTTGGTCTCCATTTGCTTTGATTTCCATAGCTTTTGGTGGTCATAGCCTTGGTTTCACAACCTAGGAGAGTATGGCATCTAGCGAGGGAAATTATCACCGTAGAGGTCCTTACTTTGATGGTACTACTTTTGCCAGTTGGAAGCATAAGATGAAAATGCATATTCTTGGACATAACCCTGCCGTTTGGGCTATTGTGTGTATTGGCTTGCAAGGTGAATTCTTTGATGGGAGAGAACCAAACCGTGAAGCTAGCGCGGAAGAGTTAAAGATGCTGTAATACAACGCTCAAGCTTGTGATATCCTCTTCAACGGATTGTGCCCCGAAGAATTCAACAAAATCAGCCGTCTCGAGAATGCAAAGGAAATTTGGAACACTTTGATTGATATGCATGAAGGTACCAACTCCGTCAAGGAATCCAAGTTGGATGTGCTCCAAAGTCAACTTGACAAGTTCAAAATGAAGGATGGTGAAGGTGTCCCTGAAATGTACTCTAGGCTTGCTCTTATCACAAATGAGATTGCGGGCTTAGGAAGTGAAGAGATGACCGACAAATTCATCATCAAGAATATCCAAAGAGCTTTGGACGGAAAATATGATACCGTGTGCACATTGATCCAAATGATGCCAAATTACAAAGATCTCAAGCCAACGGAAGTCATTGGAAGAATTGTTGCTCATGAAATGTCACTCAAGGATAAGGAGGAACTTCACAACAAGTCAAGTGGTGCTTACAGAGCCTCATGTGAAGCCCCCACATCATCCAATGAGAAACAAACCTTCAATGAAGAACTGAGCTTAATGGTGAAGAACTTCAACAAGTTATACAAGAGTAGAAGCAAAGAAAGAAGCTCCAAGTCAAGGTCCTACAATAACAAAATATCATCTAGTCGAGAGCGCAATTGCTATAATCGTGGGAGACCCAGACACTATTCCAATGAGTGTACGACACCCCACAAAAGAAGAGAAGAATCACCCAAGAGGAGAAGTAGAAGAGAAGAATCACCACCAAGAGAGAGGAGGAGTATGTCGGCGTTCTGGGAACGGGGGTCCTCAGAGTTGCCTGCCTGCGGCCTGCGGCGTGGCTCAAAGGGGGGCCCAGCACGACCCATCTTCATCAACACAAGCTCAAGACCCTCGCGAGGGGCCAAGCCTCGCGGGGCGGACGACAAGGAGCTTCCTCAGGCACGGCCTCATCAGGCTGGCTCACGAGGAGGCGGAGAGTTCAAGGCGGGGTACCTCGCGAGGTGCCCATGACGCAAGCCATGACGACTAAGGGCGCCAGTCGGGCGCCAGCCCGCGCAGTGTCCTCCTTTCCTCTTTGGTGCAAGGGGAGCAAGCACAGACGAGAGCATCAAGCAAAGGCATCCATTTCGGTGCAACAAGACCAAGACCAGCCCAACGGCAGGAAGGAAGTCATTGTGGAGCCCAAGCAAGCGTCACCACCAGAGCCTTTAACAGGCGAGGACCAACTTTAGTCAGGATAAGTGTACCCGATGTTCCCCTTCAAAATGGCCAATTGTTGGTGCCCTTCCCTCTCAATATTTGGGAAGAGGCCCTGGGCCTTTACCTATAAATAGGACTAGCCACCCCCAGGGTAGAGGCACCTGAATCGAGGGAGAGAGAGTGAGAAGGGCGGCTGAACTCCTCCTAGCAGTTCATCGTCCCAGCCAAGAACAGACCCTCGCGAGGCTGTTCTTCCTTGTATTGTTCATCATCAGCCCAAGAGGCAATCCACCACACCACACACTGGAGTAGGGTATTACACCTTTATGGTGGCCTGAACCAGTATAAACTCTGTGTCTCTTGTGTTGTCCCTTCCGTAGCTTAGATCTTAGCGAGGCGGCGAGGAGCAGGTAGGTATAGGGGGAAATCTCCGCGCGCACCCCAGTGTTCAAACCTCAAGGGTCTGCCGAAACCCGAAATCCGACATTTGGCGCGCCAGGTAGGGGTGCGCCGGAATTTGTCTACCGTGCCCTGTTCTTCTCCGACCATCGCATCCATGTCTGACGCTCGTCGAGCCCGCGCCGGGCGCTGAACCGCCCTTGCTTCCCGTGTCGCCCAGACGGCTCCCGTCGGCGGGCGCCCTCGTCGTTCCCCGTCACTTGCCGTCAACGCCGCCACCGGCCCGGCGGGGAACAAGCAGCAAGCATCGTCCCAGTATCCCTCCGTGGCCTCTTGGGAAGAGCCACGCGGCCTCTTCCTCGCCCACCACGCCGCGCCGGCTTCCCCGGTTGTCGCGGCCCTCCTGAGCAGCTCGCAGGCGCCGCCCTCCAGTCACCACGTCAAGCCATTCGTCCGCCAGGTTGGCGCCGCCTCCACGCGGCAGGGGGCTCCCCCGGATCGGTCGGAGCCACAGGCCAGTCTGGCCTTCAGCTTGGCGGACCACCCCTCCAACTCGGCCTGCTCGGGTGCGCTCCCCATGCTGTGCACCCCCACCATCTGCCAGGTGGCCGTCACCAGGACTCTCATCGACGGCGGCGTGGGCCTCAGCGTGCTCTCAGTTGAGGCCTTCAACCTCCTCCGCATACCCCGGGAGCGGCTGCAGCCCAGCCGGCCCTTCTCGGGCATCGGGGGCGGGTCATCCAGCTCCTTGGGACAGATCCGGCTCCCAGTAACTTTCGGCACCTACGACAATTTCCGCACGGAGCTAGTCAATTTCGATATCGCCCCCATCGGCCTCCCCTACAACGCCATCCTCGGCTATCCAGCACTGGCCCAATTCATGGCCGCGACTCACCCGGCGTACAACCTTACGAAGATGCCCAGGAGTAGCGGTGTCCTCACCATGCCTGGGGACACCGGGGATGCGCTGCGAGCGCTCAAGCTCGCCTTCAAGATGGCGGCGTCAGCACAGCCCGCCGACGCGGGGACCCCCGAGCCCAAGGGGGCTGCACCAACCAAGAAGAAACAGTTGTTCACTCAAGACAAGGCGGAGACCAAGCAGATACCTGTCGACGAGGACGGGTCCACTAACGCCACTTTCACCATAGGCGCCAACCTCGGGCCCGAGCAGGAGGAAGCCCTGGTCAAGTTCCTGCGCGCAAACAAGAAGGTATTCGCCTGGGAGCCCGATCAGTTGGCAGGGATCCCACGGGGCGTAATCGAGCACCACCTCAACGTGTGCCCCAACGTGCGCCCCGTGAAGCAGAAAGCGAGGCGGTAGTCCACTGAAAAGTAGGCCTTCATCGTCCAGGAGACCCGCAAGCTAGAGGCCGCAGGGGTCATTCGTGAGGTTTGATATCCAGATTGGTTGGCCAACCCTGTGGTTGTGCCAAAGAAGGGAGGGAAGGAGCACATGTGTGTTGACTTCACCAACCTCAACAAAGCATGCCCGCAAGATCCGTTCCCGCTCCCTCACATCGATCAGATCGTCGATTCCACCGCTGAGTGCGACCTGTTATGCTTCTTGGATGCCTTCTCCGGGTATCACCAGATCAAGATGGTGCTGGAAGACGTGGAGAAGACGGCCTTCCTGACCCCGTGTGGGGTGTACTGCTATACATGCATGCCGTTCGGACTGCGCAACACGGGGGCAACCTTTCAGCGGCTCATGCACATCACCTTGGGCCCGCAACTCGGGAAGAATGTGGAAGCTTACGTCGACGACATTGTGGTGAAGTCTCGCGAGGCCAAGACCCTGATACAAGACCTGGAGGAAACCTTCGCAAACCTCAACGCAGTGAACCTGCGGCTCTACCCGGAGAAGTGTGTGTATGGAGTCCCCTCGGGCAAGCTCTTGGGCTTCCTCGTGTCCCACCGAGGCATCAAGGCAAACCCAGAAAAGGTCAAGGTGGTCGAGGACATGAGCCCGCCAAAGACCCTCAGAGAGATGTAGAAGCTCACTGGGCGCATGACTGCGCTAGGGCGCTTCATCTCCAGGTTAGGGGAGCGAGCGCTGCCTTTCTTCCAGCTGATGAAGAAAAAGGGGCCCTTTGAATGGACTGAAGAGGCCGACAAGGCGTTCCAAGATCTCAAGAGATACCTAACCAGCCCTCCGGTGATGGTGGCCCCACGCCCTCAAGAGCCCTTGGTGCTCTACCTTGCCGCCACTCCCTACTCCGCCAGCGCAGCTCTGGTGGCGGTTAGAGAGGAGCGTCAGACCAAGGCCGTGGCAGCTACCCGTGTCAAGGCAAAGCATGACCAAGAAGGACTCGCAGAGATCACTACCACGGCTGAGAAGGATCAGCCGCCGCAGGGGAGCACACAGGGAATGGAAGAGGCCCTTCCCCCAGGCAACCAACTTCTGGAGGCTCCACCGCCTCAAGAGGTGCCACGGCCTCCGGAGGACGCCACCAGCACCGACGCTCCAAGCCTCGTTGAGCACCCAGTGTACTTCGTCAGCACGGTGTTGCAGGATGCGAGGGCACGGTACCCCATGCCTCGGAAACTCCTCCTCGCGCTACTGGTGGCCTCGCGCAAGCTGCGGCACTACTTTCAGGGTCACCCTATCAAGGTTGTCTCAGCGTACCCCTTGGAAAGGGTGCTCAGGAGCCCTAACTCAGCCGAAAGGGTCGCCGAGTGGAACATTGAACTGCAAGCGTTTCAGCTCGAATTCAGCACGACCAGAGTCATTAAGGGGGCCGCGCTAGTGGATTTCGTGGCCGAATGGACGGAGGCACCGAGCCTCAAGGCCGACGAGGATCAATCCCTCTCCCCGGGAAGCGAGGCGCCAGAAGGCTGGGTCATGTACTTCGATGGGGCGTTCTCCAGGCATGGCGCTGGGGCTGGCGCGGTGCTCATATCTCCCACTCAGGACAAGCTCTATTACGCCGTGCAGCTCTATTTCCAGCAAGGCGAAAAGGTCTCCAACAACATAGCGGAGTATGAAGGTCTAATAGCAGGCTTGAAGGCTGCGGCCGCCCTAGGGGTAAAGCGCCTTACCATCAAGGGCGATTCGCAACTCCTCGTCAATTTCTCCAACAAAGTGTACGAGCCAAAAGATGAGCACATGGAGGCCTACCTTGCGGAGGTCCGCAGGATGGAAAAGCAGTTCTGGGCGTTGGAGTTGCAGCACGTGCCCCATGGCACCAATCAGGAGGCCCATGACATCGCCAAACGAGCATCCAGGCGGTTACTTAGGAGCCTGGCGTCTTCGAGGAGCAGCTCTTCAAGCCCTCGGTCATGCCATCACTATCAAACACGGCGCAGCCTCGGGAGGAGCTCCCGCAGGCACCCGCCTCGGGAGCCTCGGTCTGTGGCCCAGCCTCAGGAGCGCGCCTGCTCCTAATAATGGAGCCTCGGGAGGGGTGCTGGATCACAGAGCTCCGGAGTTACTTAACGCAAGGGACCCTGCCGGAGAAGGAGGAGGAAGCGGAGTGTGTAGCACGGCAAGCCACAGCGTACTGTATCAGGGATGGAGAACTCTACCGGAAGCGACCAAATGATGTGTCCTTACACTGCATATCCAGGGAGAAAGGGAAAGAGCTGCTGGCGGATATACACGGTGGAGACTGTGGGCACCACTCGTCATCACGGACCCTCGTGGGCAAGGCATTCCGCAACGGCTTCTATTGGCCTACTGCGCTCAATGATGCTGTCGAACTAGTGAAGGCTTGCGAAGCCTGCCAATTCCATGCCAAGCAGATCCATCAGCCGGCAGGAAGTCTGCAGACTATACCCCTCTCATGGCCATTCGCAGTCTGGGGGCTGGATATCCTTGGCCCGTTCTCTCGGGCACCCGGGGGCTATCGCTACCTCTACGTCGCCATGGACAAGTTCACCAAGTGGGCCGAAGTGGAAGCCGTCCGCACCATCCCTGCGGGTTCAGCGGTCAAGTTCATCAAGGGCATCGTGAGCCGGTTCGGGGTGCCACATCGCATCATCACCGACAATGGTTCGCAGTTCACCAGTAACCTCTTCAAAACGTACTGTGCTAACCTTGGAACGCAGATATGCTACGCTTCGGTGGCGCACCCCCGAAGCAACGGCCAGGCCGAGCGGGCCAACGCGGAGGTCCTGAGGGGCCTCAAGACCAGAACATTCAAGAAGAAGCTGGAAGCCTGTGGCAGAGGTTGGTACGATGAGCTTCAGTCCGTGTTGTGGTCCATCCGCACGACCGCAACCAAGCCAATTGGAGAGACCCTGTTCTTCCTGGTCTATGGAGACGAAGCGGTCCTCCCTCACAAGGTCAGACTCGTTCCGCACGGGTCCTGGCGTTCGACGAGGCGCAGCAGGACGCCATGCGGGGGATGGACCTCGTGCTGGGGGAGGAGCGTCGCCGAGAAGCCGCATTGCAAGCGGCGAGATACCAACAAGCACTGCGGCGATACCACTGCCGCAACATCCGCCCCAGAACTCTTGAGGTAGGGGACCTCGTGCTCAGGCGGGTTCTCTCTAGGGAGGGACTGCATAAGCTCTCTCCCATGTGGGAGGGCCCGTTCAAGGTTGTTCATGTTTCCAGGCCCGGCTCCGCGCGCTTAGAGACTCAGGAGGGGGTGCCAGTCTAGAATGCGTGGAACATCCAGCACCTCCGGAGGTTTTACCCTTAAAAGGCCCAGAGCCTGTGAAGAAGGTGAATGCCTGTGAAGATTATCTTTTTGGAAAAGGCCCAGAGCCTGTGAAGAAGGCGCATGCCTGTGAAGATTATCTTTTTGGAAAAGGCCCAGAGCCTGTGAAGAAGGCAAGTGCCTGTGAAGCTGTCGCGTTTTGGAAAAGGCCTAGAGCCTGTGAAGAAGGCGAATGCATGTGAAGATTATCTTTTTGGAAAAGGCCCAGAGCCTGTGAAGAAGGCAAGTGCCTGTGAAGCTGTCGCGTTTTGGAAAAGGCCCGGAGCCTGTGAAGAGGGCCAATGCCCGTGAAGCTTGCTTCCCCGAAGAAAGGCCTGGAGCCTGTGAAGAAGGCCAGCGCCTGTAAAGCTCGCCGCCCATGACACTCTCACGTAATAATGAGTTGGGGCTGTACACGCCTCGGAGTCTCAGGAGCGCCGGCCTCAGGCCCTGGGGCTCCCTCCCACACCCAATGGCAGCACTTAGCTCCACGCTGGTGAGAAGACGTCAAAGACTAGACCAGGTGCCAGACGCGGCTTTTTCATTTGCTTTCTGCAGTTGGCTAGTTCATTCTCATTTGAAGTTTTATTGAAACTATCGCCGTCTTTTGACTTATGGCTCTTTGACTTTTTGCCCTCCTGCCTCGATTTCTCTTGCGCAAGGTCTCGCGAGGGGGCAGCCCGAGCGCCCTCGCGAGTGTTTCTGTCCTTATCGTTCAAGGTTTCACAACCCGGGTCCACTGCAGGAGCACCCCTCCAGTCCGTGCCTCACAGGCACCGCGACACGAATACAGGACCTGGGTCGGTCGCCCACACGGCTGAGGCTGGGAATTACCTACGCGCGGGCGTGTGGCCGGAAGGAACAATACCAAAATAACGAAAATAGTGCGATGATTAACAACGGTAACCCAAACACGCCTCCACGGGGCCCCACACTACTGTCTTTTTACGCAGGAAAAAGGAAAAGAAAGAACAAATCAGGCGCGGCTCGCCCTACACCGGCCCTCAGGGAAGACTCGAGCCGCCTCCGGGGCTCAAGCGGACTCCCTCTCGCACTTCACCGAGGCGCGACAGCGGGCAGACCCGCTACCACCCTCCAAGCAGGCACGACAGCGTGGAGGCTGACCGCGGCCGCTGCTAGAAGAGTCGCTGCCCGAAGAAGAACCAGTGAAGCTTGAGGAACCCTGGGCGCCACCAATCATGCGCGCGCTGTCCTCTCCGTCCTTGCTGGGGCTGGGTCCCCGGCCGCGGTCGTCGTCTTCAGGGCAGCACCCTGCGCGGCGGCCATCTTCCCCAAACACCCTCACATAGAGGGTGGCATCGCCGTCGAACTTGAAGTGCAGGGTGCACCAACGGCTCAGGCCACGCGTGCGGGCAAACGTCTGCCAGCCGCGGGTCAAGGCCAGGATCCCGGCTGCGGAGACCTCCAACAAAGCCCACGAGGCCCGGCTGCAGCAGCCATCTGCCTGGAGCCAGAGGCCGCCCGGGGCGCCAGCCGGGAGCTCACCTGGGAGGAAGCAAGGGAGCTGAAGCCGGGCGCTAGTCGGCTCCGCCGCCCACACAACGAACTCCGGCAGCACCTCCGCAGTGTGGAAGCACGGCCTAGGGGGTCGCATGGCCGAAGCACGCTCCCGGACACGGCCAGCCGACTGTCACCGCGCGGGAAGTCACCTCCGTGACCGCGGGGAGCCGCCGTGGAAGCCACAGGGTGTTTGCGAGGGCGGCCTCGACCGCGCTTGGGCGCGGGAGAGGCATGCTCAACCTTGCGAGCCTTTCCTTTCTCTGCAGCCGAGAACTTCCTTGACAGAGCCATGAAGAAGAAGGAGAAGCAAGAGGGGATAAACTGGAAGGGCACGCGACGTGCCGTACTTAAAGCCAGAGGAGGCCAACCGCCGACCTCCACGATCGCAGGTAATCATGACTCGCTTTGCATGCAGGGACTTGTCAATTCGTGCAGTTGCCGAGGCGTCATGGGGAAGTGGAGACGCCCGCGTCCAATCAACCGCCATGCGGCGCCCAAGGCCGCAGGCTGTTAGGGCCCGCGGCGCTTCACACTTGCCCTTTCGCCTCTCTGCTCGGCCAAGTCCAGGCGCGCCTTGTGCCCGGGGGCTACTGTCGGCA
The DNA here is from genome assembly GCA_963921465.1 of Triticum timopheevii. Taxonomy (NCBI): domain Eukaryota; kingdom Viridiplantae; phylum Streptophyta; class Magnoliopsida; order Poales; family Poaceae; genus Triticum; species Triticum timopheevii. Next base: position 181,568,129 of record OY997268.1, on the reverse strand, counting down.
TTCTGGGAACGGGGGTCCCCAGACTTGCCTGCCTGCGGCCTGCGGCATGGCTCAAAGGGGGGCCCAGCACGGGCCATCTTCATCAACACAAGCTCAAGACCCTCGCGAGGGGCCAAGCCTCGCGGGGTGGACGACAAGGAGCTTCCTCAGGCACGGCCTCATCAGGCTGGCTCATGAGGAGGCGGAGAGTTCAAGGCGGGGTACCTCGCGAGGTGCCCATGATGCAAGCCATGACGACCAAGGGCGCCAGTCGGGCGCCAGCCCGCACAGTGTCCTCCTTTCCTCTTTGGTGCAAGGGGAGCAAGCACAGGCGAGAGCATCAAGCAAAGGCATCCATTTCGGTGCAACAAGACCAAGACCAGCCCAATGGCAGGAAGGAAGTCATTGTGGAGCCCAAGCAGGCGTCACCACCAGAGCCTTTGACAGGCGAGGACCAACTTTAGTCAGGATAAGTGTACCCGATGTTCCCCTTCAAAATGGCCAATTGTTGGCGCCCTTCCCGCTCAATATTTGGGAAGAGGCCCTGGGCCTTTGCCTATAAATAGGACTAGCCACCCCCAGGGTAGAGGCACCTAAATCGAGGGAGAGAGAGTGAGAAGGGCGGCTGAACTCCTCTTAGCAGTTCATCGTCCCAGCCAAGAACAGACCCTCGCGTGGCTGTTCTTCCTTGTATTGTTCATCAGCAGCCCAAGAGGCAATCAACCACACCACACACTGGAGTAGGGTATTACCGCGCTGTCCTGAACCAGTATAAACTCTGTGTCTCTTGTGTTGTCCCTTCCGTAGCTTAGATCTTAGCGAGGCGGCGAGGAGCAGGTAGGTATAGGGCAAAATCTCCGCGTGCACCCCAGTGTTCGAACCTCAAGGGTCTGCCAGAACCCGAAATCCGACAGAGTAGAGACGATCGTTATGAACGAAGAACATCCCGGAGAAGCAAGGATTCGGAACGGAAGGACAAGTCATCAAGGAGCTACACAAAACAAAGACATCAAGCTCATGTTGGTGAATGGGTATCCGGCTCCGACTCCGATAATCACTCCGAGAGAAGCTATCACTCCGGCTCCGAATATACTCAAGATGAAGGTGTTGCCGGTCTAGCACTTGCGTCAACCAACTCCTACGACATATTAGATTCACCAAATGAAGGACTTGGAAGATGCTTCATGACTATGTTGATTTCAATAGTGATGAAGATGACTTGCTAGGTGATGATGATTTACTTGTTGACAACTCTAGTGATGAATACTATGATGAAACGTCAATTAATCATGCTAATCAAGATAAAATGAATGACAATGATAAGGAGAAGATTGAGCTTCTAACTAAAGAACTAAACACTCTTAAGTTAGCTCATGAAACTATCTTAGAAGATCATTGAGAACTTTTAAGGACTCATGAGAAGTTACACTTTGAAAAGCTGAACCTTGAGCAAGAGCATGAGTTCTTAAAGGCAATCAATGATGATCTCCGTAAGAAAAGTTCTTCTTACATTGCCAAGTGTTTACTCTTATCTACTTACATGCCTCAAGTCAAGTCCACTAACAAGAACAAGAAGGATTCTTCCTCTAGTAGTAACAATAATCATGCTAAATCAAATGTTGTTGCTTCTAGTAGTTCTATTGATTCCACTAATGATTCTCTTAGCCAAGTTACACTTGAGCAAGAAAATAGCTTATTGAAGGGAATTATAGAGAAAGGTTTTTACAAGAGCCTTGTCGGGATTAAGCAATTTGAGGAAATTGTACGCAAGCAAGGAAGGCACCGGAAGAACCAAGGTGTTGGTTTTGAACGAAAGTTCAATGCCAATGGAGTTGAGTGGGAAGAAGATCAATACCCCAAGATGAAGTTTGTTCCTCAACAAGAGAAGTATGATCCTACTTCCTTCAAGGGGACACAAGCTCAAGATGATCTTCCACCACAAGACCACAAGGAAAAAGGCAAGGATAAGCTTCAAGAGGAGATTGATGCATTTGAAGAAGCTCCTAAGGCCTTGGTCAAGTGGGTTCCCAAGACTACGTCAAGTTCTACTTCATCAAGTACGACTACAACTCCAAGGATTCCCATCAAGATGATGTGGATCCCGAAGAAGAAGAACTAGAGAGTTCTTGAGGGTGACTCCACCAACATATTTCACTCATATCATTTTGGCAACAACTAGTGCAATCAACTTCCACATCTTGCACTAGTTGAAGGAGTCACAAATCCTCTTGTTGGTAAGACAAGGGACAAGGTAACCTAATGCTTTCATAGACATCATCTTGTGTGTGGATCACTCTATGTCTATGGATATCCTTGTTTGTTCCTTGTGGGACTAACCCGTGTAGGTATTGAAAGTGCAACTCGCTCCAAGGGATTGCTCCAAATGATCTACATCAACATTGAGCATCCACATCTTCAACACCTACATGAAGTCATCATCGATAAAACCCAAGGTTAGTTTATCCCTCTAAGGGGGGATCTCACATCTAGGGGGAGCTTAACTCTAAGAATTGAGTCAAAGCAACTCTAATGGTGTGAACACATCAATGCATTATGTAAAAGTGGTAACCCCACTTGAGCTTAAACGATGAGTATGACCTATGATCAAATGTTCTCATTTGACTCCTAAGTCAATATACTCATATATAGATGACCTAGTCATCGCCAATTGTTTGATAGATGCTAGAATTGGTTGTGCATGCTTTGCCACATATTTCATTTGCCCTTTTATTGTGTGAGCATGTTGGTTGCATATTTTACTCATTCAAGGACATCCACTTGTTGCTTTGATTGGTTGGTTTCTTTTTCTTTTGCCAAGTGGATGAACAGGAATGCCTAAGAACCTTCTCTAGCTATCTATGCTTTTCTCGTCTCAAACTCTATTCATGCTACATCACAAAATTTGATCAAGTCAGATTCGAACCACTCTTTGTGAGGAGCACTCAGAGTCCCCGATTCGTCATAGACTTGAACTTCCAAAACTTCTTTGTGCGTTTCGGTCTGACCGATTCCTCCATTTCGGTCATACCGAGATCACTAAGTCGATCTAGGTTTTCAATCTCGGTGCAACCGATTTGAACTTTTCGGTCACACCGAGTTGCTGTAACTGTATACAGCTATGCATCTCGGTGCCACCGAGTTGTTCCACTCGGTCACACCGACAGGGTCGGGCTATATATACTCACGGGCAAAAATTTGGAAACTTTCTCCAAACCCCTTCGCCCGCGCATAGCTCACTCTGCCTCCAAGGTCTCCGGATCGTCCTCCTCGTCGCCAGTCGCCTCCAGTCGCTGGTCTCCGCCGCCGTCAACGGATTTCACCCCTGCCGTTGCCGCCGTAGCGATTTCATTGCCAAGCTAGGTATGGACTCGATCACCGTGTTATCCCCGTCCGATTCCTAGCACATTGTGTTCATCATGATTCTTGCCACGATTGAAACTACTCTATCCAGTCAAAACATTCCATAGATAAGTAAATGAATTGAAAATTTAGGGTTAGGTTTCTGCCGAAACCATCTCAGACCCACCGAGTTGCAGAACTCGGTTCCATCGATTCGGCTAAGGCCATTGCACAAGTGATTCTCGGTCTGACTGAGAATTGCAAATCGGTGTGACCAAGTTCAGGACTTTGTGAAACCCTAGTAGTCTCGGTGCCACCGAACTGTGACTCGGTCTGACCGAGTTCACTAGTTTAGGTTCCAAAAGTTGCTTCGGTATCACCGAGTTTGCAAATCGGTTGATCCGAAATGCTTTCTATGGAAAACTAAAACTAAGTCTTTGAATCATTCTTTTGCAAAAACCTCTGTATTTTGTGATGCTCATCCACTCTATCTCATCTACATCTATTCACAGGGTCAGCAGTCAGTGTTTGCAACATGTCTTATCAAAGTGACAGCCATAACAGGGAAGAGGCGCAGGCTCAGATGAGTGAGGGCACTAGTCCCTCTAGTACCTCTTATGAGGGCAGCAGGAGCACCCCAAGCAATTTGCCTAAAGCTGCCACCAGGGCCAGAAAGAAGAAAACCTCAGAATCCGAGGATGAAGATTATGTGGCAGTAGAGGATGAGGCCACTTCCAAGAAGAAGGTGGTCAAGAAAGAATACGGATCTGCTGCAGCCACAAAGCCTGTAGTGCAGAAGAAGGCACCTGCAAGAAGGATTCCCACTTCCAAACCCAGGAAGGTTGCCACTTGAGAAACCATGAAGTTTACTATTGAGTCAGAAGATGAAGCTGCTGGTCAAGACAAAAAGAAAAAGAGAGTTAGAACCACTACTGCCAAAGTTCTTGGCAATCCCTCTATGAGGAGAGACTCTGAGGAAGAGGAAGAAGAGGTTGCTGCACCAGCACCCAAGGCTCAGAAGCTTATGAGTGATTCTATTAGGTCAGGGGCTGCATCATGAAAGCCCAAAGAAGCACCCAAAGCTGCCTCCAAGCCCAAGATTGCACCAAAGAGGAATACCAGAAACTTATCTGCTGCTGAGAAGAACAAGGCCCCAGTGCCTGAGACTGTTGCTGAAGAAGAAGAAGATGAAGAGCATGTTCTAAGAAAGTTGAAGCCAAAGATTCCAGACCACAATGATGCTCATCCTGTGGCTGAGAACATGAAGCTGAGGAAGGATGCAGGACTTAGACAGTGGAGGTTGTCTGATCCCTATGCTATCAGGAGAAGGACTGTTGTTGACTACATGTTCCATACTAAGGAACAGCAGGACTTCTATGAGACAGTGCTGCTGGACAAGAAGCCTATAGTGTGTGACATGAGATGGGTCGACTGGACCTACATGAAGGAAAATGAGGAACACTATCCTGGAGTGTATGATAGTTTTAGTGCTTGTGGAGTTGCAGACTTTGTTGGGCAGAAGCTCACAAAGTGGAATGATGAGCTCATTATGCAATTCTACTCCACAACACACTTCTATCCAGATGGCAGGATAGTGTGGATGTCTGAAGGTACAAGGTACCAATCAACTATTGAGGAATGGGCAAATCTGATCAATGCACCTAAGGAGAAGGAAGATGACTTGGATGTCTATGCCAAGAAGAAGATGGATCACAACTCCATGGCTCATATGTACAAGGAGATCCCAGATGCTGCAGTTGAGACACATAAGTTTGGATCTGTACATTATATTCTATCAGGACTCCTAACTATCAATTGGATCCTCAGGCATACCTTATTTCCCAAGTCAGGTGACCACAACATGATAAGAGGCCATGCTATAAACTTGCTACACTTATTTGATGTGCCACAGAAATTCAAGGTCATGAGCCTCATAGTTGAGACTATCAAAAGGACAGCAGCTGACCAGAAGAGAAGTTGTGGGTATGCCCCACAGATTCAGGAGCTGATTAACTCCAAGATGGGCACAGGCACATACTTGCTAGACAAGGAACATTTTGCTATCTATCCAGACTTTGAGGATAACCAAGTGGTTATGGATGAAGATGAACCATCTTCTATGCATGTTCAAGCCAAGAAGGAGAAGGCAAGGACAGAGAAGGCTACTAAGATGCCAACAATGGAAGAGGCATCTCAGTACTTTCTCAAGAGCAAACAAGATCAACTAGGCTACTTGATTGTCTCCACTCCGAGGATTGAGAAGGGGCTGGCCACCTTAACTCAAAACCAGGAGAGCCTGGAGAGGATCTTGGAGCAGAAGTTCTATAACTTGGATGTGAAGGTAACTGAGATCCAATCTGTTGTTGAGCAGCTTCAGGATGACATGGAGGAGAGTAAGGGCAAGACAACCACTGATGCATTTGCCAAAGTGCCTAGAGCTCAGAGATCAGCTGCAGTGCCAGTGACAGACACCAGAGCCACTTCATCTGCACCAGCCACAGCTCCTACAGCTCCAGTGCAACCAACTTCAGCACCCACACCTCCAGCTCCATCTACATCAACTGATGCTTTCATCCTTGGCGTTTTATCTACACCACCACCTGAAGATCAAGCCTGAGAGTCGATCTAGTACTATGCATTTTCTATGAACTTTTTGGTAACTTGTTGCCAAAGGGGGAGAAAAATGTATAGATCATAGGCTTCGAGAGAGAGTGTTGCTTTTTGTTCTCTCTTGCTTTGGTGGTTAAACTCTATTTGCTTGTTTGAGATACTCTATGTCTGTGTGATACTTGATGATCATGTGTTTGATCATATGCTACATTTATGCTTGTTGGATGACATTATCTTGTTTATCTCTATATGATCATTCACTTTGCTTGGTGATGAGTGCATGTATTCAGTTATTATCATTTTGAGCGCTCCACCAAGATGTATGTGACATGGAAGAGTTACCCATGAGCCTAACTCCTTGTGCATTTGCAGTCCAAAGCAAATCTTAAACTATGCACAAATTTAGGGGGATCTCTTGCTTATCACATACTTCTCAAAGCAACTATGTTTTTCACTCTTATTATCATTTGTCGAAGCTTTGATCTATATGTTGTCATCTATTAACAAAAAGGGGGAGATTGAAAGTGCAACTATCCCTAGGTGGTTTTGGTAATTCCTAACAACATATAGCTCATTGAGCTAAAATCATTCCAAGATGAATATATCAGGAAAAGCTCAATGAATGGCATGGCATGGATGAGAAAAGTGGATCCCTCAAAATGCTAAGGATGAAAGGATTAGCTCAAGCTCAAAAGCTCAAGACTCTACATTTTATATTTTAGTGATCCAAGATCTCATTGAGTCTATAGGAAAAGCCATTACTATCAAGGAGGGATGAGGTGTTGCTTAATGAGTTTCTTGCTCCACAGTGCTTAGTGATATGCTCGAAAACCCTCAACCACCTTCTCATATCCACATATGACCTAAACCAAAAGTCAAACTCGGCCCCACCGATTCTTTCTACCCGGCGCCACCGAGTTCAGATGTCATAGCCACTGCCACAAACCCTAGGCAAATCGGTCTCACCGATAGGGATCTTGGTCTCACCGAGATGGGGTTGTAATCTCTCTGTTTCCCTTCGTAACGTTGCGGTACCGCCGAGATGAGCGATTGGTCCCACCGAGATTGCAATGTAAACTCCCTGTTTCCTTTTCGTAACATTTCGGTCCCCCCGAAATGAGCGAACCGGTCCCACCAAGTTTACCTGACCAACTCTCTGGTTAGCTTATTACCAAAATCGGTCTCACCGAGTTTGTGTAATCGGTCTCACCGAGATTACGTTATGCCCTAACCCTAACCATATCGGTCCCACCGAAAATCCTAACGGTCACTAGATTTGCTAAATCGGCCCGACCGAGTTTACCAATTCGGTCCCACCGAGTTTGGCAAGTTGTGTGTAACGGTTAGATTTTGTATGGAGGCTATATATACCCCTCCACCTCCTCTTCATTCGTGAAGAGAGCCATCAGAACAAACCTACACTTCCAACTTGCTGTTTCTGAGAAGGAACCACCTACTCATGTGTTGAGGCCAAGATATTCCATTCCTACCATATGAATCTTGATCTCTAGCCTTCCCCAAGTTGCTTTCCACTCAAATCTTCTTTCCACCATATCCAAATCCTATGAGAGAGAGTTGAGTGTTGGGGAGACTATCATTTGAAGCACAAGAGCAAGGAGTTCATCATCAACACACCATTTGTTACTTCTTGGAGAGTGGTGTCTCCTAGATTGGCTAGGTGTCACTTGGGAGCCTCCGACAAGATTGTGGAGTTGAACCAAGGAGTTTGTAAGGGCAAGGAGATCACCTACTTCATGATGCTCTACCGCTAGTGAGGCAAGTCCTTCATGGGTGGCGGCCATGGTGGGATAGACAAGGTTGCTTCTTCATGGACCCTTCATGGGTGGAGCCCTCCGTGGACTCGCGCAACCGTTACCCTTCATGGGTTGAAGTCTCCATCAACGTGGATGTACGATAGCACCACCTATCGGAACCACGGCTCAAAAATCACCGTGTCTCCAAATTGCGTTTGAATTCTCCAAACCCTTCTCTTTACATTCTTGCAAGTTGCATGCTTTACTTTCCGCTGCTCATATACTCTTTGCATGCTTGCTTGAATTGTGTCAAGTAGTCTAATCACCCCCCTCTAGACATACTTTCGATCCTACAGAAGCTCGCCGCACAACCCGGCATAGTGGCCAAGTGGTTACCTCCTCCGGTTTACCGAACTCTCTGGTTCGCAAATACCGTCAAGGGCAGGTTATTTCCGATATCCTCATAATCCGTCTGATTCAAATTCTCAGGGAACCTCCCATTCATCCTCCGGCGAGTCATCAACCACACAAATGCATCCCCTCAAAACTGTTCCTGGGTAAGAATATTATACTTAATGCTTTATGCCTTGTATTTGTTGATAATGTTTACTTTTATATCTGTTCTTTCCAGTGCCAAAGCCAGACTTAGCAAAAAGGCCAAGTTGAACAAACTGACTGATGATAATCCGGCCACTGAACCGGAGAAGACCTCAGAGGCCTTTGATTAGAATGCTGATACTATCCTGGATGATCCAGTACCTCAGGCTCAGGATACTTTTGTTGAACCGGCAGAGATGAATCCAACGAGTCAGTCTGCTGATCTGCCAAGTCTAGCTGCTGATCCACCAAGTCCAGCAAAAACAACTGCTAAACCGCCAAGCCCGACCGAAACTATTGATAACACCACGGATGATGTTGTGATTACCGGTTTTGGTCATACTGCTCCTGGAAACCCTATTGCTTTATCAAAGCACAGTGCTAAGGAAGAGTTCTCTGCTATGGACAAGGGCAAATGGAAAACAGATTTATCAAGCTATGCTCATCTCAGCGCCCAAGATATCCATTCTGGATATTTAAACCGTCTGTACACAAGCCGCGACTATAAAGCCGGTTTAGTGGGCCTGATGAAGGAACAGTATGAGGTAAATATCACTCCCTCTTGCATAAATTTTCTTTCCTTATAACTGGCTTAGAATATCAACTCCAGTAGCCCCCAAGGGCCGGTTCATAAAATTGTTGTGAACCGGGACTTGTAGTAGAATAATATTGAATTTTTGTTGGTGTAGCCCCCAAGGGCCGGTTTATACCTTTAGGATGAGCTGGTACCTTTCCTGTCATCAAGGTTCGATATGCATTAGCCCCCAAGTGCCAAGTATATAACTTGTTGTGTGCTTGGGACTTAAAATGTCAGTTGATAAAAAACAATCCGCATTAGCCCCCAAGTGCCAAGTGTATAACTTGTTATGTGCTTGGAACTTCAAAGATGCACTACCAACTCATTAAATGTCTCTTGCAGGCTGATCTGAACAAGAAGGAATCTCAAATCGCCGACCTTCAAGAAAATATTAAGTCCTAGCAAGCAGAAACCTCTAAGGCGAAGGAAGAGTTGACCGACGCTTTATTAGCCATGGAACAACTGAAGGATGGCTTTAAAAGCGAACGGGCAAAATGGGATGCTGAAAGGACAGCTCTGATAAAGCGGGCAGAAGATGCTGAAGCGGCCCTTAAACCGGCAACCGAAGAGCTGACTGGCTTAAAGCGGCAAATCAACGCTATGACCTCTGCTGTCTTTGGTAAATACCCTCTTCATAAGCTGTACTTAAACATCCTTGAAACTACCGGTTTAGTAACAATATTTTAACCATTGCAGGTAGCCGCGTTACTCATCTTGGCTCGGATATGCGCAAGAAACTGAAGGCTGCCTATACATTGATAGAACAGTTATATATCGGCGTTCAACGGGTCATCTACATAGCCTCATACAATAAACCGCCCCCAACTTTGATCAAGGAAACATTGGCAAAGTTATCCATGACGCCTGCCCAGCTCGAGGAGGTGAAGAGATCAGCTGCAAGAGCCGGTGCTCTGTCTGCATTGACTTGGGCCAAGGCCTGAACATCTGATCTTGATCCGGAAGACATTGAAACATCTATCCCAGCCAAAAAGAAGATGGGTCAGACTTTGACAATGACGCCCTCAGGGCTTTGACGAAGGAAATGCATCCGCTTGCAAGTAAACTGGCTGAAGAGACTGATTTGTCTTTCCACCGGTCAATTTATGATGCAGACAACAAACAGATTGATGCATCGGTTTATGAAGTGCAAAATCTTATTACGCCAATCCGTAAGCATACTTACGCCCCTGATGTTGAACTGTCCACCCTTATAAGCGATGAATCTGTCTTCCGAGCCTTAACTGGGATTGACTGGGCAACTATTGACTTCCAGCCACTGGGTGGAGAGGCGGAGGGTGAACCGGCGCAGGATGATCCACAACCTTCAAGTCAACCCGAGGAAGAATCATAATCCGGAGGCCGGTTTAGTTTCTGCGTACCGAGATATCGGTGATAAACAATTATTCGTTTGGGCATCTGTTGCCTTGTAACAGGCTAGTTTAAACACTTGGTCTGCTATGCCATCGTGCATATTCACTTTGCCTGATACTTTTGATCCGTCAAGATTATGCTATGTCTGTTTATGATACTTAACAGCTTTATGCAATCCTGTTTCTGCATATAAGAAACTAAAATTGTCCTGGCGGTTTACCACCAGACGGGTCATAACACCCAATTATGAAGCCAGGGTCTGTAACCAAGGCTGTATTATCAAGAGTAATTAAATATGAAATACTTCATACCTGTGACATTGAATCACATTGTTGACTTATCAACTTTACTATAGTAAGGGTGATAACCCAAATCTTTGAGTGCTGATAACTCCCACCATGCTTTGCTGGTTTATGATGAAGCCATGCCGGGTTATAATAAACATCGGATGATCATTCTGGCGACTTATAATCAAAGCCATGCCGGTCTAACAAATACCGGGTTATAATTGATAGTGTACTGACAACTTATAGTTGAAAGCCAAGCCGGGTCAATTGGCACCGGCCATCTTATAAGTTTGCACTTGGCAACTCAAAAAACAGTCCGGGTTAGCAATCACCAGATTGAATATAAACCTCATCGAAAAGAAAGATTGGCGAATAAAATATGTAAAAAGGCGAGGCTTTTCATGGGCTGCCAGGACGCTGAGTTAAACCATTTCACAAAGCCTTGTAAGATGGACCTCACATTAACTAATCGTCATTTTAACTTTGACAAGTTCAGGGTCTATATAAGATTGACTTGCCAAACGTTCGGCGGGTCATACCAGGATTACCTGGGCAGTGACTTACTTGATGAAGGCAGATTAACCCGGGGTTTTAGGTGAATACATCTGGTTTCCAAGCCTAGCTTTTATAGCCTATTGCAAGGTGTAGATTCTTTGTTCTTGTAGAAGCAAAGATCCCCCAAGCAATATTTTGAGCTATGCTCAGTGGACGCCTATGTTTGAGGTATGCTTTGCAATAAACTCTCTTTGGCTCCTTATGATGTTGGGTATTAAGGCCCCAAGCTTATACTTGAGCTATGCTCTCTTTTTTTGTAGCTTTATAAGCCGGATCAATGGACAATCAGAACTCTGCTTTATAAGCAGAAGCCCCCATGTAACCAAGAATTTTTTTTAAAGACGAACGGCTGAGGCCCCGCTTTAGCAAGGATGCCGGTTTATTATATTGATCATAATATATACATTGTCAAAAATATGTACATAATAGGAGCCTATGGCTCAGGTGTAGTAAGGCCGAAGATGAGCAATATTCCACGGCTGGCGGGTCTCCTCCTCCGACTTGTGTGAGTCTTTGTGCTCCCGAACATTGAGAAGGTAGTATGACCCGTTATTCATATTCTTGATGACCACAAAGGGCCCTTCCCAAGGTGGGGATAACTTGTGCATGTCGGTCTGATCTTGGATAAGCCGGAGCACTAAGTCGCCTTCTTGAAAAGCTCTGGTTTTAACCCGGCAACTGTGATAATGCCGCAGGTCTTGCTGATAAATCGCCGAACGAGCTGCCGCTATGTCCCTTTTCTCATCTAACAGGTCCAATGCATCTTGGCGTGCTCTTTCATTGTCCGCTTCAACATAAGCTGCCACTTGGGGCGAGTCATGGCGAATATCACTTGGGAGAACTGCTTCTGCTCCATTAACCATGAAGAAGGGTGTATAACCCGTAGATCTATTGGGGGTGGTATTAATGCTCCATAACACGGAAGGCAACTCTTCCACCCAACAACCCGGCGTCCTCTGCAAAGGGACCATAAGCCGGGGCTTGATACCCTTTAGGATTTCTTGATTAGCTCTTTCAGCTTGACCATTAGACTGGGGGTGAGCCACCGATGACACATCAAGCCGGATGTGCTCACACTGACAGAACTCTTCCATGGCACCCTTGGAGAGATTCGTGCCATTATTTGTTATAATGCTGTGTGGAAAACCGAAGCGAAAAATCACCTTTTTCATGAATTGAACCACCGTGGATGCATCACACTTACTGACTGGCTCTGCCTCCACCCACTTGGTGAATTTATCAACCGCCACCAGAAGGTGGGTCTTCTTATCCTTGGACCTCTTAAAAGGCCCAACCATATCCAGCCCCCAAGTTGCATACGGTCAGGTTATTGGAATCATCCTCAATTCCTAGGCCAGAACATGGGCTCGGCGTGAAAACTTCTGACAGCCATCACCCTTCCTGACCAGATCCTCAGCGTCAGCATGAGCTGTTAACCAGTAAAAACCGTGTCGGAAAGACTTAGCCACCAGGGATTTTGAACTGGCATGATGACCGCAATCTCCTTTGTGGATTTCACGCTAAATCACACAGCCTTCTTCAGGAGAAACGCAACGCTGAAACGCCCCCGAGACACTGCAGTGATGTAACTCGCCATTGACAATAGTCATGGACTTGGACCGCCGGATTATCTGACTGGCCAGAACTTCGTCCTCAGGTAACTCGCCCTGGGTCATATACGCCAAGTAGGGCACTGTCCAATCAGGGATAGCATGAAGAACCACCACCAACTGAGCCTTCGGGTCGGGAACAGCCAGATCCTCCTCCGTTGGTATTTTGACCGACGGGTTATGCAGAACATCACGAAAGACATTGGGCGGCACCGGTTTATGCTAAGACCCGAGCCGGCTTAAAGCATCCGGCGCTTCATTCTTGCGCCGATCAATGTGCTCGACCTGGTAACCCTTGAAGTGACCAGAAATGACATCAACCTCACGCCGATAAGCCGCCATGAGTGGATCCTTGGAATCCCAAGTACCAGACACTTGCGGAGCCACTAAATCGGAGTCGCCAAAGCAACGTACCTGGATTAAGTTCATCTCCTTAGCCATCCAAAGACCATGGAGCAAGGCCTCATACTCAGCTGCATTGTTAGTACAGGGAAACATCAAGCGGAGAACATAACAAAATTTGTCACCACGAGGGGAAGTAAGAACCACTCCAGCCCCCGAGCCCTCCAATTGTCTGGATCCGTTGAAGTGAATAGTCTAGTACGTATTATCCGGTTTATCCTCTGGTGCCTGCAACTCTGTCCAATCACTGATGAAATCCACGAGCGCTTGAGACTTGATGGCCGTATGAGGCATATATTTTAAGCCATGAGGTCCAAGCTCGATAGCCCACTTAGCAACCCGGCCAGTTGCTTCCCTGTTGTGGATGATATCTCCCAAAGGAGCGGAACTGACCACGGTGATGGGATGGCCCTGAAAGTATTGCTTGAGCTTCCGCTCGCCATAAAAACTCCATACACCAGCTTCTGCCAATGTCGGTATCTCTGCTTTGACTCAATAAGTACCTCACTGATATAATACACCGTCCATTGAACCGTATACTCCTTACCGGCCTCCTTGCGCTCCACCACAATAGCCACACTAACATCTCGGGCGTTAGCAGCCACATATAACAGCAATGGTTCCTTATCAATGGGGGCAGCAAGAATAGGCGGCTCGGGTAACTGCTTCTTCAGATCCTCAAACAACGCATTAGCAGCATCACTCCAGACAAAGTTGTCTGTCTTTTTCATCATTTGATATAGAGGGATGGCCTTCTCTCCCAACCGGCTGATAAACCGGCTTAGCGCTGCAATACGTCCCGCCAAACGTTGAACATCATTGATACACGCCGGTTTAGCCAGGGACGTAATAGCCTTGATCTTCTCCGAATTAGCTTCAATGTCCCTGTTAGACACCAGAAAACCCAAGAGCTTGCCTGCCAGTACACCAAAGACACACTTGGCCGGATTAAGCATCATCTTATAAACCTTGAGATTATCAAAAGTTTCCTTCAGATCAGCTATTAACGTCTCTGCTTTCCTGGATTTCACCATGATATCACTGGGTAAGGACACCGCAAGATTGAACCCAAAGCTAAGCACTTCTCCCATGGCAAGAAAGATCAATCTAGTAGGCCAAACCAAACTGATAATTCGAAGAGACTTGCAAAGATAACTCAATCATACATAATAGAATTCAGAGGAGATTCAAATATTTCTCATAGATAAACTTGATCATAAACCCACAATTCATTGGATCTCGACAAACACACCGCAAAAAGAGTTACATCGAATAGATCTCCACAAGAGAGGGGGAGAACATGGTATTGAGATCCAAAAAGAGAGAAAAAGCCATCTAGCTAATAACTATGGACCCGAAGGTCTATGGTAAACTACTCACAACTCATTGGAGGGGCTATGGTGTTGATGTAGAAGCGCTCCATGGTCGATTCCCCCTCCGCCGGAGCACCAACGAAGGCTCCAAGATGGGATCCAAAAAGAGAGAAGAAGCCATCTAGCTAATAACTATGGACCTGAAGGTCTGTGGTAAACTACTCACAACTCATTGGAGGGGCTATGGTGTTGATGTAGAAGCGCTCCATGGTCGATTCCCCCTCCGGCGGAGCACCGACGAAGGCTCCAAGATGGGATCTCGCGGATACAGAAGGTTACGGCGGTGGAAATTGTTTTTCGTTGGCTCCCTGGATGTTTTCGGGTACGTGGGTATATATAGGAGGAAGAAGTACGTCGGTGGCCGCCCAAGGGGCCCACAAGACAAGGGGGCGCGCCCTATAGGGGTGGGCGCGCCGTCCACCCTCGTGGCTGCCTCAGATGCTTCTTGGCTTGCACTCCAAGTCCTCTGGATCACGTTCGTTCCAAAAATCATGATCTCGAAGGTTTCATTCCGTTTGTACTCCGTTTGATATTCCTTTTCTTCGAAATACTGAAATAGGCAAAAAAACAACAATACGGGCTGGGCCTCCGGTTAGTAGGTTAGTCCCAAAAATGATATAAATGTGTAAAATAAAGCCCATAAACATCCAAAAGGGGTAATATAATACCATGGAACAATAAAAAATTATAGATACGTTGGAGACGTATCAAGCATCCCCAAGCTTAATTCCTGCTCGTCCTCGAGTAGGTAAATGATAAAAACAGAATTTTTGATGTGGAATGCTACCTAGCATAATTCTCAATGTAATTTTCTTTATTGTGGCATGAATGTACAGATCCAAATGATTCAAAATAAAAGTTCATATTGACATAAGAAATAGTAGCACTTCAAGCATACTAATCAAAGCAATCATGTCTTCTCAAAATAACATGGCTAAAGAAAGTTCATCCCTACAAAATCATATAGTTAGGTTATGCTTCATTTTCGTCACACAAAAATGTTCCCCAAATTCTACACCCCCGATGACAAGCCAAGAAGTTGTTTCATACTTAAATAATCTCAAACTTTTTCAACTTTCACGCAATACATGAGCGTGAGCCATGGGTATAGCACTACGGGTGGAATAGAATTTGATGATGGGGATTGTGTGGAGAAGACAAAAAATGAGAAAGTCTCACATTGACGAGGATAATCAACGGGCTATGGAGATGCCCATCAATTGATGTCAACATGAGGAGTAGGGATTGCCATGCAACGGATGCACTAGAGCTATAAATGTATGAAAGCTCAACAAAATAAAACTAGTGGGCGTCATCCAACTTGCTTGCTCACGAAGACCTAGGGCATTTGAGGAAGCCCATCGTAGGAATATACAAGCCAAGTTCTATAATGAAAAATTCCCACTAGTATATGAAAGCGACAACATACGAGACTCGCTATATGAAGAACATGGTGCTACTTTGAAGCACAAGATATGAGACTAACTATATGAAGGACATGGTGTTACTTTGAAGCACAAGTGTGGAAAAAGAGATAATAACATTTCCCCCTTTTTTTATTTAATTTCTTTTTTTCCTTTTTTTCTTTTCTTTTTCTGGACCTTTTTTTTTCTGTTGGCCTTTCCTTTTTTTTGGGGGGGGGGGACAATGCTCTAATAATGATTATCATCACACTTTTATTGATTTACAACACATGAATTACAACTCAAAACTAGAACAAGATATGACTCTATATGAATGCCTCCGGCGGTGTACCGGGATGGTGCAATGAATCAAGAGTGACATGTATGAAAAACTATGCATGGTGGCTTTGCCACAAATACGAAGTCAACTACATGATCATGCAATGGCAATATGACAAAAGTAATGCGTGTCATGATGATAAACGGAACGGTGGAAAGTTGCATGGCAATATATCTCGGAATGGCTATGGAAATGCCATAATAGGTAGGTATGGTGGCTGTTTTGAGGAAGATATAAGGAGGTTTATGTGTGATAGAGCGTATCGTATCACGGGGTTTGGATGCACCGGCGAAGTTTGCACCAACTCTCAAGGTGAGAAAGGGCAATGCACGGTACCGAAGAGGCTAGCAAAGGCGGAAAGGTGAGAGTGCGTATAATCCATGGACTCAACATTAGTCAAAAGAACTCATATACTTATTGCAAAAATTTAGAAGTCATCAAAAATCAAGTACTACGCGCATGCTCCTAGGGGGGTAGATTGGTAGGAAAAGACCATCGCTCGTCCCCGACCGCCACTCATAAGGATGCACAAGCCAGGTACACTTCATGTTTCAAATTTGTTGCACAACTTTAACCATACGTGCATGCTACGGGACTTGCAAACTTCAACACAAGCATTATTTGAATTCATAATAACCCAACTAGCAGGACTTTGATATTATCACCTCCATATCTCAAAACAATTATCAAGCATCAAACTTATCTTAGTATTCAACGCACTCAAAAGAAAGTTTCACATATCTTGAACATCAAGTATATTAACATTAAGCAAATTACCATGCTATTAATGACTCTCAAAATAATCTAAGTGAAGCATGAGAGACCAATAGTTTCTTTAAAACAAATCCACCACCGTGCTCTAAAAGATCTAAGTGAAGCACTAGAGCAAAAATTATCACGCTCAAAAGATATAAGTGAAGCAGTATGAGCAAAACTATCAAGCTCAAAAGATATAAGTGAAGCACATAGAGTATTCTAACAAATTCCAATTCATGTATGGCTCTCTCAAAAGGTGTGTACAGCAAGAATGATTGTGGTTGACTAACAAGAAAAGACGCAAATAATACAAGATGCTCCAAGCAAAACACATATCATGTGGTGAATAAAAATATAGCTCCAAGTAAATTACCGATGGAAGTGGACGAAAGAGGGGATGCCTTCCGGGGCATCCCCAAGCTTTGACTTTTTGGTGTCCTTGGATTATCTTGGGGGTGCCATGGGAATCCCCCAGCTTAGGCTCTTTCCACTCCTTGTTCCATAATCCATCAAAAGAATTCACCCAAAACTTGAAAACTTCACAACACAAAACTCAACAGAAATCTCGTCAGCTCCGTTAGAGAAAGAAAACAAAGAACTACTTAAGGTACTGTAATGAACTCATTCTTTATTTATATTGGTGTTAAACCTACTGTATTCCAACTTCTCTATGGATTATAAACTATTTTACTAGCCATAGACTCATCAAAATAAGCAAACAACACCCGTAAAACAGAATCTGTCAAAAACAGAACAGTCTGTAGCAATCTGTAACTAACGCAAACTTATGGAACTCTAAAAATTCTACCAAAATAGGAAGTCCTGGACAATTTGTTTATTGAACAGCAGCAAAAGAATCAACACAAAAGCACGTTCCTATGATTTAACAAAATTATATTCGTGCGTGCAAAGTTTCTGTTTTTCAGCAGAATCAAATCAACTATCATCGTAGGTTATCCTATAGGTTCTACTTGGCACAAAAACTAATTAAAAGACAAAACCACATCCAAACAGAGTCTAGATGGATTATTTATTCCTAAATAGAAGCAAAAAAACACAAAATAAAATTGGGTTGCCTCCCAACAAGCGCTATCGTTTAACGCCCCTAGCTAGGCATAAAAGCAAGGATAGATCTAGGTAGTGCCGTAGTAATAGGATAGATCGGTGAAACTCATTTCATATTCTCTACGTTCGGCAGCAAGTTTTCTTTGAGGTAATAAAAAGTAATCAAAATGGCTAAATTTAATAGGGCAAAAATCCCCAAGATCAATTCTAGGAGGTATAGGTTCCTCCTTTGGCCCTTCATAATGCACAACCAATTCATCATTATAAGCGTTCTTTTGACAAAGCCTTATGAGTCTACACTCAAGAGAGTATCCTAACTCATTATTTCGAATAGCCAAATCATCATTAAGTTCAGAGATTCTATCAATTAAAATATTAGTTAGCACCTTTTTTCTAAGGTTTTCATTGAAAGCAACATAGTCAAGAGATTGTAAACGCATAATTTCTTCTTGATCAAAGAGGATAGATTCTATGGGAGGACGGCCGACGTCCACCCTATAATGCGCAATATATCTCGGAATGGCTATGGAAATGCCATAATAGGTAGGTATGGTGGCTGTTTTGAGGAAGATATAAGGAGGTTTATGTGTGATAGAGCGTATCGTATCACGGGGTTTGGATGCACCGGCAAAGTTTGCACCAACTCTCAAGGTGAGAAAGGGCAATGCACGGTACCGAAGAGGCTAGCAATGATGGAAAGGTAAAAGTGCGTATAATCCATGGACTCAACATTACTCAAAAGAACTCATATACTTATTGCAAAATTTTTGAAGTCATCAAAAACCAAGCACTACGCGCATGCTCCTAGAGGGATATATTGGTAGGAAAAGACCATCGCTCGTCCCCGACCGCCACTCATAAGGATGCACAGTCCAAGGACACTTCATGTTTCAAATTTGTTACACAACTTTAACCATATGTGCATGCTACGGAACTTGATAACTTCAACACAAGCATTCTTTAAATTCATAATCACCCAACTAGCATGATTTTAATATCACTACCTCCATATCTCAAAACAATTATCAAGTATCAAATTGATCATAGCATCCAATTCACTTCCTATGATAGTTTTTATTATACCCAACTTGGATGCCTATCATTCTAGGACCAATTTTATAACCATAGCAAATACCATGCTGTTCTAAGAGACTCTCAAAATAATATAAGTGAAGCATGAGAGACTAGCAATTTCTACAAAATTAAGCCACCGCCGTGCTCTAAAAGATATAAGTGAAGCACTAGAGCAAAAACTATCTAGCTCAAAAGATATAAGTGAAGCACATAGAGTATTCTAATAAATTCTAATCAAGTGGGCTTCTCCAAAAAGGTGTGTACAGCAAGGATGATTGTGTAAAAATAATAATCAAATACTAATATCATACACGACACTCCAAGCAAAACACATATCATGTGGCGAATAAAAATATAGCTCCAAGTAAAGTTACCAATGAACGAAGGCGAAAGAGGGGATGCCTTCCCGGGGCATCCCCAAGCTTAGGCTTTTGGCTATTCTTGAATATCTTGGGGTGCCATGGGAATCCCCAAGCTTAGGCTCTTGCCACTCCTTATTCCATAGTCCATCAAATCTTTACCCAAAACTTGAAAACTTCACAACACAAAACTCAACAGGAAATCTCATAAGCTCCGTTAGTGAAAGAAAACAAAACCACCACATAAGGTACTGTAATGAACTTATTCTTTATTTATTTTGGTGTTAAACCTACTGTATTTCAAGTTCTCTATGGTTCATACCACTTAATACTAGCCATAGATGCATCAAAATAAGCAAACAACACACGAAAAACAGAATCTGTCAAAAACAGAACAGTCTGTAGTAATCTGTAACAAACGCAAACTTCTGGAACTTTAAAAATTCTACAAAAATAGAAAGCCCTGGAAATTTGTCTATTGATCAGTAGCAAAAAGAATCAATGAAAAAGCACGTTTCTGTGATTTAACAAAACTAAATTCATGCGCGCAAAGTTTCTGTTTTTTAGCAGAATCAAATTAACTATCACCATAGGTTATCCTATAGGTTCTACTTGGCACAAACACTAATTAAAACATAAAAACACATCTAAACAGAAGGTAGATGAAAAATTTATTACTAAACATAAGCAAAAACAAAAAACACAAATTAAATTGGGTTGCCTCCCAACTAGCGCTATCGTTTAACGCCCTTAGCTAGGCATAAAAGGCGAGGCTAGATCTAAGTAGTGCCATCTTTGGCACTCAATTCCTCAATAGAGCACTTATAATCTTTAGGGGTTTCTCCTTTTTTAGAAATGATTAAGCCTTTAGGCAAAAATTCAAGAAATTCATTTGTAGCAAAAGGTTCCTTAATGATAGAGAGACAATTGGGATGAACGCTTATTGATTTGAGATCCGCGTCTCCCTTACTAGAAGATTCACCCTTATTTTTAGTAACATAAATAAACTTGGCAGTTTTGGTAGGAGGTTTCGGAGTGTTTTTCATGGAAGAAAACGCCGACCCTAAGTTGGTAATAATATTCTCAAGTTTACCGATTCTTGCAGAATCTTAATCTATCTTTTCATTAACTATAGGTTCTTTTCCTTTAAGATTTTTCAAAGTAACTCCAACCCTAGATCCATATTGGGTAATGTGATTATGAATCTTTTTATGCAAATTTTCAATCAACTCAACAGTGGCAACTTTGTTTTCAATAATTTCAAGCCGTTGAATCACATGTTCCAAAGTTAAAACAGTTCCATTAACCAAGAAAGGTGGTGGGCCAAACAAATCTAACATAGCATTATAAGCATCAAACTTATGGCTACTCAAGAAAGCCCCTCCGGTAATGGTATCAAGAACGCATCTATTCCAAGGAGTAATGCCTACATAAAAATTGCGAAGAAGAACGGAAGTAGAAAGCTTCCTAGTGGATCTATTTTGAGCATTGCAAATTCTATGCCAAGCATCTTTTAAATTTTCTCCCTCCCTATGCTTAGAATTAAGAATTTCATGTTCGGGAGTAATAACAAGGATAGGAGGACTAGCCATTATGACAAGGTAAACGATCTAACACACGAGCAAACAGAAAAAGGCAAGCGAAAAAGAGAGGAGAAGATTGGGAAAGAGAGGGCAAATAAAACGGCAAAGGTGAAGTGGGGGAGAGGAAAACGAGAGGCAAATGGCAAATAATGTAAATGCGAGGGAGATGAGTTTGTGATGGGTACTTGGTATGTCTTGTCTTGAGCGAAGACCTCCCCGGCAACGGCGCTAGAAATCCTTCTTGCTATGTCTTGAGCTTGCGTTGGTTTTCCTTGAAGAGGAAAGGGTGATGCAGCAATAGTAGCGTAAGTATTTCCCTCAGTTTTTGAGAACCAAGGTATCAATCCAGTAGGAGGCTCCTCAAAAGTCCCGCGCACCTACACAAACAAACAAAGAACTCGCAACCAACGCAATAAAGGGGTTGTCAATCCCTTCACGGCCACTTGCGAAAGTGAGATCTAATCGAGATAGTATGATAAGATAAATATATTTTTGGTATTTTATAATATAGATTGGAAAAGTAAAGATGCAAATAAAAGTAGATTGAAAGCTTATATGATAAAAGATAGACCCGGGGGCCATAGGTTTCATGAGTGGCTTCTCTCAAGATAGCATAAGTATTACAGTGGGTGAACAAATTACTGTCGAGCAATTGATAGAAAAGCGAATAATTATGAGATTATCTAGGCATGATCATGTATATAGGCATCACGTCCGCGACAAGTAGACCGACTCCTGCCTGCATCTACTACTATTACTCCACACATCGACCGCTATCCAGCATATGCATATAGAGTATTAAGTTCATAAGAACAGAGTAACGCATTAAGAAAGATGACATGATCTAGAGGGATAAACTCATGCAATATGATATAAACCCACATTTTTATCCTCGATGGCAACAATACAATACGTGCCTTGCAACCCCTGCTGTCACTGGGTAAGGACATCGCAAGATTGAACCCAAATCTAAGAACTTCTCCCATGGCAAGAAAGATCAATCTAGTAGGCCAAACCAAACTGATAATTCGAAGAGACTTGCAAAGATAACTCAATCATACATAAAAGAATTCATAGGAGATTCAAATATTTCTCATAGATAAACTTGATCATAAACCCACAATTCATCGGATCTCGACAAACACACCGCAAAAAGAGTTACATTGAATAGATCTCCACAAGAGAGGGGGAGAACATTGTTTTGAGATCCAAAAAGAGAGAAGAAGCCATCTAGCTAATAACTATGGACCCGAAGGTCTATGGTAAACTACTCACAACTCATCGGAGGGGCTATGGTGTTGATGCAGAAGCCCTCCGTGGTCGATTCCTCCTCCGGCGGAGCACCGACGAAGGCTCCAAGATGGGATATCACGGATACAGAAGGTTACAGCGGTGGAAATTGTTTTTCATTGGCTCCCTGGATGTTTTCGGGGTACATGGGTATATATAGGGGGAAGAAGTATGTCGGTGGCTGAGGGAGTCCTGGACTAGGGGGTGTCCTGATAGCCGAACTATCATCATCGGCCGGACTCCAAGACTATGAAGATACAAGATTGAAGACTTCGTCCCGTGTCCGGATGGGACTTTCCTTGGCGTGGAAGGCAAGCTTGGCAATACGTATATGTAGATCTCCTACCATTGTAACCGACTCTGTGTAACCCTAGCCCCCTCTGGTGTCTATATAAACCGGAGGGTTTTAGTCCGTAGGACACAACAACAATCATACCATAGGCTAGCTTCTAGGGTTTAGCCTCCTTGATCTCGTGGTAGATCCACTCTTGTACTACCCATATCATCAATATCAATCAAGCAGGAGTAGGGTTTTACCTCCGTCGAGAGGGCCCGAACCTGGGTAAAAACATCGTGTCCCTTGTCTCCTGTTACCATCCGCCTAGACGCACAGTTCGGGACCCCCTACCCGAGATACGCTGGTTTTGACACCGACATTGGTGCTTTCATTGAGAGTTCCTCTGTGCCGTCGCATATAGGCCCGATGGCTCCTTCGATCATCACCAACGACGCAGTCCAGGGTGAGACTTTTCTCCCCAGACAGATCTTCGTATTCGGCGGCTTTGCACTGCGGGCCAATTCGCTTGGCCATTTGGAGCAGATCGAAAGCTACACCCCTGGCCATCAGGTTAGAGTTGGAAGTCTAAACTTCACGGCTGACATCCGCGGAGACTTGATCTTCGATGGATTCGAGCCACAGCCGAGCGCGCCGCACTGTCATGATGGGCACGATTTAGCTCTGCTACCGGATAGTGTCCTGGAGGCCGCACACGAGTCCGCTCCGATCCCTAATTCGGAGCCGACTGCGCGGATCGAGGATGGGTGGCTAGACACCGCCTCGGGGGCTGCAACCTCTACGACGATGGAGCCGAATACTGACCTTGTCCCTTGTGAAGCTCGTGACTCCGAGGTGCCGGACTCCTCGCCGGACTCCGAACCTCCCGCGACCCCTCCAATCGAATCCGATTGGGCGCCGATCATGGAGTTCACCGCTGCGGACATCTTTCAACACTCGCCTTTCGGCGACATCCTGAATTCACTAAAATATCTCTCGTTATCAAGAGAGCCCTGGCCGGACTGCGGTCAGGACGGTTGGGATGCGGACGACGAAGAAATTCAAACCCCACCCACCACCCACTTAGTAGCCACTGTGGACGATCCAACCGACATGCTAGACTTCGACTCCGAAGACATCGACGGTATGGACGACGATGCCGGAGACGACCAAGAACCAGCGCCTACTGGGCACTGGAAAGCCACCTCGTCATATGACATATACATGGTGGATATCCCAAAGGATGGGAATGGCGAAGGAACAGCGGAGGAAGACCCCTCCAAGAAACAGCCCAAGCGCCGGCGTCAGCGGCGCCGCTCCAAATCCCGCCACAACAAGAATGGAGATTCCGGCACTGGAGATAATAACACCCCAGAGAGTGCCAAAGACAACCCCCTCCAGCAAGATTCAGCACAGGAGGACGGAGAAGCCAGCCCTCATGAGAGAGCGGCAGACGAAGAGGTAGAGGATGATAATTACATGCCTCCCTCTGGAGACGAGGCAAGCCTCGACGACGACGAATTCGTCGTGCCTGAGGATCCCGTCGAACAAGAGCGTTTTAAACGCAGGCTTATGGCCACGGCGAATAGCCTCAAGAAAAAGCAGCAACAGCTTAGAGCTGATCAAGATCTGCTAGCCGACAGATGGACTGAAGTCCTTGCGGCCGAAGAGCATGAACTCGAACGCCCCTCCAAAAGCTACCCCAAACGCAAGCTGCTCCCCCGATTAGAGGAGGAGGCATATAAACCTGCATCACCAGCGCACAATACGGCTGACCGACCACCTCGTGGCCGCGACAGAGAGGCCTCTAGGCCCTCCACTAGAACCGTACCCTGGCACCGCTCGAAAAGTACGAAGCCACGGGGGAATGCGCCAGACTTGCGAGACATATTGGAGGATAAGGCAAGACAATCAAGATCGATCTACGGATCGCGTGGGCGCCCCATGATGCGCGACGACGACCGTCGCGCCGGATACAGCAACTCCGTCCGGGCCGAACACAGTAGACAAAGCTCGCTTGAGCTACGTCGTGATATAGCCCAATATAGAGGCGCCGCACACCCACTATGCTTCACAGATGAAGTAATGGATCATCAAATCCCCGAAGGGTTTAAACCCGTGAATATTGAATCCTACGATGGCACAACAGACCCCGCGGTTTGGATCGAAGACTATCTCCTTCATATCCACATGGCCTGCGGCGATGATCTTCACGCCATCAAATACCTCCCACTCAAGCTTAAAGGACCAGCTCGGCATTGGCTTAACAGCTTGCCAGCAGAATCAATTGGGTGTTGGGAGGACCTGGAAGCCACATTCCTTGATAACTTCCAGGGCACGTATGTGCGACCACCAGACGCCGATGACCTAAGCCACATAATTCAGCAGCCAGACGAATCGGCCAGACAATTCTGGACACGGTTCTTAACAAAGAAAAATCAAATCGTCGACTGTCCGGATGCAGAGGCCCTCGCAGCCTTCAAACATAACATCCGCGGCGAGTGGCTTGCCCGACACCTAGGACAGGAAAAGCCAAAATCCATGGCAGCCCTCACATCACTCATGACCCGCTTCTGCGCGGGAGAGGACAGCTGGCTAGCCCGCAGTAACAACCTCAGCAAAAATTCTGGCAGTCCGGATACCAAGGACCACAATGGCAGGTCGCGTCGCAACAAGAACAAACGCCGCGTTAACGGCGATAACACTGAGGATACGGCAGTCAACGTCGGATTCAGAGGCTCCAAACCCGGTCAGCGGAAAAAGCCATTCAAAAGAACTATGCCGGGTCCATCCAATTTGGACCGAATACTCGACCGCTCGTGCCAGATACACGGCACCCCCGGAAAGCCAGCTAATCACACCAACATGGACTGTTGGGTATTCAAGCAGGCAGGCAAGCTAATTGCCGAAAACAATGACAAGGGGCTGCACAGCGATGACGAGGAAGAGACCCGACCGCCGAACAATAGAGGACAAAAGGGTTTCCCCCCACAAGTGCGGACGGTGAACATGATATACGCAACCCACATACCCAAGAGGGAGCGGAAGCGTGCACTCAGGGACGTATACGCGATGGAGCCAGTCGCCCCGAAGTTCAACCCATGGTCCTCCTGCCCGATCACTTTTGATCGAAGGGACCACCCCACCAGTATCCGCCATGGCGGATTCGCCGCATTGGTTTTAGACCCAATTGTCGACGGATTTCACCTCACCAGAGTCCTGATGGACGGCGGCAACAGCCTGAACCTGCTTTATCAGGATACAGTGTGCAAGATGGGCATAGACCCCTCAAGAATTAAACCCATGAAGACGACCTTCAAAGGCGTCATACCAGGTGTGGAGGCCAATTGTACAGGCTCAGTCACACTTGAAGTGGTCTTCGGATCCCCGGATAACTTCCGAAGCGAGGAGTTAATCTTCGACATAGTTCCGTTTCGCAGCGGCTATCATGCTCTGCTCGGACGGACCGCGTTTGCAAAGTTCAACGCAGTGCCGCACTACGCATACCTCAAGCTCAAGATGCCAGGCCCTCGAGGAGTCATCACGGTCAACAGAAACACTGAATGCTCCCTCGGAACGGAGGAACACACAGCGGCTCTCGCGGCAGAAGTACAAAGCAGCCTCTTAAGGCAATGCTCGAGTCCGGCCGTTAAGCGACCGGACACGGCTAAACGCGCCCGGAGTAACATACAATAAGACCACCTGGCACGTTCCGAGCACGCGTAGCAATGCGGCCCCAACCCCAGCCCTTGCAAAATTGCAAGAACGGTCCTTCACGTACATCATTACGCTCTGGAGATACCATGGGCATAGGGGGAGGGGCACGACCACGACATGCCCAGAGTGCGGCTCAACCACACCAGGGGCTCCCAAGTGTGTCATCTTTTTTCCTTTTTTTCTTATCAACAGGACTCCATTTACCAGAGGCCCTGTCCGGCAGTAGACCTACCGAACTCACGGTGCAACAGCCAGGGAAGGAGAAAAGCTACGACGAGTATCCAGGTGGTCTCCATTTCGAGCATTATACCTGTTTTATACACCATTCCACAGCCTACCCCTGGAGGGGGACATGTTTAATAATCCCATCCCTTGCTTACCGCACTATTTGCATCGTTCTGCATTCATGGCAGTATTTCTTGAATAAACAATGCATCGCTTTTTTGCTTATAATTGCATTCCTTTCTTATACATATGTTCATTTATGACATGTTGCATCCGTACACTCTGGTACGGCTAAATACACCAGGGGCTTAAGTTCCCCACATTATGGTGTGATAAGTCCGAACACTTTCACAAGTGCGGCACCCCGAACTTATAGCAGTATATGCATCGGCTCCGAATCATGTCTTGGGTCAATAGGTGGGTTTGCCCGGCTCCCATGTTTTGGTACCTTACGTTCCGTTGTATCGGCTAAGGTAGCACTGGGAGAACCACTGCGATTGCGCCCCAGTTGAGCTGGGCGAGCGCCTCAGTGGAGAAAGCTAAAACTGACCGTCATCATAAGGCGAGAGCTGGTCGCTGTTCGAGAGGTTTATTTGAGTCCCTAAAGACTTATGCCGCTTAGAGCGAGGAACCGGCTTTGTCCGGCCCAGGCGTGGAGAGCGCCCTGAACTCGGTCTTCCGAACACTAGGGGCTTCGCCGAAATTTAAAATTATAGAATTCTATGGCTAAGTGAGAGTGTTCAAGCATTATAAGTCTGGTTGCCTCATTCGCCGTGTTGAGCGCCTCCCTAGATGGACCCAAAAATGGGAAAAAGAGCGCTCAAGTTTATCCCAAACACCCCAGCACTCGTGGCATGGGGGCTGAAGCCGACGATTTGCCATCTCTCAGATTTGATAAATGGCCGCACGGAAGGTAATATTTTAAATTAATAAGTGTTGCTTAGCACATATGAACAAAGTTTTCAACGCACAGGATAACACAATGCGAGTCTACTCAAATATTACATCTTTGGAGCACTCACCCGCAATCATGCGGGCACCCTTCAGGACACTCTTATAATACATTCCGGGCGTGCGATACTCCTTGCCCGTCGGCGGCGCGTCCGTCACAAGCTTCTCAGTGTCCATCCTGCCCCAGTGCACCTTTGCACGGGCAAGGGCCCGACGGGCACCTTCAATGCAGGCGGAGTGCTTGACGACTTCAACCCAGGGACACGCATCCACTAGCCGCCACACCAGGCCGAAGTAACTCCCAGGCATGGCCTCCTTGGGCCACAGCCGAACTATGAGGCCCTTCATGGCCTGTTCGGCCACCTTGTGGAGCTCGACAGCTGCTTCAGCTGGTCGCTAAGGGGCACCGGATGTCCGGCCTCAGCATACTGAGACCAGAAGACCTTCTCCGTCGAGCTCCCCTCCTCGGCCCGATAGAAAGCGGCAGCGTCGGACACGTTGCAGGGCAGATCTACGAACGCTCCTGGAGAGCTCCGAATTCGGGTAAGTAATAGGTAATTCACATTCACATGCTTGCTTTGCATGAAAAATGCCTTACCCGCCGCTATTTTCTTCAATGCCTTGATTTCCTGGAGGGCCTTGTGGGCTTCGGCCTTAGCGGCTTTGGCACTCTCAAGAGCTGACGCAAGCTCGGACTCTCGAGTCTTCGAGTCACGCTCCAAACCCTCGTGCTTTTCCACGAGAGCCTGGAGCTCTTGTTGTACCTCCGCCACCCGCCCCTCCTGCTTCTCTCGCTCGGCTCATTCCGCGGCCGCATTGCGTTCGGCCACGGACACCGCCTCCTTCAGGGTTGCCACCTCATTCACAGCCCCTGAAGTACCCACGTTATCCTTGTTATTTCTCTTGCAACCAAATCCTTTTCTATAAGGTACAACTTTAAATACGGTGTTACTCACCCTCCTTGTCCTCGAGCTGCTTCTTGGCACGGCCGAGCTCGCTCTCGGACCACTCGAGGCTCTGCTTCAAAGCATTGACCTCCGCAGTCAGTGCGGCAGAGGTCAGCAGCGCAGCCTGCAATCCCATATTGACATATTTTTTAGACTCCTGCGTATATCTTTTTAGATCCTCAGTCCGGCTTTTCTTTCCGAACACCGAACCGAGCATCAGGGGCTACTGTCTATGCGGTATTATATTACACATATTAAAATTCTTACCTCAAAGCCTGTTAGAAGGCTGCTGCAGGCTTCGGTCAGCCCGCTCTTGGCGAGCTGGACCTTCTGAATCACCGCACTCATGACAGTGCGGTGTTCTTCTTCGATGGAAGCGCCGTTGAGCGCCTCCTGCAAGTTATCCGGCGCCTCCGGTTGGACGGAGGCCGCCGGTGTCACAGTCTTGCCCTTATTACGAAGGGGCCGCTCGCCGGACTACGGAACCACTGCAGGTTCCGGTGCGGAGTCCGGTGCAAAGTCCGGGAGGTTGCCCTGCGGCACCTCCGGGGCCTCCACCTCCTGGCGGGTCCCTTCCTGGGATCCCACCTCGACGTCGTCAGCGTCACGGGGGGTGGAGGCGGTCGGAAGAGAATCCATATCCGACGTACCCAAGGACCCGCTCGACGAAGCGGGAAGATCGTCCTTGGGCGGACTACAGGTTGTATGCGGCATTAAAAAGACACCGTGTGGCAAAAAGAAAAATTATAAATCATCTAGGAGTACGGATACTTACGATCTCGCCAGGGGCTTGGCCCTTGAGGGCCACTCCTAGTTGCCATCGCCAACGTTGGCGGAATAGTCCGGGGGAAGGGTCCTTCCCTTCTTGGACCCTTCGGCCTCCCTCGTTGGGGAGGCCTTCCTCTTCTTCTCTCCCCTCGCCAGGGGAGATGCCTCTTTCTTCTCCTCCTCGTCCTCGTGGGAGGAGTCCGCCTCGTAGTCATCGGACGATGAGTCCGATTCCACCTAACACCGGGAACTCCTTCGGGTTCCCGTGGCCTTCTTCTTGGCCTTCTTCTCCGGCACTACGTAAAGTGCCAAGACCAGCAGCCCTGTCAAACGGGCATCCGCTGGATCCTCTGGAAGGGGAGCCGGCCAGTTAACCTATCCGGACGTCTTCTGCCAGGCCTGTTAAAGGTATTGGGAGTTTAGATCCCGCATAGAGTCAAACTATGAAAAGCAAGTGTCCCATAAAGGATAACATAGCTTACCTCACCAGCCGGTGCTGCGTGCTGAATCCGCGATCTTCTGTAGCGGATGCGGGAGCGTCGGCACCCTTGAACAGCACCCTCCAGGTAGCTTGATATGTAGTGTCGAAGAGCCCGCTCAAGGTCCGGTGCTGTGCCGGATCAAACTCCCACAAATTGAAGTCCCGTTGCTGGCAGGGGAGAATCCGGCGGACGAGCATGACCTGGACCACGTTGACAAGCTTGAGCTTCTTGTTCACCAGGGTCCGGAGACAGGACTGGAGTCCGATCAGCTCTTCTGAACTACCCCATAGCAAGCCCTTCTCTTTCCAGGAGGTGAACTGCATGGGGATGCCAGATCTGAATTCGGGGGCCGCTGCCCATTTAGGGTCACGCGGCTCGGTGATGTAGAACCACCCCGATTGCCACCCTTTGATGGATTCCACGAAGGCACCCTCAAGCCAAGTGACGTTGGGCATTTTACCCACCATGGCGCCTCCGCACTCCGCTTGGCTGCCCTTCACAACCTTCGGCTTGACATTGAAGGTCTTTAGCCACAAGCCGAAGTGGGGCTGGATGCAGAGGAAGGCCTCGCACACGACGATAAACGCCGAGATATTGAGGATGAAATTTGGGGCCAGATCGTGGAAATCCAGGCCGTAGTAGTACATGAGCCCCCGGACAAAGGGGTGGAGTGAGAAGCCCAGTCCACAGAGGAAATGGGGAAGGAATACCACCCTCTCATGGGACCTGGGGGTGGGGATGAGCTGCCCTCGTCGGGGAGCCGATGCGCGATGTCGCTGGACAGATATCCGGCGCTGCGCAGCTTCTCTATGTGCCCCTCCGTAACGGAGGAGGCCATCCACTTGCCTCCCACTCCGGACATGGCTGGAGAAGGTCGAGGTGAGATGTGCGGACTTGGGCGTTGGAGCTCGAGTGCGCGGAGATGGATAAGCAAAGGAGGAAGAAGGCGTAGGTAAAAAGGGTGGATCCTTATCCCCTTATATATGGGCGGACAAAAACTATGCGTCCCCACCGGCCTGGTAAAACTCGCTTATCTCCCAAGCGCCACAATCAATGGTGCGGTTGGGTTACCCACGTCCGTATTGATGAGGATCCCGGAATAATGGGAACACGATCTCTGCTTCGATAAGACGTGCCAAGGAAACCGCTTTGCTAAACGCGCTGAGGTGGTATAATAAAAACAATTCGAGTAAAGGCTTGGTAGTGGTGTGACGTCACGCCACAAAATACGTCAGCAGATTGAATTTGTGTAAATATTATTCCCTCTACGGTGGTATGTGGAATTTATTTTACAGAGCTGGACACTATCCTGGTGTTCACAATCTTCTATGAATTATTCGGAGGAGGAACCCTCCTTGCAATGCCGAAGACAATATGCGCGCCGGACTCGTCGTCATTGAAGCTTGGTTCAGGGGCTACTGAGGGAGTCCTGGACTAGGGGGTGTTCGGATAGCCGAACTATCATCATCGACCGGGCTCCAAGACTATGAAGATACAAGATTGAAGACTTCGTCCCATGTCCGGATGGGACTTTCCTTGGCGTGGAAGGCAAGCTTGGCAATACGGATATGTAGATCTCCTACCATTATAACCGACTCTGTGTAACCCTAGCCCCCTCCGGTGTCTATATAAACCGGAGGGTTTTAGTCCGTAGGACACAACAACAATCATACCATAGGCTAGCTTCTAGGGTTTAGCCTCCTTGATCTCGTGGTAGATCCACTCTTGTACTACCCATATCATCAATATCAATCAAGCAGGAGTAGGGTTTTACCTCCGTCGAGAGGGCCCGAACCTAGGTAAAAACATCGTGTCCCTTGTCTCCTGTTACCATCCGCCTAGACGCACAGTTCGGGACCCCCTACACGAGATCCGCCGGTTTTGACACTGATAGTGGCTGCCCCAGGGGCCCACGAGACAGGGGGCGCGCCCTATAGGGGTGGGCGTGCTGTCCACCCTCGTGGCCGCCTCGGCTGCTTCTTGGCTTGCACTCCGAGTCCTCTGGATCATGTTCGTTCCAAAAATCACGCTCCCGAAGGTTTCATTCCGTTTGGACTCCGTTTGATATTCCTTTTTCTTCGAAATACTGAAATAGGCAAAAAAATAGCAATACGGGATGGGCCTCCAGTTAGTAGGTTAGTCCCAAAAATGATATAAATGTGTAAAATAAAGCCCATAAACATCCAAAAGTGGTAATATAATAGCATGGAACAATCAAAAATTATAGATACGTTGGAGACGTATCAATACGTCTCCAACGTATCTACTTTTCCAAACTCTTTTGCCCTTGTTTTGGACTCTAATTTGCATGATTTGAATGGAACTAACCCGGACTGACGCTACTTTCAGCAGAACTGCCATGGTGTTATTTTTGTGCAGAAATAAAAGTTCACAGAATGACCTGAAACTTCATGAAGATAACTTTTGGAACTAATAAAAAAATATTGGCGAAAGAATCAGCCGATGGAGGCCCACACCCTGGCCACGAGGGTGGGGGGCGCCTTACCCCCCTGGGCGCGCCCTCCTACCTCGTGGGCCCCCTGGACCTCCACCGACCTCAACTCCAACTCCATATATTCATGTTTTGGGAGAATAAAATTAGAGAGAAGGATTCATCGCGTTTTACGATACAGAGCCGCCGCCAAGCCCTGTTCTTCCTCGGGAGGGCTGATCTGGAGTCTGTTCGGGGCTCCGGAGAGGGGAATCCGTGATAACCCACAAGTATAGGGGATCACAACAGTTTTCAAGGGTAGAGTATTCAACCCAAATTTGTTGATTCGACACAAGGGGAACCAAAGAATATTCTCAAGTATTAGCAGCTGAGTTGTCAATTCAACCACACCTGGAAACTTAGTATCTGCAGCAAAGTGTTTAGTAGCAAAGTAATATGATAGTGGTGGTAACGGTAACAAAAGTAAAGACAACAAAAGTAATGTTTTTGGTATTTTGTAGTGATTGTAACAGTAGCAACGGAAAAGTAAATAAGCGAGAACCAGTATATGGAAAACTCGTAGGCACCGGATTAGTGATGGATAATTATGCCGGATGCGGTTCGTCATGTAATAGTCATAACATAGGGTGACACAGAACTAGCTCCAATTCATCAATGTAATGTAGGCATGTATTCCGTATATAGTCATACGTGCCTATGGAAAAGAACTTGCATGACATCTTTTGTCCTACCCTCCCGTGGCAGCGGGGTCCTATTGGAAACTAAGGGATATTAAGGCCTCCTTTTAATAGAGAACCGGAACAAAGCATTAGCACATAGTGAATACATGAACTCCTCAAACTATGGTCATCACCGGGAGTGGTCCCGATTATTGTCACTTCGGGGTTGCCGGATTATAACACATAGTAGGTGACTATAGACTTGCAAGATAGGATCAAGAACACACATATATTCATGAAAACATAATAGGTTTAGATCTGAAATCATGGCACTCGGGCCCTAGTGACAAGCATTAAGCATAGAAAAGTCATAGCAACATCAATCTCAGAACATAGTGGATACTAGCGATCAAACCCTAACAAAACTAACTCGATTACATGATAAATCTCATCCAACCCATCACCGTCCAGCAAGCCTATGATGGAATTACTCACGCATGGCGGTGAGCATCATGAAATTGGTGATGGAGTGTGGTTGATGATGATGACAACGACGAATCCCCCTCCCCGGAGCCCCGAACGGACTCCAGATCAGCCCTCCCGAGAGAGATTAGGGCTTGGAGGTGGCTCCGTATCGTAAAACGCGATGATTTCTTCTCTCTGATTTTTTTCTCCCCGAAAGCCAATATATGGAGTTGGAGTTGGCATCGAAGGGCCACCAGGGGGCCTACGAGGTAGGGGGGCACGCCCAGGGGGGCGCCCCCACCCTCATGAGCAGGGTGTGGGACCCCTGGTCTTCATCTTTGGCGAGGATTTTTTATTGATTTTTCTAAGGTGTTCCGTGGAGTTTCAGGTCATTCCGAGAACTTTTATTTTCTGCACATAAAACAACACCATGGCAATTCTGCTGAAAATAGCGTCAGTCTGGGTTAGTTCCATTCAAATCATACAAGTTAGAGTCCAAAACAAGGGCAAAAGTGTTTGGAAAAGTAGATACGACGGAGACGTATCAACTCCTCAAGCAATTCAGTTGACAAACTGAAAGAGAAAAAGAAAAACTTTTACAAACTCTATTTACTCTTGTTGTTGTAAACATGAAAAGCCAGCATTCAAGTTTCAGCAAATACTATGAACTAACCATATTAACAATAGCACATAGGTCTCACAATTACTCATATCAATAGCATAATCAGCTAGTGAGCTATAATAATAAAACTCGGATGACAACACTTTCTCAAAATAATCATAATATGATATAACAAAATGGTATCTCGCTAGCCCTTTCTGAGACCGCAAAACATAAATGCAGAGCACCTTTAAAGATCAAGGACTGACTAAACATTGTAATTCATGGTAAAAGAGATCCAGTCAAGTCATACCCAATATAAACCAATTATAATGAATGCAAACAACAGTGTGCTCTCCAGCGGGTGCTTTTAATAAGAAGGATGATGACTCAACATAAAAGTAAATGGATAGGCCCTTCATAGAGGGAAGCAGGGATTTGCGGAGGTGCCAGAGCTCGGTTTTGAAATAGAGATAAATTATATTTTGAGCGGCATACTTTCATTGTCAACATAACAACTAAGAGACGACGATATCTTCCATGCTAAATAAATTATTGGCGGTTCCCAAACAGAATGGTAAAGTTTATACTCCCCCTCCTCCACAAGCATCAATCCATGGCTTGCTCGAAACAACGAGTGCCTCCAACATTCAACGGGTCCCTGGGGGAGTTTTGTTTGCAATTATTTTGATTTAGTTTGCATAAAGCATGGGACTGGGCATCCCGGAGACCAGCCATTTTCTCGTGAATGAGGAGCGGAGTCCACTCCTCTTGAGAATAACCCGCCTAACACGGAAGATAAGGGCAGCTCTAGTTGACATATGAGCTATTCAAGCATGCAAAATAGAATGTTTATTTGAAGGTTTAGAGTTTGGCACATACAAATTTACTTGGAACGGCAGGTAGATACCGCATATAGGTAGGTATAGTGGACTCATACGGAATAACTTTGGGGTTTAAGGAGTTGGATGCACAAGCAACATTCCCGCTTAGTACAGGTGAAGGCTAGCAAAATACTGGGAAGCGACCAACTGAGAGAGCGACAATAGTCGTAAACATGCATTAAAATTAATTTACACCAAATACAAGCATGAGTAGGATATAATCTACCATGAACATAAATATCATGAAGGCTATGTTGATTTGATTCAACTACATGCATGAACATGTGCCAAGTCTAGTCACTTAATACATTCAAAGGAGGATACCATCCCATCATACCACATCATAATCATTCTAATAGCATGTTGGCATGCAAGGTAAACCATTATAGCTCATAGCTAATGAAGCATGGCACAAGCAACTATAATCTCTAAATGTCATTGCAAATATGTTTACTTCATAATAGCTAACTCAGGAACGATGAATCATCATATTTACAAAAACAAGAGAGGTCGAGTTCATACCAGCTTTTCTCATCCCAATAATTTGTATTTGAGCTCCCCTTCGCGACACTTAACAAGAAAGTCATGTGCTATCATACTCTTATAATCTAAATAAGCACGGGGCAGCACTGTTTCTTCTTTCTCCTCAGGCCTAATAGGTATTTCAAAATGTTCAGCTAGGCATGAAGCATAAATGCCTCCAAAGATGGGGCCCTTAGTACGGTTCAGACTTAACCGTTTAGCAACAATTCCACCCATACTAACAGAGTTATTGCGGTATAAACCATGGAACAAAATAATAATATCAGGAATACTAAGGTTCCCACAGTTCCCACGTCCAATCAAGCAACGACTAGCAAATAAGGCAAAGTAGCGTAAAACAGGAAAATGTATGCTAGTGATCCTTGCATCAGAAACCTTCCTGGTTTCTCCCACAGTGATAGTATTAATAAAAGCTTCTACTTCGTTATGGTGGGGTTCATCTAAGGTGCCCTCAAAGGGTATTCTGCAAACCTCATAAAATTCAGATAATGTCATCTCTTTAACAACGTCATATAAATGAAACTCTACTGTTGGAGGTGATTTCTTAGGGAAAAAGTAGAAGTTTTGCACAAAAGTATTTGTGAGTAAGAGATACTGATGACGTAGGTCGCGGAGGATGTCGGTGAGGCCAGCATTCTCAATCAACAAATAGAAATCCTCATAAATCCCGGTTCTCCTCAAGAAGTCATCGGAAGGCCATTCACACGGCCGGACCTCCGCGGTGCGAGGCAAATTAAATTTGGGCTTCTGTTCTTCTTCCTTTTGTTTTTTCCTTCGAGCTTTGGCTCGACGAGCCCCTCAAAAGTCTCTTCATTATTTTCTGAAATAATCTGAAATTTTTAGTAACTTCAAATAAAAGTGAACCAACTTCAATAAAATTTATAGCAACAACTCCCACAAGTGCCTAGAGCCTATATAAAGCATTGGAACTACTTGGAACCATATAAATTTGACATGCAAGCTCAAGAACATGGTCACCTATGCAGCACAAATTTGCAATGAATAAACCACTAGAACAAAAACTAATTGGACCAATGGAGGAGTCACATACCAAGGAACAATCTCCCCAAGCAGTTTTGCGAGAGGTGATTTGAGCAAGGAGATCGAAAATCACAGCAATGGGGGTTGGAACTCGTGCTTGAGTTGGTTTTTCGTGTTTGTGTGAGGCAGATGAAGAAGATGGGTGCAGGGATAAGTGGAGGAGGGCCACCATGGGCCCACGAGGCAGGGGGCGCACCCAGGGGGGTAGGGCGCGCCCTCCACCCTCGTGGCCAGGTGGCAGCTCCCCCCGCGGTAATTTTTGCACAGTAAATCCTCAAATATTCCCGAAAAAATCATATTAAATTGGCATGGCATTCCGAGGACTTTTATTTTTGGGATATTTTTATTTTGCACGAATAAGTCAGGAAACAGACAGAAAAATACTATTTTACTTTATTTCTACTAAATAAGAGAAAATATAGAGGGTACAGAAGGTTGTGCTTCTATTTTCATCCATCTCGTGATCATCAAAATGAACCCACTAACAAGGTTGATCAAGTCTTGTTAACAAACTCATTCCGAATAATCACGGAACCGGAGAAATATCGAATAACACTAAGTTACCTCAACGGGGATATGAAAATCCCCAACAATAAGAATATCATACTTTTTCTTGACAGTAGGGAGAGGAAATTCAAAACCTCCAAATATAATCGATGGAATTTTTCCAATAGAGTTGATGCTATAAACTTGAGGTTGTTTCCTCAGAAAATGTACCGTGTGCTCATTACCATTAACATGAAAAGTGACATTGCCTTTGTTGCAATCAATAACAGCCCCAGCAGTATTAAGGAAAGGTCTTCCAAGAATAATAGCCATACTATCATCCTCGGGCATATCAAGAATAACAAAGTCCGTTAAAATAGTGACGTTCACAACTACAACAGGCACATCCTCACAAATACCGATAGGTATAGCAGTTGATTTATCAGCCATTTGCAAACATATTTCAGTAGGTGTCAACTTATTCAAGTCAAGTCTACGATATAAAGAGAGAGGCATAACACTAACACCGGCTTCAAGATCACATAAAGCAGTTTTAACATAATTTCTCTTAATGGAGCATGGTATAGTAGGTACTCCTGGATATCCAAGTTTCTTTGGTATTCCACCCTTAAAAGTATAATTAGCAAGCATGGTGGAAATTTCAGCTTCCGGTATCTTTCTTTTATTAGTAATGATATCCTTCATATACTTAGCATAAGGATTTGGTTTGAGCACATTAGTTAATCGCATACGCAAAAAGATGGGTCTAATCATTTTAGCAAAACGCTCAAAATCCTCATCATCCTTTTTCTTGGATGGTTTCGGAGGAAAAGGCATGGGTTTATAAACCCATGGTTCCCTTTCTTTACCATGTTTCCTAGCAACAAAGTCTCTTTTATCACAACGTTGATTCTTTGATTGTGGGTTATCAAGATCAACATCATGTTAAACTTCTACATCATTATCATTACTAGGTTGAGCATCAACATGAACATTATCATTAACATTATCACTAGGTTCATGTTCATCACCTGATTGTGTTTCAGCATCAGAAATAGAAATATCATTTGGATTCTCAGGTGGTTCAGCAATAGGTTCACTAGAAGTTTGCAAAGTCCTATCATTTTTCTTTTTCTTCCTCTTAAAAGAACTAGGCACATCAATATTATTTCTCTGAGAATCTTGCTCGATTCTCTTAGGTGGCCTTCAGGATACAAAGGTTCCTGAGTCATTCTACCAGTTCTAGTAGCCACTCTAACAGCATAATCATTTTTCTTACTATTCATTTCATCAAGCACTTCTTTCTGAGCTTTAAGTACTTGTTCTACTTGAGTGGTAACCATAGAAGCATGTTTACTAACAAGTTTAAGTTCACCTCTAATATCAGCCATATAATCACCCAAGCGTTTAATCATAAAGGTATTTTGTTTTAATTGTCTACAAAATAAGCATTAAAGTCATCTTGTTTAAACATAAAGTCATCAAACTCATCCAAGCACTGACTAGCAATTTTAGTAGGAGGGACTTCAGCTTTATCATATCTATAGAGAGAATTTACCTTTACTACCTGTGTCGGGATATCGGGAGGTTCTTCAGTGAATAAGTAATTGAGATCATATACTTCTTCAATAGGCGGTAAATTAAGACCGTGTATTTCTTCAATAGGAGGTAAATTCTTAACATCTTCAGCTTTAATACCTTTTTCTTTCATAGATTTCCTTGCCTCTTTCATATCTTCGGGACTAAGAAATAGAACACCTCTCTTTTTCAGAGTTGGTTTAGGAATAGGATCAGTAATTGGCTCTGGAGCTGGCTCAGAAGGTGGTTCGGGAGGTGCCCAATTATTTTCATTTGTCAACACATTGTTCAATAGAATTTCAGCTTCATCCGTTGTTCTTTCCCTGAAAAGAGAACCATCACAACTATCCAGGTAATCTATGGAAGCATCAGTTAGTCCATTATAAAAGATATCAAGTATTTCAGGTTTCCTAAGAGGATGTTCAGGCAAAGCATTAAGTAACTTGAGAAGCCTCCCCCAAGCTTGTGGGAGACTCTCTTCTTCAATTTGCACGAAGTTGTATATTTCCCTCAAAGCAGCTTGTTTCTTTTGAGCAGGGAAATATTTAGCAGAGAAATAATAAATCATATCCTGGGGACTTTGCACACAACCAGGATCAAGAGAATTAAACCATATCTTAGCATCACCCTTTAATGAGAACGGAAATATTTTGAGTAAATAAAGGTAGCGTGATCTCATTATTAGTAAACAGGGCAGCTATATCATTTAACTTAGTAAGATGTGCCACAACAGTTTCAGATTCATAGCCATAAAAAGGATCGGATTCAACCAAAGTAATTATATCTATATCAACAGAAAAATCATAATAATCCTTATCGGGAACACAAATAGGTGAAGTCGCAAAAGCAGGGTCGGGTCTCATTCTATCTCTAAGAGATTCTTTACTCCATTTAACTAGCATCCTCTTAAGTTCGTATCTATCCTGGCAAGCAAAAATAGCTGCAGAAGATTCAGCATCAACAAGATAACCCTCAGGAATAGCAGGCATATTTTCATCATCACTATCATCATCGTATTCATGTTCAATAATTTCTCTTTCTCTAGACCTAGCAATTTGTTCATCAAGAAATTCACCAAGGGGCACAGTAGTATCAAGCATAGAAGTAGTTTCATCATAAGTATCATGCATAGCAGAAGTGGCATCATCAATAACATGCGACATATTAGAACTCATAGCAGTAGCAGGTTTAGGTGTCGCAAGCTTACTTATAACAGAAGGAGAATCTAGTGCAAGGCTAGATGGTAGTTCCTTACCTCCCCTCGTAGTTGAGGGCAAAATAGTAGTTCGATCGTCTTTCAAGTTCTTCATAGTGTCCAGCAGATATAAATCCCAAGTGACTCAAAAAGTAGAGCTATGCTCCTTGGCAACGGCGCCAGAAAAAGGTCTTGATAACCCACAAGTATAGGGGATCGCAACAGTTTTCGAGGGTAGAGTATTCAACCCAAATTTGTTGATTCGACACAAGGGGAACCAAAGAATATTCTCAGGTATTAGCAGCTGAGTTGTCAATTCAACCACACCTGGAAACTTAGTATCTGCAGCAAAGTGTTTAGTAGCAAAGTAATATGATAGTGGTGGTAACGGTAACAAAAGTAAAGACAACAAAAGTAATGTTTTCGGTATTTTGTAGTGATTGTAACAGTAGCAACGGAAAAGTAAATAAGCGAGAACCAGTATATGGAAAACTCGTAGGCACCGGATTAGTGATGGATAATTATGACGGATGCGGTTCGTCATGTAACAGTCATAACATAGGGTGACACAGAACTAGCTCCAATATATCAATGTAATGCAGGCATGTATTCCGCATATAGTCATACGTGCTTATGGAAAAGAACTTGCATGACATCTTTTGTCCTTCCCTCCCATGGCAGCGGGGTCCTATTGGAAACTAAGGGATATTAAGGCCTCCTTTTAATAGAGAACCGGAACAAAGCATTAGCACATAGTGAATACATGAACTCCTCAAACTATGGTCATCACCGGGAGTGGTCCCGACTATTGTCACTTCGGGGTTGCCGGATCATAACACATAGTAGGTGACTATAGACTTGCAAGATAGGATCAAGAACACACATATATTCATGAAAACATAATAGGTTTAGATCTGAAATCATGGCACTCGGGCCCTAGTGACAAGCATTAAGCATAGCAAAGTCATAGCAACATCAATCTCAGAACATAGTGGATACTAGGGATCAAACCCTAACAAAACTAACTTGATTACATGATAAATATCATCCAACCCATCACCGTCCAGCAAGCCTACGATGGAGTTACTCACGCATGGCGGTGAGCATCATGAAATTGGTGATGGAGGATGGTTGATGATGACGACGGCGACGAATCCCCCTCTCTGGAGCCCCGAACGGACTCCAAATCAGCCCTCCCGAGAGAGATTAGGGCTTGGCGGTGGCTCCATATCGTAAAACGCGATGATTTCTTCTCTCCGATATTTTTCTCCCCGAAAGCCAATATATGGAGTTGGAGTTGGCGTCGGAGGGCCACCAGGGGGCCCATGAGGTAGGGGGCGCGCCCAGGGGGGGGCGCGCCCCCACCCTCGTGAGCAGGGTGTGGGCCCCCTGGTCTTCATCTTTGGCGAGGATTTTTTATTGTTTTTTCTAAGGTGTTCTGTGGAGTTTCAGGTTATTCCGAGAACTTTTATTTTCTGCACATGAAACAACACCATGGCAATTCTGCTGAAAACAGCGTCAGTCCAGGTTAGTTCCATTCAAATCATACAAGTTAGAGTCCAAAACAAGGGCAAAAGTGTTCGGAAAAGTAGATACGACGGAGACGTATCAATCCGTCGCCATTGTCATCATCAACCATCCTCCACCATCAATTTCATGATGCTCACCGCCGTGCATGAGTAATCCCATTGTAGGCTTGCTGGACGGTGATGGGTTGGATGAGATTTACCACGTAATAGAGTTAGTTTTGTTAGGGTTTGATCCCTAGTACCCATTATGTTCTAAGATTGATGTTTCTATGACTTTGCCATGCTTAATGCTTGTCACTAGGGCCTGAGTGCCATGATTTCATATCTGAACCTATTATGTTTTCATGAATATATGAGTGTACTTGATCCTATCTTGCAAGTTATAGTCACCTACTACGTGTTATGATCTGGCAAACCCGGAGTGACAATAGTCGGTACACTTCCCGGTGATGACCGTAGTTTGAGGAGTTCATGCAGTCACTAAGTGCTAATGCTTTGGTCCGGTACTCTATTAAAAGGAGGCCTTAATATCCCTTAGTTTCCAATAGGACCCCGCTGCCACGGGAGGGTAGGACAAAAGATGCCATGCATGTTCTTTTCCATAAGCACGCATGACTATATTCAGAATACATGCCTACATTATATTGATGAATTGGAGCTAGTCCTTTGTCACCCTATGTTATAACTGTTGCATGATGAATGCTATCCGACATAATTATCCATCATTGATCCATTGCCTACGAGCTCGTTTCATATTGATCTTTGCTAAGTTACTTTTCTGTTGCCACTGTTAACGATTGCTACAAAACTGCTACTGCTACTTTTGCCACTATTACCGTTACTTCCATACTACTTTGCTACTAAATACTTTGCTGCAAATATTAAGTATTTCAGGTGTGGTTGAATTGACAACTCAGCTGCTAATACTTGAGAATATTCTTTGGCTCCCCTTGTGTCGAATCAATAAATTTGGGTTGAATACTCTACCCTCAAAAACTGTTGCGATCCCCTATACTTGTGGGTTATCAATGAACAAGGAAGAAAATGGACACGGCAATTTACCCAGGTTCGGGCCACTTTGCGGTGTTAGACCCTACTACTGCTTTAGATTTGCCTCACAAGGGACTGAGGATGAACAAGTACAAGGGATGAACAACCTTGCAAGGTCTGCTCTGTGAGGGAGAGGTTTGGATCGGGGGTCTGGATCCTTCTCTATAGTGGTGGCTAACCTATACTTATAGTGGTGTCGGTCCTCTTCCCCCAAAACATAGGCGGGAAGGGATCCCCAGTGGATAATTTGAATGGGGATAAGTAGTACATCTTATCCTGACGAAAGGAGGTCTTCGCCTCCAAAGCTTCTGGCCGTAACGCTGTGGTGGCCTCGGCGATGACATCCGTCCTGCCATCCTAGTGGTCTTGGTCTTGCTGCACTGGAATGGAAACCTCTGGCTGATTCCTCAGGAACCCACGCCTGCGCTTGCCTCCTTAGCACCAAAGAGGGAAAACTGTCCTCTCTACACCCACTGGCGCCTGCCTGGCCTTGGTCATCATGGCTTGCGTCATGGCAACCTCATGAGGTTGGGAACCTGCATAGGAATCTCCGCTCCTCAGGAGCATCCTGCGGAGGAGGCCGCTCCCTCAGGAGGTCTTGGAGTCGTCCACCTCGTGAGGCTTGGCCCCTCGCAAGGGTCTCATCTTGATAGTCTTGTTTATGGGCCGTACCAGGCCATCATGGGAGCCACGCCATGGGCCGCAGGCAGGCAAATCTAGGTACCCTGGTTCCCAGAACGCCGACAGTAGCCCCAGGGCCCAAGGCGCGCTCGAACTTGGCTTCGAGATGAAGCCAAAGGCAAGGGCGAAGCACCATAGGCCCCAATCGCCTGCGGGCCAGGCTAACGCGTGGCGCTTGATGGGACGTGGGCATCTCCTCTTCCACATGCCTCCTCGGCAACTGCCCGGCTTGACAACTGCCTGGCGCATGCAGAAAGGCCATCATTGCCTGGGACGTGAGAGGCCGATGGTTAGCCTTCCTCCACCTATAAATGGGAAAAAGGGGGCGAAGCCCCCAACCCATCTCCATCGCCTTGCCGCCCGCTCCTTCTTCCGGTTCGTAGCACCTGTCCTGCCAAAGCAACCAAGGCGCCAATGAGGATGTTCTCCGCCGTGGAGAAGGGAAAATCTCCCCAGGAGGGACCAGGCACGCCGCCGCCCAAGAGGGGTCGTGGCTGTCCCTGCAAGCACGCCGCGACGCCAGTGGTGGCTCACCGAGGACGTGGGAGCACCCCCTCGAAGGCTGGCACCACCTCCGGCGGTCGTGGGGGCGCCCCCTCCCATGGCGCGGCTGCCACGGTCGGGGTGGCCGCGGCCAATGAGGGAGGCATGTGGCAGCCATTCGGCCACGGCGCTCGCGATCCCATTCGGCCGCTGCGTCCTCAGAGTTTGTGGTGTGGGCGGAGAGGCCTGCGGGCGTCTAGTTCCAGCTTGCATGCTCCTTCGCAGGCGCGCTACCGGCTGGGGGATCTGGCGGCCTCTAGCTGCAGGCCGATGGTTGCTACAGCAGGGCCTCGTGGGTGGAGGTCGAGGTCACCCCCGCCGGCAGCGTGTTCCTGAACTGTAGGTGGCAGCCGTTCACTCGCACACGCGGCCTGCAGGGGAGGTGTAACCTCCACTGCAGGCACATCGCCGCCGTGACCCTCTGAATATGATGGTCGGAGGGGCGGTGGCTTCTCTGGCGGTGAACTTTCCCTTGGCGACGGTCGCGATGCCTTCAGCAACGGCGACTCCTCCTCTTGAGAGAGCACGAGCGACGGCAATTATGACGAGCCGCCACGCCATCGATCTCGGACGGGGAGGG
This sequence comes from Triticum timopheevii, assembly GCA_963921465.1. Classification (NCBI taxonomy): domain Eukaryota; kingdom Viridiplantae; phylum Streptophyta; class Magnoliopsida; order Poales; family Poaceae; genus Triticum; species Triticum timopheevii. The sequence continues at coordinate 181,524,154 of OY997268.1, read as the reverse complement.
CGAGAAGCCGCCCCGCCGCTGCGCCCCAGTGAAGCAGGAGGAGGACTCCAACTGAGCGCGGGCGTTGCCGGAGCCGGGTCTCGGGAGTGGCAGTGGCCGCGTGGCCACTTTTGCTTCTCTCTTTTTCCTGCATAAAAAAAGTAGAAGGCCCTGCAAGGGCATGTAATGAACCATGGCGTTGGCACCATTATATTATTGCTTTTATATTGCATCATGATATCCGTGTTGCGGCTAATTGACAGGTTCTTGCTGGTCATGATTGAGATGACTTAGCTTAGTGTGCTTGCGATAGATTCCCGTTCCACGAGAGCGTGGTCCTCCGGAGCTTGTACTCCTGCGCCTCTCGTCCCGGAGAGGTCCTCAGGCCTCGGGAGGCACCCAGTGGCTACAGGGTTGGGGGACCCCTGGAGGTGTTGTGCCCCGCGCGAGCTCCTGAGCATGGGCTGTTGGCATGCCGTGTCGTGATGCCCGGAGGCACGGACTCAGGAGGGCGTGCGTGCCCATTGGCTCGTTTGAGGGCGTCGCACAAGGATTAAGACGCCAAAGGCTAGGACACCAAGGCTTTGGCGAGGTGTGTTCCTAGGCGGGCCCAAGCATACACACTGTGACCAGCCCCCACGTGCGAGACATGTGAGGAAGAGCGATGGGCAACTGTCACTCTCCTTAAAATGAGACCTGAAAGAATGAGTGCTGTGAGGAGAAAAAATTCCCAACCCTCTCGAATAAGGACGCGAGAACTTAGAATTTCATTCCAAGAAGTGGCAAATCAGATACAGAAAGCAAGCAAAAGAACAGCCGCGTCTGGCACCTATACTAGTCTTTTGGTCTTCCCGCCAGCGCAGAGCATGGGGCTTCCACTAGAACATGGGTGGGAGCCCCCGTGAGGCCCAGGGGCGGCACTCAGGAGATTCTGGGGCGTGTACAACCCCACTCATTATTACATGAGAGTATCACGGGCGGAGACTTTGAGAGGCGCATGGCACTTCACTACCAAAAAAAGACACATCCATGACATTTTGGGCCGAACGAATTATTTTCTGTCATGATTATGACACATATGATGATAATTGTGACAAAACCTGGTATCGTCATAGATGTGGTGGGCTCCTACTTCTATGACAAAAATCATGACAGAAAATGGGCTTTTCATCCTGGGCGGGCCGGAGACGCACCTGCATGACATTCTTTGGGCCTTCCATGGTAGAAGTGAGGGCGAGGAAAATTTCAGGGAGTTCCCGGTTACGGTGGGTGGTCGGGGCCGAGCGATGCACAGAGGTTTCCGTGTTTCTCTCGTACACGTACGCGCGTGTGTGCGAGGTGTTGCGCTCTAACTGAACCCGAGCAGGGTGTTGGGCTCTAACTGAACCCGAGCGATTGCACTAGCTACGTTACTGAACCCTGATCGATCCCTTGCTTTTAACTGAACCCGATAGATGGATTCTTTCGTTACTGCTACTAACTAAAGACGATCGAACCTACTGCCTCTTGATGAACAATGAACATGGGGGTTGGTTGAACAAGTCAAGATGTACGTGGTTGGGGTTGGATGAAAAGTTCCTGGTGGGGGTTGGATGAATAGGACCCCGCGGTAGTAGTAGGACATTGCCGCTGGATGAACAAGAACCCAATCGAGGAGGCCGGTGGAGGGTGGATGAACATGACCCCGCACTACTAGGAAAAAGCCTATACATAGAATCTTACCAGCAGCATGCTTTAATAAAAGGTGTTGTTGCTACTTAGTAGTAGCGCGCTAACATGACGTGGTGCTGAAACAAATTTAGCAGTAGCGCTGCCCCAATAAGTCGCGCTACTGCTATAATTGCCACGACCCCGCCGCCAAGCTAGTTGTAGCAGTAACGCGTTAATACGAAGAGCGCTACTGATACAGATCATAGCAGTAGCGCCTTCTCGCAATACCCACTACTACTAAGTGTACTTCAAAAATTTAGTCCCACCTAGCTCCGCGAATAGGGTTTTACCACCTTAAATATGTTATTTCTCAAACTATCACAACCACTTGGTCTTCATTGAATTCTATGTGTAGGATTTGTGGCCGCAATATGAGTCTTCTCCGGTTTCTTAACCGGTGAGGACTCATATTGACAATTCAGATTGTACACAAAAAGATAATTGATGATCAATGCATTTTCGATGTATATTTTTACATGTTTACACATAGCAGTAGCGCATTTTGGCTGAAAGGCACTACTACTAGGTCGTAGAGTAGTAGCGCGTTTCTCTATAGCGCGCTACTGCTAAGCCATTCTATCTTCCCCAAACGGCGGCCCCTCACTGTCCTCTCTCCACTCACACTCACACTCACTCGATCTCCCCCCTCAATCGCCCCGCGCCCGCCCTCGCCCCCTCCGGCCGCCGTCGCCTACCCCTCCTTCCTCTACGCTGTCGTCACCTCCTCCTCCCTGGACTCGGTAATCCTTCGCCGGCTGCCCTCCCCCCGCCCCTCCTCCTAGATCCGTCCTCCCTCCACTCCTCTGTTCGCCGCCAGCCGGCCCCTCCTCGCTCCGCCTTCCTCCTCCCTCCTCCAATAGCCCCTCCTTCTCCCTCCTCCCTCCTCCATCCACAACCCCTCCTCCCTGGTACATTTTGATTTAGTAGGCTAGTTCATATGCAACCTTTTGATTCAGTTGATATGATTTAGTTGATTTAGTAGGCATGTTGATTTAGAACATTTTGATTTAGTTGATTTAGTAGGCTAGTTGATATGCAACATTTAGAGAGAGAGAGAGATAATAGTTTATAGTTTTTAGTTGATATGATCAACTGATTAGTAAAAATTTAGACATAGTTGATAGTTTTTAGTTGATATAAGCCTCTGGTCATATACAACACTTTGATATAGGATAGTTTCTAGGGTTTTTTTGTTCCTAACAGTAGTTATTTTTATGCTATATTGAAGTTGGTGTACCACTATTTTTGTTATATGGCAGTTCTTGTTATATGTAATGTCTGTTGCTAACCTCATATCATCTTATGTGTTAATTTTAGTTACTAAGCCTGAATATTTTGTTTTCCGATTAAGATCGATGCATTGAGAACTTTATGTTATTGTTTTCCTTTCCTATGAAGTGGATTGTTCATCTTTGCTCATATTGCTTTAGGAAAATGGCGCGACTGTCGATGTCAAAACCGGCGGATCTCGGGTAGGGGGTCCCGAACTGTGCGTCTAAGGCTAATGGTAATAGTAGGCGGGGGACACGATGTTTACCTAGGTTCGGGCCCTCTCGATGGAGGTAATACCCTACTTCCTGCTTGATTGATCTTGATGATATGAGTATTACAAGAGTTGATCTACCACGAGATCGTAGAGGCTAAACCCTAGAAGCTAGCCTATGATTATGATTGTCGTTGTCCTACGGACTAAACCCTCCGGTTTATATAGACACCAGAGGGGGCTAGGGTTACACAGAGTCGGTTATAGAGAAGGAGATCCACATATCCGAATTGCCAAGCTTGCCTTCCACGCAAAGGAGAGTCCCACCCGGACACGGGACGAAGTCTTCAATCTTGTATCTTCATAGTCCAACAGTCTGGCCAAAGTATATAGTCCGACTTTTCGAGGACCTCCTAATCCTGGACTCCCTCAGTAGCCCCCGAACCAGGTGAGGGAGTCCTGGATTAGGGGGTGTCCGGATGGCCGGACTATGACCTTTGGCCGGACTCCTGGACTATGAAGATACAAGATTGAAGACTTCGTCCCGTGTCTGGATGGGACTTTCGTTGGCATGGAAGGCAAGCTTGGTGATACGGATATGTAGATCTCCTACCATTGTAACCGACTCTGTGTAACCCTAACCCTCTTCGGTGCCTATATAAACCAGAGGGTTTTAGTCCGTAGGACAGAACAACAATCATACCATAGGCTAGCTTCTAGGGTTTAGCCTCTCTGATCTCGTGGTAGATCTACTCTTGTACTACCCATATCATCAATATTAATCAAGCAGGAGTAGAGTTTTACCTCCATTGAGAGGTCCCAAACCTGGGTAAAAACATCGTGTCCCTTGTCTCCTGTTACCATCCGCCTAGACGCACAGTTCGGGACCCCCTACCCGAGATCCGCCGGTTTTGACACCGACATTGGTGCTTTCATTGAGAGTTCCTCTGTGTCATCATCTTTAGGCCCGATGGCTCCTCCGATCATCAACAACGATGCGGTCCAGGGTGAGACTTTTCTCCCCAGACAGATCTTCGTATTCGGCGGCTTTGCACTGCGGGCCAATTCGCTTGGCCATCTGGAGCAGATTGAAAGCTACGTCCCTGGCCATCAGGTCAGATTTGGAAATTTGAACTATACGGCTGACGTCCGCGGAGACTTGATCTTCGACGGGTTCGAGCCACAGCCAAGCGCGCCGCACTGTCACGATGGGAATGAGCTAGCTCTGCCGCCGAACAGTGCCCTGGGGGCCGCACAAGTGTCCGCTCTGACCCTTAAGTTGGAGCCGACTGCGCCGATCGAGGACAGGTGGCTGGACACCGCCTCAGGGGCTACGATCTCTACGGTGATTGAGCCATACACCAACCCTGTCCTTTGCGAAACTCGTGACTCCAAGGTGCCGGACTCCTCTCCGGACTCCGAACCTTCCGCACCCCAGCCAATCGAATCCGATTGGGCGCCAATCATGGAGTTCACTGCCGCGGACATCTTTCAACACTCGCCCTGTGGCGACATCCTGAATTCGCTAAAGTCTCTCTCTTTATTAGGAGAGCCCTGGCCGGATTATGGTCAGGAAGGTTGGGATGCGGACAACAAAGACATTTGACTCCCACCCACCACCCACTTTGTAGCCACTGTCGAAAGTTTCAACGACATGCTCGACTTCGACTCCGAAGACATCGACGATATGGACGACGATGTAGGAGACAAACATGAACCAGCACCTATAGGGCACTGGACAGCCACCCCATCTCACGATGTATACATGGTGGACACACCTAAAGGAAGAGACGACGAGGAACAACGGGACGCCACGAGGGATTATTCCCTCGAAAAGCAGTCAAAACGGCGACGTAAGCGCCACTCAAAGTCCCGCCTCGACAAAGACAGCAGCCATACATACCCAGCCATAGAGCAGGGCGAACCGGTGGACGACGAACATGCTATCGAGCAACCGTCCGAATAGGACAATCTGGATAAACAACCCGTCCCGGCCGAAGATAACAGTCTGGACGATCTCACGCTAGACAAGTTGCTGGAGCAGAAGAACCTCCACAAAAGGCTCGTCGCCACTTCGTGTAGCCTGAAAAAGCAGAAGCGGAAGCTCAAAACAGCGGAAGATGCACTCAGAATCAGATGGAGCAAAGTACTCAACACCGCAGACAAATATGGCGATAGTCGCCGAACAAAGAGCTACCCGAAGCAAAAAACTACTGCCCGACTTTGATGAGGAGGCCGTAGAGCCCCCGCAATCAAAGAACAAAGAGACCACCCGGTCGGATAGACGACCCCATGGCAAACATAGAGCGGCAAACGGCACCGCACACAAGCCGGCACGCGATCCGCACACGGATTCGCATCAAAAAGATGGCCCAGTTAGATCTATCTACGGGCCAAGAAAGCAAGCTCTAGTAAGCAATGCAACACATCAAGTATCCGAATATTATGGTACACCTAAATATAGGGGTGCCGCACACCCCCTATGTTTCACCGATGAGGTTCTGGATTATGAATTTCCAGCGGGATTCAAACCCGTAAACATAGAGGCATACGACGGAACAACAGACCCTGGAGTCTGGATCGAGGATTACATCCTCCACATACACATGGCTAGAGGAGATGACCTCCACGCCATAAAATACTTACTGATACGTCTCCGTCGTATCTACTTATCCAAACACTTTTGCCCTTGTTTTGGACAGTAACTTGTATGATTTGAATGGAACTAACCCGAACTGACGCTGTTTTCAGCAGAATTGCCATGGTGTTGTTTTATGTGCAGAAAACAAAAGTTCTCGGAATGACCTGAAACTCCATGGAATATCTTAGAATAAATAATAAAAAATCCTCGCCAAAGATGAAGACCAGGGGGCCCACATCCTGTTCACGAGGGTGGGGGCGCGCCCCTACCTCGTGGGCCCCCTGGTGGCCCTCCGACGCCAACTCCAACTCCATATATTGGCTTTCGGGGAGAAAAAAATTAGAGAGAAAGTTTCATCGCGTTTTACGATACGGAGCCACCGCCAAGCCCTAATCTCTCTCGGGAAGGCTGATCTGGAGTCCATTCGGGGCTCCGGAGAGGGGGATTCGTCGCCGTCATCATCATCAACCATCCTCCATCACCAATTTCATGATGCTCACCACCGTGCGTGAGTAATTGCATCGTAGGCTTGCTGGACGGTGATGGGTTGGATGAGATTTATCATGTAATTGAGTTAGTTTTGTTATGGTTTGATCCCTAGTATCAACTATGTTCTGAGATTGATGTTGCTATGACTTTGCTATGCCTAATGCTTGTCACTAGGGCCCGAGTGCCATGATTTCAGATCTGAACCTATTATGTTTTCATGAACATATGTGTGTTCTAGATCCTATCTTGCAAGTCTATAGTCACCTACTATGTGTTATGATCCGGCAACCCCGAAGTGACAATAATCGGGACCACTCCCGGTGATGACCGTAGTTTGAGGAGTTCATGTATTCACTATGTGCTAATGCTTTGTTCCGGTTCTCTATTAAAAGGAGGCCTTAATATCCCTTAGTCTCCAATAGGATCCCACTGCCACGGGAGGTTAGGACAAAAGATGTCATGCAAGTTCTTTTCCATAAGCACGTATGACTATATTCGGTATACATGCCTACATTACATTGATGAACTAGAGCTAGTTCTGTGTCACCCTATGTTATGACTGCTACATGATGAACCACATTCGGCATAATTATCCATCACTAATCCGGTGCCTATGAGTTTTCCATATACTGGTTTACACTTATTTACTTTTCCGTTGCTACTGTTACAATCACTACAAAATACCAAAAACATTACTTTTGTTGTCTTTACTTTGGTTACGTTACTACCACTATCATATTACTTTGCTACTAAACACTTTGCTGCAGATACTAAGTTTCCAGGTGTGGTTGAATTGACAACTCAGCTGCTAATACTTGAGAATATTCTTTGGCTCCCCTTGTGTCGAATCAATAAATTTGGGTTGAATACTCTACCCTCGAAAACTATTGCGATCCCCTATACTTGTGGGTTATCAAGACCTTTTTCTGGCGCCGTTGCCGGGGAGCATAGCTTTATTCCTTGAGTTACTTGGGATTTATATCTGCTGGACACTATGAAGAACTTGAAAGATGATCGAACTACTATTTTGCCCTCAACTACGAGGGGAGGTAAGGGATAGCCATCTAGCCTTGCACTAGATTCTCCTTCTGTTATGAGTAAGTTTGCGACACCTAAACCTACTAGTGCTATTGATTCTGATATGTCGCATGTTATTGATGATGCCACTTCTGCTATGGATGATACTTATTATAAACTACTTCTATGCTTGATACTACTGTGCCACTTGGTGAATATCTTGATGAGCAAATTGCTAGGTCTAGAGAAAGAGAAATTATTGAACCTGAACACGATGATGTTAGTGATGATGAAGCTATGCCTTCTATTCCTGAGGGTTATCTTTTTAATGCTGAATCTTTTGAAGCTGTTTTTGCTTGCCAGGATAGTCTTGAACGTAAGAGGTTGCTAATTAAGTGGAGTAAAGAATCTTTTAGAGGTAGGATGAGACCTGACCCTGCTTTTGCTACTTCACCTATCTGTGTTCCTGATCAGGATTATTATGATCTTTCTGTCGATCCAGATAAAATTACTCTGGTTGAATCTGATCCTTTTTATGGCTATGAATCTGAAACTGTTGTGGCACATCTTCGTAAGTTAGATGATATAGCTGCCCTGTTTACTAATAATCTGAGATTGCGCCATCTTTATTTACTTAAAATATTTCCGTTCTCATTAAAGGGTGATGCTAAGAAATGGTTTAATTCTATTGGTCCTGGTTGTGTGCAAAGTCCCCAGGATATGATTTATCACTTCTCTGCTAAATATTTCCCTGCTCATAAGAAACAAGCTGCTTTGAGGGAAATATACAACTTTGTGCAAATTGAAGAAGAGAGTCTCCCACAAGCTTGGGGGAGGCTTCTCAAGTTACTTAATGCTTTGCCTGATCATCCTCTTAAGAAACCTGAAATATTTGATATCTTTTATAATGGACTAACTGATGCTTCCAGAGTTTACCTGGATAGTGTGCTGGTTCTCTTTTCAGGGAAAGAACACCGGATGACGCTGAAATTTTATTGAATAATATGTTGGCAAATGAAAATAATTGGGCACCAACTCCTGAGCCAGCTCCTGAGCCAATTACTGAGCCTATTCCTAAACCAACTCCGAGGAAGAGAGGTGTTCTATTTCTCAGTCCCGAAGATATGCAAGAGGCAAAGAAATCTATGAAAGAAAAAGGTATTAAAGCTGAAGATGTTAAGAATTTACCTCCTATTGAAGAAATACATGGTCTTAATTTACCGCCTGTTGAAGAAGTATATGACCTCAATTACTTATTTACTGAAGAACCTCCCGATATCTCGACAAAGGTAGTAAACGTAAATTCTCTCTATAGATATAATAAAGCTGAAGTTCCTCCTACTAAAATTGCTAGTCAGTGCTTGGATGAGTTTGATGACTTTATGTTTAAGCAAGATCATTTTAATGCTTATTTTGTAGACAATTGAAACAGAATACCTTTATGATTAAATGCTTGAGTGATTATATGGCTGATATTAGAGGTGAACTTAAACTTGTTAGCAAACATGCTTCTATGGTTACCACTCAAGTAGAACAAGTACTTAAAGCTCAGAAAGAAGTGATTGATGAAATGAATAGTAAGAAAAATGATTATGTTGTTAGAGTGGCTACTATAACTGGTAGAATGACTCAGGAACCTTTGTATCCTGAAGGCCACCCTAAGAGAATCGAGCAAGATTCTCAGAGAAATAATATTGATATGCCTAGTTCTTCTAAGAGGAAGAAAAAGAAAAATGATAGGACTGTGCAAACTTCTAGTGAACCTATTGATGAACCACCTGATAATCCAAATGATATCTCTATGTCTGATGCTGAAACATAATCAGGTGATGAACATGAACCTAGTGGAAATGTTAATCATAATGTTCATGTTGATGCTCAACCTAGTAATGATAATGATGTAGAAGTTGAACCTGCTGTTGATCTTGATAACCCACAATCAAAGGATCAACGTTATGATAGAAGAGACTATGTTGCTAGGAAACATGGTAAAGAAAGAGAACCATTGGTTCAGAAACCCATGCCTTTTCCTCCCAAACCATCCAAGAAAAAGGATGATGAGGATTTTGGGCGCTTTGCTGAAATGATTAGACCCATCTTTTTGCGTATGCGATTGACTGATGTGCTCAAAACAAATCCTTATGCTAAGTATATGAAGGATATTATTACTAATAAAAGAAAGATACCTGAAGCTGAAATTTCCACCATGCTTGCTAATTATACTTTTAAAGGTGGAATACCAAAGAAACTTGGAGATCCCAGAGTACCTACTATACCATGCACCATTAAGAGAAATTATGTTAAAACTGCTTTATGTGATCTTGGAGCCGGTGTTAGTGTTATGCCTCCCTCTTTATATCATAGACTTGATTTGAATAAGTTGACACCTACTGAAATATCTTTGCAAATGGCTGATGAATCAACTGCTATACCTGTCGGTATTTGTGAGGATGTAGCTGTTGTAGTTGCGAACGTTACTATTTTAACGGACTTTGTTATTCTTGATATTCCCGAGGATGATAGTATGTATATTATTCTTGGAAGACCTTTCCTTAATACTGCAGGGGCTGTTATTGATTGCAACAAAGGCAATGTCACTTTTCATGTTAATGGTAATGAGCATACGATAGACTTTCCGAGGAAACAACCTCAAGTTTATAGCATCAACTCTATTGGAAAAACCCCATCGATTATATTTGGAGGTTTTGAATTTCCTCTCCCTACTGTCAAGAAAAAGTATGATATTCTTATTGTTGTAGACTTTCATATCCCCGTTGAGGTAACTTAGTGTCATTCAAAATTTCTCCGGTTCCGGGATTATTCAGAATGAGTTTGTTAAAAAGACTTGATCAACCTTGTTAGTGGGTTCATTTTGATGATCACGAGATGGATGAAACTAGAAGCACAACCTTCTGTACCCTCTTTATATTTTCTGTTATTTAGTAGAAATAAAGTAAAATAATATTTTTCTGTCTATTTCCTGACTTATCCGTGCAATATAAAAATATCCCGAAAATAAAAGTCCTCAGAATGCCATGCCAATTTAATATGATTTTTTTGGGAATATTTGAGAATTTACTATGCAAAAATTACCACGGGGGGAGCTACCACCTGGCCACGAGGGTGGAGGGCGCGCCCTACCCCCCTGGGCGCGCCCCCTGCCTCATGGGCCCATGGTGGCCCTCCTCCACTTATTCCTGCACCCATCTTCTTCCTCTGTCTCACACAAACACGAAAAACCAACTCAAGCACGAGTTCCAGCCCTCGTTGCTGTGATTTTCGATCTCCTTGCTCAAAGCACCTCTCGCAACACTACTTGGGGAGATTGTTCCTTGGTATGTGACTCCTCCATTTGTCCAATTAGTTTTTGTTCTAGTGGTTTATTCATTGCAAATTTGTGCTGCATAGGTGACCATGTTCTTGAGCTTGCATGTCAAATTTATATGGTTCCAAGTAGTTCTAATGCTTGATATAGGCCCTAGGCACTTGTGGGAGTTGTTGCTATCAATTTTATTGAAGTTGGTTCACTTTTACTTGAGGTTACTAAAAATTTCAGATTGTTTCAGAAATAATGAAGAGACTTTTGCGGGGGTCGTCGAGCCGAAGCTCTAAGGAAAAACAGAAGGAAGAAGAGGAGAAGCCCAAATTTAATTTACCACGCACTGCGGAGGTCCGGCCGTGTGAATGGCCTTCCGATGACTTCTTGAGGAGAGCTGGGATTCATGAAGATTTCTATTTATTGATTGAGAACGCCGGCCTCACCAACTTCCTCCACGACCAACGTCATCAGTATCTCTTACTCACAAATACTTTTGTGCAAAACTTCTACTTTTTCCCTAAGAAATCACCTCCAACAGTAGAGTTTCATTTATATGACGTTGTTAAAGAGATGACTTTAGCAGAATTCTGTGAGGTTTGCAGAATACCCTTCGAGGGCACCTTAGATGAACCCCACCGTAATAAATTAGAAGCTTTTGTCAACACTATCACGGTGGGAGGAACCAGGAAGGTTTCTGATGCGAGGATCACTAGCATTCATTATCCTGTTTTACGCTACTTTGCCGTATTTGCTAGTCGTTGCTTGATTGGACGCGGAAACTGTGGGAACCTTAGTATTCCTGATATTATTATTTTGCTCCATGGTTTATACCGCAATAACTCTGTTAGTATGGGTGGAATTGTTGCTAGACGGTTAAGTCTAAACTGTACTAAGGGCCCCATCTTTGGAGGCATTTATGCTTCACGCCTAGCTGAACATTTTGAAATACCTATTAGGCATGCCGAGAAAGAAGAAACAACACTGCCCCGTGCTTATTTAGATTACAAGAGTATGATAGCACATGATTTTCTTGTTAAGAGTCACGATGGGGAGTTCAAATGTAAATTATACTTTGATAAACATCACCCTGAGACTATTACTCTGCATGCTCCTTCTTTGTTTAACTTGTATGCAGAGCCTCACATTGTTCTGTGGTCGGCTGTTCAATCCTATCGGAACCCTGCACCAGCTCCAGAGCCGGAGCCACAAGATGAGCCTCCACGACTATGTGTTTATTCTTGGGATCCAGAGGAGGCCGCCAGCAAGTGGTAGCAGGAGTCTTCTTCATCACAGTACGACCCCAGCTTCACCTACGGATATCCGCCAGGCCATCCCTGGCAATAGACCAACTTAGGCCAAAAGCCTAAGCTTGGGGGAGTACGTATTTCTCACCGACATTACATTCATGTTCACACACACTCATTGCTAGATGTCGGTGCTCATACTCTTTCACTGTAATATCCATGCTAGTTTATTTTCTTTTTCCTGCTTACTTCTTGTGTGTTTAATAAACCTTAAGAAAAAACCGAAAAAAAATTAGTTAGTTTACTTTCCATGCTTGTAGTAGAATTAAAAAGAAAAACCCAAAAATATTTCCCGTTCTTATTTTACTTGTTGGGAGCTTTCCCGTGTAAATAGTTTTTATTTCTTTTTCTTTCTTCGGGGGTCGAGAAGACCATATTGAAAATGCTTAGTGGCTCTTTTATGCATGATTGATTATTTATACCTAGAGCCCATATTACTTGTCTTCTCTCTTGAGTTGAATGCTTGCAGATTCCAGCTTAGTCCAATGCACGTGCACTCTTATTATTATACACACCGTTCGGTCGTGCAAGTGAAAGGCAATAATGATGATATATGATGGACTTATTGGGAAGAGAAAAGCTGGTATGAACTCGACCTCTCTTGTTTTTGTAAATATGATGATTCATCGTTCCTGATTCAGCTATTATGAAGTAAACATATTTGCAATGACATTTAGAGATTATAGTTGCTTGTGCCATGCTTGATTAGCTATGAGTTATAATGGTTTACCTTGCGTGCCAACATGCTATTAGAATGATTATGATGTGGTATGATGGGATGGTATCCTCCTTTAAATGCATTAAGTGACTCGACTTGGCACATGTTCACGCATGTATTTGAATCCAATCAACATAGCCTTCATAATATTTATGTTCATGGTGGATTATATCCTACTCATGCTTGTACTCGGTGTGAATTAATTTTAATGCATGTTTACGACTGTTGTCGCTCTCTCAGTTGGTCGCTTCCCAGTCTTTTGCTAGCCTTCACCTGTACTAAGCGGGAATACTGCTTGTGCATCCAAACTCCTCAAACCCCAAAAGTTATTCCATATGAGTCCACTATACTTACCTATATGCGGTATTTACCTGCCGTTCCAAGTAAATTTGTATGTGCCAAACTCTAAACCTTCAAATAAACATTCTGTTTTGCATGCTCGAATAGCTCATATGTCAACTAGAGCTGCCCTTATCTTCCGTGTTAGGCGGGTTATTCTCAAGAGGAGTGGACTCCGCTCCTCATTCACGAGAAAATGGCAGGTATCCAGGATGCCTAGTCCCATGCTTCGTGCAAACTAAATCAAAATAACTGCAAACAAAACTCCCCTTGGGACCCGTTGAATGTTGGAGGCACTCGTTGTTTCAAGCAAGCCATGGATTCATGCTTGTGGAGGAAGGGGAGTATAAACTTTACCATTCTGTTTGGGAACCGCCTATAATCTGTTTAGCATGGAAGATATCGTCGTCTTTTAGTTGTTATGTTGACAATGAAAGTATGCCGCTCAAAATATAATTTATCTCTATTTCAAAACCGAGCTCTGGCACCTCTACAAATCCCCGCTTCCCTCTGCGAAGGGCCTATCTATTTACTTTTATGTTGAGTCATCACCCTTCCTATTCAAAAGCACCCGCTGGCGAGCACACTGTCATTTGCATTCATTATGATTGGTTTATATTGGGTATGACTTGACTGGATCTCTTTTACCACGAATTACAATGTTTAGTCAGTCCTTGATCTTTAAAGGTGCTCTGCATTTATGTTTTGTGGTCTCAGAAAGGGCTAGCGAGATACCATTTTGTTATATCATGTTATGATTATTTTCAGAAAGTGTTGTCATCCGAGTTTTATTATTATGGCTCGCTAGCTGATAATGCTATTGATATGAGTAATTGTGAGAACTACGAGTTATTGTGAGTATGGTTAATTCATAATAATTGCTGAAACTTGAATGCTGGCTTTTCATGTTTACAACAACAAGAGCAAACAGAGTTTGTAAAAGTTTTTCTTTTTCTCTTTCAGTTTGTCAACTGAATTGCTTGAGGACAAGCAAGGGTTTAAGCTTGGGGGAGTTGATACATCTCCGTCGTATCTACTTTTCCAAACACTTTTGCCCTTGTTTTGGACTCTAACTTGTATGATTTGAATGGAACTAACCCAGACTGACGCTGTTTTCAGCAGAATTGCCATGGTGTTCTTTTATGTGTAGAAAACAAAAGTTCTCGGAATGACCTAAAACTCCACGGAATATCTTAGAATAAATAATAAAAAATCCTCGCCAAAGATGAAGACCAGGGGGCCACACCCTGTTCACGAGGGTGGGGGGCGCGCCCCTCCCCCCTGGGCGCACCCCCCTACCTCGTGGGCCCCCTGGTGGCCCTCCGACGCCAACTCCAACTCCATATATTGGCTTTCGGGGAGAAAAAAATTAGAGAGAAAGTTTCATCGCGTTTTACGATACGGAGCCGCCGCCAAGCCCTAATCTCTCTCGGGAGGGCTGATCTGGAGTCCGTTCGGGGCTCCAGAGAGGGGGATTCGTCGCCGTCGTCATCATCAACCATCCTCCATCACCAATTTCATGATGTTCACCGCCGTGCGTGAGTAATTGCATCGTAGGCTTGCTGGACAGTGATGGGTTGGATGAGATTTATCATGTAATCGAGTTAGTTTTGTTAGGGTTTGATCCCTAGTATCCACTATGTTCTGAGATTGATGTTGCTATGACTTTGCTATGGTTAATGCTTGTCACTAGGGCCCGAGTGCCATGATTTCAGATCTGAACCTATTATGGTTTCATGAATATATGTGTGTTATAGATCCTATCTTGCAAGTCTATAGTCACCTACTATGTGTTATGATCCGGCAACCCCGAAGTGACAATAATCGGGACCACTCCCGGTGATGACCGTTGTTTGAGGAGTTCATGTATTCACTATGTGCTAATGCTTTGTTCCGGTTCTCGATTAAAAGGAGGCCTTAATATCCCTTAGTTTCCAATAGGACCCCGCTGCCACGGGAGGGTAGGACAAAAGATGTCATGCAAGTTCTTTTCCATAAGCACGTATGACTATATTCGGAATACATGCCTACAATACATTGATGAACTGGAGCTAGTTCTGTGTCACCGTATGTTATGACTGCTACATGATGAACCACATCCGGCATAATTATCCATCGCTAATCTGGTGCCTACGAGTTTTCCATATACTAGTTTACACTTATTTACTTTTCCGTTGCTACTGTTACAATCACTACAAAACACCAAAAACATTACTTTTGATGTCTTTACTTTGGTTACGTTACCACCACTATCATATTACTTTGCTACTAAACACTTTGCTGCAGATACTAAGTTTCCAGGTGTGGTTGAATTGACAACTCAGCTGCTAATACTTGATAATATTTTTTGGCTCCCCTTGTGTCGAATCAATAAATTTGGGTTGAATACTCTACCCTCGAAAACTATTGTGATCCCCTATACTTGTGGGTTATCAGTTACCCCTCAAGCTCAAAGGGCCAGCCCGACATTGGCTCAAAAGCCTCCCCGAAAACACCATTGGAAGTTGGGAAGAGCTCGAGGACGCTTTTCGGGCAAATTTTAAAGGGACCTATGTCCGACCTCCGGATGCAGACGATTTAGGTCACATAACTCAACAACCCGGAGAGTCAGCCCGAAAATTCTGGAACAGATTCCTTACTAAAAAGAACCGAATAGTCGACCGTCGGGACGCCGAAGCCTTAGCAGCTTTCAAACACAACGTCCGAGATGAATGGCTCGCCAGACACCTCGGCCAAGAAAAGCCAAGAACAATGGCCGCATTAACAAGCCTCATGACCCGCTTTTGCGCGGGAGAGGATAGCTGGCTGGCAAGATGCAGTACCAGCAACCCAAGTACATCAGAAGTCAGGGATGGAAACGGGAAACCGCGACGCAGCAAGGACCAGCGCTGGACAAAGGGAAACAGCCCAAAGAGCATGGCAGTCAATGCCGGATTCAAAAGCTCACGGCAGAATCATAAAAAACTACCCCTTAAGGATGACAGGGACGAGCTATCTAACTTAAACAAAATCTTGGACAAGGTATGCCAAATCCACAACACTCCCGGGAAGCCTGCAAACCATACCCATAGAGATTGTTGGGTCTTCAAGCAGTCCGACAAACTCAACGCCGAACACAAGGGGCTCGACACACCAAGTGAGGACGATGACGAACCCCACAAGCAGAGCACCGGAAAACAGAAGAATTTCCCACAAGAAGTCAAAACAGTAAACTCACTTTACATGACAAAAGGGAAAAACAGAATGGCGCCCGTAGAGATACACGCCATACGGCCTATCATAGAGGAGTCCCGCCACTGGTTGTTAAAACCAATCACCTTCGACCATTAGGATTACTCTAGAAGTATCCGGAATGCAGGATGGACTGCCTTGATATTAGATCCGATAATCGACGGACTCCAATTTACACAAGTCCTAATGGACGGCGGCAGTGATCTAAACCTGCTATATCAGGACACAATCCGCAAAATGGGCATAGACCCAACCAAAATTCGCCATAGCAACACTTCCTTTCAAGGAGTAATGCCAGGCACATATGCCCATTGTACGGGCTCTCTACTGCTAGAAGTTGTGTTCGGCTCACTCGACAATTCCGCCGCGAAAAGTTAACCTTCCACCTCGCCCCATTCACAAGTAGCTACCAAGCACTACTGGGACGCGGAGCTTTCGCCCGCTTTAACGCAATACCGCATTATGCATCCCTTACACTTAAAATGCCCGGTCCACGAGGCATCATCTCCTTAAAGGGAAACACCGAGCGTTCCTCGAGCGCGGAAGATTGTGTGACTGCCTTGACAGCCACACACTAAACCGGCTTCACCAATCAAAGCACCTAAACAGGTCGTTCAGACCCTGGACACGGCTAGACGAGTCCGGCGTAAACACACAAGGGCTTACTAGCCGCATACCCCTGTACAAGGGGCTCCGCGCATGTACAACAAGAGACAACAAAGCTCATTTTTATTCATTTTTTGAATTGTACTTTGTTTATTTAGTATAACGTACATTTTTGCACGATCTTTCTCAACTAAGTTCCTCTCTTTTACAGATGAACACCGTGCTACACCCGTCCAAGATACGACACAACGGAGACACAGGCGCAGACGTGCAGTAGGGACCCATTGCAAGGATTCTTTTCAGATTAAGACCCTGCGTAAACCTTTTTTACTGTCTCTTGTTGATACACATCCCCTGGTTTCTTGCTATAACCGAGGAGGAGGCTGGCGTTTTGGCATGGGCCATGTCAGAATTTTGCGCGTACCTGGACACCAGGGGCTTATTGCCAAGGGCGTTGTTCGGCCCGTTTTCATAAAGACCGAATACCTTAGGGAGTGTTCGTGTCTCGAGTTAGGCCTTATATGCATCAGCTCCGAATCATGTCTTTGGTCAAATGTTGGGTTTGCCCGGCTCCTGTGTTTTGTTGCCTTACGTTCCGCTCTATCGGCTAAGGCGGCACCAGGAGAACTACTGCGATTGTGCCCCGGTTCGGCCAGGCGAGCACCTCAGTAGAGAAAGCCGAAAACTGACTATCATGATATAGCGTGAGACTGGTCAACCACTCGATGACCCACTGGAATCTTTAGGATTCCTCCGCATTGACGAAGGGCCGTTTCCCGTTCAGGCACATACGTGCCCCGAATTCGGGTGAGCGCGGTGCCCCTAGGGGCTATATAGTAGCCCCACTGTCAAACTCCTATGGCTAAGTGAAAGTGATAAAGCATTATAGTCCGGTTGCCTAGTTTGCCGTGCTATCACCTCCTTTATAGGACCAAGGCGTTGGATCAATGTGAAAATGAGCTTTCTGCAAACACCCCCGCATTATATGCGTGGGGGCTGAAGCCGAAGACTGCCATCTTTCAGGTTATATACACATATACATTAACGGCCGCATAGGAGGTATTTTAATTCTTGAATGCACAAGTATAAAAAGCTTTTATATTTCATCGAAACATTGTTTCACAATAATACATGTTATTCGAACATAATATCCTTCGAGCACTGCGTCTCTATTAAACGAGCGCCCTGCAGAACTTCCTGAAAATAGTGCTCGACAGGTACTCGGCTTCCGTCCGAATCTTGGGATGCAACATCGGTGGCCTTCATCTCCGCCCAGTATGTCTTGACATGGCCAAGAGCCATCCGCGCACCCTCTATGCATGCTGACCTCCTCATTGCATTGATATGCGGCACCGCACCAAGGAACTGCTGCACCAAGCCAAAATAACTCTTCGGCTCGGGCCTTTTCGTCCACAAAAGACTCACGACATCCTTCATGGCAAGTCCGGATAACCTATTCAGCTCCGCCCATTCGGCCAAGCGATCGGTTAATGGAAGTGGGCGCTCTGGATTATGGAACTGCGACCAAAAAACCTTTTCCATCTCATGATCCTTTTGATCTCGGAAGTGTTCGGCCGCGTCCGCGGCACTTGCCACCAAGTCCAGATAAGCATCCTCCGCACTCCACAACCGGTCCAACTGAGCATATTTAGGATCCACGGATTTCCTCCGCAGCAGAAAGGGCTTTCCAGCCGCGATATCTCCGGCCTGACGCAGCTCCTCCTTCATAGCTCTCATCGCAAAGCGAGCTCCTTGGCCTCGGTAGTGGCCTTCTTCAGGTCCTCTTGTACCGCTTGGTCTTCTTTTTCAAGAAGCTTGCAGCGGTCGGCAGCATTCTTCAACTTCACGGCCATCTCGGCCATTTCCTTCTTGCTTCGGCAGTGAGCAGCTTGTTCGGCTTTTAGCTCTTCGGCCGCCTTTAAGGCAGCCGCATCACTCTTTCTGGCTTGCTCCTTGGCTCGGGTGAGCTTCGCCCGAAGGTTCTCCATGGCAGCGGAACCATCTGCATCAAGCATACATGTTGTAAGGCACGGGCATCAAGCTCCCTTACCAGGTGTCCGCGGAGAAATTGCATACCTTGTGACTTGTCAAGTCGCTTATTGACAAGCGCGATGTCGGCATCCCCACGTCAAGTTGCCTCTTTAGTTCGGCAAATTATTCAGTCCGGCTAGCCACCGGACCCTTCGCCACCTACATAGGAAGGGCGACATATTATACCTGGGATTATGATCCTCGGCGCGCTGTCCTTTTTTGACAACACACTGAGCCTCAGGGGCTCCTATCTACACAGGGCGCATTTCATATGCGGAACTGTCAGAAGGTACATCATTTTGCGTACCTCAAAACCTGTCAGTAAACTTCTGACGGCTTCGTGCAAACCGCTCTCAGCGGATGAAATCCTTTCAATCACCGTCCCCATTAACGCACGGTGATCTTCTGAGATAGACGCTCGCCCGAGCAGATCCTTCAGCTCCTCCGACCATACACCAGGTGGTGCCGGACTGGTCCGATGGCCTTTTTAGAAGGCCGGACGCGGACGGCTTTGGGGGGACATACGACTGCCTTCCGGCCCCGCCGGACTCGGAGAAACCCTCCGCGACGACACCTCAGGGTCGCCTGCCTCGCAAGACGGTGCGGCAGGGGGAGGCGTTTCGCTCTCTATCATCTCCGGACGAAGATCCCCCGAAGATGAGCTCTGCTGAGAAGTGCTGAGATCCGAACTACAAGGTAAAATTTCGGTTATCTTCATCAGAAATAGGGCAGGGATATCCTTTATTTTAAAAAGAACTCCCCTTTTTACTTACGACACGGTGGAGGGCTGATCCCCTTGGGGGCACAATGCGGCCGAGGCATCTCTCGGCGCAGGACCCTCTGACGAAGATTTCTTCCCCTGCTTTGAGACCATGGTCTCCGGGTCTTCAGAGGCGGTCCTCTTCTTCCCTTGGATGGAGGGATTCTCGATCCCTCCTTTCCTGACAGCCTCCTTCACGGAGGCGGTAGCTTCCTTGTTCCCCCCTTTGCCTTCCTCCGAAGGCGCAACCTCCTGCATCCTGGTTAACACGGGATCCGGCGTGGTCTCAGGGAGGGGGGCCGGACACCTGATTAACTTTGCTTTCGCTATCCACTCCTGTTCAAGGGACAACTCTTTTGAGGGCAAATTCATGATAAATATGGGATAGCGTGTCCGGATACAGGGCTACTTACTTGAGTATCCGGGCGATTGCAGTTGAGACTTGCTTCCTCGGTCAAGTTCGGACACATCGCTTGTGATCCGAAGAAAAGCTTATACATCTCCACGGGCGTTGCGCCCATAAAATGTTGGAGAGCTCATGGTCCCTCCGGGTTAAATTCCCACAGGCGGAGGGGGCGACGTTTGCAGGGCAGGGTGCGACGAATCAGCATGACCTGCGCTACTACAACCAGAGTGATCTCTCTCTCTAGGAGGTCCTGAATGCGGCCCTGCAACAAGGGCATGTCCTTGGACGGCCCCCAGTCAAGTCCTTTATTGACCCATGATGCCAGCCGCGGTGGAGGACCCGAGTGAAAGGCAGGTGGCACCACCCATTTGGTGCCCCTGGGAGCAATGATATAAAACCATTCTTGTTTCCATAGGCTGAGCTCCTCTTGGAAAGAGCCCTCGGGCCACGAAGCATCAGCATTCCTGCTTATAACAGCCCCACCGCACTTTGCCTGCTGCCCCCTGATCATCTTCGGCTCCACTTTGAAGGTCTTGAGCCACAATCCGAAGTGAGGGGTAATGCGGAGGAAGGCTTCGCATACGACAATGAACGATGAGATGTTGAGGATGGACTCCGGATCCAAGTCATGAAATTCCAGCCCATAATAAAACATGAGCCCCCTCACGAAGGGGTCCATCGGGAAGCCTAGCCCCCGAAGGAAGTGAGACGCGAACACCGCACTTTCACCAGGCTTGGGAGTGGGAATAACCTGCCCTTGGACAGGGAACGTATGCGAAATTTCACCGGTTAGATACCTGGCATCTCTTAGCGTTAGCACGTCTTCTTTCGTAACGGAAGAAGGCATCCACCGGCCTTGCAGGTCGCAGCCGGACATCATCGAAGGTCCGAAGCGCCTGAATCTGGAGCTTTGGGTGTTGGAACTCGAGGCGATGGGCGGATTCGATTGAGATTGAAAGACAGGAGTGGAGCCTTGGTCTCTTTATAAAGAGGTTGAATACCAAGAGCCTTCCCCGTGACCGTTCGGGACTCGCCGTCGATAGAGGAGACGTGCCAACGGGCATGACTGGGTTACCCACTCCCGTATTAATGAGAATCCCGGAATAAGGGGACATGATCTCTGCTTTGACAAGACGTGCCGAGGAAAACCGCCTCGCTAAACGCGCTGAGGTGGGACAGTAAAAACGATTCGAATAAAGGCTTGGCCGTGGTGTGATGTCACGCCACGAAATACGTCAGCAGATTGAATTTGTGTAAATATTATTCTCTCTACGGTGGTATGTGGAACTTATTTTGTAGAGCCGGACACTATACTTGTGTTCAAAATCTTCTATGAAGTATTCGGAGGAGGAACCCGCCTTGCAATGCCGAAGACAATATGCGCGCCGGAGTCGTCGTCATTGAAGCCTGGTTCAGGGGCTACTGAGGGAGTCCTGGATTAGGGGGTGTCCGGATGGCCAGACTATGACCTTTGGCCGGACTCCTGGACTACGAAGATACAAGATTGAAGACTTCGTCCCGTGTCCGGATGGGACTTTCCTTGGCGTAGAAGGCAAGCTTGGCGATACGGATATGTAGATCTCCTACCATTTTAACTGACTCTGTGTAACCCTAACCCTCTTCGGTGCCTATATAAACCGGAGGATTTTAGTCCGTAGGACAGAACAACAATCATACCATAGGCTAGCTTCTAGGGTTTAGCCTCTCTGATCTCGTGGTAGATCTACTCTTGTACTACCCATATCATCAATATTAATCAAGCAGGAGTAGGGTTTTACCTCCATCGAGAGGGCCCGAACCTGGGTAAAAACATCGTGTCCCTTGTCTCCTGTTACCATCCGCCTAGACGCACCGTTCGGGACCCCCTACCCGAGATCCGCCGGTTTTGACACCGACACCAGGCTTCAATGACGATGAGTCCGACGCGCAGATTGTCTTCGGCATTTCAAGGCGGGTCCTTCTCCAAAATCTTTGAGTACCTGTCTGTAACAAACAGTGTCCGGCTTCCCATTAATGTTGCACTCCTCGGCTTCTGTGCTTTAATAATGGCCGTCTCCACGTGTCGAGCGAATGTGAGAAGTCGGGGCATTTTTACATTTGCCACCCTGACCATGTAAGTAAATCATCTATTTAAAGAGACGGGGATCCTTAGATCCAAATCACACCATCCTCTCCCAGCGAGTATCCATCATAGCGCGCCCGGAAGAGACCATCCCATCATGGCCGACCGTCGCAGCTCCTCCTCTCGCTCGCGTAGCGCCAAGCCAGGCGATTGGGAGAAATGTTCCGTTCCCCATAGCCGATTGGTTGAGTTGCAGACCCAGGGGTTTCTCCCGCCTGTATACATGGTCCCCATCCGAGCTGGACTAGCCACTTACAGTGGCGGGGAGCAAGCGAAGAGTTTTCCCAACCCGTCCAAGGGGGAGCGGGTATGCCTTGTCCCTTACTTGTTGAGGGGACTCGGATTTCCAATCCATCCGTTCCTCCGCGGGCTCCTAGAGTTCTACGGCCTCCAGCCGCATAACTTCACTCCCGCCTCCATACTACACATCGCAGGCTATGTCGCCTTCTGCGAGCTATTTCTAGGCTGCAAAGCTCATTTTGAGCTATGGAAGAGGCTATTGTGCCTCGTACCCCGCACTATCAAGGAGGGATGAGGTGTTGTTTAATGAGCCTCTTGCTTCATGTGCTTTGTGATATGCTCCAAAACCCTCAACTATTTTCCCACATCCACAAATGACCTAAAACCCAAAGCCAAAATCGGTCACACCGATTCTTCCTATCCGGCGCCACCAATTCCAAAAGTCATAGCCACTGCCACAAACCCTAAGCAAATCGGTCTTACCGATAGGGATCTCGGTCTCACCGAGATGGGGTTGTAATCTCTCTGTTTCCCTTCGTAACATTTCAGTCTAACCGAAGTGAGCGATCGGTCCCACCAAGATTACAATGTAAACTCTCTGTTTTCTTTTTGTAACATTTCGGTCTCGCCGAAAAGAGCAAATCGGTCCCACTGAGTTTACCTGACCAACTCTTTGGAAAGCTTATTACCAAATCGGTCTCACCGAGTTTGTGTAATCGGTCTTTCCGAGATTACGTTATGCCCTAACCCTAACCGAATCGGTCTCACCAAGATGCATGTCAGTCCCACCGAAAATCACTAACGGTCACTAGGTTTACTAAATCGGTCCGACCGAGTTTAACGATTCGGTCCCACCGAGTTTGGTAAATTGTGTGTAACGGTTAGATTTTGTGTGGAGGCTATATATACCCCTCCACCTCCTCTTCATTCGTGGAGAGAGCCATCAGAACGAACCTACACTTCCAACTTACCATTTCTGAGAGAGAACCACCTACTCATGTGTTGAGGCCAAGATATTCCATTCCTACTGAGGGAGTCCTGGACTAGGGGGTGTCCGGATAGCTGGACTATCGTCATCGGCCGGACTCCAAGACTATGAAGATACAAGATTGAAGACTTCGTCCCGTGTCCGGATGGGACTTTCCTTGGCGTGGAAGGCAAGCTTGGCGATACGGATATGTAGATCTCCTACCATTGTAACCGACTCTGTGTAACCCTAGCCCTCTCCGGTGTCTATATAAACCGGAGGGTTTTAGTCCGTAGGACGAACAACCATTACAACAATCATACCATAGGCTAGCTTCTAGGGTTTAGCCTCCTTGATCTCGTGGTAGATCCACTCTTGTACTACCCATATCATCAATATCAATCAAGCAGGAGTAGGGTTTTACCTCCATCGAGAGGGCCCAAACCTGGGTAAAAACATCGTGTCCCTTGTCTCCTGTTACCATCCGCCTAGACGCACAGTTCGGGACCCCCTACCCGAGATCCACCGGTTTTGACACCGACATTGGTGCTTTCATTGAGAGTACCTTTGTGTCGTCACCGATAGGCTTGATGGCTTCTTCAATCAACAACAACGCAATCCAGGGTGAGACTTTTCTCCCCGGACAGATCTTCGTATTCGGCGGCTTCGCACTGCGGGCCAATTCGGTCGGCCATCTGGAGCAGATCGAAAGCTACACCCCTGGCCATCAGGTCAGATTTGGAAGCCTAAACTTCACGGCTGACATCCGCGGAGACTTGATCTTCGATGGATTCGAGCCACAGCCGAGCGTGCCGCACTGTCGCGATGGACATGATTTAGCTCTGCTACCAGACAGTACCTTGGAGGCCGCACACGAGTCCGCTCCGACCCATAGTTCGGAGCCAACCGCGCAGATCGAGGACAGGTGGCTGGACACTGCCTCGGGAGCTGCAATATCTACGGCGATGGAGCCGAACACTGACCCTGTCCCCGGCAAAGCTCGTGACTCCGAGGTGCCGGACTCCTTGCCGGACTCCGAACCTCCTGCGCCCCTGCCAACCGAACCCGATTGGGCGCCGATCATGGAGTTCACCGCTGCGGACATCTTTCAGCACTCACCCTT
This sequence comes from Triticum timopheevii, assembly GCA_963921465.1. Classification (NCBI taxonomy): domain Eukaryota; kingdom Viridiplantae; phylum Streptophyta; class Magnoliopsida; order Poales; family Poaceae; genus Triticum; species Triticum timopheevii. Next base: position 181,499,669 of record OY997268.1, on the reverse strand, counting down.
TGGCGACATCTTGAATTCGCTAAAGCATCTCTCGCTATCAGGAGAGCCCTGGCCGGACTGCGGACAGGACGGTTGGGATACGGATGACGAAGAAATTCAGAACCCACCCACCACCCACTTTGTAGCCACTGTCGATGATCTAACCGACATGCTAGACTACGACTCCGAAGACATCGACGGTATGGACGACGATGCCGGAGGCGACCAAGAACCAGCGCCTACAGGGCACTGGAAGACCACCTCGTCATATGACATATACATGGTGGACATCCCACAGGACGGGAACGACGAAGAAGCAGCGGAGGCAGATTCCCCTAAGAAACAGCCCAAGCGCCGACGTCAGCGGCGCCGCTCTTAATCCCGCCACAGCAAAAATGGATATTCCGGCACCAGAGATAATAACACCCCAAAGAGTGCCGAAGACAACCCCCTCTAGCAAGATTCAGCGCAGGAGGATGCAGAAGCCAGCCCTCACGAGAGAGCGGCAGACGAAGAGGTTGAGGATGATAATTACATGCCTCCCTCCGGAGACGAGGCAAGCCTCAACAACGACGAATTCGTCGTGCCTGAGGATCCCGTCGAACAAGAGCGTTTTAAACGCAGGCTAATGGCCACGGCAAATAGCCTAAAGAAAAAGCATCAACAGCTTCAAGCTGATCAAGATCTGCTAGCCGACAGATGGACTGAAGTCCTGGCGGCCGAAGAGTATGAACTCGAACGCCCCTCCAAAAGCTACCCAAAACACAAGTCTGCCATATTGTGCATATAAACCTTCATCACCAGCGCACAATATGGCAGACCGACCACCTCGTGGCCGCGACAGAGAGGCATCTAGGCCCTCCACCAGGACCGTACCCCGGCTCCGCTCGAAAAGTACGAAGCCACGGGGGAATTCGCCGGACTTGCGAGACATATTGGAGGACAAGGCAAGACAATCAAGATCGATCTATGGATCACGTGGGCGCCCCACGATGCGAGACGACTTCCGTCGTGCCGGACACAGCAACTCTGGCCGGGCCGAACACAGTAGACAAAGCTCTCTTGAGCTGCGTCGCGATATTGCCCAGTATAGAGGCGCCGCACACCCACTATGCTTCACAGACGAAGTAATGGATCATCAAATCCCCGAAGGGTTTAAACCCGTGAACATTGAATCCTATGATGGCACAACAGACCCCGCGGTTTGGATCGAAGATTATCTCCTTCACATCCATATGGCTCGTGGTGATGATCTTCACGCCATAAAGTATCTCCCACTCAAGCTTAAAGGACCAGCTTGGCATTGGCTTAACAGCTTGCCCGCAGAGTCAATTGGGTGTTGGGAGGACCTGGAAGCCGCATTCCTCGACAACTTCCAGGGCACATATGTGCGACCACCAGACGCTGATGACCTAAGCCACATAATTCAGCAGCCAGACGAATCGGCCAGACAGTTTTGGACACGGTTCTTAACGAAGAAAAATCAAATCGTCGACTGTCCAGATGCAGAGGCCCTTGCAGCCTTCAAACACAACATCCGCGATGAGTGGCTGGCTAGGACAGGAAAATCCGAAATCCATGGCAGCCCTCACATCATTCATGACCCGCTTCTGTGCGGGGGAGGACAGCTGGCTAGCCCGCTGCAACAACCTCAGCAAAAATGCTGGCAGTCCGGATACTAAGGACCACAATGGCAGGTCACGTCGAAACAAAAACAAACGCCGCGTTAACGGTGATAACATTGAGGATACGGCAGTCAACGCCGGATTCAGAGGCTCTAAACCCGGTCAGCGGAAGAAGGCATTCAAAAGAACCACTCCGGGTCCGTCCAATTTGCACCGAATACTCGACCGCTCTTGCCAGATACATGGCACCCCCGAAAAGCCAGCCAACCACACCAACAGGGATTGTTGGGTATTCAAGCAGGCAGGCAAGTTACAAGGGGCTGCACAGTGATGACGAGGAAGAGGCTCGGCCGCCGAACAGTAGAGGACAGAAGGGTTTCCCCCCACAAGTGCGGACGGTAAACATGATATACGCAACCCATATACCCAAGAGGGAGCGGAAGCATGCACTTAGGGACGTATATGCGATGGAGCCAGTCGCCCTGAAGTTCAACCCATGGTCCTCTTGCCCGATCACTTTCGATCGAAGGGACCACCCCACCAGTATCCGCAATGGCGGATTCGCCGCATTGGTTTTAGACCCAATCGTCGATGGATTTCACCTCACTAGAGTCCTGATGGACGGCGGCAGCAGCCTGAACCTGCTTTATCAGGATACAGTGCGCAAGATGGGCATAGGCCCCTCAAGGATTAAACCTACAAAGACGACCTTCAAAGGCATCATACTAGGTGTTGAGGCCAATTGTACAGGCTCAGTCACATTGGAAGTGGTCTTCGGATCCCGGATAATTTCCGAAGCGAGGAGTTAATCTTCGACATAGTCCCGTTCCGCAGTGGCTATCACGCTCTGCTCGGACGAACCGCGTTCGCAAAATTCAATGCGGTGCCGCATTATGCATACCTTAAGCTCAAGATGCTAGGCCCTCATGGAGTCATCACGGTCAACGGAAATACTGAACGCTCCCTCCGAACAGAGGAACACACAGCGGCTGTCGCGGCAGAAGTACAGAGCAGCCTTTTAAGGCAATTTTCGAGTCCAGCCGTTAAACGACCGGACATGGCCAAACGCGCCTGGAGTAACATAAATCAAGACCACCTGGCATGTTCCGAGCACGCGTAGCAATGCGGCCCCAACCCTAGCCCTTGCATGATTGCAAGACCAGCTCTTCGCGTACATCATTACGCTCTGGAGATACCATGGGCATAGGGGGAGGGACACGACCACGACAGGCCGAGAGTGCGGCTCAACCACACCAGGGGCTCCCAAGTGTGTCGCTCTTTCTTTTTTTCTTTTTTTTCTTCTTCTATTTATCCACAGGACTCCGTTCACCAGAGACCCTTTCCGGCGGCGAACCTGCCGAACTCACGATGCAACAGCCAGGGAAGGACAAAGGCTACGACGAACACTCAGGTGGTCTCCATTATGAGCATTAAATTTGTTAAATACACCAGTCCGCAGCCTACCCCTGGAGGAGGACATGTTTAAATAGTCCAATCCCTTGCTTACCGCACTATTTGTATCGTTCTGCACTCGTGGCAGAATTCCTTGAATGAGCAATGCATCACTTTTCATTTATAATTGCATTCCTTTTCTTATATATGTTCATTTATGACATCTTGCACCCGTACACTTTGGTACGGCCGAATACACAAGGGGCTTACGTTCCCCGCATAATGGTGTCATAAGTCCAAAAACTTTCACAAGTGCGGCACCCCAAACTTATAGCATTATATGCATCGGCTCCGAATCATGTCTTGGGTCAATAGTTGGGTTTGCCCGGCTCCCATGTTTTGGTACCTTATGTTCCATTCCGTCGGCTAAGGTAGCACTGGGAGAACCACTGCGATTGCGCCCCGGTTGAGCTGGGCGAGCGCCTCAGTGGAGAAAGCTAAAACTGACTGTCATGATAAGGCGAGAGCTGGTCGCTGTTCGAGAGGTCTTTTCGAGTCCTTAAAGACTTATGCCGCTTAGAGCGAGGAACCGGCTTCGTCCGGCCCAGGCGTGGATAGCGCCCCGAACTCGGTCTTCCGAATACTAGGGGCTTCACCGAAATTTAAAATTATAGAATTCTATGGCTAAGTGAGAGTGTTCAAGCATTATAAGTCCGGTTGCCTTGTTCGTTGTGTTGAGCGCCTCCCTAGATGGACCCAAAAATGGGAACAAGAGTGCTCAAGTTTATCCCGAACACCCCAGCACTCGTGGCATGGGGGCTGAAGCCGACGACTTGACATCTCTCTGATTTAATAAACGGCCGCACAGAAGGTAATATTTTAAATCAATAAGCGTTGCTTAGCGCATATGAACAAAGTTTTCAGCGCACAGGATAATACATTGCGAGTTTACTCAAAAATTACATCTTTGGGGCACTCATCCGCAATCTTGCGGGCACCCTTCAGGACACTCTTATAGTACATCTCGGGCGTATGATACTCCTTGCCCGCTGGCGGCGCGTCCATTATAAGCTTCTCAGCATCCAGCCTGCCCCAGTGCACCTTTGCGCGGGCAAGGGCCTGACGGGCACCTTCAATGCAGGCGGAACGCTTGATGACTTCCACCCAAGGACACGCATCCACCAGCCGCCGCACCATGCCGAAGTAGCTCCCAGGCATGGCCTCTTCAGGCCACAGCCGGACTATGAGGCCCTTCATGGCCTGCTCGGCTACCTTGTGGAGCTCGACCAGCTGCTTCAGCTGGTCGCTAAGGGGCACCGGATGTCCGGCCTCAGCATACTGAGACCAGAAGACCTTCTCTGTTGAGCTCCCCTCCTCGGCCCGATAGAATGCGGCAGCATCGGACACGCTGCAAGGCAGATCTGCAAACGCTCCTGGAGAGCTCCGAATTCGGGTAAGTAACAGGTAATTCACATTCACATGCTTGCTTTGCATGAAAAATGCCTTACCCGCCGCTATTTTCTTCACCGCCTCAATCTCCTGGAGGGCCTTATGGGCCTCGGCCTTAGCGGCTTTGGCACACTCAAGAGCCGAGGCAAGCTCGGACTCTCGAGTCTTCGAGTCACGCTCCAAACTCTCATGCTTCTCCATGAGAGCCTGGAGCTCTTGCCGCACCTCCTGCTTCTCTCGCTCCACTCGTTCCGCGGCCGCATTACGTTCGGCCGCGGACACGGCCTCCTTCAGGGTCGCCACCTTGTTCGTGGCTCCTGCAGTGCCCATGTTATCCTTGTCATTTCTATTGCAACCAAAATCCTTTTCTGTAAGGTACAAATTTAATACGGTGTTACTCACCTTCTTTGTCCTCGAGCTGCTTCTTGGCAAGGCCGAGCTCGTTCTCGGTCCGCTCGAGGTCTTGCTTCAAAGCACCCACCTCCGCAGTCAATGCGGCAGAGGTCAGCAGTGCAGCCTTCAAACCCATATTGACATAATTTTTAGAACTCCTACGTATATCTTTTTAGATCCTCAGTCCGGCTTTTCTTTCCAAACACCGAACTGAGCATCAGGGGCTACTGTCTATGCGGTATTACATTGCATATTTTAAAACTTCTTACCTCAAAGCCTGTTAGAAGGCTGCTGTAGGCTTCGGTGAGCCCGCTCTTGGTGAGCTGAACCTTCTGAATCACCGCACTCATGATAGTGCGGTGTTCTTCCTCGACGGAAGCGCCGTTGAGCACCTCCAACAAGTTGTCCGGCGCCTCCGGTTGGACGGAGGCTACCGGTGTCACGGTCTTGCCCTTCTTACGAAGGGGCCGCCTACCGGACTCTGGAACCACTGCGGGTTCCGGCACGGAGTCCGGCGCAAAGTCCGGGAGGCTGCCTTGCGGCACCTCCGGAGCCTCCCCCTCCTGGCGGGTCCCCTCCTGGGATCCCACCTCGGCGTCCTCAGCATCGCGAGGGGTGGAGGCGGTCGGAATGGAATCCACATCCGACGGAGCCAAGGACCCGCTTGATGAAGCGGGCAAATCCTCCTCGGCCGGACTGCAGGATGTATGCGGCATTAGAAGGACACTACGCGGCACAAGGAAAAATTATAAATCACTCAGGAATCCGGATACTTACGATCTTGCCAGGGGCTTGGCCCTTGAGGGCCACTCCTCGTCACCGTCGTCGGTGTTGGCAGAGCAGTCCGGAGGAAGGGTCCTCCCTTTCTTGGACCCTTCGGCCTTCCTAGTTGGGGAAGCCTTCCTCTTCCTCTCTCCCCCCTCTTGGGGAGAGTCTTCTTTCTCCTCCTCGTCTTCGGGGGAGGAGTCCGCCTCAGAGCCATCGGACGATGAGTCCGATACCACCTGGCGCCGGGAACTCCTTCGGGTTCCCGTGGCCTTCTTCTTGGCCTTCTTCTCCGGCACCACATAAAGGGCCGGAAACAGCAGCCTCGTCAAACGGGTGTCCGCTGGGTCTTCGGGGAGGGGAGCCGGACAGTCTACCTGTCCGGACGTCCTCTGCCAGTCCTGTTAAAGGCATTGGGAGTTTTAGATCCCACATAGAGTCAAACTATGAAAGAAATAAGTGTCCCGTAAAGGATAACAAAGCTTACCTCGCCGGCCGGGCGCTTGGTGCTGAATCCGCGATCTTCGGTTGCAGACGTGGGGGCTTCTCTGCCCTTAAACAGCACCCTCCAGGCAGCTTCGTACGTCGTGTCGAAGAGCCCGCTCAGGGTCCGGTGATGTGCCGGATCGAACTCCCACAAATTGAAGGCCCGCTGTTGGCAGGGGAGAATCTGGCGGGCGAGCATGACCTGGATCACATTGACAAGCTTAAGCTTCTTGTTCACCAGGGTCTGGAGACAGGACTGGAGTCCTGTCAGCTCCTCCGAACTACCCCATAGCAAGCCCTTCTCTTTCCAGGAGGTGAGCTGCATGGGGGTACCAGATCTGAACTCGGGGGGCCGCTACCCATTTAGGGTCACGTGGCTCGGTGATGTCGAACCACCCCGATTGCCACCCCTTGACGGACTCCACGAAGGCCCCCTCGAGCCAGGTGACGTTGGACATTTTGCCCACCATGGCGCCTCCGCACTCCGCTTGGACGCCCTTCACTACCTTCGGCTTGACATTGAAGGTCTTTAGCCACAAGCCGAAGTGGGGCCGGATGCAGAGGAAGGCCTCGCACACGACGATAAACGCCGAGATGTTGAGGATGAAGTTCGGCGCCAGATCATGGAAGTCCAGGCCGTTGTAGTACATGAGCCCCCGGACGAAGGGATGCAACGGGAAGCCCAGTCCACAGAGGAAGTGGGGAAGGAATACGACCCTCTCATGAGGCCTGGGGGTGGGATGAGCTGCCCCTCGTCAGGCAGCCGATGCGCAATGTCGCTGGAGAGGTATCCGGCGCCGCGCAGCTTCTCGATGTGCCCCTCCGTAACGGAAGAGGCCATCCACTTGCCTCCCGCTCCGGACATGGCTAGAGAAGGTTGAGACGAGATGTGCGGACTTGGGCGCTGGAGCTCGAGTGCATGGAGATGGATAAGCAAAGGAGGAAGAAGGCGTAGGTACAAAAGGCGGATCCTTATCCCCTTATATATGGGCGGACGAAGACTATGCGTCCCCACCAGGCCTGGTAAAACTCGCTTATCTCCCAAGTGCCACAATCAATGGCGCGGTTGGGTTACCCACGTCCGTATTGATGGGAATCCCGGAATAATGGGAACACGATCTCTGCTTCGACAAGACGTGCCAAGGAAACCGCTTCGCTAAACGCGCTGAGGTGGAATAACAAAAAACGATTCAAGTAAAGGCTTGGTAGTGGCGTGACGTCATGTCACAAAATACGTCAGCAGATTGAACTTGTGTACATATTATTCTCTCTACGGGGGAATGTGGAATTTATTTTGCAGAGCCGGACACTATCCTGGTGTTCACAATCTTCTATGAATTATTCGGAGGAGGAACCCGCCTTGCAATGCCGAACAATATGCGCACCGGACTCATCGTCATTGAAGCCTGGTTCAGGGGCTACTGAGGGAGTCCTGGACTAGGGGGTGTCCGGATAGCCGGACTATCGTCATCGGCCGGACTCCAAGACTATGAAGATACAAGATTGAAGACTTCGTCCCGTGTCCGGATGGGACTTTCCTTGGCGTGGAAGGCAAGCTTGGCGATACGGATATGTAGATCTCCTACCATTGTAACCGACTCTGTGTAACCCTAGCCCTCTCCGGTGTCTATATAAACCGGAGGGTTTTAGTCCGTAGGACGAACAACCATTACAACAATCATACCATAGGCTAGCTTCTAGGGTTTAGCCTCCTTGATCTCGTGGTAGATCCACTCTTGTACTACCCATATCATCAATATCAATCAAGCAGGAGTAGGGTTTTACCTCCATCGAGAGGGCCCGAACCTGGGTAAAAACATCGTGTCCCTTGTCTCCTGTTACCATCCGCCTAGACGCACAGTTCGGGACCCCCTACCCGAGATCCGCTGGTTTTGACACCGACACCTACCATATGAATCTTAATCTCTATCCTTCCCAAGTTGCTTTCCACTCAAATCTTCTTTCCACCAGATCCAAAACCTATGAGAGAGAGTTGAGTGTTGGGGAGACTATCATTTGAAGCACAAGAGCAAGGAGTTCATCATCAACGCACCATTTGTTACTTCTTGGAGAGTGGTGTCTCCTAGATTGGCCTAGGTGTCACTTGGGAGCCTCCGACAAGATTGTGGAGTTGAACCAAGGAGTTTGTAAGGGCAAGGAGATCGCCTACTTCGTGAAGATCTATCACTAGTGAGGCAAGTCCTTCGTGGGCGACGACCATGGTGGGATAGACAAGGTTGCTTCTTCGTGGACCCTTCGTGGGTGGAGCCCTCCGTGGACTCGTGCAGCCGTTACCCTTCGTGGGTTGAAGTCTCCATCAACGTGGATGTACGATAGCACCACCTATCAGAACCACGCCAAAAACATCCGTGTCTCCAATTGCGTTTGAATCCTCCAAACCCTTCCCTTTACTTTCTTGCAAGTTGCATGCTTTAATTTCCGCTGCTTATATACTCTTTGCATGCTTGCTTGAATTGTGTGATGATTGCTTGACTTGTCCTAAAGTAACTAAAATCTGCCAAACTCTAAAATTGGGAAAAGGTTAAGTTTTTATTGGTCAAGTAGTCTAATCACCCCCCCCTCTAGACATACTTCAAGGTCCTACAAGTGGTACCAGAGCTTTGCTCTCCATTTGCTTTGATTTCCATAGCTTTTGGTGGTCATAGCCTTGGTTTCACAACCTAGGAGAGTATAGCGTCTAGCGAGGGAAATTATCACCGTAGAGGTCCTTACTTTGATGGTACTAATTTTGCTAGTTGGAAGCATAAGATGAAAATGCATATTCTTGGACATAACCCCGCCGTTTGGGCAATTATTTGTATTGGCTTGCAAGGTGAATTTTTCGATGGGAGAGAACCGAACCATGAAGCTAATGCGGAAGAATTGAAGATGCTGCAATACAACGCTCAAGCTTGTGATATCATCTTCAACGGATTATGCCCCGAAGAATTCAACAAAATCGGCCGTCTTGAGAATGCAAAGGAAATTTGAGATACTTTGATTGATATGCATGAAGGTACCGAGTCCGTCAAGGAATCCAAGTTGGATGTGCTCTAAAGTCAGCTTGACAAGTTCAAAATGAAGGATGGTGAAGGTGTCGCTGAAATGTACTTTAGGCTTGCTCTTATCACAAATGAGATTGCCGGCATTGGGAGTGAAGAGATGACCGACAAATTCATCATCAAGAAGATATTAAGAGCATTGGATGGAAAGTATGATACCGTGTGCACATTGATTCAAATGATGCCAAACTACAAAGATCTCAAGCCAACGGAAGTCATTGGAAGAATTGTTGCTCATGAGATGCCACTCAAGGATAAGGAGGAACTTCACAACAAGTCAAGTGGTGCTTACAAAGCCTCAAGTGAAGCCCCCACATCATCAAGTGAGAAACCAACCTTCAATGAAGAATTGAGCTTAATGGTGAAGAACTTCAACAAATTCTACAAGAGTAGAAGCAAAGAAAGAAGCTCCAAGTCAAGGTCTTACAATGACAATAGATCTTCTAGTCGAGAGCGCAATTGCTACAATTGTGGGAGACCTGGACACTATTCCAATGAGTGTACGGCACCCTACAAAAGAAGAGAAGATTCTCCAAGAATAAGAAGCAAAAGATAAGAATCACCACCAAGAGAGAGGAGGAGTAGAGATGATCTTTATGAACAAAGACCCTCACGGAGAAGCAAGGATTCGGAAAGGAAGGACAAGTCATCAAGGAGCTACACAAAACAAAGACATCAAGCTCATGTTGGTGAATGGGTATCCGGCTCCGACCCCGACAATCACTCCGACTCTGAATATACTCAAGATGAAGGTGTTGCCGGTCTAGCACTTGTGTCAACCAACTCCTACAACATATTTGACTCACCAAATGAAGGTGTTGGAAGATGCTTCATGGCCAAAGGTCCAAAGGTAACACATCCTGAGTATGTTGATTTCAATAGTGATGAAGATGACTTGCTTGTGGACGATGATTTACTTGTTGACAACTCTAGTGATGAATACTATGATGAAACGTCAATTAATCATGCTAATCAAGATAAAACGAATGACAATGATAAGGAGAAGTTTGAGCTTCTAACTAAGGAACTAAAATCTCTTAAGTTAGCTCATGAAACTATCTACGAAGATCATCAAGAACTTTTAAGGGCTCATGAGAAGTTACGCTTTGAAAAGCTCAATCTTGAGCAAGAGCATGAGTTCTTAAAAGCAATCAATGATGATCTTCGCAAGAAAAGTTCTTCTTACATTGCCAAGCGTTTACTCTTATCTACTTACATCCCTCAAGTCAAGTCTAGTAACAAGTACAAGAAAGATACTTCCTCTAGTAGTAACAATAATAATGATGTCAAATCCAATATTGTTGCTTCTAGTAGTTCTTTTGATTCCACTAATGATTCTCTTAGCCAAGTTACACTTGAGCAAGAAAATAGCTTATTGAAGGGAATTATAGAGAAAGGTTTTTACAAGAGCCTTGCCGGGAGTAAGCAATTCGAGGAAATTGTACGCAAGGAAGGAAGGCACCGGAAGAATCAAGGTGTTGGTTTTGAACGAAAGTTCAATGCCAATGGAGTTGAGTGGGAAGAAGATCAATACCCTAAGACGAAGTTTGTTCCTCAACAAGTGAAGTATGATCCTACTTCCTTCAAGGGAACACAAGCTCAAGATGATCTTCCACCACAAGACCACAAGAACAAAGGCAAGGACAAGCTTCAAGAAGAGATTGATGCATTTGAAGAAGCACCTAAAGCCTCGTTCAAGTAGGTTCCCAAGACTACATCAAGTTCTACTTCATCAAGTACAACTACAACTCCAAGGATTCCCATCAAGATGATGTGGATCCCGAAGAAGAAGAACTAGAGAGTTCTTGAGGGTGACTCCACCAACATTCTTCACTCATATCATTATGGCAAGAACAAGTGCAATCAACTTCCACATCTTGCACTAGTTCAAGGAGTCACAAACCCTCTTGTTGGTAAGGCAAGGGACAAAGTAACCTAATGATTTCATGGACATCATCTTGTGTATGCATCACTCTATGTCTATGGATATTCTTGTTTGTTCCTTGTGGGACTAACCCATGTAGGTAAGTTGAAATTGCAACTCACTCCAAAGGATTGCTCCAAATGATCTACATCAACATTGAGCATCTACATCTTCAACACCTAAATGAAGTCATCATCGACAAAACCCAAAGGTTAGTTCATCCCTCTAAGGGGGGATCTCACATCTAGGGGGAGCTTAACTCTAAGAATTGAGTCAAATCAACCTTAATGGTGTGAACACATCAATGCATTATGTAAAAGTGGTAACCCCACTTGAGCTTAAACGATGAGTATGACCTATGATCAAATGCTCTTATTTGACTCCTGTTGATGCTCGAAAATGGCATGATCACAAAGAGCGACTTGAGGCTATGATGAGATGATATTAGAATTATGAGTTCATGTCACCACTGGATGGCTCTCTTCAAGCCGATCGATATAAATATAGAGATGGTCCAAAACGAAGCTCGGATGCAAAAGTTATGCCAATCTTAGAGATGCTCGTATTGACACCAGGTTAAAGAATGACATGAAACCTAATTAAGAAAGCCTCGGATGGAAAAATTTACAACTGCAAAGTTCTTCGCCTCGTTGAAACGGACGATTTTGATATAAAGATCGTCCCCATCCGAGATCGTATGCAAAAGTTAGAGGCAAAACCATGCGCTGCAGCAATGTTTGGCCGGATCATCCGGGCCGGGATCCGGATCATCCGGGTAATTGGAGCATCAAGACACCAGAAGGTTGGCTCTGAAGCCGGATGATCTGGGTCAAGTCCCGGATGATCCGGGTAAAGGCCGGACAATCCGAGCAATCGTCCGGACGTCCGGACAAGTTTTTCTGCTGCAGACTTTAGAAAACGGCCCGAAACACCCTCGAGATGGCCTCGGATGAAAAAGTGTTCAACATAAAAGTTGTGTGTCTCGTCGCGACGGTTGATTTGGATATAAGAAACATCCAAATCCGAGGTCGTATGAGGATTCTAGAGCCAAAACAGTGAGCTGCTGTCAAAAAACTGGGCTAGGCCGGATCATCCGGGCCTTGAGCCGGACATCCGGGCCGGGGGTCGTGAATAGTCCGTGTTTTATTAGGTTTTGATGATTTGGACGGCTAGGCAAGTCCTTTTCTTGTACGGGAAGTCCACCCGCCTCTTATATAGACAAGAGGTGACGGCCGATTGAACAACAACACACAATCGCAAAACTCATCTACTTTTTACCCTAGTTTTACATCCCTCCCTTCTTCTTTCTCTCTCGTTCTTCGTTCATTCTTCGTGTTGAAGGGTAGCGATCCTCGAGGCACTAGGGGCGGGCGAACCGACCTAGGGCAGCCCATAGCCGCCGCGCGTCCAGACGGGGTCCCTCCCGGGCGCGTGGGGTTTCGGGTCCTGAACAGCACCCGCCGGATTGTCTTGCGTACCGCGCTTCCGGCGGCTCTCCTTCGACGTGAGCTGCGGTGCATCACCCTCAGCGTTGGAGGTACACGGTGACGTGTTCGTGTGCGAACACACTTTTTGGCGACTCCGCTGGGGAAAAGATCAATCATCATCCATCATGTCTGGCAACGACAAGATTCCCAAGCCCTCGGAAATCGACGCCGATAACATAATCATGCCCAATTTTGAGGAGTTATCGGAGGAACATCGCCAAGCTTATGAGGAGTACAAGAAGGCGCGTGAAGAGAAGGAGATGCAGGAGTTCCTTGCTAAGTTCAAAAAGGATCGCCAAGGTAATATCACTCCGGTTGGAGAAATCAAGTTTCCTCCTCTTCATGATGAACAGGTTAAACCCTCTGTAAGTAATACCTTCTCTCCTGAGGTATGGGCTGAAATTGATAGTCGCATTACTGATAGCAATAATCTTTTATACCAAATTTTCTTGGAAAATAGTAATGCTAAAAATAGTGTGCCTCAATCATCTAGTGGTAATGTTGGTGTGCCTGCTACCGCAGAAATCCCTAGTCCAACTTTACCTATTTCATCGGCGCCCCCCGTGCCGATGAATTTTTATCCTAGCCCCACAAATCAAATTGTTGTTGCACCCATTAATCCTATCATGAGTATGCCAAGTTCGGTGGTGATGCTGAACCAAACCCTACCTACAAGAGCAAACACTGTTAGATCACTGCCGAATTAAAATTCGGCATGCATGCCACAATTCACACGTGCAACTACTAAACCTACTCCTATGCTACCGCCACAAGCTTCATCATCCACCGTGGATGATGGTCTAGCTAATCTTAGAGGGGAGATGGCTAAGATGCTCCGAGAGAATTTTGGAGTTGAGTTACCAAGGAACCGTATTTACCAAAAGCCATATCCAGAATACTTTGATGCAATTCAATGCCCTCCGGGATATAAAATTCCAGATTTTGTTAAGTTTAATGGAGAGGGCACAAAAACCACCTGGGAGCATGTTAGTCAGTACTTGGCACAATTAGGTGAGGCAAGTTCACGAGATGAGTGGAGAGTACGTTATTTTCCTTTATCTTTAACCGGTACTGCTTTCTCGTGGTTTTCTGCGTTACCACCTGGTTCTGTTACTACATGGTTTCACTTGGAGCAAAAGTTTCATGATCACTTCTACAGTGGTGACAATGAGCTTAAACTATCCCATCTTACATCGGTTAAGCAAAAGTATGATGAATCGGTCTCCGATTATGTCAAAAGATTTAGGGATACAAAAAACTGGTGCTATAGTTTGGTGATAACCGAGAGAGATTTGGCTGATCTTGTGCTTAGTGGTTTGAGAACTCATATTATAGAAAGGCTAGAAGGATACGAGTTTTTAAATATCAACCAAGTCTTGCAAAGGGCTTTGGCTCAAGAAAGCCGAAGCAAAGATCTTAAAGAGGTGCATAGATATAAAACTGATCGTCCCAAGGTGAATATGGTTGAGTATGATAGTGACCACTCGAACAATGAGGGTGATATTTATGCCGCTGAATTTGTTTGGCCATCTAAGGCCAAACCGTTTACTTGCAATGATTTAAAGCCGATTCATAAGAATCATGATGAAGAGATGAAATTTACTTTCAACATTGCTAAGTGTGATAAAATATTTGATGCTTTGTTGCAAGCCAAGATTATTAGAATATCTCATACTTTATTGCCGTTCGAAGAGCTGAAACGGCGTGCTTATTGCAAGTATCATAATTCTTTTTCTCATGCTACTAATGATTGTAATGTTTTTCGACGACAGATACAATCGGCCATTAATGACGGACGATTGATTTTTTCTGAGATGCAAGTTGACAAGCAACCTTTCCCAATGAACACCATGGATTTGGAGGGGAAGAAGATGTTAATTCGGCCCAACATAGCCGAATCAGCTAATAAAAATAATATTGTCATTGGTGAGCCCAGGAAAAATGAGGAGAGCAACAAGGTCTTGGGGAGACAAGTTGTGCTTGACAAGCAACCAAGTGGCAAGGAGGTAATCAAGATCACCATCAAGAATCCCACACTCGGGGGGCAACCACAAGTGCAAGAGAACACTCATGTCAAATTTGTTAAGCCCAAGAGTCGAGAGGTTGGCAAGTGGAAAACGAATGAAGCTAAAGTGCAGCGCAAGAGAATCAAGCCAACTTTTGATATGCTGTTGTCCAAGTATGCCAATCAAGTGGCCGGTTCTAGCTCTAACCGGTTATCAAATTTGAAGCGCTCAAGATCACCTCCGAGGGAAGAATTTCAGCATCACGCAAGGCCATATGGGTCATGGGCACCAGGACCATGGATGGCGCCGCCCCCTTATGCGCCATACTACATGGGAGGCTTCAATGGAGGATGGGGGCAGCCCCCAATGGCCCCTTATGCTTTTCATCCGAGTTGGGCAGAACCAAGGAGGCCCGTTCATGAGAGGCTTTCTTATCCCACACGAGGCCCTTTGAACAATGGTGTCAATCGGCCAATGCAAGATAATCAAAAAAGGGTCAACCGGCAAGTGTGGCGTGCCAAATCACCAAGTGCTGAAATTTCAGAGCCTAGCAAGCAAAAGGAGAAGAATGCTAGTGGTGAAACTATTATGATAGGCACTAAAGAATTAATAATCAAAGAGCCGATTATTGTTGATAATCCGGCTGATTCTAATAAAGATGTGGCTGCGGTCCAGCAAGGTCCCATGGCTAATGATCATGAAACTAGCACAAGCAAGGCCAAGTTGAGGGATCCAAAATATACTCAGCCTAAGTGGTGTCCTTCCGGTCTCACCAAGGCGCAAAAAAGGAGATTGCAGCGCATGAGGAGTCATGAGAAGGAGGAACAAGAAGCAGAAAAGCTAAGGGATAAATTATTCAATGAAAGCCGCCCCATGGTACCCCCAAAACAAGTGCGGAGGCCAAAGCAAAAGGAAAACATTGCAGCTTCTGCATTGGTCATAGCAACACCTACACCACCGACGGAGGACGATGCGGCTACTATTACATCGTCCACTTTGCCTACTACTTCCTCTTCCCTTGAAGATATTTCGGAGTCAGTGGACATGCTTGCGGAAGGAGATGAAATGCTTGATTATGAGTCTACACCGGTTCATGAAGGTATGGATATTAATATGGTGTATTACTTACCCGCTGAATTTCGTGCTATAGATGAAGAAGGGGAGGTAGCTCAGCTAGATTTTGGTCCTAAAAATGCTATATTCGAGAAGCCAAAAGAGCCAGTGACGCACTTGAAGCCATTGTTCCTTAAAGGTCATATTAATGGATCGCCGGTTGCTAGAATGCTTGTCGATGGTGGTGCTGTGGTGAATCTTATGCCATATTCGGTCTTCAAAAAATTGGGGCTGCATGATGAAGAGTTAATAAAGACCAACATGGTGCTTAATGGATTTGAAGGCAAAGAGAAAACTGAAGCCAAAGGTGTGATGTATGTGGAGCTTACGGTGGGAAGCAAAACCTTGGCTACCGCATTCTTTGTCGCCGAGGTGCAAGGTAACTACAATGTGATATTAGGCCGCGATTGGGTACATGCAAACCAATGCATGCCATCTACTATGCACCAGTTTTTGATTCAATGGGTTGATGATGAAGTAGAAGTCATTCATGCGGATAATTCGGCTTGTGTTGCTTTGGCCGATGCATCGGTGGATTGGCAACATCCCAATGCTACTTGCTTGATGGGGCGCGACTTATCAGAATATGATTTTCTTAGCGCCACAAAAAGTGGTTTCGTGCCCGTTTCTTTAAAGCCGGTTGGCGATAATCGGCTCCAAGGTATGATGTATTTAAATGGATCCTAACTCAGAGTGGTTACAAAGGCGTCTTGTAGAATATCGGTCCAATGAGAACGATATGTATGAGTCCATAGAAGAGTTAGATGATATGGATAAATTAGGACAAGGTTTTACATCGGTCGATCCATTAGAAGAGATAGATATAGGAGATGGTTCAATTCCTAGGCCGGCATTTGTAAACGAAAATTTAAGAGCCGATCATAAGGCTAAGTTGATTGAGCTATTGAAAGAATATGTTTGTTGCTTTGCATGGGAATATCATGAGATGCCGGGTTTAAGCCGAGAATTAGTGGAGCATCGGTTACCTATAAAGGCCGGTTTTAGACCATACAAGCAATCGGCCAGAAAGTTTAATCCAAAAACGTATGACCGGATCAAGGAAGAGATCGGTCGTTTGCTTAAAGCTAATTTTATTAGACCTTGCAGGTATGCCGAGTGGATTTCTAACATTGTACCAGTAGAGAAGAAAGGCTCCGGCAAGTTGAGGGTGTGCATTGATTTCAGAGATTTGAATAGAGCTACACCTAAAGATGAGTATCCTATGCCAATAGCCGATATGCTTATTAATGATGCTTCTGGACATAAGGTCATTAGCTTTCTTGATGGTAATGCGGGGTATAACCAGATTTTTATGGCCGAAGAGGACATGTCCAAAACGGCTTTTCGATGTCCCGGTTTCCTTGGTTTATTTGAGTGGACAGTGATGACCTTTGGATTAAAAAATGCCGGTGCCACGTATCAAAGGGCTATGAATATAATTTTTCATGATTTACTTGGTGTTATACTTGAGGTTTATGTTGATGATATTGTTGTCAAATCGGATGCTTTTGAATCTCACTTAGCCGATTTGCGTTTGGCTTTTGAAAGAATGAAGAAATATGGGTTGAAAATGAATCCTTTGAAGTGTGCCTTTGGTGTATCGGCTGGGAAGTTTCTGGGTTTCATTATTCATGAAGATGGCGTGGAAATTGATCCCAAAAAGATAGAAGCTATACAGAAAGTAGAGGCTCCAACACGCAAAAGAGATATGCAAAAATTCCTTGGCAAGGTCAATTATTTGAGGAGGTTCATAGCCAATCTATCAGGGAAGGTTGATGCATTTACTCCTATCCTTCGGTTAAAGAATGATGTTGATTTTACTTGGGGGGCAAAACAGCAAGAGGCATTTGATATGATTAAGAAATATTTGTGCACTCCTCCGGTTATGAAAACGCCCAGGCACAGGGAGCCATTTAAACTTTACGTTGCAGCGGAGGAAGGTGTTATTGGTGCTGTTTTGACTCAAGAGACCGAAGGAAAGGAGCATGCTATTACTTATTTGAGCCGACGGTTATTGGACGTCGAGACAAGGTATACATTTATTGAGAAATTATGCTTATGCTTATATTATGCTTGCACAAAATTGAGACATTATCTAGTTCCTAGTACTTGCATTATAGCTTGTCAAACCGTTGTCATCAAATACATGTTGCATAGGCCAATTCTTAGTGGTAGAATTGGCAAGTGGGCTTATGCTTTAATTGAATATGATTTGGCTTATGAATCTCTGAAATCCATGAAAGGCCAAATTGTTGCTAATTTTATTGATATAAACCTTGTCTCATTAGTACCATGGAGATTATATTTTGATGGTTCAGTTTGTAGCAATGGCCAAGGTGTTGGTATTGTTTATATATCTCCTCATGGTGCTATTTTTGAAGCCTCATGCCGCTTAGAATACTTTTGCACAAATAATCAAGCCGAATATGAAGCATTGTTATTCGGTTTAGAGATGTTGCTTGCCATAGGTGCTACACATATTGAGGCTTTTGGTGATTCGTTATTAGTAGTGCAACAAATATCCAAAGTCTTTCAATGTTTTGACAAATCACTTAATGTTTATCTTGATAAATGTCTAGATATAATTTCTAATTTGGATTATTTTAGCATTGATCATATATCTAGACATGACAATTGGAGAGCAAATGAGTTGGCACAACAAGCATCCGGCTATCATGTTGATCGTGGCATGTTTCATATTTCTCAAAGGCCGATGTCTAGTCTTGCCAACATAGGGGAGGCCGAATCGGAGCCCACCGTTTCGGCCACTAATGAAATATTTAATGCAGGAGAAAATCAAGACTGGAGGAAACCCATTATTGATTATTTGTGTGATCCTAGTAAAAGGGTGGACAGGACTGTTCGGCGTATGGCTTTCAAATATACAATGAGAGATGATGGTCTCTATCGCCGAACGGTTGATGATGTTCTTTTAAAGTGCTTGGACGACGACCAAGCGAGAGTTGCTATGGGAGAGGTCCATGAAGGTATTTGTGGCACTCATCAGTCGGCTCCCAAGATGAAATGGCTATTACGACGTGCTGGGTTTTATTGGCCGACGATGGTTAATGATTGCTTCCGGTATTATAAAGGATGTGAAGCTTGTCAAAAGTTTGATGATATTCAGTTGGCTCCCGCTGCTATGTTACATCCTATTATCAAGCCGTGGCCTTTTAGAGGTTGGGGATTAGACTTTATTGGAGAGATTCATCCTTCTTCTCCAAAGGGGCGTCGGTTCGTGTTGGTGGCGACCAATTATTTTACTAAATGGTCTGAAGCAATACCACTCAAAAATATGACGCATACAGAGGTAATTTGATTCATAACTAAGCATATTATTCATAGATTCGGTATTCCTCAAACATTAACTACGGACCAAGGTTCGTCCTTTATGTCACATCAAGTTAGAGAATTTGCCGAATCATATAAGATAAAGTTGCTCAATTCCTCTCCATATTATGCCCAAGCCAATGGACAAGTTGAGTCTAGTAATAAAATATTAATCAAGCTCATCAAGAAGAAGATTGAGGATAATCCAAGGAGATGGCATGAGCTATTGTCTGAAGCTCTATGGGCACACAGAATCTCAAGGCATGGTGCTACAAAGGTAACTCCATATGAGCTCGTATATGGTCAAGAGGCTGTTTTACCAGTGGAAGTGAATTTGAATGCTTTGAGAATAGTCAAACAAAATGATTTATCGGCGGTGGACTTTTATAACATGATGATGGACAATATTGATGAAGTTGCCGATAAACGTTCGGCTGCTTTGAAGGCCATAGAAAGAGATAAATTGAGGGTAGCAAGAGCTTACAATAAGAAGGTCAAGTTGAAGAATTTTCAAGTTGGCGATCTCGTGTGGAAGGTGATTCTACCAATTGGTTCAAAAGATAGAAAATTTGGGAAGTGGTCTCCAAGTTGGGAAGGTCCTTTTAGGATTACAAGAATAGTTCTCGGAAACTCGTATTTGGTGGAATGCATACAAGGCACATTGTTACCTCGAGCTCTAAATGGCAAATATTTAAATAAGTACCATCCAAGTGTGTGGCAAGAAGCCTAGACAGGCAATGGCCGATATATAACTATCGCCCTGAGAAAAGATATGGCCGATATATAACTATCGCCCTAAGAAAAGGTGTGGCCGATATAAAACTATCGCCCTAAGAACATATAAATGGCCGATGGGGTGTTGACATCGTCCTTAGAACAAACTATGGATAAATTATTTTTCGGCATCCAAGCTTTAACGAAAAACAGGGGGGCATGTGTTGACGCTCGAAAATGGCATGATCACAAAGAGCGACTTGAGGCTATGATGAGATGATATTAGAATTATGAGTTCATGTCACCACTGGATGGCTCTCTTCAAGTCGATCGATATAAATATAGAGATGGTCCAAAACGAAGCTCGGATGCAAAAGTTATGCCAATCTTAGAGATGCTCGTATTGACACCAGGTTAATGAATGGCATGAAACCTAATTAATACGGCCTCGGATGGAAAAATTTACAACTGCAAAGTTCTTCGTCTCGTTGAAACAGACGATTTTGATATAAAGATCGTCCCCATCCGAGATCATATGCAAAAGTTAGAGGCAAAACCGTGCGTTGCAGCAATGTTTGGCCGGATCATCTGGGCCGGGATCCGGATCATCCGGATAATTGGAGCATCAAGACACAAGAAGGTTGGCGCTGAAGCCGGATGATCTGGGTCAAGTCCCGGATGATCCGGGTAAAGGCCGGACAATCCGGGCAATCGTCCGGACGTCCGGACAAGTTTTTTTGCTGCAGACTTTAGAAAACGGCCCGAAACACCCTCGAGATGGCCTCGGATGAAAAAGTGTTCGACATGAAAGTTGTGCGTCTCGTCGCGACGGTTGATTTGGATATAAGAAACATCCAAATCCGAGGTCGTATGAGGATTCTAGAGCCAAAACAGTGAGCTGCTGTCAAAAAACTGGGCTAGGCCGGATCATCCGGGCCTTGAGCCGGACATCCGGGCCGGGGGTCGTGAATAGTCCGTGTTTTATTAGGTTTTGATGATTTGGACGGCTAGGCAAGTCCTTTTCTTGTACGGGAAGTCCACCCGCCTCTTATATAGACAAGAGGTGACGGCCGATTGAACAACAACACACAATCGCAAAACTCATCTACTTTTTACCCTAGTTTTACATCCCTCCCTTGTTCTTTCTCTCTCGTTCTTCGTTCGTTCTTCGTGTTGAAGGGAAGCGATCCTCGAGGCTCTAGGGGCGGGCGAACCGACCTAGGGCAGCCCATAGCCGCCGCGCGTCCAGACGGGGTCCCTCCCGGGCGCGTGGGGTTTCGGGTCCTGAAAAGCACCCGCCGGATTGTCTTGCGTATCGCGCTTCTGGCGGGTCTCCTTCGACGTGAGCTGTGGTGCATCACCCTCGGCGTTGGAGGTACACGATAACGTGTTCGTGTGCGAACAACTCCTAAGTCAATATACTCATATATAGATGACCTAGTCATCGCCAATTGCTTGATAGATGCTAGAATTGGTTGTGCATGCTTTGCCACATATTTCATTTGCCATTTTATTGTGTGAGCATGTTGGTGCATATTTTACTCATTCAAGGACATCCACTTGTTGTTTTCATTGTTTGGTTTCTTTTCTTTTTGCCAAGTGGATGGACAAGAATGACTAAGAACCTTCTTTAGCTATCTATGCTTTTCTCATCTCAAACTCTATTCATGCTACATCACAAAATTTGATCAAGTCAGATTCGAACCACTCTGTGTGAGGAGCACTCGGAGTCCCCGATTCGTCATAGACTTAAAATTCCAAAACCTCTTTGTGATTCTCGGTCAGACCGATTCCACCATTTCGGTCCTACCGAGATCATCAAGTTGATCTGAGTTTTCAATCTCGGTGCAACCGATTTGAACTTTTCGGTCTCACAGATTTGCTGTAACTGAACACAATTATGCATCTCGGTGCCACCGAGTTGTTCCACTCGGTCACACCGACAGGGTCGGGCTATATATAGCCACGGGCAAAATTTTGGAAATTTCTCCAAAACCCTTCGCCCGCGCAATAGCTCGCTCTGCCATCGGAGGTCTCCGGATCGTCTCCTCGTCGCTAGCAGCCTCCTGTCGCTGGTCTCCGCCGCCGTCAACGGATTTTGTCCCCGCTGTTACCGTCGTAGCAAGTCCACCGCCAAGTTAGGGTATGGACTTGATCTTTGTGCTATCCACGTCTGATTCCTAGCACATTGTATTTTTATCAAATCTTGCCACGATTGAAACTCTTCTATCCAGCCAAAGTAGTCCATAGATTAGATGAGATTCAAATTTTTAGGGTTAGGTTTCCGCCGAAACCATCTTGGACCCACCGAGTTGAAAAACTCGGTCTCACTGATTTGGCTTATGCCATTGCACTAGTGACTCTCGGTCTGACCGAGAATTACTAATCGGTGCGACCGATTTGAGGATTCTGTAAAACCCTAGCAGTCTCGGTGCCACCGAACTGAGACTCGGTCCAACCGAGATCATCAGTTTAGGTTCCAAAACTGCTTCGGTATCACCGAGTTTGAGAATCGGTTGATCCGAAATGCTTTCTGTGGAAAACTAAAACTGAACTTGAATCATTCTTTTGCAAAAATCTCTGCATTTTGTGATGCTCATCTATTCTATCTCATCTATAACTCTTCACAGGGTCAGCAGTCAGCTTTTGCAGTATGTCTGATCAGAGTGACAGCCAGAACAGGTCAGAAGAGCGGATGGACTTGAGTCAGGGCACTAGTCCCTCAACTACAGATGAAGGGAGCAGAAGTACTCCTAGCAATTTGCCTAAGGCTGCTACTAGGCAAAGGAGGAAAAGAACTTCAGATTCAGAGGATGAAGATTACAAAGCTGAGGAAGATGAGGCCACTTTCAAGAAAGTGGTGCTCAAGAAGGAATATGGCTCTGCACAGAGCACTAAGCCAGGTCTGAAGAAGAAAGTTCCTGCCAAGAGGACACCAATGCCAAAGGCCAGAAAGTGCACTCAAGTGCCAGCTCAGGCTCAACCCATAGAAGCACCTGAGAAGAAAGTCACTTCTTCCAAACCTTAGAAAGTCCCCACTGTTGAAACTATGAAGTTCACAATTGAATCAGAGGATGATGGTGATCAGGACAAGAAAAAGAAGAGAGAAAGAACCACAACTGCCAAGGTCCTTGGAAAGCCCTCTATGAGAAGAGGTTCTGATGAAGAGGAAGAGGATGCTGCACCAGCACCTAAGGCCCCCAAGCTTATGGATGATGCAATCAGATCAGGGGCTGCAACATCTAAGCCCAAGGATGCACCCAAAGCTGCTTCCAAGGCCAAGCAAGCTCCAAAGAGGAATACTAGGAGTATTCCAGCTGCTGAGAAGAACAAGGCTCCAGTGCCCAATGTTGCTGAAGATGAGGATGAAGAAGGACAGGTCCTAAGAAAGCTCAAGCCCAAGATACCAGACCACAATGATGCCCATCATGTGGTTGAGGACATGAGAATCAGGAAGGATACAGGGCTGAGACTGTGGAGGATGGAAGACCCATATGCTTCAAGAAGAAGAACTGTTGTTGACTACAAGTTCCACACAAAGGAACAGCAGGACTTTTATGAAACAATTCTGTTGGACAAGAAACCTATAGTCTGTGACATGAGGTGGGTCGACTGGACCTACATCAAGGACAATGAAGAGCACTACCCTGGAGTGCAAGAAAGCTTTGTTGCTTGTGGGGTTGTTGATTTTGTTGGCCAGAAGTTCACCAACTGGAATGATGAGCTTATCATGCAGTTCTACTCCACAACACATTTTTACTCGGATGGTAGAATTGTTTGGATGTCTGAAGGTACAAGGTACCAATCCACTGTTGAAGAATGGGCAAGACTGATAAATCCCCCAAGGAAAATGAGGATGACCTGGACATTTATGCAAAGAAGAAGTTGGGTCACAATTCAACGGCTCACATGTACAAGGAAATCCCAGACAAGGCAGTAGAGACTCACAAGTTTGGATCAGTTCACTTTCTGCTGTCAGGGTTGCCAACCATCAATTGGATTCTGAGGCACACTCTGTTGCCCAAGTCTAGTGACCATAACATGATCAGAGGGCATGCCATCAACATGCTGCATGTGTTTGATGTGCCACAGAAGTTCAAAGTAATGAGCCTGATGATTGAAACAATCAAGAGGACTGCAGCAGATCAGAAGAGGAGCTATGGATATGCACCTCAGATTCAGGAATTGATCAACTCAAAGATGGGCACAGGGAGATATCAGTTGGATAAGGAACATTTTCCACTTTATCCAGACTTTGAGGACAATGAGGTTGTCATGAATGAAGATGATCTACAATCAATTCAAGCTCAGGAGAATAAGGAGAAGGCAAAGAAGGAGAAGGCTGCCAAGATGCCAACTCAAGAGGAGGCATCTGAGTATTTCTTGAAAACCAAACAGGAGCAGCTTGGTTACTTGATAGCATCCACACTGAGGATTGAGAAAGGACTGGCCACCCTCACTCAGAATCAGGAGAGCCTGGAAAGAATCATGGAACAAAAATTCTATGATCTAGATTTTAAAGTAACTGAGATTCAGTCAATTGTAGAGCAGCTGCAGGATGACATGCAGGAGAGGAAGGGCAAGACAACCACTGATGCATTTGCCAGAGTGCCTAGAGCCCAGAGGTCAGTTGCAGTGCCAGTGACAGACACTAGAGCAACAACTTCAGCACTAGCTACTGCCCCTACAGTTCCAGTGCAACAAGCTCCAGCATCCACTCCAGCACCCTCTACTTCAACTGAAGCCTTCGTCCAAGGAGCTATCAGGACACCACCACCAGAAGATCAAGCCTGAGAGTTGATCTAGCACTATGCATTTTCTATAAACCTTTTGGTAACTTGTTGCCAAAGGGGGAGAAAAATGTATAGATCATAGGCTTCGAGAGAGAGTGTGTTGCTTTTGTTCTCTCTTGCTTTATTTGGTGGTTTTTCAAACTTTGTTTGCTTTTGGTTGAGATACTATGCTTGTGAGACATTGATGATCATGTGTTTGATCATAAGCTACACTTATGCATGCTTGATATTATCCTATCTATCTTATGTGATCACTCACTATGCTTGGTGATGAGTGCATGTATTCATTGTTTATTATTTTGAGCGCTCCACCAAGATGTATGTGACATGGAAGAGTAACCCATGAGCCTAATTCATTGTGCATTTGCAGTCCAAAGCAAATCTTAACCCATGCACAAATTTAGGGGGAGCTCTTGCTTATTACATACTTCTCAAAGCGACGATGTTATTCAATCATATTATCATTTGTCGAAGCTTTGATCTATATGTTGTCATCAATTACCAAAAAGGGGGAGATTGAAAGTGCAACTATCCCTAGGTGGTTTTGGTAATTCATAACAACATATAGCTCATTGAGCTAATGCTATTCCAAGACTATTATTTCAGGAAAGCTCAATGAATGGCATGGCATGGATGATGAAAGTAGATCCCTCAAAATACTAAGGACAAAGGATTGGCTCAAGCTCAAAAGTTCAAGACTCTTCATTTTATATTTTAGTGATCCAAGATCACATTGAGTCTATAGAAAAAGCCAATACTATCAAGGAGGGATGAGGTGTTGTTTAATGAGCCTCTTGCTTCATGTGCTTTGTGATATGCTCCAAAACCCTCAACTGTTTTCCGACATCCACAAATGACCTAAAACCCAAAGCCAAAATCGGTCACACCGATTCTTCCTATCTGGCGCCACCGATTCCAAAAGTCATAGCCACTGCCACAAACCCCAAGAAAATCGGTCTTACCGATAGGGATCTCGGTCTCACCGAGATGGGGTTGTAATCTCTCTGTTTCCCTTCGTAACGTTTCGGTCTAACCGAAGTGAGCAATCGGTCCCACCGAGATTACAATGTAAACTCTCTAATTTCTTTTTGTAACATTTTGGTCTCACCGAAAAGAGCAAATCGCTCCCACCGAGTTTACCTGACCAACTCTCTGGAAAGCTTATTACCAAATCGGTCTCACCGAGTTTGTGTAATCGGTCTTACCGAGATTACGTTATGCCCTAACCCTAACTGAATCGGTCTCACCGAGATGCATGTCAGTCCCACCGAAAATCACTAACGGTCACTAGGTTTACTAAATCGGTCCGACCGAGTTTAATGATTCGGTCCCACCGAGTTTGGTAAATTGTGTGTAACGGTTAGATTTTGTGTGGAGGCTATATATACCCCGCCACCTCCTCTTCATTCGTGGAGAGAGCCATCAGAACGAACCTACACGTCAAACTTACCATTTCTGAGAGAGAACCACCTACTCATGTGTTGAGGCCAAGATATTCCATTCCTACCATATGAATCTTGATCTCTAGCCTTTCCAAGGTGCTTTCCACTCAAATCTTCTTTCCACCAGATCCAAAACCTATGAGAGAGAGTTGAGTGTTGGGAAGACTATCATTTGAAGCACAAGAGCAAGGAGTTCATCATCAATGCACCATTTGTTACTTCTTGGAGAGTGGTGTCTCCTAGATTGGCTAGGTGTCACTTGGGAGCCTTCGACAAGATTGTGGAGTTGAACCAAGGAGTTTGTAAGGGCAAGGAGATCGCCTACTTCGTGAAGATCTACCGCTAGTGAGGCAAGTCCTTCGTGGGCGACAGCCATGGTGGGATAGACAAGGTTGCTTCTTCGTGGACCCTTCGTGGGTGGAGCCCTCCGTGGACTCGCGCAGCCGTTACCCTTCGTGGGTTGAAGTCTCCATCAACGTGGATGTACGATAGCACCACCTATCGGAACCACGCCAAAAACATCCGTGTCTCCAATTGCGTTTGAATCCTCCAAACCCTTCCCTTTACTTTCTTGCAAGTTGCATGCTTTAATTTCCGCTGCCTATATACTCTTTGCATGCTTGCTTGAATTGTGTGATGATTGCTTGACTTGTCATAAAGTAACTAAAATCTGCCAAACTCTAAAATTGGGAAAAGGTTAAGTTTTTATTGGTCAAGTAGTCTAATCACCCCCCCTCTAGACATACTTCAAGGTCCTATAGAGGCCATGAAATCCGAGAGGATCCATGTATGAAAACAAAGTATAGACTTTGGAAGAACTACTTGATGGTCGTAAGGCTGTTGGGTACAGATGGATTTTAAAAGGAAGACGGACAATGATGGCAAATATCACCATTAAGAAAGCTCGACTTGTCGTTAAGATGTTTTCCGACAAGTTCAAGGAGTTGACTACGGTGAGACTTTCTCACTCGTAGCGATGCTAAGAGTCTGTTGGAATTGTATTAGCAGTTACAACATTATTTATGAAATCTTGCAGATAGGATGTCAAAACATTGTTTCCTCGACAATTTTCTTGAGGAAAGGTTGTATGTGATACAACCAGAAGGTTTTTATCAATCCTAAAAGATGCTAACAAGTATGCAAAGCTCCAGCAATCCTTCTAAGGACTGGAGTAAGCATCTCGGAGTTGGAATATACGCTTTGATGAGATGATCAAAGATTTTGGGTTTATACATGTTTATGAGAAACTTGTATTTCCAAAGAAGTGAGTGGGAGCACTACAGAATTTCTGATGAGTATATGTTGTTGACATATTGTTGACCAAAAATGATGTAGAATTTCTGGAAAGCATATAGGGTTATTTGAAAAGTGATTTTCAATGGAAAACCTGGATTAAGCTACTTGAACATTAAGCATCAAGATCTATAAGGATAGATCAAAATCGCTTGATAGTACTTTCAAATGAATACATACTGTGACAAGATTTTGAAGGAATTCAAATAGATCAGCAAAGGAGTTCTTGGCTGTGTTATAAGGTGTGAGCATTGAGTAAGACTCAAGATCTGACCATGGCAGAAGAGAGAGAAAGGACGAAGGTTGTCCCCTATGCTTTAGACGTAGGCTCTACAGTATGCTATGTTGTGTACCGCACACGAAGTGTGCGTTGCCATGAAGTCAATCAAGGGGTACAAGAGTGATCCAGGAATGGATCACATGACAACGATCAAACTTACCCTTAGTAACTAGTGAACTAAGGAATTTTCTCGATTGTGGAGGTGGTAAAAGAGTTCGTCATAAAGGGATACGTCAATGCAAACTTTGACACTAATCCAGATAACTCTGAGTAGTAAACTGGATCGTATAGTAGGGCAGTTATTTGGAATAGTTCCAAGTAGCGCGTGGTAGCTGCATCTACAAGATGACATAGAGATTTGTAAAGCACACACGGATCTAAAAGGTTCAGACCCGTTGACTAATAACCTCTCTCACAAGTGAGATATGATCAAACCCCATGGGTGTTGGATTCATTACAATCACATAGTGATGTGAACTAGATTATTGACTCTAGTGCAAGTGGGAGACTGTTAGAAATATGCCCTAGAGGCAATAATAAAATGGTTATTATTGTATTTCCTTGTTCATGATAATTGTCTATTGTTCATGCTATAATTGTATTAACTAGAAACCGTAATACATGTGTGAATACATAGACCACAACATGTCCCTAGTGAGCCTCTAGTTGACTAGCTCGTTGATCAATAGATGCTTATGGTTTCCGGACCATGGACATAGGATGTCATTGATAACAGGATCACATCATTAGGAGAATGATGTGATGGACAAGACCCAATCCTAAGCATAGCACAAGATCGTATAGTTCGTTTGCTAAGAGCTTTTCTAATGTCGAGTATCATTTCCTTAGACCATGAGATTGTGCAACTCCCGGTTACCATAGGAATGCTTTGGGTGTACCAAACGTCACAACGTAACTGGGTGGCTATAAAGGTGCACTACAGGTATCTCCGAAAGTGTCTGTTGGGTTGGCACGAATCGAGACTGGGATTTTTCACTCCGTATGACAGAGAGGTATCTCTGGGCCCACTCGGTAATGCATCATCATAATTAGCTCAATGTGACTAAGTAGTTAGTCACGGGATCATGCATTATGGAACGAGTAAAGTGACTTGCCGGTAACGAGATTGAACGAGGTATTGGGATACCGACGATCGAATCTCGGGCAAGTAACATACCGATTGACAAAGGGAATTGTATACGGGATTGATTGAATCCCCGACATCGTGGTTCATCCGATGAGATCATCGTGGAACATGTGGGAGCCAACGTGGTTATCCAGATCCCACTATTGGTTATTGGCCGGAGAGGTGTCTCGGTCATGTGTGCATGGTTCCCGAACCCATAGGGTCTACACACTTAAGGTTCGGTGACGCTAGAGTTGTTATGGGAAACAGTATGTGGTTACCGAAGGTTGTTCGGAGTCCCGGATGAGATCCCAGACATGACGAGGAACTCCGGAATGGTCCGGAGGTGAAGATCGATATATTGGACGAAGGGTATTAGAGTCCGGAATTGTTCTGGGAGTACCGGGTGACGACCAGCGTGACCGAAAGGTGTTTCGGAGGCCCCGGCAAGCGTTGGGGGGCCTTATGGGCCAAGGGGAGGGGGCAAATCAGCCCACTAAGGGGCTGTGTGCCCCTCCCACCCCATCTCACGTAACGTGGAGAGGTGGGGGCGCCTGCCCTAGGCAGCCACCCCTCCCGGCTTGGGGGGCAAGTTTCCTAGGGTGGGGCGCCCAAACCCATCTAGGGTTTCCCCTGTGGCCGCCACCCCTCCCCTAGGGAACCCTAGGGCGCCTCCTCCACCCCCTTCCCCCTATATATAGTGAGGGAGAAGAGGGCAGCCGCATCCTTCCCCTGGCGCAGCCCCTCCCTCCTCCAACACTTCCTCCTCCTCCGTAGTGCTTAGCGAAGCTCTGCCCGAGAACCACAAGCTCCATCACCACCACGCCGTCGTGCTGTCGGAGTTCTCCCTCAACTTCTCCTCTCCCCTTGCTGGATCAAGAAGGAGGAGACGTCCCCGGGCTGTACGTGTGTTGAACGCGGAGGCGCCGTCCGTTCGGCGCTAGATTGGATCTTCCGCGATTTGAATCGCCACAAGTACGACTCCATCAACCGCGTTCTTGTAATGCTTCCGCTTAGCGATCTTCGAGGGTATGAAGATGCTCATCCTCTCCCTCTCTTGTTGCTAGAATCTCCATAGATTTATCTTGGTGATGCGTAGAAAATTTTGAATTTCTGCTATGTTCCCCAACACCCACAAGCACCAATCTATAGTTCCGGTACAAAGATTGAACACAAGAGATGAACTAGGGTTTGAGAGGGGTTGGTGTTGATGAAGATAGCCCTCCCCAAGATGAGAGAGTTGTTGGTGATGATAATGACGATGATTTCCCCCTTCGAGGGGGGGGGGAGTTCCCCCGGTGGAATCGCTCCGCCAGAGGGCAAATGTGCTCCTGCCCAGGTTCCGCCTTGAGACGGCGACGCTTCGCCCCTAAAGTCCTCTCCTTGTTTTTTCTAGGTCAAAATGACTTATGTACCAGAAGAGGGGCACCGGAGGTGGGCCTGGGTGAGCACAACCCACCAGGGCGCGTTTGGGCTCCCTGGCACGCCCAGGTGGGTTGTGCCCACCTGGTGGTCCCCCTCTGGTACTTATTGACTCCAAAAATACTTATTTATTCTATAAAAAATCCTCGTAAAGTTTCAACTCATTTGGAGTTGTGCAGAATAGGTAGCCTGATGTAGCTTTTTCGGGTCCAGATTTCCAGCTACCAGAATTCTCCCCTCTTGTGTATACCTTGCATATTATGAGAGAAAAGGCATTAGAATTACTCCAAAAAGGATTTTTTATGCAACAAAACAACATAAATAACAGTAGGTAAACATGATGCAAAATGGACGTATCAACTCCCCCAAGCTTAGGCCTCGCTTGTCCTCAAGCGAAAACCGAAATCGAAAAACATGTCCATATGCTTAGAGAGAGAGGTGTTGATAAAAACAAAAATACAGACATAGCAGCATCATGTAACTTATTATGACAGCAACAAACTTTAACATAAATTTTTTATTATAGATCTTTTATCATAGACTTTTCATGAACAAGTAACAATTCATCACAACATCGAAGTACAAAGTATAAACTCTATTGAAACCAACAAACTATGTTCTTAGTCAATTTTGCAACTACAATTCATAATCTTTTCAGGAAGGGTCACGTCTCAGAGCCTTATGGCAAGTTCACATACACAACCATCATCTAGTCTTATATGATTGCTAACACTCATCGCGTACACATGAGCAAAACGTTTCAACCGAACACATAGAAAGATAGGGGCTTATAGTTTCGCCTCCCAAAATATTCACCTCAAGGGTAATGTCAACAATAATAAGTCATGCTACCCATATTCAACTGGATATATGTGCCTAGATCTTTCCTCACCACATGATGCTTGCCAAAGGAGAAAATAAAAAGGAATAGAGAGAAAAACTTTGACTCTTGCATGAAAGTAAATACATAAAAGTAAAAGATTGGCCCTTCGCAGAGGGAATCGGAGTTTGCCATGCGCTTTTTGTTTGTATGCTCAGCCCCTTAGTGCAAGAGAACGTCATGTTATATTGCCCCTTATGATGGCAACCTTTATTATGTAGTCTGTCGTTTTTATTCTTCGCCATCACAAGTTCGTACAACGCTCAATTTTCTATTACACTAAATTATCTAACACGTTTAGAAGCAATTTTTATTGCCTCATTGTACTGATGACAACTTAGTTGAAGGATCTTACTCAATTCATATGTAGGTATGGTGGACTCTCAAAACAAGATTTAGGTTTAAGGGTTTTGGATGCACAAGTAGTATCTCTACTTAGTGCGGAATTTTTGGCTAGCGAAGACCAAATGCCAACCGTGTTGTACTTGCATCGGACGCCCACCATGCCGTTCGCATGGGTTGGACCATTCGCCTTGTTTGCGGCCTGTTCGATGCCAATGAGCTGGTCGCTAGGCTCAACTGCCTCCTTGGCCCAGGTGTCCACCTAGGCGCAGTAGAGTAACATGGCCATCGCACCCTCGAGCTGGTGATCTTCGATGAAATAGCCAACTTGGAGCTCGAGATGACGCTCCAGATGTACCACTAGCGTATCGACCACTTGGACGAACGCCTGCATGAGTTCAGGCACAGCCAAGAGCTACCGTATGCAAGGCTGCTGGTCATGGATGTGTTTTATTTAGTTGAGTCATTTCGACGTGGATCGCTATGTATTCAAAACAATCATAATATTGCTCTGTTTCAATGTGTATACTCTATTTTCTGTTCTTATATATTGTTCTGTTTCAATGTGTATATATATGCTTTCCATTCTGTATATGTGGATGAAAACAGCTAGATACAAATCAGTATACAAAAACAGAAAGAAAAATGGAATTCATAATATATATTAACTATTCATTAGTTCATCATAGAATATATATAATATCATCACATATACGTGATGATAGTTAACTACTATGTACAATGCACAAAATTGAAAACGATAAATAATAAAAACTAATAATCCCTCCTTAGTGGGGCAGTATTCCGGCGGCCCCTCGCCAGTAGCTACCTTGTGCGCGGCGTCTTCCCAGCGCGGAGGCAATACTCTGCCTCCTCGGCATCGTAGCGCTTGACGTATCAATCTGCCTCCGGCTGGCGGACGGGCGCAAACAATCTTGCCATTTTGTTGTGCGCCCACCTAAGCACCTTGTCGGTAGCATGCTGGAGCTTATCGGCCCACCTCCATGCAGCGATGAGGCGCCTAGCGCCTTTGGCCTTCCTGGCGAAGTACCATCCGTCTTCGTACACCTCCTCCACATGTCGACGTGCCCGCCCCTAGAGATCAACCGCCTCCTTTTCCCAGGCAGCCTCACGGGCTTCATGGGCTGCCTGGTACCTGGCTTTCTCCTCCGCCATCTCCTTCTTGAATGCCACTTGCCTGGCTTTCTCAGCCGGCGGTAGCGCCTTCCACAAACGAAGATTGTACTGGCCCCTATACCACTCCAAAGTTGGGGGTCCGATGCAACCTCGTCCGGTGGCACATAGGGGTCCTCCTCATTGCCGATCTGCGAATGAACATCCTCGGGGGACGGCGCCTCCTCATCAGTGCGTGGGCAGATCGGCAGTGCCATGGCAGAGTTTTGTGGGGGCAAGGAGAGAATGTAGATGAGAATGCAGGCAGGACGACATGAGCAGTGTAGTATTTATTGGCTGACGAAATCTAGAGCGACAGGAATAGTACACACATCGATCATCAGAATTTACGAGTACAGTAGCTTGAAATGCACATGATTCCCGCAGCAAAAGTCGCATGTCAAATTAATCGCTAATGGTTTCCAATACAGAACTGCGTCTGGTTAATAAACCGCGCCAGGCGCCACTCACCTTCCAAACCTCGAGGCGTGAAATAGAGTGCCAATCGTGTGGGGCGCGGTTGTCTTGCCAAATATTCACAGTTTCCTTCCAAATGTAAGGCATGAATCTTATTCCGTGTTACCATGATATTATTGTATAATGTAATTTAATACATGAATGATTTTTCTAACCCATGATGGTTTGTTGTTGCATGTATATGTGGTTCAATTTGAATTACGGCCATTAAATGGCTAGAAAATCACTTAAATGTCTTAAAAGGGTCACATGCCCCCTGAAGATTTCAAAATTTTAGCATTACAGTTGTATTAGTGCATGTTAATGGTAGAATAAGTTTCGAGGCCATACGAGGAAGCTACCGTCAGTTCGTCATCAAGCATGCATTTTTCTCTCTCGGAATGACCATGAGTCTTCTCGTGAGATGCTCCAGTTTCTGAGGGGTGTGTGTGTCCAAACTTTCGTCGAACAGGCCAATTTTTTTACCATGGCATCTTGGTGCCATGCCATTACATCAAGCAAGGTTCTATGTATTTCTGATCATTTTTGAATTTTTTGGAATTTAAAAGCCATGGCACCCGATGCTTGTGTTGAAGCCGTTACATCAATATGTTTGAAAATTTCTTTCAATTACTGCACATGTCATTAACTCGCACACGAGGATACAATTATAATTTTCCAAACCATTATTGTTAGCTAATGCATGTACATGTAGTTCAAATTTGAATTACGGTCATTAAATGGCTAGAAAATCACTTAAATGTCAAAAAGGTCAAATGACCTCTGAAATTTTCCAAATTTTAACATGATAGTTGTATTAGTGCATGTTAATGGTAGAAAAAGTTTCTAGTCCATAAGAGGAAGCTACCACCGGTTCATCATCAAACATGCATTGTTCCCTCTCGGAACCATGAGTCTTCTCGTGAGATGCTCCGGTTTTTTAGGGGTGTGTGTCCAAAACTTTTGTTGAATGGGCCAATTTTTTTACCACGGCATCTTGGTGCCATGCCATTACATCAAGCAAGGTTCCATGTTTTTCTGATCATTTTTTATTTTTTTGGAATTTAAAAGCCATGGAACCCGATGCTTGTGTCCAAGCCGTGACACTAGTATGTTTGAAACTTCATTCCAATTTACTACAGAGGGCATTAACTTGCACACGAGGACACAAATAGGATTTTCCAAACCATTATGGTTAGCTGTTGCATGTACATGCAGTTCAAATTTGAATTATAGTCATTAAATGGCTAGAAAATCACTTAAATGTCTTAAAAAGGTCAAATGACCCCTGAAATTTTCCAAATTTTAACATGACACTAGTATTAATGCATGTTAACGGTAGAAAAAGTTTCCAAGCCATAGGAGGAAGCTACCATCAGTTCGTCATCAAACATGCATTGTTCCCTCTCGGAAACACAAGTCTTCTCGTGAGATTCTCCGGTTTGTGAGGGGTGTGTGTCCAAACTTTCGTCGAACGGGCCAATTTTTTTACCACAGCATCTTGATGCCACGCCATTACATCAAGCAAGGTTCCATGTTTTTTTAATCATTTTTGAATTTTTTGGAATTTAAAAGCCATGGGACCTGATGCTTGTGTCCAAGCCGTGACACCAATATGTTTGAAAATTCATTCCAATTTATTGCACATGGCATTAACTCGCATACGGGGACACGAATATGATTTTGCAAACCATTATGGTTAGCTGTTGCATGTAGATGCAATTCAAATTTGAATTATGGTCATCAAATGGCTAGGAAAACACTTAAATGTCTTTAAAAAGTCAAATGCCCCTGAATTTTTCCAATTTTTAACATGACAGTTGTATTAGTGCATGTTAACAGTACAAATTCTCAAGTCCATCAGAGGAAGCTACCACCGGTTCGTCATCAAACATGCATTGTTCCCTCTCGGAACCACCATGAGTCTTCTAGTGAGATGCTCTGGTTTGTGAGGGGTGTTGTCCAAACTTTCGTCAGACATGACAATTTTTTTATCACAACATCTTGGTTCCATGCCATTACGCCAAGCAAGGTTTCATGTATTTCTGTTCATTTTTTTTGGAATTTAGAAGCCATGGTACTCAATATTTGTGTCCAAGTTGTGACACCAATATATTTGAAAATTCCTTCCAATTTACTGCACATGGAATTAACTTGCACACAAGGTCACAAATATGATTTTGCACCCCATGATGGTTTGCAGTTGCATGTACATGCAGTTCAAATTTGAATTACGGCTAGAAACTCACTTAATGTCTTAAAAAGGTCAAATGAACCCTGAAAATTTCCAAATCTTAACATCATAGTTGTACTAGTGCATCTTAACGGTACACAATTTTCTCATACATTTAGAACACCATGTGTTGCTACTGTACTGCAAATTCGTCTTTCGCAGCTAATACAAAAAATCAACTACATCACACACCGTTGGTTATAGGAACCATTTGTGATGAAAATTTATGGGTCTATCTATGTCTTCCTCCATAAGAGTCGCCGGCTTCGTATGCTCAAGTGTCGGTCACCCTCCAATACATGAATGCTCGGTCCCCATTTCCCAACCCCTTCTTGCAAAGAATGACGCCATGGAGATGCTTTACGAGGGCTCGTACGTCCGTGTCCTCCCTCAGTGCAGCCGCCTCCGCCGAGAGCGCGGCCGCATCTGCCGAGAGGGTGTCTACAGCAGCCGACGGGGCAGCTATAGTAGTCGAGACGGCCGCAACAGCTGCTGAAATAGCGGTTGCAAATGTCGAGAGCGCTCGAGCAGCTGTCTATGCGACCGATGTTGCCCTAGCCCAAGTCGAGGCCATCCATGCCAAGATCGAGGACGCCCACGCCAAGATATTCCAGGCCTCCTCGGATTCCAGCATGCACCCCATGTACAAAAAGGCGACGGAGGCCATGGAGCACATGCTTCCTCATTAGATCGTCGAGCAGGAGTTGGAAATGCAGGATGTGGTGGAGATTGAGGAGCGCTGGGAGGAGCAGTTGCGTGTGGCTGAGGAGGAGGTAGAGAAGAGCATGTCTGTCGAGGAATCAGCGGTGGAGTACCAATGCGAGCTCTAGTGCAGCCACTACTACGAGTACTACAACCTTGAGGGTGGCACCGAGGACGAGGATGAGGACGACGACGCGGAGTCCACCAATGGTAGCATGTCGCCAGGACAAGTCATCGATGTCTCATCTTACACCGGTGAGGCATAGGGCAGCGCATTGGCAGCTTTGTTAAAATTATGCATACTTAGCCTTTGTTTATAATGCTGGTCTTTTGTCAGGGCAATGTTTAGGTCAACTGGCTCTGTTTAATTACTAAATTTGTTCGATTCAGTAAGTGTGGTCTGTGTGCTTTAGGTTCTTTTGTGTACCCAAATTAGCAAGCGATGTTAAATTATGCAATGACGTGGATGAGCATCGTACCCTTGGAAATTTTGACCAAAATTTGAATGCTCGTATGCGCGTAAAGCAGAAGAATCTTTTGTGATGCACATATTTGTTCAAAGTGAATGGTATCTGGCAGCACCGCGTGCAAAGTTTCTCTCCACCTTTCAAAAAAAAATTCCTGCTGCCGAAATATCTAACTCTTCCCCCTCCCTACCCCCTTTTCTCCCTGACCACAAGTCACATTTCCCCTATTTCCTCCTTCCTTCCTTCCCAAGCTATCGCCGCTTCCTCACTTGCTTCCTCGCTCTCCTGTCTCGCATCCGACCACCGCCATTGCCATGATCTTCTTCAATGACCTCTCCAGCGGTTCCTCCTCCTCTGACGACTCTTTCACTAGCTGGGTATGCCTCTCTCCTCTCTCTCGGGTTATGATTTGGAATAAAGGATTTTAACCCATCGTCCGATTGGAGTCATTACTTCCTGCTGTAGCTCCCCAGGACCATCACTTGCAATGAATGGAGCAGGGTGGCTGAAGATCTGTCTGCTCGTTGTCACCATCAATCTCCATGCATGAAGTTAGTTGTTTTTCAATCTATGGACAGTGGGAGGAAGTTTCTGGCATGTGCACAGAAGGTTAGCCCCACTTTCGTTGTTATATAAATCATTTGTTAAATGTGATTCAGACAGCATCACTGTGCTATGTTATTTTGGACGTGATTAAGACAATGTCATAGTTTCTACCTAGTATCTAAAAATGTTGCCATCTCATCAGCGGTGCCCTAAGAAAACTATTTGGCACCACTTCAGCAGTTTGTGCAGTCAACTTTGCTCCACACATCCGAGCAGCCAAGCAGTAAAATACTAAAACTTTATGGCACGAAGGATCTAGGCATCGGAGCAACTAGGTGGCCCAAAGTCTGGTTCCCTGAATTTTTCCTCTGGCATCAGCTCGGCAGTGCAGGGCACCGGTGCCAAATGTAGCAACAGTTGTTTTGACACCGGTTTTGGCCTACATAGTGAACGGCTTTAGTGCTATTAGTTCTATGTTACTAAATTTGTGCATGTGCACACTTGTTAGTGTCAATTTGATGTCATCCAAACACTGTCGCTATGCTATTGCAGTTATATTTAGCTTTCCCATAAAATTCAATTTATTGGTTATAGTACATGACTAAGAACTTGTAGCGTTGTTGCAGTCAATTATAGCTTGTGATGTTTCTGAATTTGGTTGTTGTCTCAGTAGCAATTAATTCGTTTGCACATTGATCCTTTTGAGAACATATGTCATAATTAAAGCGTTTCTTCAGTTTTCCAAAATATGTATGTGGTGATTTTCCATGTTGCTAGAAACCCGTTTTACCTACAATTGTTACTGATTTAGTTTTAAATATTATAGGATGAACGAAAGTGTTCTTACTTGGACTGGGTTGATCAGAGTGGCCACAGTCTTCGAAGATGTGCCTAGCAAAGCTCTGGAGCATGTATGAAGAAGAGAACAGAGGTAAGCTTAGAGAAAGTGTTGTCAACGTTGAAGAATATTTCAAGATACGGAAAAAAGAGGAAGATGGAGAATGAGCTTAGATTTTTTTAAATTAGACTTTCCTAAGATGGTGTTGGCGAAGGAGGAGGCACTTTCCCAGTTGGTCAGTGCAAAACAGGTTCTTACTAAACTGAAAGAAGAGGTGGAGAAGACGAACTTGGCTAATCATGCATCAATCGATTAGGGAAATGAATATATTGTTCTAATATTGTACTTATGAAGGTGAACTAGCTATATGCTTTACTATGTTATTTTCATGTAGCTATCGTACTATGATGTTAAAATACATTTATGTGCCTGATATGAAATTGGCAAACAGATGTTCGATATGAAATGTGAATTTGCTTAATACTGGAATTATTAATAGTAAACTAATAAACCTGCTAAATGGGTCATGGAACTTTACAAACGGTTCTAGCAGTAAATGCGTGTGTTATTGATAGACCAATGTAATAGTTTTCTTCATTGAATCGTGTGTGATATATTTGAATAAAGCAAACGGTTAACAGAGGTAGAGCGTGTGTGATCGTTACATCTTTCACACGCGAGCCTATATAGAAAACTATGTGTGATGTAGATACGAACGGAAATGTTTGTCTGGGATTCACTGTGTGGGATGTGCAGACGAACGGAAACGTTTATCTGGGATTCACTGTGTGGGATGTACATATGAATGAAAACATTTGTCTGAGATTCACTGTGTGGGATATACATACGAACAAAAATGTTTGTCTGGGATTCACTTGTAGGATGTACATACGAACGGAAATATTTCTCTGGGATTCATTGTGTGGGATGTACTTACAAATGCAAACGATTGGGCATGTATAATTGTATGTGATGGCTAGACCGATTGCACACAAGCTCATTTTGCCCAGCATGTGTGACCGGAGAGCCTATCCCTACAGTTTCTGGGTCGTGCGGGAAGGCCCCCGTATCACACACACTCACAAGGTGGCGGTTTAAAACTCCGTCGCGGAAAGGGGTTAAAACCCGTTTGTGTAGCAGCTCATTGTACCGGTGCTTGTTGCCACTCCTATGATGCGTGAGTAGTTCCACACCAGCCCTATGGGTCCATAGAAGTAGCTATATGTCTCTCTCTCTCTCTCTATCTATCTATCTCTATCTCTCTCTCTCTCTCTTTGATCTTCAATACAATGTTCTATTCAGAGATCTATTTGATGTGATATTTTGCGGTGCGTTTGTTGGGATTAGATGAATTGTTGGTTTATGATTAGATTATTCATTGAAATTAATTTAATTATTTTTGAACTTTATTATGTGTGATTATTTATAGCTTTGTATTTCTCTCTGATCTATCCATTTAGTTTGGCCAACTAGATTAATTTATCTTCAGTGAGAGAGGTGCTTTGTGGTAGGTTCAATCTTGTAGTGTCCTCATCTTGTGACAGAAGGTGTAGCGAGGCACATATATGTTGTTGCTACTGAGGATAAAATGAAGGGGTTCGATCATATTGCTTGGTTTTATTATGTCATCATGCTTAAAGGGTTACTTTCTTTGTCATGAACTTAATACCTAGAGAAGCAAGCATTGAAGCGCTCTCGAAGTGGAGTAATAGTAGTAGGCGTTAGTAAGTTTAACGGTCTACTTATCATGAATGTAATGCCGATGTATTGATCATGCCATGAGTAACATCATAACTATGCGATTTTCTATCAATTTTCCAATGGTAATTTGTGTACCCACCATTTGTTATGTTCTTGAGAGAGATGCTTCTAGTGAAAGCTATGACCCCCGGGTCCATTCACCTCATATTACTAAAACCCTACAACCTTGCTACAATTTATTTACTTTTGCAATTTATATATCTCTCGCCATCAGAATTAATCCTTGCAATTGACGAGTATAAGGGGATTGACAATTCTCTTTACCGAGGGAAATACTTTTTGCTACTATACTACTTCATCCTTCCTATTCAGGAAAATCCCAACACCTATCACAAGTAGCATGGGGCCACAAGGGGTGGTCATCTCATGGCGGTCCTTCACAACTTTCTTCCCCAAATAAAATCACGGATATTTTTAATGTCTCCGGAACCCATTCCGAGACCCTTGAAAACTTTCCATATAGATGTGTGGACTTTCCGAAATCATGTTATACCTTTCCAGAATTTCCAGAACCCTTTTGGAACCATCAGAAACACTTTCAGAACTATCTGAAACTCTTTCGGTGCCCTTTAAATCATTTCTTTGGTAATCAGGACTTGAACCCGTGAAGCGTGTGACTCTACAGGTTCGAAAATAAGCAGACATGACCCGAAACCCTTTCCGGTCAATAGAGCGGGATCTGAACACCCTTATTAACTCCCGCATATTCACGAAGTTTCTCGAGCGAACCTTTATTCTGAATACCATTCCCTTTGCTTCTCCATACATTTACAAAAAAAAATTGAGGTGAGATAATTGGAATCCTTGTGATCAACTCATTGATCACTATACCGGTTATCCTTGTTACTGGTTTTGTTCTCTTTACTCATGTTTGTGTTCCAGTATCCCATGATCATAATCATAAGTGTCTATCCAGGAGATAATGACACCATAACACCGAGTGGGCCCAACGAATATCTCTCTATCATGAGAGGAGCAAATCCTAGTCTTGAACTATAGATACCGGACATACCTTTCCGGTATACCGTAAGTCACCTTTATTCACATCCAGTTACATAGTAACATTCCGTAGCCCCAAAGTAACCATCCGATATGTTGGCATACGATATTCTCATGGTCTAAGGAACTAGTAATCTTTAACAAGTAATATGAAAATATTGACAACATAACAACGATACATCTCTCAGTAATTCATAAGTTGGGTCTATCCAACACCATTGTTCTGGTAACAATGTTTTCTCATTATTGATAGCATCCTTGTTACAATAACAATGCCCATGATCCATAAAACAAGATCATCATCAATACATGAGCTAGTCTTAGAGGCATGACTAGGGATCATATTGGTGTTTATGTTTCCACACATGCAATTAGGTTTTCCTCTGAATCTCATATTCAAGAGCCAGTGCAATTATAGCATAGAAATATAAACTTAATTATGAATATGAAGAATATAATAATACAAATATTATTGTCTTTAGGGCATATTTTCAACACCACCGCCTTTCAACGCCCTTGCCTTCCTCAGCTAAAACAAAAGGTAAAAAGTGATGAAACATATCTACCGTCCTCCTACTTTGGCTTTTCCTCATACACCTGCTCGAGCACCTTGTCAGGCAAGGATGGTGCCCCATTGAAGACAACATCATTGCGGTGTTTCCATATCGCCCACCCCACAAGTGATATCTTGAGAGCCCGGTCCCAGGTTAATCGAAGTCCATGAGTCCACTGCCTCGGAGTTAGGATAATATGTACAATATGAAAATCACAACATCCTCTGCGTGTAGACTTTTTCAAAAATCAAGCTTAGCTAAGTTTATAGAAAAAATATTTATATCTGCAATATCAAACATATACAATTTGAAAATATAATGATGTATTTAATAATATGCATTTGGTATTCTAGATATTTTTTTCTTTACAAACATGATCAAATTTTGACTTTAAAAAAAATCTGGACATATAGAACGGAGGGAGTATATAACATCCTGCAATCCTCATTGACCAATCTTTGGGTAGCATATACGCTAGAGAATAGATAAACAGTTGCCGGTGAGTCCAAACCCAAATGCTTCTTCTCTTCCTCGAGATGTGCATTAACAGCAAAAGTATCTTCGTCTCCCTAGTAGATTTCTATGTGCATGCATGTCCCTCACTGCTCCTACAGTAGATGCATAGCATAAGTACCTTTCCGACCAAAGCCATGGATGCGGTTGCTTGGGCCTCACCCCTAAGAGCATCTCCAGTCGTTCGCCTCCCGGGGTTAGAAAAAAGCTTGGGGGCAAACCAGTGATATTTTTGATGTGGGGGCGATCGAGTTCCCAGCCATCGCCCCCAGGCCGTCCCAGACGCCCTTTTGTAAATACTTCTAAAGACAGAATCGCCAAAAATCGGCAACCACGACATAGATTCGACGATATTTAGGCGTTTCACAGTTTTTTTGCATATTGAAAACATAAATCTACTAAAAGAAAGAAAAAAAACTGTTGTTGCCGCGCCTACAGGCCGAAGAGCTTGCTGAAGGCGTCGATCACCGTCGTCGTCGTTCTCCTTCTCCTTCTTCACACCGCGGCCGTCCCTGGTAGGGGTCTCCCTGGCGGACTGGTTTGGCCGGTGGCAGCGCGTCGTCGTCGCTGTCCTCGAGGACGATGACGCCTCCCTCGTCGCGGCCACGGCGTCGCGTGGCGATCTCCTCAGGGCGCGACGCTGGCGCTCCATCTCCAGTCGGGCCCAATCCTCCCGCACCAACTTCATTGTGGTCTCGTCGTCGAGCGCGTCATCATGCTCGCTCTTCACGGCGGGGAGCCCCAGCTCCGTCTTCGGCTTGACGAGGCGGGAGTTAGGAGCCAAGGAGGAGGTACGGCCGCCCTCGTTGATGACGAGGGCGGCTCCGCGGGTGCGCCGGCCGAGCGGCATTTCCACGGGCTCCGCCTTGACGCCGACGAGCGTCGGCGACCCCGAAGAGTGGGAGGAGGAACGAGAAGAGGAGGAGGACGACGAACCGCCCAGCATGCGCCTCAGCAGCCACGAACCCGGGGGGGCGGCAAACATGTGCACGCGTGGCGGGAGAGGGCGCGTTGCCGCACTGTGCCGCCCGTGAGGAATCAATGGAAGGCTGACCATCGGCAACCTTGGCATTGATTTCACGCGGGAAACAGAGGCGATGAGGACGACGATGCGCGGGGGTCGCTGACTCGGCGGGCCTGCCGTTCTTTCGCGCCAAAAACTATTCCTCCGACGCCCCCGGGCGCCCCCAGCGTGCCGGGTCCGCCTGGGTCCGCCGATACCAGTTTCGGCGCTAACCGGTGAAAATTGGGCTCT
The DNA here is from genome assembly GCA_963921465.1 of Triticum timopheevii. Lineage (NCBI taxonomy): Eukaryota > Viridiplantae > Streptophyta > Magnoliopsida > Poales > Poaceae > Triticum > Triticum timopheevii. The sequence continues at coordinate 181,456,869 of OY997268.1, read as the reverse complement.
TGAAGGGTGACTGAGCCGTTCTTTAGCGTCGGCATAAAAAATGGCCTGGGGGGCTGTTGGGGACGCAGCCGAAGATGCTCTAAAGGCCTAGTGCTAAAAATGCTCTATACTACAATAGTAGAATGTATGATCCGAACAGGATGCCAGCCTAACTCCACTTGAAGCTTGCTGTTCAAACTTTTCTTCTTATTTGGTCAAATACATGCATTTTCTGGTAAGCAGCGCATCTCTCCCCAGAGAAATAGCCTTTTATTTTTGTTAATCCACACAGTCATTTGTTTCAACGGCATAAGCGCATACAATCCAAATATCTAATTCCAAGCCCGGACTCATTATCACCTGGTGAATCGTAAATTAAAAGATACTAGAAAATTTATTTATTTTTGCATGGGAGTTGTTCGAGTGCGTGAGGTGCGTGCCAAATTTCAAAGCATTTGAACATTTGAGAGCACTCAGCCAAAAAAATCATATTCGAACAGTGCACAAACAGTAAACTTTTTTGAAGACCCCAAATTTGTCCCTTTTCTGAGAGCTATTCGGACATCCAAATGCTCTGAAATTTGGCACGTACATCACGCACTCAGTCATCTTTCTCCACACAAAAAAAAATCATAATTTCTTGAATTATTTAGTATTTATAATGATTTTTTGTTTAGCCCGGGAGCCAAAACACCGCTCTGTATACAATCATGATACCATATGCAATCACATACGGAAAGAGCTTGCCAGTGTTTAATCTTATACTCCCTCCGTCCGGAAATACTTGTCGGAGGAATGGATGTATCTAGACGTATTTTAATTTTAGATATACCCATTTTTATGCATTTTTCCAACAAGTATTTCCGGACGAAGGGAGTATATGCCTCACCTAGCTACGAACCACCTAGCTAGGTTGATGATAAGGAGAAGGGATGTTCTTTTGATCACTGATTTCTCTACTGCCTACTGTTGCAAAGTCTCTGGCCCTCACAAACCACTTTTTCACCACCATTTCCATTCATCCTTTCCAAGATTTAGACTTTTGGGATGGAAGTCTGACCGTGAAGAAAGAGGAAATTCTAAGCGGAAAGAATCATGGAGAGCAGCACAAGTGTGCAGCAGAATAATATTTTCAGGACACATTGAATTGACGCACTAGGATCCCCCCCTCCACCCTATAGGATGCAAGAAGCTTTTGACGAAAAGCTGCTGCGATGCGCGCAAGCACTAGAGTCATGTCATCCAAAAGGCCATCCACGTGAAGAAGGTGGGTTCGTGAAGAAGGTGGGTTGGGGACTAGCTCATTCGTTCACATATGCCATTTTCTTGAGGCCTCATTTGGTAGAAGTGGATTTGAGAGGTTTGGAGTGGCGGGGATTTGAGGGGATTTGGTGAATCCCTTCCTTCCACCCAATCCTCTCAAATCCCCTTGAAACCCTCAAACCCCTCTAACTACAATTCCCTTCATATGAAAAACTTATTTGGTAGGCAGGGATTGCCAAATTTAGATAAGATAGTGCAAACATCTAAAAATGCAATCTTTACAAGAAACCATCATATTAAGAGCTTACTACAGAATTGTAAAGGTCACCTAACAAAAAATGTGAACTCGTGAAACTTGCTACAGGGGAATAATCTTCCACATTTCTTCAGCGCAACAACATAATTTGGCATGACTTCGGACCAATATCTCATCACAACAATATCAAGTATATCACAGTAACAACATGATTTCTCATAACAGCATGACTTGGAATAAAAAATATCTCATCCATGATCTTTCACAGCAACACCATAATTTTGCAACAAACATAATGAAACACATAACTTGTGCAATAGCTCGCAATCAGTTATATTATTACAGACCAAGCAATGTTGAGAATAATGTTGTCATGCAGACGAATTGCTCTTAATGATGTCATCATCATCCAGTTTTTAAACGACCAAAAGTTTGCCCAGATTGTTTAATCTTGCTTCTCTGGTTGCCTGGGAACCTGATTATTAAACAAAAGCAAAATGAGAGTGACAAAGCTTAAATAGGCCAACCTATGTTCTAGTACTCCAGGTCTTACGAGAGTGACAATACAAAAGCAAAAATTTGTAGGCAAAATTACGTATGCTAAGCTACAGAATGGTCATCATCATAACTTATGAAGAGTTGAGGTTTCAACGCTCGAGAACAAGTCCATTTATGAAAAAATAATAAGCCACCACGGTTAACAGCAGCCATGCTCCGAGCACCGCCACCCAGATGCAGCAATGATGGACAAGCATCGCTGCTGAACATTCAAAAAAGGCCAAAATTTTGGACCGGTTAGTACTAATACCGGGCCCAAACGAGAAGTGCGAATTTCAGCCGAAATTCCTTTTTTTCGGACGAAAGCCAAATCCCTATACTACACAAGTACAGAAAAAAAAGGTTAAGCTTGTGTGACTGCTTCCATGCTTGCTACTGCACTATGTTTGAAATCATGTCAAATTCCTCCAGCCCCTGCACTTTGAAAGATCTGCATCTTTATTATATGCAAAACTGCTTGTAATTTGGTCATGAGAGTACATGTGAACCAAAAAAAGAGTAGTTTAATTCATATTAATGCTGCACCTTGTGCATGCGTAAGCATTTGATTTGATGACAAACTCCCTTTCTCTCAAACTAGCAAACACACTCCCTCGCAAAAAAAACCCTAGCAAACACACTGTTAATATCCTGGAAGACAGAGATCCTCACCTCACGTCGGTGCTAGGTGGTAGGTGGGCTGAGGATAATTGGCCATGAGCAATTTAATTGGAGGCCTCCTTGCGAGTCTTCTTCCTCCAAACTGACAAAATTGACAAGAACATCGACTCGGCTCAAATCTTCATACTATATAGTATATTTACCCATTATTTTTGCCAAATATTATTATGGAGGCTGCCAAATCTTGCCATATTGTTGGCTTTGCTCCTGAAGTCAGGTTATTTTGGACAGCCAAGAACAAGAGTACACTGAAACTACTGATTTTATTTTTTTGATAAACAAGAGTTACAAACTCAAGTGGTCGGGCAGTATTCAGACTACATCAAATCTCTAAGTCTATTAGGGACGCTTGCTGCCAATTGACAAGAATACATAGCCCCAATGATCTGTGGCGGCTGCACCCACCCATCCCAGTCCACTGTCCAGCAGAAAGGCAACATTTGACCGGTCCAAAAAAAGTTACTTAACCCACAAAAAGAAACAGGAGAAAGGAGTCGGCTAGCTTTCTTGCAGACTATACGTACATGTGAAACATAGAATCATATCACGCAAGTTATACAGCAGGTCAAAAAAATCTTTAAAAAATAAAATAAAGTAACAGCCAACAGATAACTATAGTAGTTAGGAAGAGCAACTTTAGTGAAGAAAAATATTGAGCTGGATAGCTTAATGTCATCTATATTATCAACTAGATAGATGTTCACAGGAGCAAGAACAACAATCTTAGTTTTCATGAAGTGGGGCAAAATGTCACAAGAGAAATGGAGTAAGGTAGCTTACCTTAAGAACGTTGAGTCAACTCTACCATTTCGCTCTGAAGAAACACTGCAGCACTCTCTTCATCTTCAGCGGCAGAATTAAGAAAGATCTCACGGTTCTCAACACTTTTGAACGCTTTTCTCCCACTTGCTTTCATCACATTATACTTTGGAGACCCCTTTAGATACATATCTGCATTTCAACACACACTACATTATTAGATGATGAAGTTAATTAATTAATTAATATATATATATATATATATATATATATATATATATATATATATATATGATTAAAACACACACCATCATGTTGACTATTCAGGATGGTATGCTTCCCACATTTGCATTGCTATTTCATCCCTTAGAGTGTTCCCTAAGTCGTTGTTCCCATAGTTATTCTCGTCGCCATTCGGGAGATCAACAAAAACATTTGGCGCTATGTTATCGGGCTGGTTGTCAAGCCAAGTCTCATCACCATTCTCCATTTTGATGATATTGTGAAGAACTGCGGCAGCTGCAGTAAGTTTCACTTGGTTCTCGATTGAATGCAGTGTGCCAACATGAAGAATTGGGAAGCGCTTCTTAAGAATTCCTAGAGACCTTTCCACATGGTTCCGTAGAACAGCATGCCGATGATTGAACAATTCCCTGTGGTTTTGTGGTCGAGGGTGTCCATGACCAAATTCCTTCAAATGATACCGGACACCCCAATAAGGTGCGAGAAATGACTGAGTGTTTGCATAACCCCGATAAGGTTGGACATGCATAAATTGGTTACTTAGCATAGCTTTATAGCTTCCGGCCGAATTTCCAAACGAGAATGCTCTACAAGATTATCAAACATACACCTGTTGAACCCTGAACAACAGATATAGAGATGGGCTACACTTTTGCCGGTCATTTGAGAAGATGGAATGACAAGAGATTGACTCACACTGTAAATCTGATGCAAGGGGTGATACGTGCAAGTTTGTCCATCGTTTCCTAACCAAAGAATTACGTATGACCTTGAACTGGCAATCAATATACTAGAGCTGTCCATGGTCACAACACATACACACAACAGTTATAACATCAGACCATCGCCATCACTAATTTACAAATACTCTACTTGGATTGCAGCAGCAAACACCGGATTTTGGACAATTATATCTTCGGACCATATGCATACAGTACTCCTTTCCACAAGATTACAAGGTTGTGTTAATGAGCGCGGACGCAACAACAGTAGTGGTCGAAGAACAGCGGAATAAAGCATTAGTACATCAATTCTGCTCAGGAAAAGACAATGATCTCTGAAGAAATTGTCTGCTCACTGCAGCATCTGTGGGTTCTAATAAATCTGCTCAAGTACATCCGTATTGGCTTCTAATAAAATTCGGCCAAAAGGGCGTGTCCATCAATATCAAATCTGTTGAATACTAAGATGGATCTGGACACTACTTGCAGAGAGATTGCACTACAGTTGTCACTACTTGGAGAGATAAGCAGAGCCAATGGCAGCCTAGGAGGAGGAGGAGGAGGAGGTGAACTTGGTGACGGCCTAGGTGCCCTAGGAGATGGCGTGCTTGGCGAGCTCGCTGGGGAGGACGAGGCGGCAACCATGGCGAGCTCGCTGGAGGTGGACGAAACATAGATGAGAAGGGGAAAGGGGAAGAGGCGAGGCGAGGCGAGGACTTACAGCCGGGGTATGCCGGAGGAGATACGCCGGCGTAGAGGCGGCGGGCTACGGCGTCTTGAGGAGGAGTCGGGCGGCGGTGCGTTGAGCAGGCGGCGGCGTCGTTGTCTCCTCCGAATCCTCGAGTCCCCCCTCGAGGGCTGGAAACCGCGTGGAAAGAGGGGTATCGGAGGGGGCTCGGAGGGGTTGGGCCGTGGAATCCTCGCGTATCAAACGGGCTGACGGGGTTTTGAGCGGTTTCTGGGCCACGCGAGGAATGGGCTGTCGAAACCCCCCCAATCCACGCGCACCAAACAAGGCCTCACCTTCTGTGCGTCCTCCTATCAATTTTCTTTTGGAAAAATGTGTCCTCCTATCTTTTTCTTTGGGTAAAATTGTGTCCTCCTATGTGACGAGTTGTTTGGTCGTGCAAACATAAAAGGATCGTTCGGTGGGCCGACACCTTCCTATTTTGACACACATATACCGTTACGGAGTGCTCTTAGGGCGAAGTGATATGTATCGCTCATCGCGAGTGTTAGGAAAGGGATCACATTCGCTAGCGGGCCGGCTCAGCTACCTCTCGTTTTCGGAAGCTCTAACGACAACGATCACCCATTTCGCTAGTGTCCTGAAGCAGCCAGCTCCGGCTTTGAGAAGCTCCTCACTCGATTTTGAGAAGCTCTTGGGGCGGAGTTTTTATACGTTTTTCCTTACCTAATTTTCTACTTTCTAGCTTGGTTTTTTCCATTTCTGTTTTGTCTTTCTTCTTTTTATTACTTACTTCTTTGTTTTTCCTTTTAAAAGTATTTAATCATATTTTCATATTCATGAACATTTTTCAAATTTGGTTTAAAAAATCAGAGAACATTTTAAAAATCTAGGAATGTTTTACAAATTAGTAAACATTTTATAAATTAGTGCACATTTTTTAAAATTATAGAATATTTTTTCAAATCATCGAACATCTTTAATTCTTGAACATTATAAAATTTTCGAACAATTTTAAATTCATGATTTTTAAAAAGTGTGATCTTTTTCAAATTTGTGAACATTTTGAATTCAAAAACACTTTCCGAATTTGTGGAATTTCGTAATTCATGATTTATTTTTCAAATTTGTTCTTTCTAAAGTCTATGAACATTTTCAAAATTTGTAAACATTTTTTAAATACGTGACGAACATTTGTTTCATATGCTTTGAACATTTTGCTACGTATGCTAAAAGAAAATTAATTTTGTTTTTTGAAGATAATTTATTTTAATTAATAAATATATAAAAAAGATGAGAAAAAAATAAATTAGAAGGAAGAAAGATCAAAAAATCGTAAGCTAACTCAACTAGTGATCGAACTCTTCGCAAGAAAACTTGGTGAGCGACTAATTAAGGGGTACCCTTTGGTGGCTCCAACAAAAGGTCATTTTTTTGGCCTGGGAGCACGCCAAACGGTGCACCCTGCCGTCACCACGTGTCGTGCACTACGTGCTCCTTCTGCATTTCTTTTCTCTACGTGTTTTTGGTTTTTAGATTATTTTTTCGCATGGTTTTCTCTTGGTTCTGGAGGGGGGAAATCATTTTTTTGGGTTTTTGGGAAGTAGTGCTTTTCTGCGAGAAGCACAATTGTGCTTTCCAAAACGGGAAAAGAATAAACTATGCTTCAAATGAAATGAAAAGATACAACAATGATTCTGGGTTCCAGTTTTTCTTTTTAGTTGCAGTTTTTTCCCGGTTTTCAGACTCTTCTCTAGTTCTGTTTTTTTCTTTATTCATTTTTCAACTTCCCTTTTTTGTATTCGGGTTTTATTCCCTTTTTCGCTTTTTCGTGTAAAAAGTTCATCTAAGCCTATTAAGAGATCTACTTTTGAAGATCTTGACGTGAGAACTCCAACTGTGAAACGGTTCCTGATTTGAACGCATGATCTAAGTGATAAACCATTTTGAAAAAGCAAACCTACAGGACAAACCTCCCAGTTTGCAATAAGTAGCTCACATGTTGTGTGCCACTTGTCAACGCCAAAGAAAGGTGGAGTGACCTTTGCATTGCGTAACCATTAATTACTGATTTCGAAAAATACCCGATGGAACTCAATCAAGTGATAGGACACTAAATGGGCCAGCCCATCTCAGGTAGACATGGGCGAGCCGGCATGTTGCATTTTTTGAATCCAGCGCTATAAGCGCGGAATATAGGTTGGTCCTGGACACTATGAAACCTGTTTTGATGCTCGCGTTGATGTAATGTCAAGCAAACACACACCCAATCAATATTATCGGTCGGCCCATCAAGCCGATTCTTTTTCACGTTATGTAATTCTGACAATTTTGTTGGATATTTCTTCTCGGTTTTCTTCCAAGTTATTTTTCTTATGATTTCTTTATTTTTCCTTTCATTGTTCCTATTTTCCTTCTAATTTTCTACAAATCAGAGAATATACGTCAATAGTTTAGGAATTATGTCTATTATTCTGCTTTGTTTCTTTCTTTTCTCTTTATCTTTACTCTTCTTATTCATGATCATTTTTCTAAATACCTAGAACATTAGTAAAGATACGTCAATATTTTAGAAATTATGTGGATAATTATTGAAATACATTAATTTGTTTCTAAATATGAGAAGTTTTTAAAATTCATGAATATTTTACAATTTTATAAAACTTTTATATTTGTGACCACATTTTAATTCATAGTTATTATAAAATAGAAACATTTTTACATTCATGCTTATGTTCGCTCTACCAAAAAAAATAAGAAAACATTCCTTGAAATTCTGTAAACATTCAAATTATTATTATTATTATAAAAATATTAGTATTATTGATGATGATGATGATAATAATACTAATAATAAATGAAAAAATGTAATAAATCTATTTAGTTTGTATTTATAAATATTATGTTTAAATTGAGGAATATTTTGACAAATTATGAACATTAAAAAATAAACAAAACTCTCTTGAAATTTGTAGACATTCTTAAAATTCGAAAGCATTTCTTAAAAATTGTGAATATTTTTAAAAATTCTCATGCATTACTCAAATTCATGAAAACCTTAATCTGTTAATTACATACTTTTTAATCTACAAAAAATGCATTTGTCTTTTTATTGGCGGAAATAAAAATCTGAAAATACAAATGATAGAAAAGGTTGGGAGCCGTAACGCTCGAATGAAAGAAAATCGAAACTGTAATGGTTGAATTGGGTTGTGGACCCATGAGCTTTTCTTGTGTGAGTGCCCGTCAAGCTATTGCAGTAAGAGACATACATACTACCCCACAAAAAAAAGAGACATACATACAGGAGCTCATTACCCATCGCTTGTGTGGATATTAGGTAAAACATATACCTGGGCCGACCATTTAGCTTTGTGTGGCTATTCACTCTCGAGAATGACCGCTTGCCTTGTACGGTGTAGCCTAAATTGTTTCTATTCGGAAATAAAGATGTACTAAAGAAACAAACTACTATTTTTCTTATAGATTGGAAAGCTTCGTGAATTAATAAAATTTTAACTTTAAAAACACAAAAATAAGAAATGAGCATGGATGTTTGAAATAACCACTCTTGTTTTAAAAATGTTTGCGAATTAAAAAATCCAAAAAAAGTGTTCACAAATTATTTAAAAATGTTCACCATTTAAAATATTCCATAACATATAGATATATTCAAAATATTTAGAAAATGCTCAAGAACATATAAACATGTCCATAAAATAACCATGCTGGGAATTTTACAAGATGTTCACAAAAGTTAAAAGAACGTCCACCGAGTAAACATTCTTACAAATTGAAATTTTTTTGTGAGTTTTAAACCCATAAAATGGTGAAGATAAAAACGGAGAAGAAAAGAAGAAGGCCAACGAAAAGAAAATCCTACGAAGATTGTTGAAGAACTGAAAAAATCTGTATGGAACAAGCAAAATAAAAAATAAAAGAGAAAACCAAATGGGAAAAAATGTAAACCTAAAGAAAACCAACAAATGCAACAGAAAGTATAAGAATAATTGGTTGAGAGCCTAATACCGTGTCAGCTCATTAGCACATGAGAATGCGTGATTTTTACCAAATGCTCGTTATTCTTCTCAATGAGCGAAGAATAGGGCACATACATTGGGCCTCTTACGAATTTCTTGTCAGCATTGCGAGCTACATTGATCTGTTGCACCTGTTGACATCTCGGCGTGAAGAATTGTTTCGGGGAACTATTCAAAACTTTGCACTCATACAAAGGGGATCACACTTGTGCCGACGCATGCCGATTTTTTTCCGTTATTTTCCCATTTCTAGCATAGCGTGTGTTTTTTCTTCTCCATTTTCTCTTTCGCCATCGAGTTTTCTCTTTCTATTTTTGTTTTACCATTTTTTGTCCTCTCTTCCTCAAAGATTATTTTAGAAACACGTGAATACTTTTTAAAAATTACATTTTTTTTAAAATACATATAGATGTGCATTTAAAATATTCATTTAATTTAAAATGGGTCACCTTTTCAAATCATGTAGCTTTGAAAAACTATTCACGCCTTAAAAAAATCTATGTGCAGTTTTAAAGAAGGTTCACTTGTTTTTTCTTCTAAACTTGTTCGTGTGTTCATAGAAAACAAAGGAAAACTAACTGGAAACTCAAAGAGTGAAGAATCTTTATGGAAAGGCATAGTAGGAGCATGAAATCTCATATTCTCCGCTTGATGAGAAGAATAGTGAGCATTTCATAGAAATCATGCATTGTCATTTGCTAATGGGCAGTTGATTTTTCTTATTCTTTCCTTTACGTTGTTGTGCTTTTCTTTAGGTTTACATTTTGAATTCGGCTTTTATATTGTGTTTCTTTTTTGCATCCTCATCTTTGGCATTGTAGCAATTTAATCGTAGAATTTTCCTACCGCCAATTTTCTTCTTTTCTTCTATATTTTTATCTTCACTGCTTTTTTATGGGTTATTGGTATAGTTATCTCACGAATGTTAGCCGGGAAAGAGGTGGCAAGTGAACATTTTTTTATGGCAACTCTGTGTGGTGGGAGTGGCAAGTCCTTCATTTTTTGCAGCAAAACTTTTCTTCTATGCAGAAATTGACATGCATTTCTGAAGAAAGGGTTCTTGTCTGTGTTGCAAGGTGTGAAGTTGAGTAAGACTCAAAGCCCGACCACGGCAGAAGATAGAGAGAGAATGAAAGTCATTTCCTATGCCTCAGTCATAGGTTCTATAAAGTATGCCATGCTGTGTACCAGACCTGTTGTGTGCCTTGCCATGAGTTTGGCAATGAGGTGCAATAGTGATCCAAGAGTAGATCACTAGACAACGATCAAAATTATCCTTAGAGGACTAAGGAAACATTTCTCGGTTATGGAGGTGATAAAGAGTTCATCGTAAAGAGTTACGTCAATGCAAGCTTTGACACCGAATCGGATGACTATGAGTCTCAATCTGGATACGTATTGAAAGTGGGATCAATTAGTTAGAGTAGCTCCATGTAGAGCATTGTAGACATAGAAATTTTCAGAATACATATGGGTCTGAATGTGACAGACCCGTTGACTAAACTTCTCTCACAAGCAAAACATGATCACACCTTAGTGCTCTTTTGAGTGTTAATCACATGGCAATGTAAACTAAATTATTGAGCCTAGTAAATTCTTTGGGTTTTAGTCACATGGTGATGTGAAATATGGGTGTTAATCACATGGCGATGTGAACTAGATTATTGACTCTGGTGTAAGTGGGAGACTGAAGGAAATATGCCTTAGAGGCAATAATAAAGTATTTATTTTATATTTCCTTATTCATGATAAAAGTTTATTATTCATGCTAGAATTGTATTGATCGGAAACCTAAATACATGTGTGAATACATAAACAAATACCATGTCCCTAGTAAGCCTTTACTAGACTAGCTCATTGATCAAAGATGGTTAAGGTTTCCTAACCATAGACAAGTGTTGTCATTTGATGACGGGATCACATCATTAGGAGAATGATTTGATGGACAAGACCCATCCGTTAGCTTAGCATAATGATCGTTCAGATTTATTGCTATTGTTTTCTTCATGTCAAATACATATTCCTTCGACTATGAGATTATGCAACTCCCGGATACTGGAGGAATACCTTGTGTGGTATCAAACGTCACAACATAACTAGGCAATCATAAAGATGCTCTACAGGTATATCTGAAGGTGTTTGTTGAGTTGGCATATATCGAGATTAGGATTTGTCACTCCGAGTACCGGAGAGGTATCTCTGGGCCCTCTTGGTAATACACATCATAAGCTTGCAAGCAAATGACTAAGGAGTTAGTCACAGGTGATGCATTATGGAATGAGTAAAGAGAATTGCCAGTAACGAGATTGAACTAGGTATATAGATACTGACGATCGAATCTCGGGCAAGTAACATGCCGATGGACAAAGGGAATTACGTATGTTGTCATAAGGTTCGATCGATAAAGATCTTCGTAGAATATGTAGGAGGCAATATGGGCATCCAGGTTCCGCTATTGGTTATTGACCGGAGAGGTGTCTCAGTCATGTCTACATAGTTCTCGAACTCGTAGGGTCCACACGCTTAATGTTCGTTAATGATATAGTGTTATATGAGTTACATGATTTGGTGACCGAATGTTGTTCGGAGTCCCAGATGAGATTTTGGACATGACAAGCAGTCTTGAAATGGCCGAGAGGTAAAGATTGATATATAGGACGATGGTATTTGAACACCAGAAGTATTTCGGGACGTACCGGGAAGAAATCAGGTCACCGGAAGGGGTTCCGGGCACCCCCGGCATATATATGGGCTTAATGGGCCAAGGGAGGGACATACCAGCCCACAGGGGGCTGGTCGCCCCTTTCCCTAGCCAAACAGCCCTAGGGAAGGAAAAGTGGGAGGACTAGCCCCTCCCGCCTTTCCCTCTCATGGGAGAAAGGAAAGGGGGGGCACCCTCCCCTGCCTTTTCCCCGCTCCTATACATTGCAGGGGGGGCGCCACCTTGGGAGAGACCCCAAGTAGGATTCCTCCTACTTGGGCGCCCCCCTTGGCTGCTCCTCCCTCTGATTAGGTGGGGTAACTACCACCGGGTGGTAGGATGGATTTTCCATATATATATATATATATATATATATATATATATATATATATATATATATATATATAATATTTCAAAACAAGTTACGTGAAAAAATTGCATATGAAACCATAGTTTTTGTTATATTTGTGGAATACGTACATATTTGTACGTAAAAAAGAGCATACTCAAAACATGATACATACTACCTAAAAATTAATATATATACTACCTAATCATTATTATATATTACATACTACACGTACATACTCTTAATTTCGATAGATACTACATACAACATACAAAATGCAAGTGGTGGTAACTACCACTGTTTGTAGGAAACATTTGTTTTATATATATATATATATATATATTTCTACAATAGCTTGCCGCAGAACTAGTTAAGGTTTTCGACGGTGTAAAAGTTCTCAAAAATCCTGAAAAAAATACTGAACCAACACACCTATAATATAACATGATCCAACGGAGGGATTGAAAAAATATGACTACACATGTCCTGGACAAAAAGAATAAAATTTTCAATATATATTGATCCTGTAGTGAGCTGAAATAATTGTTTTTTTTTTCACTAAGGACACATAAATGCATATTTTTAAAATCACACCGTTGGATCATCTTATTATATTAGAGTGAGGATCCCCTATTTATTTCATATTTTTTACTTACTTTTAAACCGTTAAATGTTTAGCAAGCCTTAACTAGTTCTGTGGCAAGCTATGATAGACACAGTTTTACCTACATACATACATACATACATACATACATATATATATATATATATATATATATATATATATATATATATATATATATATATATATATGTATGTTGGAGGGGCGCCTAGCACACAACAGACAATTGCTTAGCCATGTGCGGCGCCCCCTTCACTGTTTACACCCCCGGTCATATTTTCGTAGTGCTTAGGCAAAGCCCTGCGGAGATCACTTCACCATCACCGTCACCACGACGTCGTGCTACCGGAACTCATCCACTCTTCGCCTATCTTGCTAGATCAAGAAGGCGAGGATGTCATCGAGCTGAACATGTGGAGAACTCGGAGGTGTCGTACGTTCGGTACTCGATCGGTTGATCGCGAAGAAAGTTCGACTACATCAACCGCATTGTGAAACACTTTTGCTTATGGTCTACGAGGGTACGTAGACACACTCTCCCCCTCGTTGCTATGCATATCCATGGATACATCATTGCGTGTGCGTAGAAAAAAATTTGTTTTCCATGCAACGTTCCCCAAAATCTACCAGTTGCTAGTTACTTGTGCACTCTGACTTTGCAGAACTCGTGGAAGTAATGAAGAGAGGGATCGGAGCCTCTTCGTGGATGGAATGAAGATATGATAGGAGCCGGGACCCAGTTGTCGATGACTGCTTTGACATTTGTAACATTTTTGGTGATGTTAGTGTTGAGCATTGTGCATGTGAACCTAATCATGTGGATCATGACCTAGCTAGTAGGGCTACGGTTCATCCTCTCCGTGTGTGGATGGAAAATCTTCCTTCGTTTATTCTTAGCATGATAGTGAACCATGTGTCTACTTTTTAGATGAAATAAAGCTTTCAAAAAAACTCTATTTCATGACACCTTGGACCTAAGAAGGTGTGCTCACCTACTCGACTCGCCATTTGGGACTATTAGAGGAAGAACAACACAACATATCATCAAAACATTGAATGGTGATCGACTTCACATGATTACTAATAATGAGACTTCTCCCATGTCCTCAATAACAAATTTAAATACTCACAAATCATAATTGTGTTGATGATCAGAGGATATAAATGTGTGTTCAAAATACAAGACATATAATCTTCGACCAAGTAAACCAACTAGCATCAACTACACGATGCAATCAACACTACTAGCAAACCCAGGTACCAATCTAAGATTGGATACAAAGATTGAACACAAGAGATGAACTAGGGTTTGGAGATGAGATTGTGTTGATGAAGATGAGTCCTCCCCCGATGAGAGGAGCGTTGGTGATGACGATGGCTTCGATTTCCCCCTCCGGAGGGAAGTTTCCCTGGCGGAATCGCTCCGCCAGAGAGCAAAAGTGCCCCTACCCAAGTTCTGCCTTGAGAATGTGTCGACTAGTCTCCAAAGTCCTCTCTTGAATTGTTTTCCAGGGAAGATGGCTTCATATCAGAAAAGATCAGCATCGGTGGACCTCCATCGGCCCCACAGGCCTACCCGACGTGCCCCTAGGGGGGCACACCCGGGCTTGTGGGCCTGGCTCCCCTCTAGTACTTTTCTCTACTTATTTTATATATTCCAAAATAAATATCCTTGAATTTTCTTGTCGAGCTCTGGAGAATTGCTATCTCTGTGGTAGCTTTTTCATGTCAGATTTCTAGCTGTCGACAATCCCTCCTCTTTTGGTGCATCTTGCATTTTAAGAGAGAAAATGCATTAGAATAGCATCATAGTATGGGATATAACTTCAAACATTATAAATAACAATAGGAAAACATGCTGCAAAATGGACGTACCAATGATTGATGCTGCAAGTGCATTTGGTTGTCTTGAACAGATAGCAAGACGGTGTTGATCTCAGAACACACCCATCGAAAGATGAACAAGAGTAATATGGAGATATGATTGGTTGTTGACCTACAAGTCTCGTTACTACTCATCAATGATGTCACATCAATGGGTAGTAAGTGATTTGTGGATCTTGAATCACTAGATATCAATTAGGTGAGATATTGATTTTAGTGGGAGTACATTCTAGTTAAACCATCAATAAGAGTTGCATTAATTTTGAACAAAGTCTAATTATTTGCATTATAGTTGTGGAATAATGGCTTGCATTCCACCTTACTTGTTGATTGAATTTTGGTTAGTTGTGTATAATTATCTGGTTAAACCTTTACAGATTGGTACCATAAAGCGGGGATTGTCATCAAAGAAGTCTTGAGAATGACTATGTCCTATTGCGTACTTTTGGTGATGTCCCGCGGATACCATGAATGATGAGATTCACACATCTTGATCCAAGAGCTAGAATTCCATCACATTTCAGTACATGATGCTTGTCTCCATGAAACCCAAACTTCAAAACGTTTGGGATAGTTATGTGCTATTCTTGGAGCTGAAAAGGTTGTTTTTAGAAACAAACAAAGGCTAAAGGATATGTGTTATCTAAAGCAATGTTTGATTGCAAGTATACACTGGTGCAGAGACGTGCTATACAAATGATTTTAACCTCTTTTCCACGATGGAGTTTTAAACTGTCGCCTTGCCTGTGCATGCGATAGGGGGGGTCCTTCCCACATGACCCATAAACCCTCAACGATAGGTCCTGTGGTCACACACGTGTGGAAAAATGAGCTCGTCTGCGATCGGGAGAGGCGTCAGAGACAATTAAACATGCCCAATCATTTCCATTTCGTATGTACATCCCACACAGTGAATCCCAGAAAAAGGTTTCCGTTCGTATGTATATCACACACAATTTTTGATGTGCAAACCTTTGTGCAAGGTGGCCTAATGCAAACTGTTCTCTGGCCGAAGTCGTGTGTGATTCTTCATTGATCCAGCACACCTCCTTTCTAGAAACCGTGTGGGTTTTTTGAGTTCATCACCCACAGTGTGTCTGAGAAACCATCTGCAATAGAAAACCCAAATAGGCAGGCTAATTGGTCTATTATTGATAATCCATTTAGTAATCAAATTGACATTTCTTATAAAACACACTATATATTTCATATCCGTATTACAGCAACTAGGATTTCATAATTGAATTACATCAGATAGCTTCAACACTCAGTTACACCATATAGGCATATAGCTAGCTACGTCATTACACAACAGCACCAAGTTTCACATGCAATATTGAGAACCTTTGGTAAGTAGTATCATACATGGTAAATAGACAGATGAATCTCATCTGAGAAATTGCAAAAGAGGAAGGCAAATACTGAGCCTTCAGTGATGTTGAATGTCCTTGCAACTTTAGGCCAGTGGCTATGGATAATTGCCCGCCCAACCTTTGTCTTCTTGAGGAAGACTTCAATATTATACCGTGGGTGTTGAATGAATACCTTCCTCGCCTCTTAACCATGCAGGTGGTTTGAAAGATAATCATCGGTGAACTGCTCTGGAAATGACTGAAAACAAAGATATGCATAAACAGCTGTTCTAAATTTTGAAATGGCACAAGGGGAAAAAACAAGGTAAAAGAGTTAGTAGTATCCTATAGTTGACTGATGTCTTCTTCATTGTTCAAACAAAGATCTTGCTGTTATTCGTCGCAAGTTTCTTTATTCTAACAATCTTTCCAAGTTTCTTGACTTGACTGATATTCATGGATATCTCATTTTCCCATATGAAAAATGGGTCGAACAGTGGGTCTAAACCTCTAACAGCAGGACCTACATGTGCAAGACCAAATTGTTAAAACCCTAAATATTAGAATGATTCCTACAATTGCACAATAATGTGCTATTAGCCAAAGGACCATGCATGTGTAAACCTCGATGGTAAACCTCATTGCCTCCCATTGTTTCCCCGCAACACATATAAGGCAAATCTTGATTAGGTTATCTGAGAGTTGGCATACTATCAGTAGAATATGTTAATGAAAAATAGACAAATTGCAGATCCAACAGATTAACTCGACCTAGACCAACCTCATGCCAATGGCTATGAGGCAAATCACAAAGCAACCAAGCTGCTACACACCAACGATGAAGACCTCTACAACACTACCAAGGCCCAAGGATAAAACAAACCTTGCTAAACAACTTGGAAATGGAGCAATTGTATATGTTTCTCATGTATTTAGTACATCCAAACTCGATTCATTTCTCACATGTATAACAATACAAAAATGTACCCACAACAAATGAACATTAGATTGCAGAATTGAACCAGCCAGTTAACTAGACAGTGGAACAAATGAACCAAACAATTAACTGAGCACCACATTGTAGAATAGAACATATACTAGAAGATAAGATAGTTACCAAATCAAGAATGCTTGATAACTACAAGAAATGTAGCAATTGTTGGACCAAACTATTAACTAAACATTACATTTCAGAAGATCAGATTGGATATTAACATTATAAAGGACAATTCACTAGAAGGCACTTGCGCTGGCCTCAAGAAAATACCACGAACTGTATTTTAAAGTAGCCAACCGCGTGGCGACATCGACGGTGGCCTCGAAGGCAAGGTGCTCCTCCAAGATCTTGCGATCGACACACATGGCAGCCATTGCGACCTCATCTGCGCGTGCGGCCGCGATTTGCTTCTCCCTGCTAGATGCTCCTGAGCTCCTCGCTATACTGCATGCAAAAATGGATGTGGGCGGCGCTTATTTGGAGGACGGGGCAGTCATTTGGGCAGACGGTGTCGCATCATCAGTCGGGGCATGTGTGATGGAGAAGGAGGAGGAGGATGGGGTGTGGATTACCTGACTATATGGACGAGGCCGCGCAGCAAGAAGAAGGGTCGCCGACGAGGAGGAGGTGCTATAAGTAAGCAGTGAAGGTTTGAACTTGGAAAGGAAGGAGGAACAATGGAAATGTGGCTTTTGGTCGGGGGGAGGGGGCAGGGAGCTAGATATTTCTGTGGTTGCCGAAAATCTTTGCTCGGTGATGCGAGAAACTGGCGTCAAGTGTGGTTGAAGCGTGGGTAGTGGACTATAGACAATGAAGATTCTGGCATAAGCCATACAAGAGGGTGCGCCAAGATATTTTATATCACATCGCACACGATTCTTGCTAGTAAACTGTTTATGGTGTACCTAATTTTTCATTCTGATTTGAAAGACAAAATGGTGTTACGGAGGGAAAGGACGGTGTTTGAATTGCTAGAACATTTATCTTCAGTGAACATGCAACTATATGAGTGTCGTGTTAAAATTTGGAATTATCCAGGGTTCGTTTGGCCTTTTTTACACATTAATTGAGTTTCTAGGCATTTAATATGCATAATTTGAATTTGAACTACAAGCACATTGTCACACCCTGATTTTCGTGGCACAAAACTTAAGCTAATAAATCGTGATAAATTGTGTTTTGACAAAAACTTTTGTGTGTTTGGGTCTTTGCTTGATTTGATTTTTGTGTGCTGTTTGCAAGTGCTCTAAAAATCAAATAAATCCTCCAACTCTTATACTCCTTCTCCTTGATCCAATAACCTTGCCCAATGATCATGCCATGTGTATAGGACATAAAAATAATTTCTTACAAAAATAATTTGGCCAAATAGTATTTTCAAAAATTAGTTTTCCAAAACCCCCTGAATTGAGATTTGCACTGCAAGTACTTAATTAAGGGCATTAAAAATCTTTCCAAAAATATATTTGACTCCTATTAGGTATAGGATACCCAAAAACCACAAAAATATAATTTTAAAGGTTATTTTCCTATTTTATTTAAAAGCTTTTTCTTAAGGCCAGAAATGGTCTTTAATAGGGAAAAATTATTTTATTGTTTTAAAAATATTTGAAAAAAATCAGGGAAACTCAGTGGACATATATTGTCTATATATAAGAGTTTCAACACATGGTCGTGTTCAAAATATTGGTCAAATCCCTCAAAAACACTTTCTGGATATTTCAAGCTTTTGAAATATTCACAAAGGAAATATTCTCCAAAAATTCCAAGAAACTTCTATAATGTCACATATGACATATTTGGTGATCTTGCCAAGTCTCATGTCTTGGAGAACAATATAACATCATCAAATCCTCTCAAAACCATTTCTGTCCATTTTGAAGTTTGAGCAACTTTACATTGCCAAACATTCCCAAATGTTCTCAAACCTTGTGAACGTTCTCAAATGTTCTAATTATTCATCTAGACCAAATGGCACAAGTTGTAGAACAAGTTAACTTGATCAAAGTGCCCCAAAACCCTTCCTGTCCAGAACCAAATTTGGACAACTCTACATTGCCAAGTGTGTCCTTTTGATCTAAATTTTTGTGGACATGTTCAAATCCTCAAATGAGGACACTACACCAAGTGGTGCATCAAGGAGAATAGATTTTCATGACTAAATCTTGGCAAAGCCATTTCTGCTGATTTCTAGGGTTTACCAAAGTTACATTGGATACTTTGCCCAAATGAGCTCAAACTTGGTGGAACACCCTAATTCTATGTGCCATTCCATCCTGATAATTCTCATGGCAAGGGGAATTAATTTTCTTGCCCAAACCAACAACAAACACCTTCTGCCATTTTTCCAAAATCATCATTTTGACCACTTCCACTATTCTCCATGAGCTCAACTTTTTACCACAGCCCCTCCTAGTCCCCTTGCACCTCCAGTAGCAATGGCAAATCCATAGCTCAATTATTGGAGGGGTAAAACCCCACTTTCCCTCTCTGGACAGCCCTTTTCTCTCTCTCCCTCAACCTCTCTCCTCTCCTAGTGGTTCACCAGGGCATCCAAGGCCACCTCTCCTTTGTTTACCAACCCCACAAAGCCCCAGACACTAGTGGACACGCCCATGGCACATAAACAATGCCATGGCGTGCAGAGCTCGTGCTCTGGAGCACGCTACAGTGCTCTCCCGCACTGTAGCTCACCCATGCCAAGGGCATAAGATGACCTTGGGCGGCGGGGTGGTGTCCCCCGAGGTCGCCTCGGCGTCCGAGACACGGCAAGGTGTCGGGCCCCTCCTGGACCTCTCTCCTCCCCCCTCTGCAAGGCTCACAGAGCGCGTCCGTGGATGCTGCCCACGGAGCACCAGCGCCTCCTCCATATAATCCATCCCCCGAGCTTTCTCTCGCCTCGGTTGGACCCCTCTCTCTCCCATGCACCTCCTGGACAGCCTCCCCCTCCCTCTCGTGCCCTCCAGCACTCCCCCCATGGCCGGAATGCCGCCGCTGGCCTCCGCTCCGATTCGGACAAGGACGAGGTCCTCCCCACCTCCTCTCCCCTCCAGAAGAACCGCCTCTCCTCGGCGACCCCTCCGGTGGCTGGAGCTTGGCCGGGGGTGGCCTGTGCCGCCGGGGGCAAGCGACAGCCGGCGCTCACACGCGACCTCGATCCCCTCTGTCGCGGGCGCGGGAGGAAGGAGACAACCCTGCGGGTGGGCCCCGCGGGTCAGCGACTCAGCCGGCGGGCCCCAATGTTTAAGTGGAGGCGGGATCCGGGTAAACCGTCTCCCCCGCCGAGAAGCGTACTCCGGTAGTCCGCCATCGGCGTGGCCCTCCTTAGCCGCGTGGCCAGGCAGCTGGGCCGGCCCAATGCGCTGTGGCGCTATGCTGCGCTCGGTGCGCAGTATAGGTATAACCCCTTCCTTTGTCTTTTTCTTTTTCCAGAAACTTGTAAAATCTCCCAAATATTCAAATTAACTCCAAATCCAATTATTCAAATTTCTAGTAGTTTCTAAAATCATGCCCTACCACATGGTGCTATTGTAATATTTTTACAGAAGCATTTCCTTCACAAATAGTTATCAGAACCCCATTTTTCCATTTCTGTGATGAACTTTAGAAAATCACAGAGAGCTCAAAATTGATCCAAATGCCATGATTCAAATTCCTAGATGCTTCTAAGTTCATAACTTAGTTTATGAACATTTTTCTTAATACTTTCTGTACCCCGCAATATAATGAGCCATTTCTTCATATTTGTCAACTTTGCAAATTCATAGGGAATTCATTTGAACTCCAAATCCAGTGAAACCAACTCCTAGATGCTTCTAAAATCATGATTTGTTAAATGGGTGCCTTTGATCATTTTCCAAATATATATTTCTGGAAACTTCTTGCAAATCCATAAATCCCTTGGTTCCATCATATCAAAATGTTCAGAGATATCCCTTGATCCACTTCCAATGAAATCACCTTGGTCATTCCTCATATGACCAGAGGTATCCTACAAAAATCCAACTCATGTTTTTAGAGCACTTTTATTTCCTGCCTTGTTGTGTTGCTTATTATGGTTGCTTTTGACGATAGTTGATGAAGTAGACGAAATGCTCAGAGTTGGACCAGAGATATTTGAAGACCTCGAAGACTTTGTTAAAACAGGCAAGCAGCCCTTTGACCATATCTATGAAACCCTTTTTATGCATATCATATAGCACCATATTGTTGTTGCAACGGAATCATGATGAGGTAGTAACCACTTTGACGGTTTGCCACCGTACTTCCTCGTTGATACTTGCATTGTGCATGACCCTACCTTCTTATGAGGGTTATGCCGGTGGGAGTAGATAGGATGCTAAAGTAGATGCTATGCAAAAAGGGACGGGTTTATGCATGGTGAAGGAGACAAAGCATTTTCAAAAGACTTTTCGAAAACCTCGTCGGGTGCCACTTATGCCCGAGGGAGATGATGAGATGGGTAACCACTTGATGACGAAGTGGTGTACCGAGGCAAGTGTGTGTGTTGTTTTCGAAAACAGATTAGATTTAAGATTTGATGACTGTCCCAACCTTACATGCGCAACCACTCTACCCTTATATGGGAAAGGGCATTATTGAATACCTAGACCGATACTAGCTTGGAGCCCGCATTACTAGTGACGGGAGAGTTGTTGGTGCGCTCTCTCGGGACGGGGTCGTGCCAGGTAGGGCGGCCATGACTGTTTTCGCAGGGCACCGGACACACCGTTGGTACCCCGTGCTTGTGGTATGTGATGAATATGGGAGCGAGGCTCCACAACTTTATGATGTGAAATGTTAGGCACGGGGGTTACTACCAATCGAGTGGACTCCATTTAGTGTCATATAGGGAAAGGTAGTGATCGGGTGCTTACCCCGGGTACTTGAGGTACCGCGGGTCGTGGCTGACACGGAAGTTCCCTGGATCTTGTGGGTACAGTGTGCAACCTCTGCAGAGTGTAAAACTATTCGAATAGCCGTGCCCACGGTCAAGGACGGTTGGGCGGTGCTGCTTAAACTATGTCCAGAGTTTACAAACCAGTGTGTGTGTTTGGATAACTACTTGGGTCAAATCAAAGGACTTGACGTGATTGAGTTGGGTTGGTGCCCACTCTATTTATGTTGATACCTGTAACCTGTCCTCATGGTTACTTGAATTCTCTTGATGCATGTCTTACAAGTTGTTGAACATGTCATTGCACTCAAAACTAGCTTTCTGCAAAAATTTGCCTATATCATGCATTTTTGTATCTTGAACCAAAACATGGGTTGCTTGCGAGTACATTCAAAGTATTCATTGGCTTGCCACTGGTTATTTTATTGGCCAGGCATGAAAGAGCAGGTTA
This sequence comes from Triticum timopheevii, assembly GCA_963921465.1. NCBI lineage: Eukaryota > Viridiplantae > Streptophyta > Magnoliopsida > Poales > Poaceae > Triticum > Triticum timopheevii. The sequence continues at coordinate 181,434,448 of OY997268.1, read as the reverse complement.
TGATGAAGAATACTTCGGCGACGAACATGCGAGCTAGGACGTTTCCCAGTCAGAATGCCTGTAGGGTTAAGGCAGATGGCACGGGTCCAAGTTATCGACGAAGAGTTCTGCTACGATGTTATACTCAAGACTCGACCATAATGGTCCTACTTGTGTAATACGGTATGTATGGATGTAAGACTCTTACTCAGCTTCTGTGTGTTCAGTGAGCATTGATCTCTGGGATGACTGTACACGTGCATTCAGTGATCACGACTTATGAGTCGGGGTCCCCACACACATGCTCCAGTGCACCAAAATGAGTTGAAAAATCATGTATGTGCCCTTCGGTGAATGTTTAGGTCCCATGCAAGAAATGTGAATGAATTTCAAACACCTCGGCATCATGGCTCGGCCGGAAACATTGAGATACTTGGTTTTTAAATTCCTGTAAATCCAAAAATTGCCTAAATATCATGAAACTTGGCATGGTATCATGCAATGGCACCAACATGTTGTGGTAAAAAGTTTATACTATTTGGGACAAGTTTTGGTATAAGCTTCTTACAAAACAGAGCTTCTCTCAAGAAGCCTCATGGTTCCAAGAGGGGATGTGTCACCTTTGTGTGCAAAAGGACATACACCGCCTCTTCTCCGTGAGTCATGGACTTAGCACTACAGTAGAATAGAATATGTTGGTAGGGTATAAGGTAAGTCAAAAAGGAAGAAAGTCTCGTATCAACTTGCTGGATCGATAGGCAATGGAGAGGCCTATCAATCGATATCGATGCGAGGAGTAGGGATTGCCATGCAACGGATGCACTAGAGCTATAAGTGTATGAAAGATCAATACTGAAACTAAGTGGGTGTGCATCCAACTTGTCTGCTCATGAATACCTCGAGCATTTGAGGAAGCTCGTCATCGGAATATACAAGCCAAGTTATGTAATGAAAAAATCCCACTATTATATGAAAGTGATAAATCAGGAGACTCTCTCTATGAAGAACATGGTGTCACTTTGAAGCATAGGTGTGGTAAAAGGATAGTAGCATTGTCCCTTCTCTCTTTTTCTCTTATTTTTTTAGAACAATATCATGAACCTCATCCCCACATTTTGGAGGACTCATCAGTCTCCATCATTCTTTACCTCATTGGGACAATGCTCTAATAATGATGATCTTCACACTTTATTTACTTACAACACGATAAACTGAAACAAGATGACTCTATATGAATGCCTCTAGTAGTGTACCAGGATGTGCAATGATCTAGTATAACACATATAACAACGATGAACGGTGGCTTTGCCAAAAATATCATTTCAGCTCTATATGATCATGCAAATCAATATGATGATGAACACAAATGTCATAAGACGGAATGGTGGAAGTTGCATGTCAATATATCTCGTAGTGGCTATGGAAATGCCATGATAGGTAGGTTTGGTGGTTGTTTTTGAGGAAGAGATAGGGAGGCTTATGTGTGACAAAGAGTATCATATCACGAGGTTTGGATGCACTTGCGAAGTTTGCACTGACTCTCGAGGTGAGAAAGGGCAATGCACGGTACCGAAGAGGCTAGCAATATGTGGATAGGTGGGAGTGTCGTATTAGTCCATTAGATCATCGATGGCATGTGTTGCCGCAACCGTCTATTTGTAAAACAAGGTGATAGAATTTTTATAAATATATTACACATGAATATTGAAAGTTGTATTTATACAAAAAAACTCATGTATGAGTTGTGAATTGAGGGGAATATCACACACACTAAAAGATCCCACACATACAAATTAGCTTGATACAACACACAACAATCTTTGAATGAACCAAATATAAAATCAAATGCAACATGTATATGCTCTTCAATGATGAATTTAATCATATGGCCCACTTCACTATTGGCAACTTATCAAAGTGCAAACGAAAGTCAGTGATACTGGAAAAGATGTGTTAGTACTCTTTCATTGCAGCAGAAGCATCTGAAAGGGAGCAACAATTAAGGGGGTATACTTTCTAATTTCACCAAAACACATATTATTCATCAATAATATATGGCCACATGAATTAAATGTCGCGCACCAGTGCTCTTCTATGTGACCAAAAAAATCATGCAAATTGGTGATAACAATCCCACCATGTCCATAAAGTGAAGTAGATTACACATGAATTTGGATCGGATCCATCACAAACTCGAAGCAATCTACGGTCATCTTCATGCAAGCATTTGCAACACAGACTGCAACCCTTTGAACTTTCCTAAAAATGCATCCAATTAACAAATTCGGTAAATTCTCAACACAAAAATTGAGGGAAGTCAATGGACAACAACATTGTGATATCTATACCTACCTACAAGCATTGTGTGAGCTACCTCTACAATACCTCATATAACAAAACATGTTCATGTAAAGCATGTAAGATCAATGTGATTGTTTGGTCAAGTTGTCGGATTTATTATGTTACGTTCCCAGTTATTACATCATGGTACTTGGTTCTAGCAAGCGGAGAGCGGAGTACAAGAAGCAAGCCATGGCGGACAATGGCGTCAATAGCAAGTTGTATGGCGCTGAAGAATTAAGTGATGGCACATACAAAGAGCAACATCTCATCGGGGTAAGCCACAATGCCATCACCACTATCAACCAGCCATACAAGCACATGTGCCGCAGTTCCAATAGGAAGTAGCTCCATACATCCCCCATGCATAACAAGACCACTACACAAAGGTCCTCCAATGACGTGTAGCAGTGTGTCTCCCCCTGGGCACAACCTCAATGGATGGAAGAAAATGGGTCTAGCAATGTTTTTAAAACAAGCGTAGAAGCTAAAGCACGAGCAATAGTCTAGACAGAGTGTTTGGGGGAATAAATAAAAGACTAATCAGATTGTTAAATGAAGGATGTTTCTGAAACAAGTTAATTCAAGCTGCTTATTGAAACAAGTCTCTAGATAAGTTGTGGTTCAATTTTTGTAGCAAGAACAGAAGAAATAAAAGTATTAACTCATGTATACACACATCTAGTTGACACCTCAAGAACCCATACAGTATAAAGCAACTAATATTTTTCAAAATAACAAAGAAACTCTCGTGTTGTATGGATATTCTTCTATACACTGATACCATAACACGAAACTAATGCTAATCTAGTAAATCATAGAGTTTCGACCTTTGGTTAACTTCAGACAGCTGGAATTGTGCTGGTTAGAAACAAAACATATTCTAAGGCATAGGAAAGTTCAAATGGGGTAAAATATATAAAACAAAATAATATGATCACTGCATACTTCCACATTACGACAACTGGAAAATATTTGTCTTATGAGTTCAGGCTCCATTCAAGAAACGAGAAAATAGTTTGACATCAAAATTAATGCATCTCTTACTCCATGACACTGATGTGATTATGAGTCCAGATCGCAATAGCAAGTATCCAGATTGCTCTCCTATGGAATGTCTTTGTAGAGTAGAAATTTAAACATATAATGAGGCTCACCAACTTGCCTCTAGAGGGCTCCCTCATGGTTAAATCTTTTTCACCGCACGGTTGTTTTTCGTGTCCAATGACGGGCAGGCTCATCTCGAGCTTGCATTGGCTGGTCAGACCCGCGCATGTGCGGGAGGTTTTTGCCCAATCCGCTCCTTGCGTGCCGCATCGTCCTCCTTGCCCAATCCCCTCGTCCCACACCAGTTGAACCCTAGCCCCCTTTCCCTGATCCCCACAGCAGCCGCCTCCTCTCCTCGCCTCCACGCTGCCGGCCTTGTCTCTTCGCTCGTCTCCTCCTCTCCTCTTCTATGTCGCCATGGTTCCAGATTGGGCATAGGTCGCCGTCGTGCGGGAGCAGGGCAGCAGGATCATCACGGAGGAATCGAGGGTGAAAGTGCAACTATCCCTAGGTGGTTTTGGTAATGATTAACAACATATAGCTCATTGAACTAATGCTATTTCAAGATGAATATTTCAGGAAAGTTCAACGATTAGCATGGCATGTATTAGGATTGTGGACCCCTCAAAATGCTAAGGACAAAGGATTCGCTCAAGCTCTAAAGCTCAAGACTCTACATTTCACTTTTAGTGATTCAAGATCACATTGAGTCTATAGGAAAAGCCGATACTATTAAAAGGGGATGAGGTGTGGCTTAATGGCTTGCTTGCTCAAAATGCTTAGTGATATGCTCCAAATCCCTCAATCACTTTCTCATATCCACATATGTCCCAAACCAAAAGTCAAACTCGGCCCCACCGATTTGATCCATCCGGCGCCACCGAGTTCATTTGACATAGCCACTACCAGAAACCCTAGTCACTTCGGTCTAACCGATAGGGATCTCGGTCTAACCGAGATGGGATTGCAAACTCCCTGTTTACCTTCGTAACATTTCGATCTAACCGAGATGAGCGATTAGTCCCACCGAGTTCGCAATGCAAACTCCCTGTTTCCTTTTCGTAATGTTTTGGTCCCACCGAGGTGAGCGAATCGGTCCCACCGAGTTTGCCTAACCAACTCTCTGGTAAGCTTATTACCAAAGTCGGTCCCACCAAGTTTGTGTAATCGGTCTCACCGAGATTACGTTATGCCCTAACCCTAATAAAATCGGTCCCACTGAGTTGACATGTCGGTCCCACCAAAATTCCTAACGGACACATTATGAACGAAATTGGTCCGACCGAGTTTTCTGATTCGGTCCCACCGAGTTTGGTAAATTGTGTGTAACCGTTAGATTTTGTGTGGAGGCTATATATACCCCTCCACCCTCTCCTCATTCGTGAGGGAAGCCATCAGAACATGCCTACACTTCCAGCAATCATTTTCTAAGAGAGAACCACCTACTCATGTGTTGAGACCAAGATATTCCAATCCAACCATATGAATCTTGATCTTTAGCCTTCCCCAACTTGCTTTCCACTCAAATCATCTTTCCACCAAATCCAATCCTATGAGAGAGAGTTGAGTGTTGGGGAGACTATCATTTGAAGCACAAGAGCAAGGAGTTCATCATCAACACACCATCTATTACCTTTTGGAGAGTGGTGTCTCCTAGATTGGTTAGGTGTCACTTGGGAGCCTCCATCAAGATTGTGGAGTTGAACCAAGGAGTTTGTACGGGCAAGGAGATCGCCTACTTCGTGAAGATCTACCCTAGTGAGGCAAGTCCTTCATGGGCGATGGCCATGGTGGGATAGACAAGGTTGCTTCTTTGTGGACCCTTCATGGGTGGAGCCCTCCGTGGACTCGCACAGTCGTTACCCTTCGTGGGTTGAAGTCTCCATCAACATGGATGTACGATAGCACCACCTATCGGAACCACGCCAAAAATCTCCATGTCTCCAATTGCGTTTTCTCCCTGCAAACTCCTCCATTTACCTTCATATGCAATGATTTACATTCCGCTGCTATACTCTTAGAATTGCATGGGTAGGTTGATTGCTTGACTTGTGCTAAGTTGCTAAAATCTGCCAAGAACTGAAATGGGACAATTGCATTTTTACCCCTAGTTGGTTCCTACCCACGGGTCTTGCCCTTACTTTTCGAGCTTGCTCAGTTTTGCCCTTACTTTTCCCATTGAGGTCCCTCGAATGCCCTTTGACCGTTTGACCAAAACTTTGAAAATTCATAACTAATTCATACGAACTCATAAAAATGCAAATAAGATATCAAAATGTTCAGATAAACATTAAATTTATGGGCATATAATTTGCATTCAGGACGAAAGCATCGTTTAAACTACCCGAGGTAATTAATGTTATTAACATTATTAAAAATAAATAGGTATAAACAATATATTTTTCATGAATAAAAATTACATGCAAATGTAGGTGATGTTTTCTGGACATCCTGATAACTTATTTGCATTTTTATGATTTTGTATCAACTTGTTATGAATGTTCTAACGACTTTGACCATTATTTGGAAACTTCATAACAAGTTGATACGAACTCATGAAAATGCAAATAAGGTATCAGGATGTTCAGAAAACATCACCTACATTTGCATATAATTTTTATTCACGAAAAATATATTGTTTATACCTATTTATTTTTAATAATGTTAATAACATTAATTACCTCTGGTAGTTTAAATGATGCTTTTGTCCTGAATGAAAATGATATGCCCATAAAGGTAATGTTTATATGAACATTTTGATATCTTATTTGCATTTTTCTGAGTTCATATGAATTAGTTATGAATTTTCAAAGTTTTGGTCAAACGGTCAAAGGGCATTCGAGGGACCTCGATGGAAAAAGTAAGGGCAAAACTGAGCAAGCTCGAAAAGTAAGGGAAAATCCGTGGGTAGGAACCAACTAGGGGTAAAAATGCAATTGTCCCAACTAAAATTGGGAAAAGGCTAGATTTTTATTTGGTCAAGTAGTCTAATCACCCCCCCCCCTCTAGACATAGTTTCGATCCTACAAGTGAAATCAGAGCTATGGTCTCCTTGCCTTGATTTCCATATCTTTTGGTGATCATAGCCTTGGTTTCACAACCTAGGAGAGTATGGCGTCTAGCGAGGGAAATTACCACCATAGATGTCCTTACTTTCATGGTACTAATTTTGCTAGTTGGAAGCATAAGATGAAGATGCATATTCTTGGACATAATCCCACCGTTTGGGATATTGTGTGTATTGGCTTGCAAGGTGAATTCTTCGATGGGAGAGAACTAAACCATTAAGCTACCGTGGAAAAGTTGAAGATGCTACAATACAACGCTCAAGCTTGTGATATCCTCTTCAACGGATTGTGCCTCGAAGAATTCAACAAAATCAGCTGCCTTGAGAATGCAAAGGAAATTTGGGATACTTTGATTGATATGCATGAAGGTACCGACTCCGTCAAGGAATCCAAATTGGATGTGCTTCAAAGTCAACTTGACAAGTTCAAAATGAAGGATGGTGAAGGTGTCGTTGAAATGTACTCTAGGCTTGCTCTCATCACAAATGAGATTGCCGGCTTAGGAAGTGAAGAGATGACCGATAGATTCATCACCAAGAAGATCCTAAGAGCCTTGGATGGAAAATATGATACCGTGTGGACATTGATCCAAATGATGCCCAATTACAAAGATCTCAAGCCAACAGAAGTCATTGGATGAATTGTTGCTCATGAGATGTCACTCAAGGATAAAGAGGAACTTCACAAGAAGTCAAGTGGTGCTTACAAAGCCTCATGTGATGCTCCTACATCATCAAGTGAGAAACAAACCTTCAATGAAGAATTGAGCCTAATGGAGAAGAACTTCAACAAATTCTACAAAAGTAGAAGCAAGGAAAGAAGTTCCAAGTCAAGGTCCTACAATAACAAAAGATCTTCGACTCGTGAACATAATTGCTACAATTGTGGAAGACCCGGACACTACTCCAATGAGTGTACGGCTCCCTACAAAAGGAGAGAAGATTCACCTAAAAGAAGAAGTAGAGAGAAGAATCACCACAAAGAGAGAGAAGGAGTAGAGATGATCGTTATGAACAAAGAACCTCCCGGAGAAGCAAGGATCCGGAAAGGAAGGACAAATCATCAAAGAGCTACACAAAGCAAAGACATCAAGCTCATGTTGGTGAATGGGTATCGGCTCTGACTTCGACCATCACTTCGAGAGAAGTTATCACTCCGACTCTGAATATACTCAAGATGAAGGTGTTGCCGGTCTAGCACTAGTGTGAACCAACTCCTATGACATATTTGACTCACCAAATAAAGGAATTGGAAGATGCTTCATGGCTAAAGTCCCAAAGTTATCACATCACGAGTATGTTGATTTCAATAGTGATGAAGATGATTTGTTAGGTGATGATGATTTACTTGTTGACAACTCTAGTGATGAATACTATGGTGAAACATCAATTAATCATGCTAATCAAGATAAAATGAATGACAATGATAAGGAGAAGATTGAGCGTCTAACTAAAGAACTAAACACTCTTAAGTTAGCTCATGAAACTACCTTGGAAGATCATCGAGAACTTTTAAAGACTCATGAGAAGTTACACTTTGAAAAGCTCAACCTAGAGCAAGAGCGTGAGTTTTTAAAGGCAATCAATGATGATCTTCGCAAGAAAAGTTCTTCTTACATTGCCAAGCGTTTACTCTTGTCTACTTACATGCCACAAGTTAAATATAGCAAAGAAAGTAAGAAAGATTCTTCTTCTAGTAGTAACAATAATCATGCTAAATCCAATGTTGTTGCTTCTAGTAGTTCTCTTGATTCCGTTAATGATTCTCTTATCCAAGTTACACTTGAGAAATAAAATAGCTTATTGAAGGCAATTATAGAGAAAGGTGTTTACAAGAGCCTTGCCGGAAGTAAGCAATTTGAGGAAATTGTACGCAAGCAACGAAGGCATCGAAAGAATCAAGGTGTCGATTTTGAATGAAAGTTTAATGCAAATGGAGTTGAGTGGGAAGAAGATCAATACCCCAAGACGAAGTTTGTTCCTCAACAAGAGAAGTATGATCCTACTTATTTCCAAGGGACACAAGCTCAAGATAATCTTCCACCACAACAGCACAAGTAAAAAGGCAAGGATAAGCTTCAAGAGGATATTGATGCATTTGAATAAGCTCCCAAGGCCTTGGTCAAGTGGGTTCCCAAGACTACATCAATTCTACTTCATCAAGTACGACTACAACCCCAAGGATTCCCATCAAGATGATGTGGATCCCGAAGAAGAAGAGCTAGAGAGTTCTTGAGGGTGACTCCGCCAACACACTTCACTCACATCATTTTGGCAAGAACAAGTGCAAACAACTTCCACATCTTGCACTAGTTCAAGGAGTCACAAACCCTCTTGTTGGTAAGACAAGGGACAAGGTAGCCTAATGCTTCCATGGACATCATCTTGTGTGTACTTCACTCTATGTCTATGGATATCCTTGCTTGTTCCTTGTGGGACTAACCCGTGTAGGTATTGAAAGTGCAACTCACTCCAATGGATAGCTCCGAATGATCTACATCAACATTGAGCATCCTCATCTTCAACACCTACATGAAGTCATCATCGACAAAACCCAAGGTTAGTTCATCCCTCTTAGGGGGGATATCACATCTAGGGGGAGCTTTACTCTAAGAATTGAGCTAAAGCAACTCTAATGGTGTGAACACAACAATGCTTTATGTAAAAGTGGTAACCCCACTTGTGCTTAAATGATGAGTATGACCTATGATCAAATGTTCCCGTTTGACTCCTAAGTCAATATACTCATATATAGATGACCTAGTCATCACAAAATTGCTTGATAGATGCTAGAGTATTTGTGCATGCTTTGGCACATATTTCATTTGCCATTTTATTGTGTGAGCATGCTGATTGCATATTTTACTCATTCAAGGACATCCACTTGTTGTTTTGATTGATTGGCTCTTTCTCTCTTTGCCAAGTGGATGGACAAGAATGCCTAAGAACCTTCTTTAGCTATCTATGCTTTTCTCGTCTCAAACTCTATTCATGCTGCATCACAAAGTTTAATCAAGTTAGATTCGAACCACTCTGTGTGAGGAGCACTCGGAGTCCCCGATTCTTCATAGACTTAAACTTCCAAAACCTCTTTGTGCATTTCGGTCTGACCGAGTCATCCATTTCGGTCACACCGAGTTCACTAAGTTAATCTAGGTTTTTATCTCGATGCAACCGATTTGAACACTTCGGTCACACCGAGTTGCAGCAACCGCTTGTGATTCTGCAATCTTGGTGCCACCGAGTTGTTCCACTCGGTCACACCGACAGGGTCGGGATATATATACCTACGGGTGAGATTTTGGAAATTTCTTCAAAACCCCTCAGCCCGCACGTGTCCTGCTCTAGCTCCTCGGGTCTCCGGATCACCTCGTCACCGCCAGTGACCTCCCGCCACTAGTTTCTGCCTCCGTTGATGGAATCTGCTCCGCTGTCGCCGCCGTAGCGAACACCCACCGAACTAGGGTATGTGTTCGACCCCTTGTGCTGTCTATTTACCTCCGATTCCTAGCACGAGGACAATGCCATGATTCTTGCCACGAATGCAATCAATCTATCCAGAGAAAACTTCCTAGGCTTAGTTTGATTCGAAAATTTTACGGTTAGCTCTCCGCAGAACTCATCTCGGACCGACCGAATCGTAGAAATCGGTCTCACCGATTTGGCTTAGGCCATTGCACATGCGCTTTTTGGTCTGACCGAAAATTGCAAATTGGTGTGACCAAGTTCAATTCTCTGTGAAACCCTAGCAATCTCGGTGCCACCGAATTGTGACTCAGTCTGATCGAGTTCACTAGTTTAGGTTCCAAATGTTGCTTCAGTATCACCGAGTTTATCAATTCGGTAGCTCCGAGATCATTTTTGTAGAGAACTAAAATTAAGTTTTTGACTCATTTGTTTTGCAAAACCTCTGTACTTTGTGAAGCTCATCTACTCTACCTCATCTATATCTATTCACAGAGTTTGTTGTCAGCTTGCCTGCCAAGAGTCTGACAAAAGTGATAGCCAGAATAAGTCTGAAGAGCAAGTGCAAATGAGTGAGGGCACTAGTACCTCAAGCAGCCATGATGAGGGCAGTAGGAGCACACCAAGTAACTTGCCCAAGGCAGCCACTAGAGCAAGGAAGAAGAGAACCTCAGACTCTGAGGATGAGGATTATGTTGCAGCTGAGGATGAGGCCACCTCAAAGAAGAAGGTGATGAAGGAGTATGGCACTGCTGCTTCAACGAAGCCTGGCATGAACAGGAAGGCACCAGCAAGGAGAGTGCTTACATCCAAGCCAAGAAAAGTTGCCATAGGAGAAACCATGAAATTCACAATTGAATCATATGAAGGTGAAGCAGCTAGTGATGGCAAGAAGAAGAGGGCAAGAACCACTGCTACAAAAGTTCTTGGAAGGTCAACTATGGTGAGAGATTCTAAAGAGGAAGAGGAAGAGGATGCTTCATCAGCACCCAAGACCCAAAAGCTTATGGGAGATGCAATCAAGTCAGGGGCTTCTCCTAAGCCCAAACCTACTCCCAAAGTTGCTGCTCCAACCACCAAGTCTGCACCCAAGAGAAGCACAAGAAACATCCCTGCTGAAGAGAAGAACAAGGCCCCAGTGCCTGAAGTTGAAGAAGAAGAAGAAGCTGAAGCCCAAGTGCCGAGAAAGCTCAAACCAAAGATCCCATACCACAATGACACTCATCCAGTGGCAGAGGACATGAACATCAGGAAGGATGTAGGTCTGAGACTTTGGAGAAAGAGTGACCCTTATGCTGTGAGAAGGAGAACTGTTGTGGATTACAGGTTCCACACCAAAGAACAACAAGACTTCTATGAGATCATTCTGCTTGACAAAAAGCCAATTATCTGTGACATGAGATGGGTTGACTAGACATACATCAGAGACAATGAAGATCACTTCCCAGGTGTATATGATAGCTTCAAGGCTTGTGGAGTTGACAAGTTTGTTGGCCATAAGCTCACTAAGTGGAATGATGAGCTGATCATGCAATTCTACTCCATTTCTCACTTCTATCCAGATGGTAGGATAGTATGGATGTCAGAAGGTACAAGGTACCAATCAACTGTTGATGAATGGGACAAGTTGATAAATGCCCCAGCAGCTCATGAGGATGACTTGCATGTGTATGCCAAGAAGAAGAAAGACCACAACTCAATGGCAAGTATGTACAAGGAAATTCCTGATGAAGCCCTGGAAACTCATAAGTTGGGCTCAGTGAAGTATCTGTTGTCTGGTCTACCTACAATCAACACCATCCCGAGGCATACTCTTTTGCCCAAGTTTGGAGATCACATGATGATAAGAGGGCATTCAATCAACTTTCTGCACATTTTTGATGTTCCTCATAAATTCAAGGTGATGAGTCTGATTGTAGAGACAATCAAGAGGACAGCTGCTGATCAGAAAAGATCTTATGGGTATGCTCCACAAATTCAGGTGCTCATCAACTCAAAGATGGGCACAGGCACTTATTTGTTGCACAAGGAGCACTTACCTCTCAAGCTAGAATTTGAAGACAACACAGTGGTCATGGATGAGAATGATCCTTCATTAGTGCAAGCACATGAGAAGAGAGCAAAGGCAAGGGTAGATAAGGCTGCAAAGATGCCAAGTGCAGAAGAGGCATCTCAGGTGTTCTTGAAGAGCAAACAAGATCAACTTGGATTTCTGATCCAGTCCACCTTGAGGATTGAGAAGGGCTTGGCCACCCTGACTCGGAATCAGGAGAGTTTGGAGAGAATCATTGAGAAAAAATTCTATGATCTTGATGTAAAAGTAACTGAGATTCAGTTAGTAGTTGAGCAGCTCCAGGAGGAAGCAGAGGAGAAGAAAGGCAAGGCAACTATAGAAGCTTTTCAGTATGTGCCAAGAGGACAGAGGTCTGCTGCAGTGCTAGTTCCAGATACACGAGCTACTACATCAGCACCAGTAGCAACAGCTTCAGTGCCACCTCCAGAAGCCACTCCAGCAGCTCTAGCTACATCAACTGAAGCCTTCGTCCTTGGAGTCATCTCTACACCACCTCATGGAGACCAAGCCTGAGAGACGCATGGCACTATGCATATTTGAACTTTTTGGTAACTTGTTGCCAAAGGGGAGAAATATGTATAGATCATAGCCTTCGAGAGAGAGAGAGTGTGTGTGTGTGTTGCTTTTTGTCTCTCTTGCACTCTATTTGGTTGAACTTTATTGTATGCTTGCTTGATACATCATGTTCTTTTTGTGAGATACTTGGATGATCATGTGTTTGATCATATGCTACTTTAATGTGTGCTTGAATGATATTATCTCTTATATTCATATATGATCATTCACTTTGCTTGGTGATGAGTGCATGCTTTTAATTGTTATCATTTTGAGCGCTCCACCAAGATGTATGTGTCATGGAAGAGTAACCCATGATACTAATCGATTGTGCATTTGCATTCAAAAGCAAATCTTAAATAATGCACAAATTTAGGGGGAGCTCTTGCTTACCGCATACTTCTCAAGGCGATGATGTATTTCAATCTTATTATCATTTGTCGAAGCTTTGATCAATATTTTGTCATCAATTACCAAAAAGGGGGAGATTGAAAGTGCAACTATCCCTGGGTGGTTTTGGTAATGATTAACAACATATAGCTCATTGAACTAATGCTATTTCAAGATAAATATTTCAGAAAAGTTCAATGATTGGCATGGCATGGATTAGGATTGTGGACCCCTCAAAATGCTAAGGACAAAGGATTGGCTCAAGCTCTAAAGCTCAAGACTCTACATTTCACATTTAGTGATCCAAGATCACATTGAGTCTATAGGAAAAGCCAATACTATTAAAAGGGGATGAGGTGTTGCTTAATGGCTTGCTTGCTCAAAATGCTTAGTGATATGCTCCAAAGCCCTCAACCACTTTCTCATATCCACATATGTCCCAAACTAAAAGTTAAACTCGGCCCCACCGATTTGACCCATCCGGCGCCACCGAGTTCATTTGACATAGCCACTGCCAGAAACCCTAGTCGCTTTGGTCTAACCGATAGGGATCTCGGTCTCACCGAGATGGGATTGCAAACTCCCTGTCTCCCTTCGTAACATTTCGGTCTAACCGACATGAGCAATTGGTCCCAGCGAGTTTGCAATGTTGGGGAATGTAGTAATTTCAAAAAATTTCCTACGCACACGCAAGATCATGGTGATGATATAGCAACGAGAGGGGAGAGTGTTCATCCACGTACCCTCGTAGACCGTAAGCGGAAGCGTTAGCACAACGCGGTTGATGTAGTCGTACGTCTTCACGATCTGACCGATCCAAGCACCGAACGTACGGGGCCTTCGAGTTCAGCACACGTTCAACTCGATGATGATCTCCGTCCCTCCGATCCAACAAAGGCTCCGGAGATGAGTTCCGTCAGCACGACGGCGTGGTGACGATGATGATGTTCTACCGGCGCAGGGCTTCGCCTAAACTCGGCGACGATATGACCGAGGTGGAATATGGTGGAAGGGGGCACCACACACGGCTAAGGAACGATCCGTAGATCAACTTGTGTGTCCATGGGGTGCCCCCTACCCCCGTATATAAAGGAGTGGACGAGGGGAGGGCCGGCCCTCTTCTATGGCGCGCCCTAGGGGATTCCTACTCCCACCGGGAGTAGGATTCCCCCTTTCCTAGTCCAACTAGGAGTCCTTCCATGTATTAGGAGTAGGAGACAAGGAAGGGGAAGAGAGAAGGGAAGGAAGGAGGGGGTGCGGCCCCTCCCCCTAGTCCAATTCGGACTAGGCCATGGGGGGGCGTGCAGCCTGCCCTAGGTAGCCCCTCTCTCTTTCCCGCAGGGCCCAATAAGGCCCAATACTTCTCCCCGGCGAATTCCCGTAACTCTCCGGTACTCCGAAAAATACCCGAATCACTCGGAACCTTTCCGAACTCCGAACATAGTCGTCCAATATATCGATCTTTATGTCTCGACCATTTCGAGACTCCTCGTCATGTCTCCAATCTCATCCGGGACTCCGAACTCCTTCGGTACATCAAAACTCATAAACTCATAATAAAACTGTCATCGTAACATTAAGCGTGCGGACCCTACGGGTTCGAGAACTATGTAGACATGACCTAGAACCATTCTTGGTCAATAACCAATAGCGGGACCTGGATGCCCATATTGGTTCCTACATATTGTACGAAGATCTTTATCGGTCAAACCGCATAACAACATACTTTGTTCCCTTTGTCATCGGTATGTTACTTGCCCGAGATTTGATCGTCGGTATCCAATACCTAGTTCAATCTCGTTACCGGCAAGTCTCTTTACTCGTTACATAATGCATCATCCCGTAACCAACTCATTGGTCACATTGCTTGCAAGGCTTATAGTGATGTGCATTACCGAGAGGGCCCAGAGATACCTCCCCGACAATCGGAGTGACAAAACCTAATCTCGAAATACGCCAACCCAACATGTACCTTTGGAGACACCTGTAGTACTCCTTTATAATCACCTAGTTATGTTGTGACGTTTGGTAGCACCCAAAGTGTTCCTCCGGTAAACGGGAGTTGCATAATCTCATAGTTACAGGAACATGTATAAGTCATGAAGAAAGCAATAGCAACATACTAAATGATCAAGTGCTAAGCTAACAGAATGGGTCATGTCAATCACATCATTCTCCTAATGATGTGATCCCGTTAATCGAATGACAACTCTTTTGTCCATGGCTAGGAAACATGACCATCTTTGATAAACGAGCTAGTCAAGTAGAGGCATACTAGTGACACTATGTTTGTCTTTGTATTCACACATGTATTATGTTTCCGGTTAATACAATTCTAGCATGAATAATAAACATTTATCATGAAATAAGGAAATAAATAATAACTTTATTATTGCCTCTAGGTCATATTTCCTTCAGTCTCCTACTTGCACTAGAGTCAATAATCTAGTTCACATCGCCATGTGATTTAACACCAATATTCATATCTATATATGATTAACACCCATAGTTCACATCATCATGTGACCAACACCCAAAGGGTTTACTAGAGTCAATAATCTAGTTCACATCGCCATGTGATTTAACACCAATATTCGTATCTGTATATGATTAACACCCATAGTTCACATCATCATGTGACCAACACCCAAAGGGTTTACTAGAGTCAATAATCTAGTTCACATCGCTATGTGATTAACACCCAAAGAGTACTAAGGTGTGATCATGTTTTGCTCGTGAGAGAAGCTTAGTCAACGGGTCTGTCACATTTAGAGCCGTATGTATTTTGCAAATATTCTATGTCTACAATGCTCTGCACGGAGCTACTCTAGCTAATCGCTCCCACTTTCAATATGTATCCAGATTGAGACTTAGAGTCATCTGGATCGGTGTGAAAACTTGCACTGAGGTAACTTTTACGACGGGCTCTTTTATCACCTCCATAATCGAGAAATATTTCCTTAGTCCTCACTAAGGATATTCTTGACCAATGTCCAGTGATCTACTCCTAGATCACTATTGTACTCCCTTGTCAAATACAGAGCAAGGTATACAATAGGTCTGGTACATAGCATAGCATACTTTATAGAACCTATGATTGAGGCATAGGGAATGACTTTTCATTCTCTTTCTATTTTCTGTTGTGGTCGGGATTTGAGTCTTACTCAATTTCATACCTTTGCAACACAGGCAAGAACTTTTTCTTTGACTGTTCCATTTTTGAACTACTTCAAAATCTTGTCAAGGTATGTACTCATTGAAAATCTTATCAAGCGTCTTGATCTATCTCAATAGATCTTGAAGCTCAATATGTAAGTAGCTTTACTGAAGTCTTTCTTTGGAAAAAAAACTTCTTTCAAATACTCCTTTATGCTTTGTAGAATAATTCTACATTACTTCCGATCAAAAATATGTCATTCACATATACTTATCAGAAATGTTGTAGTGCTCCCACTCACTTTCTTGTAAATACAGGCTTCACCGCAAGTCTGTATAAAACTATATGCTTTGATCAACTTATCAAAGCGTATATTCCAACTCCGAGATGCTTGCACTAGTCCATAGATGCATATTTTGTTAACACCTTTAGGATCGACAAAACCTCTTGGTTGCATCACATACAACTCTTCTTTAATAACTCCATTAAGGAATGCAGTTTTGTTTATCCATTTGCCAGATTTCATAAAATCCGGCAATTGCTAACATGATTCGGACAGACTTAGCATCGCTACAATTGAGAAAATCTCATTGTAGTCAACACCTTGAACTTGTCAAAAACCTTTTTGCGACAAGTCGAGCTTTGTAGATAGTAACACTACTATCAACGTTCGTCTTCCTCTTGAAGATCCATTTATTTTCTATGGTTTGCCGATCATCGGGCAAGTCCACCAAAGTCCACACTTTGTTCTCATACATGGATCCTATCTCAGATTTCATGGCCTCCAGCCATTTTGCGGAATCTGGGCTTATCATCGCTTCCTCATAGTTCGTAGGTTCATCATGGTCTAGTAACATGACTTCCAGAACAGGATTACCGTACCACTCTGGTGCGGACTGTACTTCGGAAGACCTACGAGGTTCTATAGTAACTTGATCTGAAGTTTCATGATCATCATCATTAGCTTCCTCACTAATTGGTGTAGGAATCACTGGAACTGATTTCTGTGATGAACTATTTTCCAATTCGGGAGAAGGTACAAATTACCTTATCAAGCTCTACTTTCCTCCCACTCACTTCTTTCGAGAGAAACTCCTTCTCTAGAAAGGATCCATTTTAGCAATGAATAACTTGCCTTCGGATCTGTGATAGAAGGTGTACCCAACAATTTAATTTGGGTATTCTATGAAGACGCACTTCTCCGATTTGGGTTTGAGCTTATCAGGATGAAACTTTTTCACATAAGCATCGCAGCCCCAAACTTTAAGAAATGACAACTTTGGTTTCTTGCTAAACCACAGTTCATATGCTGTCATCTCAACGGATTTAGATGGTGCCCTTTTAACGTGAATGCAGCTGTCTCTAATGCATAACCCCAAAACAATAGTGGTAAATCAGTAAGAGACATCATAGATCGCACCATATCCAATAAAGTGCGGTTACGACGTTCGGACACACCATAACGTTGTGGTGCTCCAGGTGGCTTGAGCTGTGAAACTATTCCACATTGTTTTAATTGAAGACCAAACTCGTAACTCAAATATTCGTCTCCGCGATCAGATCACAGAAACTTTATTTTCTTGTTATGATGATTTTTCCACTTCACTCTGAAATTCTTTGAACCTTTCAACTATTTCAGACTTATGTTTCATCAAATAGATATACCCATATCTGCTCAAATCATCTTGTGAAGGTCAGAAAATAACGATACTTGTCACGAGCATCAACACTCATTGGATCGCATACATCGGTATGTATTATTTCCAACAAGTCAGTAGCTCGTTCCATTGTTCTGGAGAACGGAGTTTTAGTCATCTTGCCCAAAAGGCACGGTTCGCAAGCATCAAATGATTCATAACCAAGTGATTCCGAATATCCATCTTTATGGAGTTTCTTCATGCGCTTTACACCGATATGACCCAAACGACAGTGCCACAAATAATTTGCACTATCATTATTAACTTTGCATCTTTTGGCCTCAATATTATGAATATGTGTATTACTACGATCGAGATCCAATAAACTATTTTCATTGGGTGTATGACCATTGAAGGTTTTATTCATGTAAACAGAACAACAATTATTCTCTGACTTTAAATGAATAGCTGTATTGAAATAAACATGATCAAATCATATTCATGCTCAACGTAAACGCCAAATAACATTTATTTAGGTTTAACACTAATCCCGAAAGTATAGGGAGTGTGCGATGATGATCATATCAATCTTGGAACTATTTCCAACACACATCGTCACTTCACCCTTAACTAGTCTCTGTTTATTCTGCAACTCCCGTTTCGAGTTACTAATCTTAGCAACTGAACTAGTATCAAATACTGAGGGGTTGCTATAAACACTAGTAACGTACACATCAATAACATGTATATCAAATATACTTATGTTCACTTTGCCATCCTTCTTATCCGCTAATCACTTGGGGTAGTACCTCTTCCAGTGACCAGTTTCTTTGCAGTAGAAGCACTTAGTCTCAGGCTTAGGACCAGACTTGGGTTTCTTCGCTTGAGCAGCAACTTGCTTGCCGTTCTTCTTGAAGTTCCCCTTCTTTTCCCTTTGCCTTTTTCTTGAAACTAGTGATCTTGTTAACCATCAACACTTGATGCTCTTTTCTTGATTTCTACCTTCACTGATCTCAACATCGCGAAGAGCTCAGGAATAATTTTCGTCATCCCTTGCATATTATAGTTCATCACAAAGTTCTAGTAACTCCGTGATGGTGACTAGAGAATTCTGTCAATCACTATCTTATCTGGAAGATTAACTCCCACTTGATTCAAGTGATTGAAGTACCCAGACAATCTGAGCACATGCTCACTAGTTGAGCGATTCTCCTCCATCTTTTAGCTATAGAACTTGTTGGAGACTTCATATCTCTCAACTCGGGTATTTGCTTGAAATATTAACTTCAATTCCTGGAACATCTCATATGGTCCATGACGTTCAAAACGTCTTTGAAGTCCCGATTCTAAGCCGTTAAGCATGGTGCACTAAACTATCAAGTAGTCATCATATTGAGCTAGCCAAACGTCCATAACGTTTCCATCTGCTCCTGCAATAGGTCTGTCACCTAGCGGTGCATTAAGGACATAATTCTTCTGTGCAGCAATGAGGATAAACCTCAGATCACGGATCCAATCCGCATCATTGCTACTAACATCTTTCAACACAATTTTCTCTAGGAACATATCAAAATAAACATATGAAAGCAACAACGCGAGCTATTGATCTACAACATAATTTGCAAAATACTACTAGGACTAAGTTCATGATAAATTAAAGTTCAATTAATCATATTACTTAAGAACTCCCACTTAGATAGACATCCCTCTAATCCTCTAAGTGATCACGTGATCCAAATCAACTAAACCATGTCCGATCATCACGTGAGATGGAGTAGTTTCAATGGTGAACATCACTATGTTGATCATATCTACTATATGATTCACGCTCGACCTTTCGGTCTCCGTGTTCCGAGGCCATATCTGTATATGCTAGGCTCGTCAAGTATAACCTGAGTATTCCGCGTGTGCAATGGTTTTGCACCCGTTGTATTTGAACGTAGAGCCTATCACACCCGATCATCACGTGGTGTCTCAGCACGAAGAACTTTCGCAACGGTGCATACTCAGGGAGAACACTTCTTGATAATTAGTGAGAAATCATCTTAAAATGCTACCGTCAAACAAAACATAATAAGATGTATAACAGATGAACATCATATGCAATCAAAATATGAGATATGATATGGCCATGATCATCTTGCGCCTTTGATCTCCATCTCCAAAGTACTGCCATGATCTCTATCGTCACCGGCATGACACCATGATCTTCATCATCTTGATCTATATCAATGTGTCGTCACATGGTCGTCTTGCCAACTATTGCTCTTGCAACTATTGCTATTGCATAGCGATAAAGTAAAGCAATTATTTGGCACTTGCATCTTATGCAACAAACAGACAACCATAGGGCTTCTGCCAGTTGCCGATAACTTCAACAAAACATGATCATCTCATACAACAACTTATATCTCATCACGTCTTGACCATATCACATCACAACATGCCCTGCAAAAACAAGTTAGACGTTCTCTATTTTGTTGTTGCAAATTTTACGTGGCTGCTACGGGCTTAGCAAGAATCGTTCTCACCTACGCATCAAAACCACAACGATAGTTTGTCAAATAGACTCCGTTTTAACCTTCGCAAGGACCGGGCGTAGCCACACTCAGTTCAACTAAAGTTGGAGAAACTGACACCCGCCAGCCACCTGTGTGCAAAGCACGTCGGTAGAACCAGTCTCGCGTAAGCGTACGCGTAATGTCGGTCCGGGCCGCTTCATCCAACAATACCGCTGAACAAAGTATGACATGCTGGTAGGCAGTATGACTTATATCGTCCATAACTCACTTGTGTTCTACTCGTGCATATAACATCAACGCATAAAACCTGGCTCTGATACCACTGTTGGGGAACGTAGTAATTTCAAAAAAATTCCTACGCACACGCAAGATCATGGTGATGATATAGCAACGAGAGGGGAGAGTGTTCGTCCACGTACCCTCATAGACCGTAAGCGGAAGCGTTAGCACAACGCGGTTGATGTAGTCGTACGTCTTCACGATCCGACCGATCCAAGCACCGAACGTACGGGGCCTCCGAGTTCAGCACACGTTCAGCTCGATGACGATCTCCGTCCCTCCGATCCAGCAAAGGCTCCGGAGATGAGTTCCGTCAGCACGACGGCGTGGTGACGATGATGATGTTCTACCGGCGCAGGGCTTCGCCTAAACTCCACGACGATATGACCGAGGTGGAATATGGTGGAAGGGGGCACCGCACACGGCTAAGGAACGATCCGTAGATCAACTTGTGTGTCCATGGGGTGCCCCTACCCCCGTATATAAAGGAGTGGAGGAGGGGAGGGCCGGCCCTCTTCTATGGCGCGCCCTAGGGGATTCCTACTCCCACCGGGAGTAGGATTCCCCCTTTCCTAGTCCAACTAGGAGTCCTTCCATGTATTAGGAGTAGGAGACAAGGAAGGGGAAGAGAGAAGGGAAGGAAGGAGGGGGTGCGGCCCCTCCCCCTAGTCCAATTCGGACTAGGCCATGGGGGGGCGTGCGGCCTGCCCTAGGCAGCCCCTCTCTCTTTCCCGTAGGGCCCAATAAGGCCCAATACTTCTCCCCGGCGAATTCCCGTAACTCTCCGGTACTCCGAAAAATACCCGAATCACTTGGAACCTTTCCGAACTCCGAACATAGTCGTCCAATATATCGATCTTTACGTCTCGACCATTTCGAGACTCCTCGTCATGTCTCCAATCTCATCCGGGACTCCGAACTCCTTCGGTACATCAAAACTCATAAACTCATAATAAAACTGTCATCATAACATTAAGCGTGCGGACCCTACGGGTTCGAGAACTATGTAGACATGACCTAGAACCATTCTTGGTCAATAACCAATAGCGGGACCTGGATGCCCATATTGGTTCCTACATATTGTACGAAGATCTTTATCGGTCAAACCGCATAACAACATACTTTGTTCCCTTTGTCATCGGTATGTTACTTGCCCGAGATTTGATCGTCGGTATCCAATACCTAGTTCAATCTCGTTACCGGCAAGTCTCTTTACTCGTTACGTAATGCATCATCCCGTAACCAACTCATTGGTCACATTGCTTGCAAGGCTTATAGTGATGTGCATTACCGAAAGGGCCCAGAGATACCTCCCCGACAATCGGAGTGACAAAACCTAATCTCGAAATACGCCAACCCAACATGTACCTTTGGAGACACCTGTAGTACTCCTTTATAATCACCCAGTTACGTTGTGACGTTTGGTAGCACCCAAAGTGTTCCTCCGGTAAACGGGAGTTGCATAATCTCATAGTTACAGGAACATGTATAAGTCATGAAGAAAGCAATAGCAACATACTAAGCGATCAAGTGCTAAGCTAACGGAATGGGTCATGTCAATCACATCATTCTCTTAATGATGTGATCCCGTTAATCAAATGACAACTCTTTTGTCCATGGCGAGGAAACATAACCATCTTTGATAAACGAGCTAGTCAAGTAGAGGCATACTAGTGACACTATGTTTGTCTATGTATTCACACATGTATTATGTTTCCGGTTAATACAATTCTAGCATGAATAATAAACATTTATCATGAAATAAGGAAATAAATAATAACTTTATTATTGCCTCTAGGGCATATTTCCTTCATGCAATGCAAACTCCCTGTTTCCTTTTCGTAATGTTTCGGTCCCACCGAGATGAGCGACTCGGTCCCACCGAGTTTGCCCGACCAACTCTCTGGTAAGCTTATTACCAAAGTCAGTCCCACCGAGTTTGTGTAATCGGTCTCACCGAGATTACGTTATGCCCTAACCCTAATAAAATCGGTCCCACCAAATTGACATGTCGGTCCCACCGAAATGCCTAACGGTCACATTATGAACTAAATCGGTCCGACCGAGTTTTCTGATTCGGTCCCACCGAGTTTGGTAAATTATGTGTAACGGTTAGATTTTGTGTGGAGGCTATATATACCCCTCCACCCTCTCCTCATTCGTGAGGGAAGACATCAGAACATGCCTACACTTCCAGCATTCATTTTCTGAGAGAGAACCACCTAGTCATGTGTTGAGACCAAGATATTCCAATCCAACCATATGAATCTTGATCTCTAGCCTTCCCCAAGTTGCTTTCCACTCAAATCATCTTTCCACCAAATCCAATCCTATGAGAGAGAGTTGAGTGTTGGAGAGACTATCATTTGAAGCACAAGAGCAAGGAGTTCATCATCAACACACCATCTATTACCTTTTGGAGAGTGATGTCTCCTAGATTGGTTAGGTTTCACTTGGGAGCCACCGTCAAGATTGTGGAGTTGAACCAAGGAGTTTGTATGGGTAAGGAGATCGCCTACTTCGTGAAGATCTACCCTAGTGAGGCAAGTCCTTCATGGGCGATGGCCATGGTGGGATAGACAAAGGTTGCTTCTTCGTGGACCCTTCATGGGTGGAGCCCTCCGTGGACTCGCGCAGCCGTTACCCTTTGTGGGTTGAAGTCTCCATCAACGTGGATGTACGATAGTACCACCTATCGGAACCACGCAAAAAATCTTTGTATCTCCAATTGTGTTTGCTCCCTCCAAACTCCTCCCTTTACCTTCATATGCAATGATTTACATTCCGTTGCTATACTCTTAGAATTGCATGCGTAGGTTGATTGCTTGACTAGTGCTAAGTTGCTAAAATCTGCCAAGAACTAAAATTGAGAAAAGACTAGATTTTTATTTGGTCAAGTAGGCTAATCACCCTCCCTCTGGACAGGGGGCAGCTACAATAGAAAACAGCCTTGTAGTACAAAAATAGAAAAAATCAACATCAACCGTCGGATCCAACATGGATGGCCCATATTCTAGTGGGGGATCTGTGCGCTCTTGTTTACAAAATAGCCCCTCATTTCCAGTTATTTTACTCCCGATCTCCTCATGTCGTTGACTAGTCGTGTCCTTCTTCCAAATCGAGCCGCGGCGGCTGAGGTGTGAGGTCCAGCAAATCCCCAACCTAATGGCTTGCGAATGGCGACGGCGGCGTAGATCCTGTACCTAGTTGGGCTAGCTTGTCTGCTGGAGGAAGCTTTCCATCTCTGCCCCAAGCTGTACCTAGCTGTGCGACCTTGGCTACAGGAGGAATCCTAGTCGCCTCGCCGCCGGCGGTCGGACTGCCCGGGCGGACCTCTCCTGTTCGGCGCCGCAACGTTGGCTGAGCGAATCTCCAGGTACCATTCACCAACACCGATTTACCATTTGTCTTATCCCCAGTACAATCGACAAGATCTGGAGGTGGTATATTCCACGGCTGATATGGCTCTAACGCTACAGATTTGCAGGCATCATTACCATTGCAACAAACTGAACTCCATGTGTGTTTTTCCCAGTAGCTCAACTCCACAAGGCTCCCCCCTCCCCTGTGTGCCTAGCTCCGACATCAGCTGACGGCAGAGAAGAAATCTTGAGTCTTCACGAATGCAGGTTTGCCTTGATCTGAATTACTTCTGTCAACTTAGATGAAATTAGGAAGTAGTGCATCGTTATGATTGATGCTTGATGATGCATCCATGTTCCTTTCTAGGCAATCATTTAGTCTTTGATGTAGTGTAGAACGTGTAGGAATTGCTTGAAAACGTGAGATGTATAACGAGCCGGGTAGCTCAAGATCATTGCTTAAAAACAAGAGCACCGTATCACTACACCAGTAAACCAGCAATGCGAACTCATGGCACTGATCTGCATTTTCTCAGTCAGACTAATTTTCACAGCTTTCAAATCATACATCTGGACTTGCCCACCCCTACAAAAGTACTTTCAAAAGCTAGAGGTAAACTCTTTAGCTACAATCAGCTTTGTAAACTCTTTACCTACAACCATCTTTGTAATCTCTTTACCTACAATCAGCCAGATTACCCTTTTTCTTGTTCCATCATATAAGACCTTCGAGCAATTTGGTATTGTGAAACCTTGTTAACTTGCTGGAACTGTACATGAGAACGAACTAGTCTCATCTACCTGTTAAAGTACTTGAAAGTGAAGTGCTTCTCAGCACAAGACTAAATTTTTTTACACACTTGCAATATGTACCATTCACTGGTTTTTGAGAGTTAACTATCTATTTGTCCAGTAATGGCAATGAAACCAAAAATCATGCTAGTTTTCTTGTTGTGAAACCATCGTGTTCGCTCATTGCTCTTCCTCATTTAGTTGTAATAACACACTGATTGTAAAAGAAACCTGCAACTTTTTTTTTTTTACCTTTTTGCATGTAAAAATAAGTCTCCATGTGTGCATCTCCTTAATGTGCAACCTTAACTTTGCAATCTTGCAATTAGGCTGATTTCTCATTTTGTTGTATTCAAGGTGTCTGAACAATCAATTATTTGGATTTTGGCGTACAACACGTTTTCTGGTCCGGTATGATGGATAGAGGGAAGTAGTGCTTGTCGACCACTAAGCTGGCCCCCACTCTTCTTTTGGTGCATCTCGATCTGAAATGGAGGGAAGTAGTGCGACGTCACCTTTAGAAGAGCCAACATTTCCAATAATTGCTAATTGTGTGCCAACACTATCAGTTGAGAACACATGGTCCAAAAAGGCAATAATATCTTGACATTAACTAATATTCTGTTAATCCCTTTTTTGATGTTGTTTGCTGAAAAAATATTTGCAGCTGTTTGACCCTTGCAGAAATGAATCACCCATAAATACATATAATGTTTGTTCTAGATTTTTTTTGAACAGGTTTGTTCTAGATAGTAACAATACTCAAATGATTTAGGTGGTTATATTGCATTAGAATCATCTTTCCACTAACATATTCCAGATAACGCTGTAGGAGATTTCGTCTCCCCTGTAGCAGTAATTATACCTGCTCAAATTGTTATTGCAAGTTTACTGATGATATTAAGTAAAGTGTGCAAATGGCTATATGACCGTACAGTTTTCTTCCTGCTACTGAAATGGTATTGTTAATGCAAACTTATTAGATTAGCTCAGGAGCAAATATGTTAAGTATGGATGTGTGAGACTTACATGGTCTTGTGCTCGTACTGATTCAGATTTTGTTTGGTGTCATCTTTCCAGCACATAAACCTCCATGAGCAAGAAGTACCAACACCGAAGATGCTCATGTCCATGTTGCCAGATTACGAGGAGAGAGCAAGTCCTGCTTGCTGCCAAACCTGCTGTAACTGAGTGGTTTATCCACTCTGCTTTGCACTGAGTTTGTATCAGACTTGTAGATCATGGACCAGTCCTCACTGAGAATTGATGAGAATTATGTAATTCTGTATATGGTACTTCCTTTGTAAACAAATATAAGAGCGTTTAGATCACTACTTTATTGATCTATATGCTCTTATATTTCTTTACGGAGGGAGTAGTTGTTAACCTATTGTATACATGTTCCTACTTATTAATTCTGCTTGTAATAAGTGTAGATTATTGCCGGATCTTGGTTGTTTCGCTTCCTGTCATGCTCTTGCTGTTGGAAAGAAGTACTGTGTTCCTGCATATAAGAGCTACTGTGTTTGGATGATAGTTTTTTATAAACTTTGGATGATGCATGTTTCTACTTGAGTCACTTCTGTTCATTTGATTACTGATTATGTGTGGGATGGTCCAGCTTGACATATACTTGAATGAGATGACTTCAATTTTATTTGTATACAAATATTGTGATATATATTGACAATTTTTTTAGGGGCCAACAAGTTCAATTTTCATGGGTAATCAGTGAGACGGAGCCTCAACGTTGAGAGGATTTGAAAATTAGTCTTATTTATTGAGGACAAAATGATTGAATATGAGAAAGTTGGGGTCATTACTGTAAAAGTCATGTTTTATATGCATACATTGTCAGGGTGTTTTCCATAAAATGTCCATTAAGTGCATGGGATGTCTCCGCTAGAATATGGGCCATCCATGTTGGATCCAACGGTCCAGACCAGTTTTTTCTATTTTTGTACCACAAGGCTGTTTTCTATTGTAGTTGCTCCCCTCTGGACATACTTTCGATCAGGGGAGGATGCGGACAATAGGGGGAAGGAGGTGGCTCGCGAGGAGGACAAGGAACAGGGGGAAGGAGTAGGGTGACGCCTCGCATTCCTTCCTCCTCCTTGCGGCGGTTGGCTGGTCGACTCGTCGCGCCACCGCATCCTCACCTCCTCTGTGCCATGAGAGGCGCCGCCTCTGCCTCCACCCACACTTCCTGCTTCCTCCCTCCCTTGGCACCACAGCTGCTGGTCCACTCCCTCCTCCTCCATCCTCCCTCGCTCGTCAGCCACCATCGCACGAATCTCCCTAGTCAGGGTCGGGGCGGAAGGCCATGGACAATCTTGAGCCTCTAGATGAAGCAGCAGGGGTTGGTGGAGCGTTTGATATCGGAAGGGTCAACGGTTGAGTGTTGCTGACCGGAGCAGCAAGAGAAAGACCTTGATGTGGTTCAGGTTTGCCTCTACATCCTTTCTCTCTTTCCATAGGTTTCGATCTTACAATTTCAGTGAAGCTGCATCATCCAACATAGCGAGATGAAGTACTCGGAAAATATTTGCAGCAAGTGCGATTGATAGTTAGGCAATTGATCTGATTCTGAATCTTCCCTTCTTCTAGTACTTATTTCATACTCTCTCTAATTGGTCAATGTGCTATGCAAAATTGTTCGATATATGGATTAAATTTGCTTTCGTACTTGTCTGCATCGTACTTAATGTTATTCCCTTCTGAATTAGCAAGATTTAGACGATAATTCACAACAATGTCAATGTTAGGTTTGATTCACCATCAGTGCTTTTTAGGTTACAAAGGGTTTTTAATTGAGCATTCAACTCCGCCTTTGTCAGTATAAAAAATTTGTAAAGAGCTTTGGTCCATTATTTATTATCTGTGTGCATTATGTACTATGCATGGTACTAACTGAGAGTGTTGTTGCTAGTAAGTATGCGCTGGTCTACTTTGGATTTTTTTATACTTTATATATACTTGCTTTGCTATTTATCATGTATGCACATGATTTGGATTGATCTACTTAGAACCATGAGTTTACGCAAATTGATATCTATTAGGATTGCTCCGCTCCTATTGACATGCGGTGCCATTTGTGACATGACAGAGTTGTCTGAAGTGGAACGGATGGTCATCACCGCTGACTAAGCTATTGAGCCCAAGAACTATGGCACAATAGTGGCCTAGCTGTTCAACTTCTCAACACCGTTCAATTTGGACTTTGGTCGTCCTTGTGTCCACTCAGCAGAGAAGTATCTATACTGAATTTCTGCTCTAGATAACTTAAACTCATATCATTTACCTCTAATACCCAGTCCAAATCATTAGTGCTAGATCGACAACTTTTTAGCCATATTTGTGGGAAGTGCATTGCATGTGTAACTAAACTGGGCTGGACCAATCTTGAGGTTTACCATGATTTTTTATAAAATGGTCCTTAAGCAAGGCACTGGCAATCACGAATAGCTCATATATTCAGGGTATGTGCCCCTTATGCTATATTTATAGTAGGTTGTACTCAGCATAAATTGTGAGATTTGATCTGGTAGAGAAGAAGCACCGAGATAGTCTGGTCTTACCTACATATGAGTCGTTATTGAGAACTGAGCATCAAGCGTGATTCTGTTTCCAGTCCATGTAGATTAGCCATTTGACGACTTAACTAGAAATTTTATAGGTTTTTAGTATAGATATGTTCAGTTATGTTGTCATGAGCTGTGACACAAATTAATAGAAAATAACCATGTAGTATCTTATTTTTTATACAAGTAAAGTATGTGCAATAAATTTGCAAAAATGGTCCATCAACTAGCTGAATAAAAAACACTCTATGGGAAAGGCGAACAAACACACTAAAGCACAAGTCATAGTAATTCCAAAGTATTTTTACAACTGCATTTTAGCGGGCTATATCATGATTTGCTTTTTCTGAACCTTGATAATATTATTCAGGATTTGCGACAACAGTCTTTTGATTAGTACTTATTTTGGAATACAGAAAATGGGTTGCGAGGTGGCAAATATCAGATATTGGCTAGCCCTTTTCTATCCATTATATACTGACTGTTTTCAGTTCTATGCATAGATTACTTTTTAAGGAACTCTGTAGTTGTCAAAACTATGTAGTTCAGTATCTATCATTTTTCTCTATTTCATATTTTATGCTTGCATCTCAGGTTTGGACTGTTAGAGAAAAAGTATGTGAAGGAGTGTGCGAGGAACTAGGAAAGAAGCACAAACAACATGATGCTAATATATCTGTAAGAAATTTGGCATGTGAGTTTATGCCATACTCCATCCTCTCTCAAATCTCGATGAATAATCAACAGGTGTGCCTTTAACTCTCATATTTCTTTTGGTGTGTTGCAGCATACTGCAGTGTGTCATGGTAATTATTGTTGACATAAGGTTGTCTGCCTTCATGATTTGTCCGGCCTCATGTTTGTAGCCTGCTGTTTACCATGGCTACCCTTTGTTCCATATGGTATAGGAACTGCAAGGTTTCTACTAATCGTCGCCAAGTTTTTACAGGCATAGCTAAATCCAAAGTTGTTTCAGTATTCAGAATAATAGGAACAAATTTAGCGAAACACAAGTGTGCAGGCTGCCAATTTAGTGCTTGGGTACACCCTCTCTTGATTTTTAGTTCATTGGTTAATTTAGAATCTAGAAATAAATTCCTCTTTGCTTATGGATTCCCCACTTTTTGCAAGGGAATTATTTTATAATAAGTACATATGGAGACACCAGAGTATTTTCGGTTTGCTTTATTCAAGGGTCAAACACCAGTAGAAATTTCTTTGTTGAACACTTACACTGAATAGATAATATGTCAGCATATTTGAAAAACTCAGCTAGGAATCTTAGTTTTGAAAGAGCCATACACCTATTATTGCAAGATATATACCGTCAATGTCAAGATCCTGATGTTCTATATTGCTGCCACATGAGAATAATAGCAGCAAAAAACGGCAATGTGGTGGTATCTTGCGGTGAGATATATTATTGCTTTTTTCTGAACAAATACCAAATATGACTGCACTTAATTTCTTCTTCAGGAAAAGCGTTGTGGATGCTGAGATTATGAATGCAACTACTACTTACAATGAAGAGGTGGCAGATAGGTAAGTCTACATGCATGTCGTTAGAGAAACACCTAGAAACGATCAGGAACACCTCCTGGACTGGCAAGGATGGTACGTTAAACAGTGGCATGTATCAAAATTATACCATTCCATGATTACTATGTATTTTCACCCTTTTGTTTCTAGTTGATACATAACTTTTGCTGCATGAATCTTTGTTCGATATTACCTCTCAATTACGAATATCATGCTAACTGAAACTCAGTTTTGTTCCAATGATTTTTGGTTGAATTTTCACTAAGGTGATGTAGGTTAATGGCTGGAAGGGGTCCAAGCGTTTCTAAAAAGCTAACATTACTTGATCCATCAATCCAAATTAATTCTCCCAATACTAATTATGCAACTGTCTTCCGGTGGTCTAGTAACACGCAATCTGCATGAAAAACATGTGTTTTTGGGCCAACCATTAATTGTGGAAGGGCAATGTACCTTCTTGTCTTTATTTTTGACAAGAATAGCAGGATCTCTGCCTTTGCATTATAGTGGGGAAAAGAAATACATAGTACATTGAGAATGGGCAAGAGAAAAGCCCAGAAAACACCCTTACTCGCACTCGCTTAGAAAACTACTACAAAGGGA
The DNA here is from genome assembly GCA_963921465.1 of Triticum timopheevii. Classification (NCBI taxonomy): domain Eukaryota; kingdom Viridiplantae; phylum Streptophyta; class Magnoliopsida; order Poales; family Poaceae; genus Triticum; species Triticum timopheevii. Next base: position 181,404,059 of record OY997268.1, on the reverse strand, counting down.
GAAACAAAAACCACCCCATAAGTGTCCCTACCCAGCCACTATAATTGTTAGACAGACGGCCTCATTGAACATTCTAATATCATCACGAATAAGGGTCACCAAGGCCCTCGGCGTCATCTCGGTATTCACAAAAACTCTTCTATTTTGCTCCTTCCAAAGATGTCATGCAGTGTATGCTGATAGGAAAAAGTTCTTTTGTCTTGCTCCTTCCAAAGATGCATGCCATGCAGTGTATGCTGATAAGGTTATCTCCTCAGCGGCCCTGTTTGGTGCACCATGTTGCATATAGAGCTTCTTCCACCAATCTGAAACTGAAATTGCCGAGTGAGATGCTCTGCGGTCTCCGGTTCTGGGTCACATAGCTAGCAACAGACATTGTGTGGCCATCCTATGGTTTGCAGCCGGTCAGTGGTCCAGTTTCTATTCTGCAGGAAGAGCCAGATTTACAAATTTACCTTTCCCTCAAGCTTGGTTCGTACTCGTGCAATCCGGGCTGCTCAATCCTTGCAGAGCTAAAGTATTCTCAGATTATCTACCAAGTCGTGATGATCGCTTCTTTTATCAGTCTGTCCTTACATACACTGGGGATGAAGATCAATAAACTGTACAAACTTCTATTGAAGCTCATTTTTTTTAAAAAAAAAGGGCAACCTGGTGCATGTAGCTCCCACTTGCGCAGGGTCCAGGGAAGGGTCCGACCACTTTGGGTCTATAGTACGCAGCCTTTCCCTACATTTCTGTAAGAGGCTGTTTCCAGGACTTGAACCCATGACCTCATGGTCACAAGGCAGCAGCTTTACCACTGCGCCAAGGCTCCCCTTCATTGAAGCTCATTTTTAAGTTTAGATATAATTATGTGTCTCGAATTCTTGTTATTTTTCATTTCTTATATGAAATAAATCATCTGTGGCATACTTGGTTTCTCATATTGTTTTGGTTTTAGATTTAAAGTGACATTTTCTATTTTTGCAAACCAGAGGGGTTGTTCTTATAAATGTATTGCTACTTCTTTTGGCTGCTATAAAATGCTTGGTTGATCTCCATAGTAGATGCATGTGAGACTACAGATTGTTGCAATATTAGTTATTAACTTCGTGAGCAATGAATATAACATTTGTAAGAGTTGGAGCTTGGTACCGTTTTGCAAAATAAGATGACAGCTCACACTTTCTGGATGACCCAATGCTTCTTTGGTGAAATTTGATCAGCCTTACATGTACGTTTGAAATGTTATGTTGTACACAGTTCATTAGGCACTGGAATTTGCCAAACATTAATGTTTATGTTTCTTACCTGTTTCCTATTTTCCCAGTCACATCTCTGAAATGTTTCCACCGAAGCAAGGACTCTGTTTTCCTCGCATGTTAATTATTTGAGAGACAAATAAATATTGTTGTTGGCCTACGAATTATCACATCATTCCACTGATTCTTTTTAGATAATTTTCTTTTAGATTTTTTGTTTCTTGAAAGCTCAAAATAGTAACTGGCATCTTCCCCATGTTGCATCATTTTATAGTCACAATCAGGAGATATAGCTGACCCTTCATTTCTCTTGGAACGTTAATCCAAACATCTGAAAATGAAACTAAAGCTATGTACAGAGAGAATGTGTAGACTCTCTTGCTGGGCATGAACTCCGGTATGCCTATTATGAGTGAGACCACTTCACTTTGCTTCCAATATAGTAGATGGCGGAAGGGGTGCGTGCTCTTAAATACAACCATTCGACAAGTATATGTAGCCATTTCCTCTGTAGAAAGGAATGCTATTTTAGCTGGATGTGAGTTTTTAACCTTTCATTGATGAAGAGAACCGATGATCTTCCTACGAAAGTTTATTTTTACCTATGTATTATTGTCATGTTCCATTGTTTGGGTGATTTACCTAGGCTATGCACGTACATATATTATTGCCATGTTCCCCTTAGTCATGCATCACGGAACATTGCTGCCAAATTGATGTTTTGTTGCTCTATGCACTGGTGTGATAGACTGCCATTTGTTTTGTCGAACAATTTGCCAAACTAATTTTACATTGCTCTGTGTACTGGTGTTACAGACTGCTATTTGTTTTGTCTAGCTTAGTAAGTACTCCCTCTGTTCCTAAAAATAGGTCTTTTTAGAGATTTCAATATGAACTACATACAGAGCAAAATGAGTGAATCTACACTCTAAACTCATTTGGTTTACATTCTCATGATATACACATGCCCCTTTTCTATTTTAGCTATCATTTGCCAACCTCTTCATTACCTCACTATGCACATGTGTTTCTATAAACAAATGTGATTAACATTATGGTGTTTACAAAACGACATGTTACCTCAATGCCATTTTTGAAGAACAAGTATGTGGCTCGGGAGAGCCTGGTTGCCGTATGCGGTCATCACGAGTGGCCGCATTGTTTGGTCCTTAACAATTTTGACTGAAGATTCCTGGACTTTACCATTGGGAAATCATGTGAGAAGAATGTTCCAGGAATTCTTTGGAAAGACATGTGTATACATGCCATGTGTCCCACTATCATTTTTTTTTTGTCTTTGTGAGTTGCTGAGAAGATCTTAGGATGTTTGATTGGTCATTTCAACTCAGATGAAGTTCTTAGGATGATGAGGTTGCATCTTATGCGAATGTACTGTGATGGATTCAGATAGATTTCAAAGTGGCGAAACCCTTTAAAGTCACAGCTAACACGGCTCTATGTTACCAAAATAAGATAACAAAATATGCATGCTTAAATATATGTTTTCAAAGATAATTTGCCCTTCATTTTTCGCCTAGGGTTTGAATTGTTACATGAAGTGGTTGCTAAAACCTACTTATACTAACAAAGTTAAATATTTTTAAAACACTTAGGGCTTGACATGGTCTTTGTGCTTACTCACAAATAAAATTGCTGAAAAATGCAAATATTTTCAACGCGTACATGTTTTTGAAGGGGACTACGTGCCATGCATGTAGGGAATTCTAAAATAGCAGTAAAAGGAGAAATCTCACCGCTTCATATTCTACTTCGGACGGGCCACACACAAAATTGTCTGTGGATTGGGCTAGGTAGCATATGGGCCTTTCAAGTACCTATGCCTCCATATGCACAATACAGAGAGTTTTTTTTCGTGCACATGGAAAATAAAAGTTTGGTATAAAGACTGCTAAAAACACATACTTAATTGGTCTATACATCTTATACAAATATGTCTTTTGTTTCAAACTTAGATTTCTCAATGTGATAACCATATTTTCAACTAAAAAAAATCTTCCTTAACTGCTCTATATTGTATACCCGAGCATGAACATGAACAAATAAAAAGCAATTTTATTCCGTTTTGGAATATTCAAAATTAGAAAAATAAAAAGTAGTATGAAAAGTGCATGAGCAGGCGACAAGCCTAGGGGTGCGCCCTACCCCCCTAGGCGCGCCTCCCAAGCTTGTGGCCCACTCATGTACCTTCCGGACTCCCGTTTCCTCCCAGAATACTTATTTTGCATGGTAAAAATACATTAAATAATCTCCGAAGGTTTTGACTACAATATCATGACAATATACTTTGTTCTTGTTTCGAGCTATTCCTGCAGCAGATTTAGAGCAAGATTTCTTTGCAAGAGTCGGCCCGGGAGAGTCGTGTCTCTAACCCAATATCGGATCCTAGAGCATACAACGAAGCTAATCCCTTTGGGTTGTCAACGGAGGGAGAAATAGAAGCAGACCTGAAAAGAGTGGATGCCATGGAAGAGGATCAAGAAGTTACTTCTCTCCCTCAACCTGGAGCCATGCTTGAGGAACTCCAGAGCTCAGTCCTACCGGATTCGGTCACACCTCCCAATGCTAAATTTAGGGGATAATTAGATTTATGCCCCTAGTTGTGTCCCACTCGTCTGTTTTACTCCTAATTCCCAAAAGTCACCGGTTCTGTCCAAGTCACTTTGCTCCTCTTATGCTTTTTCCTTTGACCGTTTGACTGTCAGTTTAAAAACTTCATAAATAATTCATACTAAATCTAAAAAATGCAAATAAGATACCAAAATGTTCAGAAAAACATCACCTATATGTCAGTATCATTTGCATTCATAAAAAAAAGTGTTGGAAAGTGCACATCCGAGTTTTAGCTCTTTTGATACCACCATGAATAGTAAACTCTAAAAAAAATTCAAAATAAATATGGTGGCAAAGAACAAATGTTCTAAGTGCTTGCCAAGTATAATTAGGGAATGACATTCGTGGAAGTCGTGGCAAAAAAAAATCTATTTTGGAGTGTTGATTTTTTTTCCATGGCACCCACGAATGTTATTCCTTGATGAAACTTGGCAGGCACTTAAAACATTTGTCATTCTTTGCCACCAAATTTTTTTTGAATTTTTTTGAATTTTTTTAGATTTTACTATTCATGGTGGTAGCATAAGAGCTAAAACTCAGATGGGCACTTTCCAACACTTTTTTCATGAATGCAAATGACACTGACATATAGGTGATGTTTTTCTGAACATTTTGATATCTTATTTGCATTTTTCTGATTTAGTATGAATTAGTTATGAAGTTTTTAAACTGACGGTCAAACGGTCAAAGGGCAAAAGCATAAGAGGAGTAAAGTGACTTGGATAGAACCGGCTACTTTTGGGAATTAGGGGTAAAACAGACGAGTGGGACACAACTAGGGGTATAAATCTAATTATCCCTAAATTTATCTCTTATAATAATTTGAAAAGGAGTGTTGCCTTTCCCCCCGCAGCCATGATGCATCCATGGGTAGATGGTGCTCTAACTGTCACAGGCAAACTCCGCAAGGAAATTATGGATCTCAGGCAACAAAATAATAAGCTCGAACAAGAGAATCATATTCTAAAAGGCATTATTGCCAAGAATATTGCACCACCATCTCTGAAGAAGGAGACTTGAGTACATGGGTATGGGCACTCCCCTTGGCTTGTGCCAAGCTTGGGGGAGGTTCCCCGATATCGTATCACCATCACATCTTTATCTTTATCGTTTATCTTAGTTCGACCCTTTTGGTTAAGTCGTTATCTAGTAGAATAAAAGTTTTAGTATGATCTAGTTTTGAAGTTTTTGCTTTGAGTTCTATCTATGTAATCGAGTGTGAGAGCTATATACTAAAAATTAGTTTTGAGTTGAGGGCCTTGCTTTTTTGCCTTGATCTAGGAAAAGAAAATGAATAAAAGAAAAAAAAGATTATATAATAATCTTATGGAGAGTGATGACCACATATAAGGAGTATGATGCATGAAATTTGTTGAGGGTTGACAAACGTAGTATTGGTCATTGTTGCAATTAATAGGAAGTAATAAAGAAAGAGAGGTCTCACATATAAATACACTATCTTGGACATCTTTAATGATTGTGAGCACTCATGAAAATATTATATGCTAATAAGTTGATGTTGGACAAGGAAGACAACATAATGAGTTATGTTCCCTTATATCCGAATAGAAGTTATAATGCCCTGGATCCTCCAATATGCTGAGCTTGCTTCTCATCCTATGCTAGCAAAAAATTCCGCACTAAGTAGAGATACTAGTTGTGCATCCAAAAACCCTTAACCCAGTTTTACCATGAGAGTCCACTATATCTACCTATGGATTGAGTAAGATCCTTCAAGTAAGTTATCATCGGTGCAAGCAATAAAAAATTCTCTCTAAACATGTATGATCTTTTAGTGTGAGGAAAATAAACTTTATACGAACTTGTGATGGGGAAGAGATAAAAGCGACGGACTGCATAATAAAGTTCTCTATCACAAGCAGCAATATAAAGTGATGTTCCAGATTTCTTGCATCCAACCAAAAAGCGCATGACAACCTCAGCTTCCCTCTATGAAGGTGCTATCTTTTATTTTTATTTTCTACCTTTATGCAAGAGTCATGGTGATTTTCACCCTTCCTTTTATATTTTCTCTTTTTGACAAGCACTATGTGTTAGGGAAAGATCCAGACATACATATCCACTCGGATGTAGGTGATCATAAATATTATTGTTGACGTTACCCATAAGGTGAATGGTTGGGAGGCGAAATTATAAGCCTAGATTGAAAGTGCAACTAATCCCTGGGTGGTTTTGGTAATTCCTAACAACATATAGCTCATTGAACTAATGCTCTTTTAAGATGATCATTTTAGAAAGTTCAATGATTGGCATAGCATGGACAAGAGATGTGGACCCCTCAAAATGCTAAGGACACATATTGGCAACAAGCTCAAGACTACATTTTTATTTAAGTGATCCAAGATCACATTGAGTCCATAGGAAAGCCAATACTATTAAAAGGGGATGAGGTGTTGCTTAATGGCTTACTTGCTCAAGATGCTTAGTGATATGATCCGAAACCCTCAACCACTTTCTCATTTCCACATATGTCCTAAACCTAAAAGTCAAATTCGGCCCCACCGATTTGATTTATCCGGTGCCACCGAGTTCATTTGACATAGCCACTGCCACAAAACCTAGTTAATTCGGTTTCACCAATAGGGATCTCGGTCTCACCGAGATGGGATTGCAAACTCACTATTTCATTTTTGTAACATTTCGGTCCCACCAAAATGAGCGAATCGGTCCCACCGAGTCTGCAATGCAAATTCATTGTTTCCTTTTCGTAACACTTTGGTCTCACCGAAGTGAGCGAATCAGTCCCACCGAGTTTATCTGACCAACTCTCTATGTGCCTATTACTGAAATCGGTCTCACCGAGTTCATGTGATCGGTGACACCGAGATTACATTATGCCCTGACCCTAGCGAATCGGTCTCACCGAATTGACTGTATCGGTCCCACTATCCTAACATTCATATTTTAACCTGAATCGGTCTGACCGAGTTTTACCATTCAGTGTCACCGAGTTTGGGAATCTGTGTGTAGGCTATATATACCCCTCCACCCATTCTTCATTCATGGAGAGAGCCATCAGAACGTGCCTGCACTTACAACATTCATTTTCTGAAAGAGAGCCACCTACTCATGTGTTGAGACCAAACTATTCCATTCCAACCACAAGAATCTTGATCCCTAGCCTTCCCCAAGTTTCTTTCCAGTCAAATCATCTTTCCACCATAGCCAAATCTATGTGAGATAGTTGAGTGTTGGGGAGACTATCATTTGAAGCACAAGATCAAGGAGTTCATCATCAACACACCATCTATTACTTTTTGGAGAGTGGTGTCTCCTAGATTGGTTAGGTGTCACTTGGGAGCCTTCGTCAAGATTGTGGAGTTGAACCAAGGAGATTTTAAGGGCAAGGAGATCGCCTACTTCGTGAAGATCTACCCAAGTGAGGCAAGTCTTCGTGGGCGATGGCCATGGTGGGATAGACAAGGTTGCTTCTTCGTGGACCCTTCATGGGTGGAACCCTCCGTGGACTCGCGCAACTGTTACCCTTCGTGGGTTGAAGTCTCCATCAACGTGGATGTACGATAGCACCACCTATCGAAACCACGCCAAAAATCTCCGTGTCAACATTGCGTTTGCTCCCTCAAAACTCCTCCCATTTACTTTCTTGCAAGTTGCATGCTTTACTTTCCGCTGCTTGTATACTCTTTGCATGCTTGCTTGAATTGTGTTGTGATTGCTTGACTTGTGCTAAGTTGGTAAAATCTTCCAAGAACTAAAATTAGGAAAAGGTTAAGTTTTTATTTGGTCAAGTAGTCTAATCACCCCCCTCTAGACATACTTTCGACCCTACAACTGGTATCAGAGCTTTGGTCTCCATTTGCCTTGATTTCCATAGCTTTGGTGATCATAGCCTTGATTTCACAACCTAGGAGAGTATGACGTCTAGCGAGGGAAATTATCACCGTAGAGGTCCTTACTTTGATGGTACAAATTTTGCTAGTTGGAAACATAAGATGAAAATGCATATTCTTGGACATAACCCCACCGTTTGGGCTATTGTGTGTATTGGTTTGCAAGGTGAATTCTTCGATGGGAGAGAACCGAATCGTGAAGCTACCGCAGAAGAATTGAAGATGTTGAAATACAATGCTCAAGCTTGTGATATCCTCTTCAACGGATTGTGCCCTGAAGAATTCAACAAAATCAGGCATCCTGAGAATGCAAAGGAAATTTGGGATACTTTGATTGATATGCACGAAGGTACAAACTCCGTCAAGGAATCCAAGTTGGATGTGCTTCAAAGTCAACTTTACAAGTTCAAAATGAAGGATGGTGAAGGTGTCGCTTAAATGTACTCTAGGCTTGCTCTCATCACAAATGAGATTGCTGGCTTAGGAAGTGAAGAGATGACCGACAAATTCATCATCAAGAAGATCTTGAGAGCCTTGGATGGAAAATATGATACCACGTGCACTTTGATCAAAAAGATGCCAAACTACAAAGATCTCAAACCAATTGAAGTCATTGGAAGAATTGTTGCTCATGAGATGTCACTCAAGGATAAAGAAGATCTTCACAACAAGTCTAGTGGTGCTTACAAAGCCTCATGTGATGCTCCTACATCATCAAATGAGAAACAAGCCTTCAATGAAGAATTGCGCTTAATGGTGAAGAACTTCAACAAATTCTACAAGAGTAGGAGCAAGGAAAGAAGTTCCAAGTCAAGGTCGTACAATGACAAAAGATATTCTAGTCGTGAGTGAAATTGCTACAATTGTGGAAGACCCGGACACTATTCCAATGAGTGTACGGCTCCCTACAAAAGAAGAGAAGACTCACCTAAAAGGAGAAGCAAAAGGGGAGAATCACCTCCAAGAGAGAGGAGTGGAGATGATCGCTATGAACGAAGAACCTCTTGAAGAAGCAAGGATTCGGAAAGAAAGGACAAGTCATCAAGGAGCTACACAAAACAAAGACATCAAGATCATGTTGGTGAATGGGTATCCGGCTCCAACTCCGACCACCACTCCGAGAGAAGTTATCACTCCGACTTCGAATATACTCAAGATGAAGGTGTTGCCAGTCTAGCACTTGTGTCAACCAACTCCTATGACATATTTGATTCACCAAATGAAGGATTTGGAAGATGCTTCATGGTTAAAGGCCCCAAGGTAACACACCCCGAGTATGTTGATTACGATAGTGATGAAGATGACTTGCTAGGTGGTGATGATTTACTTGTTGACAACTCTAGTGATGAATACTATGATGAAAATGCTATTAATCATGCTAATCAAGATGAGGTGAATGATAATGATAAGAAGGAGATTGAGCGTCTAACTAAAGAACTAAACACTCTTAAGTTAGCTCTTGAAAAATCATGAGAAGTTATGCTTCGAAAAGCTCAATCTTGAGCAAGAACATGGGTTCTTAAAAGCGATCAATGATGATCTTCGGAAGAAAAGTTCTTCTTACATTGCCAAGCATTTACTCTTGTCTACTTACATGCCACAAGTAAAATCTAGCAACAAGAACAAGAAAGATTCTTCTTCTAGTAGTAACAATAATCATGCTAAATCCAATATTGTTGCTTCTAGTAATTCTCTTGATTCCACTAATGATTCTCTTAGCCAAGTTACACTTGAGCAAGAAAATAGCTTATTGAAGGGAATGGTAGAGAAACATGTTTACAAGAGCCTTGCCGGAAATAAGCAATTTGAGGAAATTGTATGCAAGCAAGGAAGGCACTGATACGTCTCCGTCGTATCTACTTTTCCAAACACTTTGCCCTTGTTTTGGACTCTAACTTGCATGATTTGAATAGAACTGTCATGGTGTTATTTCTGTGCAGAAATAAAAGTTCTCAGAATGACCTGAAAATCCACAGAGCAACTTCTCAGAATTAATAAAAAATACTGGCGAAAGAATCATTGTCAGGGGGCCCACACCTTGTCCAGGAAGGTGGGGGGCATGCCCCCTCCCCTAGGGCGCGCCCCTTGCCTCGTGGGCCCCCTGGACGTCCACCGACCTCAACTCCAACTCCGTATATTTGCTTTCACGGAGAAAAAAATCAGAGAGAAAGTTTCATCGCGTTTTACGATACGGAGCCGCCGCCAAGCCCTAATCTCTCTCGGGAGGGTTGATCTGGAGTCCGTTCGAGGCTCCGAAGAGGGGGATTCGTCGCCGTCGTCATCATCAACCATCCTCCATCACCAATTTCATGATGCTCACCACTGTGCGTGAGTAATTCCATCGTAGGCTTCCTAGACGGTGATGGGTTGGATGAGATTTACTATGTAATCAAGTTAGTTTTGTTAGGGTTTGATCCCTAGTATCCACTATGTTCTGAGATTGATGTTTCTATGACTTTGCTATGCTTAATGCTTGTCACTAGAGCCTGAGTGCCATGATTTCGGATCTGAACCTATTATGTTTTCATGAATATATGTGAGTTCTTGATCCTATCTTCACTACAAAAAAAGACACATCTGTGACATTTTGGGCCGAATGAAAAAAAATTCTGCCATACATATGACACTTCTATGATGATAATTGTGACAAAACCCGGTATCATCATAGATGTGGTGGGCTCCTACTTCTATGAAAAAAAAATCATGACAAAAAAAGGGCTTTTCATCCTGGGCGGGCCGGAGACGCAGCTGCATGACATTCTTTGGGCCGTCCATGACGGAAAAAACCATGGTAGAAGCGAGGGGAAGGAAAATTTCGGGGAGTTGCCGGTTATAGTGGGAGGTCGGGGGCCGAGCGATGCGCGTTTCATTCGTACACGTGCGAGGCGTTGGCTCTAACTGAACCCGAGCGAGGCGTTGGGCTCAAACTGAACCCGAGCGATTGCACTGTAGGCTACGCGTTACTGAACCAGAGCGATCGATCGATGGCTGTTAACTGAACCCGATGGCGCGATTCCTTCGCTACTGCTACTAATTGAAGCCGATCGATTGGATGAACAGTGAGCGTTGCGGGGGGTTTGGATGAACAGTGAGCGGTGGCATTGCCTCTGGATGAACAGGACCCCGTGGTGTGGAGGGCTGGATGAACAGTAGACAGTGGAGGGGTGGCCGTGGAGGGGTGGTTGAACAGGACCCCATGGTGTGGAGGGCTGGATGAACAGTAGACGGTGGAGGGCTGGATGAACAGTAGACGGTGGAGGGGTGGTTGAACAGTAGCCGATGGAGTAGCACGAGGTGGAGAGTGGATAAACAGGAGCCCGTGGAGGCTGGAGGAGGTCGACGGTAGCCCGTGGAGGCTGGAGGAGGTCGACGGTGGAGATGAACAGTATCCCGTGGAGTCCCGTTTTGCGGTACACCACACCCCTCCCGATGAACAGGACCCCCGTTTCGACCGTAGGAGGTCCGTTTCGTCCGTTTTGCGGTACGCCACACCCCTCCCGATCAACAGGACCCCCGTTTCGTCCGTAGGAGGTCCGTTTCCTTTTGCGGTACGCCACACCCCTCCCGATCAACAAGACCCCCATTTCGACCGTAGGAGGTCCGTTTCCTCCGTTTTGCGGTACGCCACACCCCTCCCGATCAACAGGACCCCGTTCTAAACGTAGGAGGTCCGTTTCCTCCGTTCTGCGGTACGCTAGGCCTCGTTTCCATTGCATGTTCCGTCCAAGCCCTCCCGATGAACACGACCACGCATTCCGTTCCGACCCAGCCGGTTCGCTCCCACGCGTTTCGTTGCCTCCCGATGAACACAACGCATTCCGTTGCCTCCCCATGAACACGACGCATTCCGTTGCCTCCCCATGAACACGACGACGACGCTATTTCTCCGTTCCGACCCAGCCATGTACACGAGCCCTCGCCGTACGTATGCGTGAGTAGGCGTTCGAGACCCCGCCCGTATGTACACATACGTGGCCGTATTTTCTTTCTTGCACCCTGGCCGCTGTACGTACGTGTACATGCTACGTGCGCGCCTCTACTACGACACGTGCGCGCCTCTACATCCACCAGTATATATGTACGTACACGTTTGCGACCAGAATGACAACGCTACGTACGCTTCGACCAGGTGGGTCCCGACTGTCAGGCACTTCCTTGCCTGCGAAGATGTAGCTGGTGGGTCCCAGCAGTCAGGGGGCGAATCGTTTTTTTTCAGACGCACTTCCTTGCGTGCGAAGATGTAGCTGGTGGGTCCCAGCAGTCAGGGGGGCGAATTGTTTTTTTTGCCCGGACGCACTTCCTTGCGTGTGAAGGTGTAGCTGGTGGGTCCCAGCAGTCAGGGGGAAACGTTTTTTTGTGAAATATGGTGGCTCGTCCGGTGGGTCCCCGCTGTCAGGTGGAGGAATAATTATTTTGCGCGTAATAAGGAGGCACTTCCTTACTACGGCCGTGGACCCAGCTGTCAGCCTCTCCATGCACAGTACTCTTCCGATGGAAGTCGGTCGTTGACCACATTGACCACACCGCGGCGAGAGCACCACGGCAGTGGATGACGGCGAGGCCTAGGAAGGGGACGACATGGAGGCAGGGAAGACTCGACAGTTGTTTCCCACGCGGAGGGGAGTACGACTGTACGAGGGTTTACTGGTTCGTCTGCCGTCGCCGGAGAATAACAATAGGTGTGGGTGAGTAGAGGAATGGCTAGGTCAGCGATGGAAGTACGGTGGGGCGGTGAGGCCTGCGTAGCAGCACAGCCGGTCGTGGGGAGGAGGGAGCAGGCAGTCCCGCCGGCGCTTGTTTGAGCGGCTGGAGCAGGAAGAGCAGAGATTGAAGAAGCACGACGGCCGTTGGATGGACATCCAACCGTCACTGCTTGTGCGTCAACCTTTTTTTAGGAAAGCCTCAAATCTGTGGAAAACAACATACAACCCATCTGCCACTATTTCTAGTAATTTACAGCCCATTTGCTAATTCTTAAGGTTTTTTTTGGAGCCCATATTCTTTTTGTTAGCATTACAGCCCATATTGTGGCCACGGTTAAAAAATTATACGAAATTTTGCATATTTCGGTGCGGTCCAAACTGTTTTTAATCCCAAAATTTCGACTCACATTCGAACTGATTTTAAAAATAAATGTATATCAATATAAAATCCAACAAATTCTCCACGCATAAAAATTAATGTAATTTAAAATCTTGAAATGAAAAAAATATATTTGAAACTAATTGCCGGTTTGATGTGTTTTAAAAATATACAACCCATTTCTCATTACCGATGGGCCATTTTCTCGGCCAGCCAAATGAAAGCTCTCCTCGTCTTGAAAGATTTGCAGCCCAACAGGCTTGACAAAGCGACTTACTTGGCAAATCACAAAAAAAACTGGGCGGTGGCCGTGGACCCAGCTGTCAGCCTCTCCACGTACAGTAATCTTCCGATGGAAGCCGTTCCTTGACCACGTTGACCACGCCACGCGGAGAGCACCACGGCGGTGGACGACGACGAGGCCTAGGAAGGGGACGACGTGGAGCCGGGGAAGACGCGACAGTGGAAGCCCGCGTGGAGAGGAGTACGAGGGTTCACTGGTTCGGCTGCGGTGTGAGGCTGCCGTCGCCGCAGGGCCTGGCTAGCGGTGGGAATAGTAGGGGGCGGTGAGGCCTCCGCGGCAGCACAGCCGGCCACGGGAGGCAGGAGCATGCAACACGACCGGCGGCTGCTTTGGACAGCTGGAGCAAGAAGACCAGAGTTTGAAGAAGCACTACGGCCGTTGGATGGACATCGTACGGTCACTAGAGCTAGAATCGTTCATATTGACTAAGTTGAGAAAGCCCTTCGTCCCCGTCAACTTAGTAGGCCCACAAGAAAGCCTCCCACCAAGGTGGGTCCCAGCTAACCAGGGGAGTATTCATTTTTTTGTGCGTAATAAGGAGGCACTTCCGGTGGGTCCGAGCTGACAGCGGGGGGAATGTTTTTTTCATGAAATACGGTGGCCCGTCCGGTGGGTCCCAGCAGTCAGGGGGAAACGATTTTTTTCACAAAATACTGGTGGCCCGTCTGGTGGGTCCCCGCTGTCAGGTGGAGGAATAATTGTTTTCCGCGTAATAAGGAGGCACTTCCTTGCGGCTACCGTGGACCCAGCTGTCAGCCTCTCCACGTATAGTACTCTTCCGATGGAAGTCGGTCGTTGACCACATTGACCACGCCGCGCCGAGAGCACCACGGCGATGGACGTCGGTGAGGCCTAGGAAGGGGACGACGCGGAGCCGAGCCACGGGAGGCAGGAGTAGGCGGTAGCACAGCCGGCCACGAGAGGCAGGAGCACGCGGCACGATCGGTGCTGCTTTGGGCGGCTGGAGCAAGAAGACCAGAGGTTGAAGAAGCACTATGGCCGTTGGATGGACATCATACGGTCACTAGAGTATTGACTAAGTTGACAAAGCCCTCCGTCCCCGTCAACTTAGTAGGCCCACAAGTCAGCCCAACAATATGATGGGTCCCAGCTAGCAGGGGTATTCATTTTTTTGGGCGTAATAATGAGGCACTTCCTTGCGTGCGAAGATATAGCTGGTGGATCCGACCTGTCAGTGGGGGGAACATTTTTTTCGTGAAATACAAAGGCCCTTCCTGTGGGTTCTAGCTGTCAGGTGGAGGAATCATTATTTTGCGCGTAATAAGGAGGCATTTCCTTGCGTGCGGCCGTGGACCCAGCTGTCAGCCTCTCCATGTATAGTCCACTTCTGATGGATGTCGTTCATTGACAACGTTGACCAGGCTGCGCCGAGAGCACCAGTGCGGTGGACGACGGCGAGGCCTAGGAAGGGAACGACACGGAGCCAAGGAATATTCGGCAGTTGTTTCCCACGCGGAGGAGTACGAGGGTTTACTAGTTCATCTGCCGTCGCCGGAGAATAACTACATGTGTGGGTGAGTAGAGGGATGGCTAGGCCAACGATGGGAGTACGATGGGGCCGTGAGGCCTGCGCGGCAGCATAGCCGGCCGCGGGAGGAGGGAGCAGGCAGTCCCGCCGGCACTTGTTTGAGCGGCTGGAGCATGAAGAGCAGAGATTGAAAAAGCACGACGGCCATTGGATGGACATCCAATAGTCACTGCTCTCGTGTGTTGACTAAGTTGACTGGGCGTTGCGTGTGCGTCAACCTTTTTTTTATGAAAGCATACGCGTCAACCTTTAGTAGGCGCACAAGTCAGCCTCAAATCTGTGGAAAACAGCATACAACCCATCTGCCATTATTTCTAATAATGTACAACCCATTTGCTAATTCTTAAGATTTTTTTGGAGCCCATCTTCTTTTTGTTAGCATAACACCCCATATTGTGGCCACGGTTAAAAAGTATACGAAATTTTGCATATTTCGGTGTGGTCAACTGTTTTTAATCCAGAAATATCGATTCACATTCAAACTATTTTGAAAAATAATTTATATAAATATAAAATCCAAATAATTGTCCACGCATAAAAATCAATGAATTTAAGATCTTGTAATGAAAAAAATTGAAACTAATTCCCGGTTTGATGTGTTTTAAAAATGTACAGGCCATTTCTGGGAAAACCGAATGAAACTCTCATCATCTTGAAAGATTTGCAGCCCAGCAGGGCCGATAAAGCAAGTAGGCCTTGTTTGGGTATTTCTTTTAAAAAAATAGAACTGGGCTAGCCATTTTTAGTAAGAAAAAAACACAACTGGGCTCATGATGTGGTAAATATAAATAAAACCCTGGCTAGTGATAAGTCTCCGTCGTATCTATAATTTTTGATTGTTCCATGCCAATATTATTCACTTTCATATACTTTTTGGCAACTTTTTATATTATTTTTGGGACTAACATATTGAACCAGTGCCCAGTGCCAGTTCCTGTCTATTGCATGTTTTTTGTTTCGCAGAAACCCAATATCAAACGGAGTCCAAAGGGGATAAAAACGGACGGAGATTTTTTTGGAATATTTATGATTTTCTGGAAGTAAAATCAACGCGAAACGGTATCTGAGGTGGGCACGAGGTAGGGGGGCGCGCACTACCCCCCCAGGCGCGCCCCTGACCCTCGTGGTCCACCCGTAAGGCGGCTGATGCTCTTCTTCTAGCACAAGAAATATAATTTTATGACAAAGATCTGGGCGAAAGATTCACCCCAATCGGAGTTACGGATCTCCAGATATAAAGGAAATGGTGAAGGGGTAGAATCTGCCAACGCAGAGAACGCAGAAACAGAGAGATAGATCCAATCTCGGAGGGGCTCTCGCCCCTCCCAAGCCATGGGAGCCAAGGACCAGAGGGGAAACCCTTCTCCCATCTAGGGAGAAGGTCAAGGAAGAAGAAGAAGAAGGGGGGCTCTCTCCCCCTTGCTTCTAGTGGCACCAGAACGCCGCCGGGGGCCATCATCATCACCGCGATCTTCACCAACACCTCCGCCATCTTCACCAATATCTCCATCACCTTCCCCCTTCTATATTCAGCAGTCCACTCTCCCGCAACCCGATGTACCCTCTACTTGAACATGGTGCTTTAGGCTTCATATTATTATCCAATGATGTGTTGCCATCCTATGATGTCTGAGTAGATTTCTATTGTCCTATCGGTAATTGATGAATTGCTATGATTTCTTTGAGTTGCATATTTTATTGGTGCTGTTCTATTGTGCCCTCCATGTCGCGCAAGCGTGAGGGATTCCCGCTATAGGGTTTGCAATATGTTTATGATTTGCTTATAGTGGGTTGCGTGAGTGACGGAAAAACAAACCCGAGTAAGTAGGTTGTTTATGTATGGGATAAAGGGGACTTGATACTTTAATGCTATGGTTGGGTTTTACCTTAATTAATCTTTACTAGTTGCGGATGCTTGCTAGAGTTCCAATCATAAGTGCATATGATCCAAGTAGACAAAGTATGTTAGCTTATGCCTCTCCCTCAAATAGAATTGCAATAGTGATTACCTGTCTAGTAACATAGTCAGTTGCCCAGGGACAATTCCACAACTCCTACCACCACTTTTCCACACTCGCTATATTTACTTTGTTGCTTCTTTATCTAAACAGCCCCTAGTTTATATTTACGTGTTCTTTACTTTCTTGCAAGATTACCCGAAAACACCTACAAAGTACTTCTAGTTTCATACTTGTTCTAGGTAAAGCAAACGACAAGCGTGCATAGAGTTGTATCGGTGGTCGATAGAACTTGAGGGAATATTTATTCTACCATTAGCTCCTCGTTGGGTTCGACACTCTTACTTATGGAAAACTGTTGCGATCCCCTATACTTGTGGGTTATCAAGACCTTTTTCTGGCGCCGTTGCCGGGGAGTCATAGAGTGGGGTGAATATTCTCATGTGTGCTTGTTTGCTTTATCACTAAGTAATTTTTATTTGCTGTTCTTAGTTGTTCTCTATCTCTAGTTATGGATATGGAACACAAAATACCAAAAAAATTAGATGTCGTGGCTACTCATGAGGATGGGGTAACTCCTAAAACCCTCGATTCTCATTATGCGAGAGATATTATATACTACTTTGATAATCCTGAGAAAACCCCATTCAACTTTATAATGGGAGTAACGTTGGACCAACGTGAATACTTTAAGGATTATCGCTTAACACAAAAGGGAAACTATTATGGGATCGAATTCATTTATTGAAGTGGTATGCTTGGAAACTATGCGTGGAATATGATTATACTTGTTGCTCTAGGATGAATTCTCCGCACCTTCCCTTTTCATGCAAATTTAATGATAACAAAACCTTAGCTTCTTATGCTAATGGTATATATGATTACTATGATGTGGAACAAATAGAAGAATTTGTTGCTTTTATGGGTGCTTATGAAATTGAAGCTATGTGTAAAGAGTTTGAGGATTATGATGATGTTGTTAATAGATCTGAAAATTTAGCTATCCTCAAATATTGCTATGAGAATTATAAATACAATTATGCAATTGATGCACTTATTAAGAAAGTCTCCGCTGTCCAAGAAGAGACTAATATTTTGCAGGAAGCTATGGAAGAAGAAATTGATGAAACTATGAGCTCATTAGATGAAAAAGATGATGAGGAGAGCGAAGAACCAGAGGAGGAAGAGCGGATTGATCACCCGTGCCCACCTTCTAATGAGAGTAACTCTTCAACTCATACATTGTTTAATTCCCCTTCGTGCTTACCGAAGGATGATTGCTATGATGACTGTTATGATCCCGTTGATTCTCTTGAAATATCCCTTTTTGATGATGCTTGCTATGCTTATGGCCAAGATGCCAATATGAATTATGATTATGGAGATGAACTTGCTATAGTTCCTTATGTTAAACATGAAATTGTTGCTATTGCACCCACGCATAATAGTCCTATTATCTTTTTGAATTCTCCCGACTACACTATATCGGAGAAGCTTGCACTTATTAAGGATTATATTGATGGGTTGCCTTGTACTACTACACATGATGATTTTGATGAATATAATATGCATGTGCTTGCTGCTCCTACTTGCAATTATTATGAGAGAGGAACTATATCTCCGCCTCTTTATGTTTCCAATACGATAGAATTGCAAGAAACTATTTATATTATGCATTGGCCTTTACTATGTGTGCATGAATTGTTCTTTTATGACATGCCGATGCATAGGAAGAGAGTTAGACTTCGTCATTACATGATTTATGTTACTTTGTGCTCACTACTAAATTACAAATCATTGTTATTTAAAATTGGCTTTGATATACCTTGGGATCCGGGTGGATTCATTACTTGAGCACTAAATGCCTAGCTTAATGGCTTTAAAGAAAGCGCTACCAGGGAGACAACCCGGAAGTTTTAGAGATCATTTAT
Organism: Triticum timopheevii; assembly: GCA_963921465.1. NCBI lineage: Eukaryota > Viridiplantae > Streptophyta > Magnoliopsida > Poales > Poaceae > Triticum > Triticum timopheevii. The sequence continues at coordinate 181,385,488 of OY997268.1, read as the reverse complement.
TTCTGTTGAGTGCTTTCATATAGTTTAAAAACAACAAAAATAAAGAGGGGAACCTAAAAACTTTTCAAAAAGGAAAGTGAAAGTGAGAAAGACAAGCATTGTTGAAGTGGGAGCTAGCCTTGGACTTTGTTCATGCTCACGGAAACTTTGTGAATCTTGATTACAGAAACTTTTCAACAAAATAATTATCCCCTTGTACAATTCCATTGTATTATAAAAATAATGTGCCAAGGTTTGCCTTTAGGATGTTTACAATGCTTGTTGGTTTGTACGGTACAGGACAGAAACTTTGGCTGTAGTGCGCGATTTTAAATTTTTAACTGGAACGTCAATTGGTTCTGATTACTTTTGCACTGTCTTGCTATACAACTTGTTTATTTTTCCTAATTTTGGTAGAATATTTGGGGTACCAGAAGTATGGTGGATGTTCAGATTGCTACAGACTGTTCTGTTTTTGACAGATTCTATTTTTGATGCATAGGTTGCTTGTTTTGATGAAACTATCAATATATATATCAGTGGATTAAGCCATGAAAAAGTTATATTACAGTAGACACAATGCAAAAACAAAATATGAATTGGTTTGCAACAGTACTTAGAGTGGTGATTTTCTTTATTATACTAACAGATCTTACCGAGTTTTCTGTTGAAGTTTTGTGTGGATGTAGTGTCTAATCGAGGATGTTTCGATGTGAGAAGAAGGAAGAGAGGCAAGAGCTCAAGCTTGGGGATGCCCGAGGCACCCCAAGTAAATATTCAAGGAGACTCAAGCGTCTAAGCTTGGGGATGCTGGGGAGGCATCCCCTCTTTCTTCAACAAGTATCAGTATGTTTTTGTATTCGTTTCGTTTATGCATTATGTGCAAGTCTTGGAGCGTCTTTTGCAATTAGGTTTTTATTTTTTCTTTTATGCACCATGCTGGTATGAGATAGTCCTTGGTTGATTTATAGAATTCTCATTGCACTTCACTTAAATCTTTTGAGTGTGGCTTTATAGAATGCTTCATGTGCTTCACTTATATCATTTGAAGTCTGGATTGCCTGTTTCTCTTCTTATAGACAACCGCCATTTGTAGAATGCTCTTTTGCTTCACTTATATTTGTTAGAGCGTGGGCATATATTTTGTAGAAAGAATTAAACTCTCTTGCTTCACTTATATCTTTTTAGAGAGATGACAGGAATTGGTCATTCACATGGTTAGTCATAAAATCCTACATAAACTTGTAGATCGCTGAATATGATATGTTTGATTCCTTGCAATAGTTTTGCAATATAAAGATGGTGATATTAGAGTTATGCTAGTGGGTGGTTGTGGATTGTAGAGACACTTGTGTTGAGGTTTGCAAGTCCCGTAGTATGCACGTATGGTAACCGTTGTGTGACAAATTTGAAGCATGGGGTGTTTCTTTGATTGTCTTCCTTATGAGTGGCAGTCGGGGACGAGCGATGGTCTTTTCCTACAAATCTATCCCCCTAGGGGCATGCGTAGTAGTACTTTGCTTCGAGGGCTAATAAATTCTTGCAATAAGTATATGAGTTCTTTATGACTAATGTGAGTCCATGGATTATACGCACTCTCACCCTTCCATCATTGCTAGCCTCTTCGGTACCGTGCATTGCCCTTTCTCACCTTGAGAGTTGGTGCAAACTTCGCCGGTGCATCCAAACCCCGTGATACGATACGCTCTATCACACATAAACCTCATTATATCTTCCTCAAAACAGCCACCATACCTACCTATCATGGCATTTCCATAGCCATTCCGAGATATATTGCCATGCAACTTCCATCATCATCATATACATGACTTGAGCATTCATTGTCATATTGCTTTGCATGATCGTAAGATAGCTAGCATGATGTTTTCATGGCTTGTCCGTTTTTTTTATGTCATTGCTATGCTAGATCATTGCACATCCCGATACACCACCGAAAGCATTCATATAGAGTCGTATCTTTGTTCGAGATATCGAGTTGTAATATTGAGTTGTAAGTAAATAAAAGTGTGATGATCATCATTATTAGAGCATTGCCCTAGTGAGGAAAGGATGATGGAGACTATGATTCCCCCACAAGTCGGGATGAGACTCCGGACTTTATGAAAAATAAAAGAGGCCAAAGAAGCCCAAATAAAAGAAGAGGCCAAAGAAGCCCACCAAAAAAATAAAAATAAAAAATAAAAAAAGAGAAAATAAAAAAATGAGAGAAAAAGAGAGAAGGGGCAATGTTACTATCCTTTTACCACACTTGTGCTTCAGAGTAGCACCATGTTCATCATAGAGAGAGCCTCCTATGCTTTCACTTTCATATACTAGTGGGACTTTTCATTATAGAACTTGGCTTGTATATTCCGATGATGGGCTTCCTCAAATGCCCTAGGTCTTCATGAGCAAGCAAGTTGGATGCACACCCACTTAGTTTCAGTTTGAGCTTTCATATACTTATAGATCTAGTGCATCCGTTGCATGGCAATCCCTACTCCTCGCATTGACATCAATTGATGGGCATCTCCATAGCCCGTTGATTAGCCGCGTTGATGTGAGACTTTCTCCTTTTTTGTCTTCTCCACATAACCTCCATCATTATATTCTATTCCACCTATAGTGGCTTGCGCTCATGTATTGCGTGAGGGTTGAAAAAGCTGAAGCGCGTTAAAAAGTATGAACCAATTTCTCGGCTCGTCATCGGGGTTGTGCATGATGGGAGCATTTTTGTGTGACAAAAATGAAGCCTAGCCAAACTATATGATTTTGTAGGGATAAGCTTGCTTTTGCCTTGTTGTTTTGAAAAGACATGATTGCTTTATTGTACGCTCGAAGTATTATTGTTTTTATGTCAAATGATAGACTATTGCTTTGAATCACTCGTGTCTTAATATTCATGCCATGATTAGACATATGATCAAGATTATGCTAGGTAGCATTCCACATCAAAAATTATTCTTTTTTATCATTTACCTACTCGAGGACGAGCAGGAATTAAGCTTGGGGATGCTGATACGTCTCCGTCGTATCTATAATTTTTGATTGTTCCATGCCAATATTATTCACTTTCATATACTTTTTGGCAACTTTTTATATTATTTTTGGGACTAACATATTGATCCAGTGCCCAGTGCCAGTTCTTGTCTGTTGCATGTTTTTTGTTTCGTAGAAAGCCAATATCAAACGGAGTCCAAACGGGATAAAAACGGACGGAGATTTTTTTTGGAATATTTATGATTTTCTGGAAGTAAAATCAACGCGAAACGGTATCTGAGGTGGGCACGAGGTAGGGGGGCGCGCCCTACCCCCTAGACGCGCCCCTGACCCTCGTGGTCCACCCGTAAGGCAGTTGATGCTCTTCTTCTGGCGCAAGAAATATAATTTTATGACGAAGATCTGGGCGAAAGATTCACCCCAATCGGAGTTACGGATCTCCAAATATAAAGGAAACGTTGAAGGTGTAGAATCTGCCAACGCAGAGAACGCAGAAACAGAGAGATAGATCCAATCTCGGAGGGGCTCTCGCCCCTCCCAAGCCATGGCAGCCAAGGACCAGAGGGGAAACCCTTCTCCCATCTAGAGAGAAGGTCAAGGAAGAATAAGAAGAAGGGGGGCTCTCTCCCCCTTGCTTCCGGTGGCGCCGGAACACCGCCGGGGGCCATCATCATCACCGCGATCTTACCAACACCTCCGCCATCTTCACCAACATCTCCATCACCTTCCCCCTTCTATATTCAGCAGTCCACTCTCCCGCAACCCGCTGTACCCTCTACTTGAACATGGTGCTTTATGCTTCATATTATTATCCAATGATTTGTTGCCATCCTTCGATGTATGAGTAGATTTCTATTGTCCTATCGGTAATTGATGAATTGCTATGATTGGTTTGAGTTGCATATTTTATTGGTGCTGTCCTATTGTGCCATCCGTGTCGCGCAAGCGTGAGGGATTCCCGCTATAGGATTTGCAATATGTTTATGCTTTGCTTATAGTGGGTTGCGTGAGTGACGGAAACACAAACCCGAGTAAGTAGGTTGTTTACGTATGGGATAAAGGGGACTTGATACTTTAATGCTATGGTTGGGTTTTACCTTAATTAATCTTTAGTATTTGCGAATGCTTGCTAGAGTTCCAATCATAAGTGCATATGATCCAAGTAGACAAAGTATGTTAGCTTATGCCTCTCCCTCAAATAGAATTGCAATAGTGATTACCTGTCTAGTAACATAGTCAGTTGCCTAGGGACAATTCCACAACTCCTACCACCACTTTTCCACACTCGCTATATTTACTTTTTTGCTTCTTTATCTAAACAGCCCCTAGTTTATATTTATGTGTTCTTTACTTTCTTGCAAGATTACCCGAAAACACCTACAAAGTACTTCTAGTTTCATACTTGTTCTAGGTAAAGCAAACGTCAAGCGTGCGTAGAGTTGTATCGGTGGTCGATAGAACTTGAGGGAATATTTATTCTACCTTTAGCTCCTCGTTGGGTTCGACACTCTTACTTATGGAAAACTGTTGCGATCCCCTATACTTGTGGGTTAACAGCTAGACGGGCCACAACCCCCGCACAGCCCCGTTGTTACCCTGATCCGTCGCTAAAACTAGTATAAATAACAACTGCTTGTTCCTCAAAAAAAACTGCGCGACTTGCTGGGTCCCTGGTGTCAGCCGCTCGTAGTGTAATTCTCTCATTTATTGACTACGTTGACAATGGCATGAGCCCCAGATGTCCAACCATTAGGAGGAACCATATTTTTGGGCTTGTACTATAGAGGCACTTGCTTGCGTACTGCCATGACGCTGGTGGGTCCCTACTGTCATCCTCTCCACATATAGTCATCTCCTTGTTCCTCTCGGTTGTTGACGATGTTGACAATGCAAGAGGGCGGTGCACCGCGCACGCCGAGCGAACCAAGGCCGCAAGGCGGAGGGCGACGGCGAGGCCTCAGATGGAACGAACAGGAGCCGTTGAAGATGTGCCGGTCCAGTCGCAGGCGGAGGGGAGTATGAGGGTTGACTGGTTCAGGCACGGGTGCGTGTTGGGGCTGACGTCGCCGGAAAATAACAGGACGTGTGGGGGAATAGAGGGAGGGACTGGCCGATGTTGGAGGGTACGTATGGTAGGGCAGCGGAGGCGCAGCCAGCCATGGGAGGCAGGAGCAGGCGGAGCCGACGGGGTGGTTTGGTTTGGGCAGCTGGAGGAAGAAGAAGACATGAGATAGAAGATACACGACAGATGTTGGATGTCAATCCAATGGCTGGTAGGCAGAATCATTTGTTGACTGTGTTGGGGAACATAGTAATTTCAAAAAAATTCCTACGCACACGCAAGATCATGGTGATGCTATAGCAACGAGAGGGGAGAGTGTTCGTCCACGTACCCTCGTAGACCGAAAGCGGAAGCGTTAGCACAACGCGGTTGATGTAGTCGTACGTCTTCACGAACCGACCGATCCAAGCACCGAACGTACGGAGCCTCCGAGTTCAACACACGTTCAGCTCGATGACGATCTCTGGCCTCTGATCCAGCCGAGCTCCGGAGATGAGTTCCGTCAGCACAACGGCGTGGTGACGATGATGATGTTCTACCGGCGCAGGGCTTCGCCTAAACTCCGCGACGATATGACCGAGGTGGAATATGGTGGAGGGGGGCACCGCACACGGCTAAGGAACGATCCGTAGATCAACTTGTGTGTCTATGGGGTGCCCCCTGCCCCCGTATATAAAGGAGCAAGTGGGGAGGCCGGCCGGCCCCTTGGGTGCGCCAAGGGAGGAGGAATCCTCCTCCTAGTAGGAGTAGGATTCCTCCTTTCCTACTCCTACTAGGAGGGGGAAGGAAGGGGGAGAGGGGGAAGGAAAGGGGGGGCGCCGCCCCCCTCCTAGTCCAATTCGGACTAGAGGGGGGAGGGGGCGCGCGGCCCATGCTGGCCGCCCCTCTCTCCTTTCCCCTAAAGCCCATAAGGCCCAATACTCTCCCGGGGGGTTCCGGTAACCCCCCCCCCCGGCACTCCGGTTTTCTCCGAAATCACCCGGAACACTTCCGGTGTCCGAATATAGTCGTCCAATATATCAATCTTTATGTCTCGACCATTTCGAGACTCCTCGTCATGTCCGTGATCACATCCGGGACTCCGAACAAACTTCGGTACATCAAAACTTATAAACTCATAATAAAAATGTCATCGTAACGTTAAGCGTGCGGACCCTACGGGTTCGAGAACTATGTAGACATGACCTAGAACTATTCTTGGTCAATAACCAATAGCGGAACCTGGATGCTCATATTGGCTCCTACATATTCTACGAAGACCTTTGTCGGTCAAACCGCATAACAACATACGTTGTTCCCTTTGTCATCGGTATGTTACTTGCCCGAGATTCGATCGTCGGTATCCAATACCTAGTTCAATCTCGTTACCGGCAAGTCTCTTTACTCGTTTTGTAATGCATCATTCCGTAACTAACTCATTAGCTACATTGCTTGCAAGGCTTATAGTGATGTGCATTACCGAGAGGGCCCAGAGATACCTCTCCGACAATCGAAGTGACAAAACCTAATCTCGAAATACACCAACCCAACATGTACCTTTGGAGACACCTGTAGTACTCCTTTATAATCACCCAGTTACGTTGTGACGTTTGGTAGCACCCAAAGTGTTCCTCCGGTAAACGGGAGTTGCATAATCTCATAGTTACAGGAACATGTATAAGTCATGAAGAAAGCAATAGCAACATACTAAACGATCAAGTGCTAGGCTAACGGAATGGGTCATGTCAATCACATCATTCTCCTAATGATGTGATCCCGTTAATCAAATGACAACTCTTTTGTCCATGGCTAGGAAACATAACCATCTTTGATAAACGAGCTAGTCAAGTAGAGGCATACTAGTGACACTATGTTTGTCTATGTATTCACACATGTATTATGTTTCTGGTTAATACAATTCTAGCATGAATAATAAAGATTTATCATGATATAAGGAAATAAATAATAACTTTATTATTGCCTCTAGGGCATATTTCCTTCAGTCTCCCACTTGCACTAGAGTCAATAATCTAGTTCACATCGCCATGTGATTTAACACCAATGTTCACATCTGTATGTGATTAATACCCATAGTTCACATCATCATGTGATCAACACCCAAAGGGTTTACTAGAGTCAATAATCTAGTTCACATTGCTATGTGATTAACACCCAAAGAGTACTAAGGTATGATCATGTTTTGCTTGTGAGAGAAGTTTAGTCAATGGGTCTGTCATATTCAGAGCCGTATGTATTTTGCAAATATTCTATGTCCACAATGCTCTGCACGGAGCTACTCTAGCTAATTGCTCCCACTTTCAATATGTATCCAGATTGAGACTTAGAGTCATCTGGATTGGTGTAAAAGCTTTCATCATTGTAACTTTTTACGACGGGCTCTTTTATCACCTCCATAATCGAGAAACATCTCCTTAGTTCTCACTAAGGATATTCTTGACCGCTGTCCAGTGATCTACTCTTAGATCAAAATTGTATTCCTTTGTCAAACTCAGAGCAAGGTATATAATAGGTCTGGTTCACAGCATAGCATACTTTATAGAACCTATTACTGAGGCATAGGGAATGACTTTTCATTCTCTTTCTATTTTCTGCCATGGTCGGGTCTTGAGTCTTACTCAACTTCACACCTTTGCATCACAGGCAAGAACTCCTTCTTTGACTGTTCCATTTTGAACTATTTCAAAAATTTAGCAAGGTATGTACTCATTTGAAAAAATCTTATCAAGCGTCCTGATCTATCTATATAGATCTTGATGCTCAATGTGTAAGCAGCTTCACCGAGGTCTTGCTTTGAAAAACTCCTTTCAAAACACTCCTTTATGCTTTGCAGAATAATTCTACATTATTTCCGATCAACAATATGTCATTTACATATACTTATCAGAAATGCTGTAGTGCTCCCACTCACTTTCTTGTAAATACAGGCTTCTCCAAAAGTCTGTATAAAATCATATGCTTTGATCAACTCATCAAAGCGTATATTCCAACTCCGAGATGCTTGCACCAGTCCATAGATGGATCGCTGGAGCTTGCACACTTTGTTAACATCTTTAGGATTGACAAAACCTTCTGGTTGCATCATATACAACTCTTCTTTAATAAATTCATTAAGGAATGCAGCTTTGACATCCAATTGCCAGATTTCATAAAATGTGGCAATTGCTAACATGATTCGGACAGACTTAAGCATCGATACGAGTGAGAAAATCTCATCTTATTCAACCCCTTGAACTTGTTGAAAACCTTTTGCAACAAGTCGAGCTTAGTGGATAGTAACACTACTATCAGTGTCCGTCTTCCTCTTGAAGATCCATTTATTTAACATGGCTTGCTGATCATCGAGCAAGTCAATCAAAGTCCATACTTTGTTCTCATACATGGATCATATCTCAGATTTTATGGCCTCAAGCCATTTCGCGGAATCTAGGCTCATCATCGCTTCCTCATAGTTCGTAGGTTCATCATGGTCTAGTAACATGACTTCCAGAATAGTATTACCGTACTACTCTGGTGCGGACTGTACTTTGGAAGACCTACGAGGTTTTGTAGTAACTTGATCTGAAGTTTCATGATCATCATCATTAGCTTCCTCACTAATTGGTGTAGGAATCACTGGAACTGATTTCCGTGATGAACTACTTTCCAATTCGGGAGAAGGTACAAATTACCTTATCAAGCTCTACTTTCCTCCCACTCACTTCTTTCGAGAGAAACTCCTTCTCTAGAAAAGGATCCATTTTAGCAATGAATATCTTGCCTTCGGATCTGTGATAGAAGGTGTACCCAACAATTTCCTTTGGGTATTCTATGAAGACGTACTTCTCCGATTTGGGTTCGAGCTTATCAGGATGAAACTTTTTCACATAAGCATCGCAGCCCCAAACTTTAAGAAACGACAACTTGGGTTTCTTGCTAAACCACAATTCATATGTTGTCGTCTCAACAGGTTTAGATGGTGCCCTTTTAATGTGAATGCAGCTGTCTCTAATGCATAACCCCAAAACAATATTGGTAAATCAGTAAGAGACATCATAGATCGCACCATATCCAATAAAGTGTGGTTACGACGTTCGGACACACCATAACATTGTGGTGTTCCAGGTGGTGTGAGCTGTGAAACTATTTCACATTGTTTTAATTGAAGACCAAACTCGTAACTCAAATATTCGTCTCCGCGATCAGATCGCAGAAACTTTATTTTCTTGTTACGATGATTTTTCCACTTCACTCTGAAATTCTTTGAACCTTTCAACTATTTCAGACTTATGTTTCATCAAGTAGATATACTCATATCTGCTCAAATCATCTTGTGAAGGTTAGAAAATAATGATACTTGCCACGAGCCTTCATACTCATTGGTCTGCGTACATCAGTATGTATTATTTTCAGTAAGTCAGTAGCTTGTTCCATTGTTCCGAAGAACGGAGTTTTAGTCATCTTGCCCAAAAGGCACGGTTCGCAAGCATCAAATGATTCATAACCAAGTGATTCCGAAAATCCGTCTTTATGAAGTTTCTTCATGCGCTTTACACCGATATGACCCAAACGGCAGTGCCACAAATCAGTTGCACTATCATTATTAACTTAGCATATTTTGGCATCAATATTATGAATATGTGTATCACTATGATCGAGATCCAACAAACTATTTTCATTGGGTGTATGACCATTGAAGGTTTTATTCATTTAAACAGAACAACAATTATTCTCTGACTTTAAACGAATAACCGTATTGCAATAAACATGATCAAATCATATTCATGCTCAACGCAAACACCAAATAACATTTATTTAGGTTTAACACTAATCCCGAAAGTATAGGGAGTGTGTGATGATGATCATATCAATCTTGGAACTACTTCCAACACTCATCGTCACTTCCCCTTCAACTAGTCTCTGTTATCTGTAACTCCTGTTTCGAGTTACTAATCTTAGCAACCGAACAAGTATCAAATACTCAGGGGCTACTATAAACACTAGTAAGGCACACATCAATAACATGTATATCAAATATACCCTTGTTCACTTTGCCATCCTTCTTATCCACCAAATATTCAGGGCATTTCCGCTTCCAGTGACCATTTCCTTTGCAGTGTAAGCACTTAGTTTCAGGCTTTGGTCAAGCTTTGGTCTTCTTCATGGAAGTGACAACTTGTTTGCCATTCTACTTGAAGTTTCCCTTTCTTTCCCTTTGCCCTTTTCTTGAAACTAGTGGTCTTGTCAATCATCAACACTTGATGCTCTTTCTTGATTTCTACCTTCGTCGATTTCAACATCACGAAGAGCTCGGGAATTGATTTCGTCATCCCTTGCATACTATAGTTCATCACGAAGTTCTAGTAACTTAGTGATGGTGATTAGAGAATTCTGTCAATCACTATCTTATCTGGAAGATTAACTCCCACTTGATTCAAGAGATTGAAGTACCCAGACAATCTGAGCACATGCTCACTAGTTGAGCGATTCTCCTCCATCTTTTAGCTATAGAACTTGTTGGAGACTTCATATCTCTCAACTCGGGTATTTGCTTGAAATATTAACTTCAATTCCTGGAGCATCTCATATGGTCCATGACGTTCAAAACGTCTTTGAAGTCCCGATTCTAAGCCGTTAAGCATGGTGCACTAAACTATCAAGTAGTCATCATATTGAGCTAGCCAAACGTTCATAACGTCTGCATCTGCTCCTGCAATAGGTTTGTCACCTAGCGGTGCATCAAGGACATAATTCTTCTACGCAGCAATGAGGATAAACCTCAGATCACGGATCCAATCCGCATCATTGCTACTAACATCTTTCAACACAGTTTTCTCTAGGAACATATCAAAATAAACATATGAAAGCAACAACGTGAGCTATTGATCTACAACATAATTTGCAAAATACTACCAGGACTAAGTTCATGATAAATTTAAGTTCAATTAATCATATTACTTAAGAACTCCCACTTAGACAGACATCTCTCTAGTCATCTAAGTGATCACGTGATCCATGTCAACTAAACCATAACCGATCATCACGTGAGATGGAGTAGTTTTCAATGGTGAACATTACTATGTTGATCATATCTACTATATGATTCATTCTCGACCTTTCGGTCTCCATGTTTCGAGGCCATATCTGCATATGCTAGGCTCGTCAAGTTTAACCTGAGTATTCCGCGTGTGCAAAACTGGCTTGCACCCGTTGTAGATGGACGTAGAGCTTATCACACCCGATCATCACGTGGTGTCTGGGCACGACGAACTTTGGCAACGGTGCATACTCAGGGAGAACATTTCTTGATAATTTTAGTGAGAGATCATCTTAAAATGCTACCGTCAAACAAAATAGAATAAGATGTATAACAGATAAACATCATATGCAATCAAAATATGTGACATGATATGGCCATGATCATCTTGCGCCTTTGATCTCCATCTCCAAAGTACTGTCATGATCTCTATCGTCACTGGCACGACACCATGATCTTTATCATCTTGATCTATATCAATGTGTCGTCATATGGTCATCTTGCCAACTATTGCTCTTGCAACTATTGCTATCGCATAGCGATAAAGTAAAGCAATTATTTGGCACTTGCATCTTATGCAACAAAGAGACAACCATAGGGCTTCTGCCAGTTGCCGATAATTTCAACAAAACATGATCATCTCATACAACAACTTATATCTCATCACGTCTTGACCATATCAAATCACAACATGCCCTGCAAAAACAAGTTAGACGTCCTCTACTTTGTTGTTGCAAGTTTTACGTGGCTGCTACGGGCTGAGCAAGAACCGTTCTTACCTACGCATCAAAACCACAATGATAATTCGTCAAGTTAGTGCTGTTTTAACCTTCGCAAGGACCGGGCGTAGCCACACTCGATTCAGCTAAAGTGAGAGAGACAGACACCCGCCAGCCACCTTTAAGCACGAGTGCTCGTAACGGTGAAACCAGTCTCGCGTAAGCGTACGCGTAATGTCGGTCCGGGCCGCTTCATCTCACAATACCGCCGAACCAAAGTATGACATGCTAGTAAGCAGTATGACTTGTATCGCCCACAACTCACTTGTGTTCTACTCGTGCATATAACATCAACGCATAAAACCTAGGCTCCGATGCCACTGTTAGGGAACGTAGTAATTTCAAAAAATTTCCTACGCACACGCAAGATCATGGTGATGGCATAGCAACGAGAGGGGAGAGTGTTCGTCCACGTACCCTCGTAGACCGTACGCGGAAGCGTTAGCACAACGTGGTTGATGTAGTCGTACGTCTTCACGATCTGACCGATCCAAGCACCGAACGTATGGAGCCTCCGAGTTCAGCACACGTTCAGCTCGATGACGATCTCCGGCCTCCGATCCAACCGAGCTCCAGAGATGAGTTCCGTCAGCACGATGGCGTGGTGACGATGATGATGTTCTACCTGCGCAGGGCTTCGCCTAAACTCCGCGACGATATGACCGAGGTGGAATATGGTGGAGGGGGGCACCGCACACGGCTAAGGAACGATCCGTAGATCAACTTGTGTGTCTATGGGGTGCCCCCCTGCCCCCGTATATAAAGGAGCAAGGGGGGGTGGCCGGCCGGCCCCTTGGGCGCGCCAAGGGAGGAGGAATCCTCCTCCTAGTAGGAGTAGGATTCCTCCTTTCCTACTCCTACTAGGAGGGGGAAGGAAGGGGGAGAGGGGGAAGGAAAGGGGGGGCGCCACCCCCCTCCTAGTCCAATTCGGACCAGAGGGGGGAGGGGGGGCGCGGCCCATGCTAGCCGCCCCTCTCTCCTTTCCCCTAAAGCCCATAAGGCCCAATACTCTCCCGGGGGGGTTCCGGTAACCCCCCCGGCACTCCGGTTTTCTCTGAAATCACCCGGAACACTTCCAGTGTCCGAATATAGTCGTCCAATATATCAATCTTTATGTCTCGACCATTTCGAGACTCCTCGTCATGTCCGTGATCACATCCGGGACTCCGAACAAACTTCGGTACATCAAAACTTATAAACTCATAATAAAACTGTCATCGTAATGTTAAGCGTGCGGACCCTACGGGTTCGAGAACTATGTAGACATGACCTAGAACTATTATCGGTCAATAACCAATAGCGGAACCTGGATGCTCATATTGTCTCCTACATATTCTACGAAGATCTTTATCGGTCAAACCGCATAACAACATACGTTGTTCCCTTTGTCATCGGTATGTTACTTGCCCGAGATTCGATCGTCGATATCCAATACCTAGTTCAATCTCGTTACCGGCAAGTCTCTTCACTCGTTATGTAATGCATCATTCCGTAACTAACTCATTAGCTACATTGCTTGCAAGGCTTATAGTGATGTGCATTACCGAGAGGGCCCAGAGATACCTCTCCGACAATCGGAGTGACAAAACCTAATCTCGAAATACGCCAACCCAACATGTACCTTTGGAGACACCTGTAGTACTCCTTTATAATCACCCAGTTACGTTGTGACGTTTGGTAGCACCCAAAGTGTTCCTCCGGTAAACGGGAGTTGCATAATCTCATAGTTACAGGAACATGTATAAGTCATGAAGAAAGCAATAGCAACATACTAAACGATCAAGTGCTAGGCTAACGGAATGGGTCATGTCAATCACATCATTCTCCTAATGATGTGATCCCGTTAATCAAATGACAACTCTTTTGTCCATGGCTAGGAAACATAACCATCTTTGATAAACGAGCTAGTCAAGTACAGGCATACTAGTGACACTATGTTTGTCTATGTATTCACACATGTATTATGTTTCCGGTTAATACAATTCTAGCATGAATAATAAACATTTATCATGATATAAGGAAATAAATAATAACTTTATTATTGCCTCTAGGGCATATTTCCTTCAGACTGGATAGTAAGTCGACACCACCTTGGATAGGCTATTTCCTCGTGGGTCCCAAATGTTAGAATCCAAATCTGTCACGGTCATGCAGCCTTTCCTATGGAAATTTACAGCCCATTTGATGTGCTAGTTCGAAATAAGTTTGTGGGTGCTGGTGGGGGCTAATCACTTGGCTTCTGTAATGCACAGTGAGCTCAAGCAGCCGGCGTGAGTGATGTTATTTCCCTTGGTTGTGATTTGTTACAATATTTCACTCTAAATTAAATGAATGACAAGCCATTTGCCTTGTTTCAAATAAAATATGACAGTCACAGCCGAGTTGAAAAGGGCAGGAACATCTAAATCCACCTTACAAACTGTACAAAAGCACGAGGGTTGATTGTTTATCAGGTTTACAAAAAAAACAGATTGAAAAGGGCAACAACATCTAACTCCAGCACTGTTTTCGGCAGTCATAGTCAAATGGATCGGTCAGGTCCATAGAATGAACATCCTGGGTCATAAAATTTACTGGATTATGACCACAATATGTTGTAAATAGAAGCCCGGCACATTCAGAAGCTCTTTTCCCACCTGAAACTCCTTTTTTTGCACTTTGACATACCCATCCGTCAAAACCATGCTGCTGTAAACTTAAGCCTGATGGACAATAGTAACCTCACATTCAGCAGGAAGAATGTGACAACTCTTGTGTATGCACGGTTGACTACATATCGTTCTAGCGTTATTGTCTTCAATCGAATCTCATGAGAAGTGAGAAAATCCCGATGCTTACGAATCCACCGATTGGTTATAACTTTCTTACCCTATCTTGTTGCCTAAATAGACATGAAGATTGAAAACAGTTAAGGTCTAAAAGAAGAGTGTCGAAAGAGCAACAGCTAAACGGTTAATTCTAGTACACTATATGCGGGCTTCCAATGTGCGTGAAATTATCACCTTTATATACAACTTCTCCAAACATGGAAAGCATTGCATCAAGCCAATAATCTTGTTCAGATCAAAACTATTCATTTGGATATATAAGATCTTGACAGAATCCAGCACCATTGATAGGCCATCCATGGAGAAACTCTTCATTGAGCATAGAACATAATATTAGTACAAAATGTGTACTCCAAGATGATATATAAATTATGCGCAAAAATTTAAAATGCAGCTTATGGTTACAAGTGTAGATGATAATATAAAGTACCTGAAGAACTATGGAGCCAAACACCATATTGAAATGAGCATAGAGATCATGTATTACACCCAAGGTCTCCAGTTTAGGCGCAGAGAGGACGGTTATTTGCAACGCTGAATAACTAGAATCAAGGATCAACCTTTGAAGTGAAGGGGCATCTTGGATGATGAGCTGCCTTCCGTCAAAAGAAATTCCAATTCTTACAAGGTTAGGCGACTTTATTTGGAGACAACCGATTCTAACTGTGAAAACAAGCACCAAGCACTCCAGCGCAGGGCAACTGGAGTGGATGATGCTGTGCAATGAGGTCTCCGATATACGAACCCGCACAAGTGAAAGTTTCTTGAGAAATGGGAGTCGAAGGTTTAGTACCAGATTGTCTGGTAGGTAGCACAGTGCAAAGGTGGCGGTGTGGAGAGAGGAGGAAAACCGCGAGATGGACATCGGTGCTGAGGGCACAAGTTCATGGCGTTCAGTATGTGGTATGATTTCCAGGGGAATAGTAGAACTCAAGCAGCTGTAGTTCTGTGAATTTAGGGGATTTCAGCCAGGCATCCACCATGCAGGGCATGGTATGCTTGCTCAGGTAGCATGACGGGATGCAGAGGCTTTGAACGGAGCCCTGGTGGGAGGAGATGATGGCTCTGGAGATTTCAAAATCATTGAAGAGAGATAGCTGACGACAGTCGAGATTAAGGGGCACGACGCGCCATAGAGGGCGCCACCAAATTGAGAGGACTTGGGTGCGGCAGCAATCCTTGGTGGGGATAAGCGAGATGATCTCCCCAAGGACGGCGTCTGGGAGATCGCTGATGCGGTCCACCCGAGATTCTACGGGTTCCTGGGATCCGGTGGGGGCGGGGTCACCGCTTCTCCACGCGCTGCCGGGTGCGGGATCTACAATAGGCGTCGCCGCTGGCGGGAGCCTCATCTTCTTGGCGCTGGGGTCAGCCGACTCCATTTTCCTCGAGGGCATCGCGTCGCGCTCACGGATTTGAGCAGAGTAACAAATGATGAGCCTAGTTGTAGTGCGAGCGATGAAGAAGGGGAGCTGGGGGTTTTCTGTAGGAGTGACGAAGAAGGGGAGCTGGGGTTTTCTGTAGGAGTGAGGTGAGGAATTTGGGGGTACGAGTGGAGCGAGCTGACGTGAGGTGGGTGGGAGCGAGGAGGAAGAAGAGCACCCAGGTTTTGGGGGGGTGTGCTGGGTGTGGGTAGCGCCTTTTGAATTGATTTTACTATTTACTAGTGTGGATTGGCTGTTTTGTCTTGGGCCTAGAGAAACAATTACTACTAGTACAGTGGAGACACTCTACAGCTACCCAGAAAACAATTACTACTAGTACAGTGGAGACACTCTACCGCTTCTGGCTCCTCCTAGGTCATTGAAATGTCTCCCTCTACTGAATGTCGTTATACTTGTGTTCACCGACATGCGGGCCATGCAGCGCGCGGGCCCAAATGGCATCCACCAAATTAGAAGGCAGTATGCAGGCGGAGAGTCACCCCGGTCGTAGCGCGGCAGTAACAAACCGTCGTATCACAAAACCCCACCTCCCGCAGTCTAAGTTTGATGGAAGAAGCAACCATCATTTCACTCTTCACTGAATCCCCTTCTCCCTCACCGTCTTCAAGAAAGGCAACACTCGCATCTACCACTGTTCTTCTCTCCCAACAAAGGGAAGGTAAGTGGATCCGTGATGTTGGTATATTTTCGTTCAGAGAAAAAAAAGAACTTTTGCAAAGTAGTAACCGATCCTCACTCTGTTTTTTGTTTCATTGTCATTGCGATTGTGTTTTCCTTTCAGTGGTATCCTAGTATTCGTCAGTTTCATGATGGACCAAGGAGAACCAGGCAAAGATCTGCCGATATTGGAGCAGACGCGGGAGGCTGATCCCCACGAGACAGAGAGCTCCAAGAAGATGGAGGCAACCACCGAGCCGACCCCAGGTACGCTCACGGCCACTAGTAAGATGGTCAACGCCCCATTTGAGGTTACAGCCCCCGTGGCACTGCAGGAGCAGTTTTCCCCCTTCCAGGATGTGCCCCCCCCCCCCCCCGCTGAGCTGCCCAAGGTGATTTCCTTCTTTGCCGATCTCGATTGTGGTTTTTCATCTAAGTATGTGGTGATTTTTTTAGAGAAGGAAGTATGTGGTGATTAATAATGCAAAATTTTATTAGCTTCGATGCCATGCTAGACATAGTGGTTTAAATAACTTGTGTTTCTTATACTGAAAAGTAATTTAGAATTTGTTTCTGTTTCAATTAGAGCCCTGATGCACACAAGGATTGTGTGGTTGTGCATGTCACTATGAGGCGGACGACCTGAATATACGCACTGGGAAAACAGAGTTCTTAGGCAGTTGGATCCTAGAAGCCATTTGCGGTTATACCAATGAAGAGGTGTATTCCAGCCTCACTGTTGTCAGGCATGTTGTCCAGGGTGTACTGAAGCACAAGAAGTTCAAAGCTACTCCTTCGTTTGTGAGGCATACTGTTCTTGTCAAGCTTACGCAGGAAGATGACGTGGCATGCCTCCACAAACAAGTTTATCAGTGGCAAGGCCACAAGGTTGTCTTCATGAAGGTTCACAGGATTGAGCTGCTGCGGGATGTCCTCGATGATGTTCTTGGCAAGGTCCGTCTTGTGTCCAGCCCAAATTAGATCGAGGCATGAAATAGTTGCCCCAGCTAGTGTTTAAT
The DNA here is from genome assembly GCA_963921465.1 of Triticum timopheevii. Taxonomy (NCBI): domain Eukaryota; kingdom Viridiplantae; phylum Streptophyta; class Magnoliopsida; order Poales; family Poaceae; genus Triticum; species Triticum timopheevii. The sequence continues at coordinate 181,367,706 of OY997268.1, read as the reverse complement.
AGTAGTTTGGATTGTGTCTAATTATCCGAACCTTGCCTGTTATCGACCCCTCTGGGGCTAGTACTCTGTTTGAATCCGTCTATGGGAACTGTTTCTACTTTTGTGCCCGTGAATCATGTGAGAACCATCGTAATTGTTGCTGAAACAGATGAGTCCTCACTAGTTTTTTCATGAATATGGCATGGTAAGACATAAGTTGTCACGGTTTATCATACGAGCAGTGTGTGTTTTGATGAAATAGAGCACTCGTTCGAGAACCGTGCGCCGACGTATACATAAGTACTTGTAAACACCGTTGGTGCTACCCCACTTGTAAGCAGTTGTGCAAAACACGGCACATTGGCTCAGCTCGCTTCAACACTAGGCTATCGACCAGCTAACAATCAACAATCTACTGTCTGACATATAAGCAACTATGTATCTTGTTACAGTGGTTCATGCAGTTAATTGAGGCCACAATGTAATAAATTCCAAACGTTCAACGCTAGTCCGGCGCTCATGTGGAACACTCACATTAAACTCGTCTTCATAAAAATCTTGAAAGCATAAGTTAAGCAGTTTTATACATCTCAATGATTCATAGAACATAACAAACATATACTAGTTCATAGCAAAAGACAAAGTTGTGAGAAGGTTTACAAATCAGGAGAAAACAAGCAAGGCTTCTCTGAGCAAAGGGCCTCTTGACAGGCTTAAATTTCCTGGAGTTCACTCTGGTTTTTTCTTGTTGCCACCATCCAGGGTTAGGTTCTCTCATTCCAGAATAACCAATTATAATTGTGGTCTCAGCTGGAATGCTGAACTGAACCATGCAGTGTACTGACCAGGTGAAATTCTTGTGCATTCCACTAAATTTAAGCACCGCTATTTGCAGAAATAAGCAGACCACAATGCCTCTTGTCCGCGCACCTGTCCAAAAAACCGCCGTGCAGTCGTGCCAGCTAGTCCTCGGTCCATGGATGAACTGGTAGAAAGTGCATTCCGAACTAGGATGCAGTTGTTTTCGCTCGTCCCTGCACTGCAATCAGGAAGTAAAATGTATGAACCGGCTTCTTTTAGATTGTGTTGGTCATTCTACCTTAGTTACTACCAATGTAGGGATACCTTGAAGACGGGAGGTTAGACGACGGCAATGAGGGATAGCCATCTCATTTTGCGCAGTTGTACTAAAACTGAGGTGTGTGCTTTTGATTGCGCGGATAGAAACGATACGGAGACAGACATCCCGAAACGATATGGAGACAGACATCCCTGTTTGCGCAAATACGAAATACGGTTATTTAAACAGTGACAGATATTACTACTTTCCCCCGTTTCCTCTTAGAACCAAGTCCTAGATTCATGCTACAGCTTTCCCACTTTCTTCCCTGTTTGAACCAACGCTTTGAGTTGACTATATGAACTAGCTTTACTTCTAATAATAATAGAAGTCTAGGTGGCTTTAGAACAGCGGACGGAAGTAGAAAAGGATCCACACAAAGGGGGAAGAGCTGGGGCAGTAGAGAAACGCAGGTTTCGAAGGAATATATACCTGAGGGTCGTCGGCATGTGGCAAAGACGGTGTCGGGAGGCTGCATCTTGGCCACAATACCGCAGGGAGGAAGAAGGGGTCGGAGGCCCTCCCGAGCCGGCGCTCTCTCGGAGAGAACGACACGGCCGCCGATCGGGACGCGCGAGCAGCCATTGGTATCCTCCCTCACCGCCGACGACAGCGTGAACGATGCACCTACACCCCCTGCCCCGGTCGAGGTTGTCCGGCCGGATTTGTGACCAGCCGTGAGCTGAGAGAGAGTGTGGCCACCTATGTCTTGCTTAGATCTGGAGAGCATGAGAGAGTGAACGAGAGGAACCCTAGTAAAGCAAGCGCTAAGGCTCCTGCTTTTATATATAGTGGAGTGATTTTGTTGTACCGGCTTAAAAAATGCGCTCCTACGTGTACCCGCGAGTGGGTGTGAGAGAACTAGTGCGTGTGTGCACCGCTTCTCTTCGTGAGAGTACAATATATACTATGCCCAAAGAACGTTTGCCGCAAGAGTAATAATATAAGTGTGTGACGTGTGAGCTAAAATAAAATGTGCATGCCGTCTTTTGTTTTTTAGAAGTTCTGAGGGTAGGGTGTGAAGAGCACATATGTGCGGGACGTCTACCTGCAGATAGACGATGGGTGCCACGTGCGAGTCTGCGAGAGGACTCGGGAGAGTTGTGACTCGTGAGGGTGCGTGTGCGTGAGAGAGAGGGGGGCCCGTATCAATGCAATCACAAGCCTTTTCCTGACGAACGCCGTAAGAACCGTTAGATCGGCATCCGATAGTGTCAGTTTTGCCATGTCATTTAACAGAACAGCCACTCCTCCTACACACAAATCTTCCACGTGAGTGTTAGCAACTACCGTATGCTCCCTCCATTCCGAAATGCAGTGCATATAGCTTTATTGAAAATTAGAACCTCGCAAACTTTTACCGAGTTTTCGTGTACCAAAGTGCACATGTAGAATACCCTGTATATATCATTTCATTCATCTTCGAGAGGTAACTATAAAGATGGGTGAGGAGTCTACAAAGAAAGACCATCGTATCACCCGCAGCAATTTCAACCATCCTTTAGTGTCGAGGAATATCATAGGAACTCTATATGATATGATTTTTATAGGATTTTTTCCTTTAGAGCCAATTGGTTCATAGGAATAGATTCATATACTCTACATTTCAAAGGAAATAAACATGATATCATTTCTATAGCTTTAGAGCCACTTGGTTCATATGAATGGATTCCTATACTCCCTTAATTTCAAAGGAAAATAAACATTAACGTATATTCAATAGAAAAGTTCATATGATATGAACCAAATTACATCTCTTTACTAATCCCTCCTCATAGGACTTGAGATACATGTCATCTCTAGATTCAATAGAAAAGTTCCTATGATGTGAACCAAATGACATCTCTTTTCCAATCCCTACTCATAGGAATTGAGATCCTCCACGTCATCTCTTTCCCTACAACTTCCATGTATACATCTTCTATTCCTAAATAGATAGTACAACCCACTAGTAGCTTTTTTCCAAAACATGCAACTATGGCACAAGAACTATATAGTGTGCCAATAACTTTGAAAGATGGTCGCTGGATGAAGCTAACCCGACAGTCGAGAGATGGGCAAATCCGAGCACTACTGGCCGTTGGATATCATCAACATTCCACCAGATCTGCCACATGTACAATTTAGAAGACTCCATGGTTGAATTTAAGCATAATGCACAAACCTCAAAACACAAGCACTTCTCCTTTATTCTAGAATCTTCTGTATCATAATTGATTATTATTTTTCTAAATGAATTGCCATTATTTGTTTTTTACTTTATGATTTACAATACAAAACCCCATGAATCTTAACATTCTTATAAAACTAATTGATTTTGAATGAGATGAACTATAAGAACTAAACGAACATCTACATCATGCATATATGACTCAAAGCTTTACATGCTATAGTGTGTATTTATTCATAATTTGGTTTCGAAATCTCATGCGTTCAATACATGTGTACCTTACTAGTTTTGAGTAGAGTAGCAAATTTCATGCGGCCCCGGGTATATCAAAATGCAGGGCCCATGCATCATTGCCTTTCGGTCGAACCTACGTCCACAATTTTTTGTACGTGCTATATCTCCACTGGTCCCCGAACCCAAAATGCTACCTCGTTCCCGTAAAACCAAGCGGCCCACACATATTTAAGGCATCGACTCGAACCCGTTTACTACGATGTGGCCCCGCACGCCGTAGTACTCCTACAAACCCTACCGCTGCACTCATCATCGGTTTTCTTCAAGAGGACGAGGGAGAAGCCGATTTGTAGTGGAGGCGTTTTCAAAAAAAAGGATCTGTAGTGGAGACCCCTACCCTAGGGTGCCCTAGGTAGCTGCCACACGCATCATTGTTTTCTCTTTTCTTTATGCTCTTGCACGCTAGAGCGAAATGATGGTTGCTTCGTCCGTCCAGCTTAATGCGGGAAAGGTGGGGCTTTGTGATTTGACCCCTCATCGCTCATTTTCTACTACTGTGGCGCTACGACCGGGGTGCCTCCAATTCCAACTGCTGCTCTGAACTGTAATTTGGTGCATCACACGTGGAACAAGACGGTGGATGAGCGACATGTCTGCCAAAGGGGTCGTGTTAAGTGTGTCGCCATTTCGTGTGTGGACTGACCCTGCTTGAGTTGCTACGCCAACACGACAGGAGCAGCCTACCACTTGGTTTTGCTCCTTGGTGAATCCTGACTATATTGATCTAAAAAGATACATGCTGAACTACCCTCTCCGTCTCGGTTTTTTATTTGTAGGCCTCTCGGTTTATAGGGCCTGCACGTAGTTCTAGGTCATCCATTTGACTAACTAAATATGAGTTACTATGTCACAAAAAGTATATCATTGGATTCTTATTGGTTGATATGTGAAGAAACAAGAAACGAGGTAGAAGTTAATGCACCGCGCCTTAGTATTTTGGGATTATTTGGTTTTCGTAAGATGACTTACTCACCTAGACGGAGGGAGTAGTTGTATTTAAAAGTCGAGGGCGGGACTTTTCCTGCGCGGTAGGCGGGGCAGTTCTGCCTAGTCGGTTCGACAGAGACGCGAGAAGACGAGGGAGTAGGCTGCTGCAAATGTAGGGCTGTGTGATTTGACAGCGAGTTACTGCTGGACAGGTGGGGCCCCGTGATTTGACTTGCCATTATCATTTTAACTGTGGCGCTACGACCGGCGTGAGTCTCCTGATTCCTGACCACCTCCATACAGGTGCCTCTCCCAATGCTCCACCATGTAGTAGTAGAGGCTGGCTCTTGCATGAGAGCCCACTTCTCCACTTTTTCCTTGCCTCTCTTTCCTCCACATATGCAAAAATGCCATGTAAAGCGCACGATTGTACTTACTTGCTCCTACAGGTGCTTAAGCTTGCCACATAGGCATAAAGTCTGATGTGGCAAGTTAATCAAGAAGAGAGAGACTAGTTTGGTGACCCAAGGAAGAAACGGTGCTAAGTGCGTGTACCTAGGTGAAAAGACAATTTTGAGTCTATAGCTAATTAAATGAAGCAAACTTAGCAACACCATTTCATTGGAAGAGGTCACTCCTTGGCAAATGCAATAAATACTAGTACTCCCTGTGTCCCATTATATAAGAACGTTTTTGACACTACACTAGTGTCAAAAACATTATTATATTATGGGACGGATGGAGTACGAAGAAAGAGATAGAGAGAAGTAAAAAAAATACACTTATAGCCAACCTTATAGCCAACCTTGTTGTAGTATGAGTGACTAAGTGATGACTATGTATGACATGCCAACATCAGATAGCCTAACGCACCGTGTTAAATCTCCAAGGGCGCGACCGCGCGAGCGACGCGACGGTCGTGGTAGGCGCGACCATGATACGGGCTGCGGCAGCCCTTGGATCTGAGATCAAACGGTCGCATGCTATGTTGCTGAAAATTTTAAGAATAACCCTCTAGGATAGGATATTCACCCATAAGTCTAGAATCACGCCATGCAACCGTTCGATCTCAGATCCAAGGGCTCTCGGAAGCCCGTATCATGGGAGAATGGAAAGCCACTACCCTGCCGTTCACACGCTGGCAGTTCGCTCCTACTCGTCCCCGCACGTCCTTTAATACTACGGCGGTTCACTCCTAGTTGTCCCGTCCATTCACATTACAGCAATTCCACTAATACTAACCCTCCTCCCAAATCCATGGCGTCCCAAATCTCCTCGATCAGCGGTGAGTACAAGGTTAGAACCATCACCGGCGATGAGTTCGACGTCATCTACACCCGTACTTCCACGACGGTGAAAGGATGCCTTTCTCGCTTCAGACGCATGTTCGAGAACTCACATGATGAGTGGGTCACTGGGCTAGATGTTGAGTACACCACAGTCGTGGGACGAGAGAAGGATCTCAAGGACGAAGAGAGGAAGAAGCCCACCGTGATCCAGGTTTGCGTACATAACGTTTGCTTGGTCTACCACATATGCCATGCCGACGTTGAGTACCAGGATTTTAAGAACTTCCTCGAGGACAAAACAGTCAAATTCGTTACTGTAGACTTTAAGAACGACAAAGAAGTCCTGCGTCGGATAGGCCTCGTTGTAGGAAACTGTAGGACCTTGAGAAGAGGTGTCCAGAGGGGGGGTGATTAGACACTAAGTACCAAAGTTGCAGTTTTTAAGTTCTTAAAGTTTAAGTGGAGTTTAGGCACAAGTTTAACATTCACAACACATAGCAAGCAAGCATGCAAAGAGTATATGAGCAGCGGAAAGTAAAGCATGCAACTTGCAAGAATGTAAAGGGAAGTGTTTTGGAGGATTCAAACGCAATTGGAGACACTGATGTTTTTGGCGTGGTTCCAATAGGTGGTGCTATCGTACATCCACATTGATGGAGACTTCAACCCACGAAGGGTAACGGTTGCGCGAGTCCACGGAGGGCTCCACCCACGAAGGGTCCACGAAGAAGCAACCTTGTCTGTCCCACCATGACCGTCGCCCACGAAGGACTTGCCTCACTAGCGGTAGATCTTCACGAAGTAGGCGATCTCCTTGCCCTTACAAACTCCTTGGTTCAACTCCACAATCTTGTCGGAGGCTCCCAAGTGACACCTAGCCAATCTAGGAGACACCACTCTCCATGAAGTAACAAATGGTGCATTGATGATGAACTCCTTGCTCTTGTGCTTCAAATGATAGTCTCCCCAACACTCAACTCTCTCTCATAGGATTTGGATCTGGTGGAAAGAAGATTTGAGTGGAAAGCAACTTGGGGAAGGCTAGAGATCAAGATTCATATGGTAGGAATGGAATATCTTGGCCTCAACACATGAGTAGGTAGTTCTCTCTCAGAAAATGTATGCTGGAAGTGTAGGTTCAGTCTGATGGCTCTCTCCACGAATGAAGAGGAGGTGGAGGGGTATATATAGCCTCCACACAAAATCTAACCGTTACACACAATCTACCAAACTCGATGGGACCGAGTCAACAAACTCGGTCGGACCGATTTAGCAAATAATGTGACCGTTAGGATTTTCGGTGGGACCGATATGCAACTCGGTAGGACCGATATGGTTAGGGTTAGGGCATAACGTAATCTCGGTGAGACCGATTACACAAACTCGGTGGGACCGATTTTGGTAATTAGCTAACTAGAGAGTTGGTCAGGCAAACTCGGTGGGACCGATTACTCAAACTCGGTGGGACCGATTTTGGTAATAAGTTAACCAGATAGTTTGCATTGTAATCTCGGTAGTACCGATTGCTCAAACTCGGTGAGACCGATTTTGGTAATGGACATACACAGAGAGATTACAATCCCATCCCGGTGAGACCGATTTGTCTAGGGTTTGTGGCAGTGGCTAAGACATCTAAACTCGGTGGCGCCGGATAGAAAGAATCAGTGTGGCCGAGTTTGACTTTAGGTTTAGGTCATATGTGTGGAAGTGGGAAAGTAGTTAAGGGTTTTGGAGCATATCACTAAGCACCGTGGAGCAAGAAACTCATTAAGCAACACTCATCCCTTCTTGATAGTATTGGCTTTTCCTATAGACTCAATGTGATCTTGGATCACTAAAGTATAAAATGAAGAGTCTTGAGCTTGAAGCTTGAGCCAATCCTTTGTCCTTAGCATCTTGAAGGAGTTCCCACATCCTTTAGTCCATGCCACTCCATTGTTGAACTTATCTGAAACATACTAGATAAAAGTGTTAGTCCAACAAGAGATATGTTGACATTAATTACCAAAACCACCTAGGGAGCACTTGTGCTTTCAATCTCCCCCTTTTTGGTAATTGATGACAACATACATCAAAGCTCTAGATAAGGATATAAAGAATGGTACGTAAAGCTTTGGAAAGACATGTAACAAGCATAGGCTCCCCCTACATGTATTTAATCATGTGAATATGAAATATAGAAGCATGTGAGTGCATAACCATGATAGAGCAGGCAATGTGTTACATGTATCTTGGCCATATGCATCAAAGCAAAGAATATTAAAGAAAATACCTTCATGCTCATGAGTCCTTCTTGCAAACAGTATGTACATCAGCAAGAATTCCTCATACACATGAGTGATGCATATACTTACCTTGTAGTCTTGAGTTGGCTTAGGATGGAATGAACCTGCGTAAACAAGGTTAGATAACACAGATGCACCTACTAGCTAGAGCAAACAAGAGAAACCACAAGAATACCAAGACTGGGATGACATGTAGAGAGTGAGTACTAAGTACCACATTGGATTAGACATGTCCCCAAGAGTAAAGATATGCAATGAATTTGAATGATTTCTTTCCCTTAGATGTCTTGCTCCCCCTGAATCTAGCATGGGATACTGGGAGAAGATAGGGAACAGAAAAACAGAGCTGAAAGATATAAATGAACAGAGCTAATGCAAGCTAATGCAAATGAGCACATATGAACATGTCTTTCCCCTCAAGAAGACATGTGGCATCTCTCCTCTTGAACACCAAGCATCTGGGATCCTTGAGAAATACTTTCTACTTGAGTATTCCCTCCCCCTGGAGATCTCTTTCTCCCCCTGGAGATCTCTTTCTCTGATGTGATCTCTCTAAGTGATAAGCTTTGATGTGATCTCTCTCTCCCCCTTTGACATCAATTTCCAAGAAGGGTCTTCTGGAATTTGTCGTGAATGGGTTTGGTCCTTGAGTCACAGCACAAAGCAATGTTAAAAATGTGATGCTTGTAGACGACAAGATTCATTGAGTGGAGCTGGATCAGAAGAAACACATAATAAGTGGCAAACTGTTTTTCCTGTTGTGAAATCGGTGGCACCGAGTGGTATGCTTCGGTTGTACCGAAAGGATTCGGTTGGACCGAAAACATCAAATCGTTGAAACCAAGTTCATCGCAGAGAAAACACTTGTCACCTCAGCTCACTAGACTAGTAAGATCTCATAAAGATTTGCAAGGAATTTACTGAATGATATGCAATGAATTTAAATGCAGAAAAATGCAGAGCAAACAGAAAGAAAGCTAGATGAAGTTTTTTTGAAAGGGGAAACCAATATGCATGAGACAAATGTAAAAACACAGAAAAGGACACAAGAGAACTTCATCTAGAGATGGTCGGCGACAAGGTCACCTATGTTAGAGTATATTGACTTAGGAGTCAAGTGAGATCACTTGATCATAGGTCATACTCATCGTTTAAGCTCAACATGGGGTTGCCATTTTCTTTTAAGCATCTTGATGTATTCACATCTTGTCGAGTTGCTTTAGCTCATGACATGGAGTAAAGCTTCTCTAAGATGGAATAACATACCTTGGTTGGTGGTGTTGTCCATGTAGTTGAACTTGTGTGGGTAGCTCAAGGTTGATGTAGCTCATCCTCAAGAGTTGGGAGCACCACTTGGAATTTGAGTCCATCTACCTACATGGGTTAGTTCTTGCAAGGAAGAGAACTTGTGTATCCAAAAATGACAATCATGAAGCTCAACATAGAATTTGTCAACGGATATGTTTGAGTGGTTCCGTGCTTCCTTGTCTTCAACCACCATAGTGTAGAAACTTGGTGACGTAGAGATTGCTCAAGATGTGAGTAGATTACAATCTCATGGAATTTGATTCCACCAAGTACCTACATGGGTTAGATAACATGCAAGATGCAAATATATCCAAGACATAAGATTTTCATCATAAGAGAAAAATATCAAGGATTAGTCATAAGCTCATGTCTTGCATGTATCCAATGGAGTTCCTACTCCAAGTTTGAAGCATCAATGATGTTCAATTCTCCTCTTAACCTGCAAAACACTTTTTCATCAAGAGGTTTAGTGAATATATCCGCTAGTTGCTTTTCGGTGCGAACATGCTTAAGATTAATGTCACGTTTAGCAACATGATCTCGAATGAAATGATGACGAACTTCAATATGCTTAGTTCGAGAATGCTATACGGGATTATGACCAATTTTGATAGCACTTTCATTGTCACAAAGCAATGGAACATATTTCACATATATACCATAATCTTTAAGAGTTTGGGTCATACAAAGTAATTGAGCACAACATGAACCAGCGGCAATGTACTCCGCTTCGGCGGTGGATAAGGATACCGAGTTTTGTTTCTTGGAGGACCAAGACACAGGAGATCTACCAAGAAATTGACAAGTACCCGAAGTGGACTTTCTATCAACCTTGTCTCTGGCATAGTCCGAATCGGAGTAGCCAACAAGATCGAAAGAGGCCATCTTAGGATACCAAATGCCAAAATTTGGTGTATGGATTAAGTATCTCACTATCCTTTTCACGGCCTTAAGATGACATTCTTTAGGAGCAGCTTGATATCGTGCACACATGCACACACTTAGCATGATATCGGGACGTGAAGCACATAGATATAGTAATGAACCAATCATAGAGCGATAAACCTTTTGATCAACCGGTTCACCATCTTTGGTCAAGTCAAGATGTCCACTAGTAGGCATGGGTGTTGACATACCTTTGCATTCTTGCATATTGAACTTCTTGAATAAGTCCTTGGTGTACTTTGTTTGAGAGACAAAAGTACCTTCCCTAGTTTGCTTGATTTGCAACCCAATGAAGAATTTGAGTTCACTCATCATAGACATCTCAAACTTCTCCGACATTAGCTTCCCAAACTTTTCACTAAAATGAGGGTTAGTTGAACCAAATATAATATCATCAACATAGATTTGGCACACAAATAGTTCTCCATTAACCCTTTTAGTAAAAAGTGTGGAATCAATTTTTCCAATTTCAAAGCCTTTTTCAGTGAGGAACTTGGTCAAGCATTTATACCATGCTCTAGGAGCTTGTTTAAGACCATAAAGGGCTTTGTGAAGTTTGTAAACATGATTGGGTTTCTTAGGATTGACAAAGCCGGGAGGTTGCTTAACATAAACTTCCTCCTCTATTTCACCATTTAGAAAAGCAATTTTAATGTCCATTTGGTACAAGGTGATGTCATGATGATTAGCATAGGCAAGTAGGATGCCAATGGACTCAAGTCTAGCAACGGGAGTGTAAGTCTCACCATAGTCCATACCTTCGACTTGTGTGTAGCCTTGGGCGACGAGACGTGCTTTGTTGCAAACTACTTGTCCATCTTCATCTTGCTTGTTGCGAAACACCCATTTGGTACCGATGATGTTGTGGTTGTTGTCGGGCTTCTCAACTAATGTCCAAACTTGGTTGCTCTCAAAGTTATGTAGCTCTTCATGCATAGCATTTATCCAATCCGGATCTTCCAATGCTTCTTCAACCTTCATAGGTTCAATGCTAGAGATGAAAGAATAGTTTTCACAAAAGTTAGCTAAACGAGTTTTAGAGCGAGTGATTCTCCCGGTTTGAATATCATTGTAGATTTGCTCAATGGGATGGTCTTTAGCAATTCTTGCTCGAACTCGTGAAAGCTTTTGCTTGTTTCTTGGTTGAACTTCTTCTTCATCTCATTCTTCTTCTTGGGCTTCTTCATTGTTGGCGTTGTCGTTCTCTTGTCGTGGTGGAGAAGGAGGTTGTTGACGTTCATCTTGATGCACTTCCTCGTTTTATTCATCTTGGTGTGTCCCACTTGTGGATGCTTCCGTATCAACTCTTGGTTCACCTTGTCGTGAATTAGAAGCTTCCACTTGGACGGACGAGGTACTCTCCTTCACCTCCGTTGGACGAACCTTGCCAATAGACAAGTCTTGGATTGCTTTCGAAGGATCTTTGTCTCCTACATCAATTGGAAATTGCTCTACTTGCGATCCGTTAGATTCATCAAACTTCACATCTACCGTCTCTTCAACCTTTCGGGTGAAATTGTTGTAGACATGGTAAGTGTGAGAGTTTGAGCCATAACCTAGTAGGAAACCTTCATGAGACTTAGGAGCAAATTTAGAACGACGATGCTTATCAAGAATGTAGCACTTTGAGCCGAATACTCGAAAGTATCCAACTTGGGGTTTGTTACCGGTGAGGAGCTCGTATGTCGTCTTACTGAGTAGCTTGTGAAGATACAAGCGATTTGTTGCATGACAAGCTGTCTCAACCGCTTCTATCCAAAAGTGCTTCGGCGTCTTGTACTCATCAAGCATCGTTCTCTCCATTTCGATGAGCGTCCGGTTCTTCCTCTCAACAACTCCATTTTGTTGAGGTGTGTACGTAGCTAAGAACTCGTGTGAAATCCCTTCTTCGTCAAGAAAGGTGGCCACATTTTTCGTTCTTGAACTCCATTCCGTTGTCGCTGCGAACCTTCTTGATCTTCACTTCAAATTGATTTTGTGCCTTCCTAGTGAAGTTTTTGAAGATCTTTTGGACCTGTGATTTATCATCGAGAAAGAACACCCACGTAAATCTTGAAAAATCATCGACTATAACTAGACCAAAAGAATTACCACCGAGACTCTTGTAAGAGTTGGGACCAAAAAGATCCATGTGAAGTAGCTCGAGCGGCCTCCTTGTGGTCATGATGTTCTTCATGGGATGCCTTCCTTCAACCTGTTTACCTACCTGACAAGCGCTGCAAAGTCTATCCTTATCAAATATGACATCGTTAACTCCAAGGATATGATTTCCTTTAGTGAGCTTGTCAAGGTTTCGCATACCAACATGACCTAATCGTCTATGCCATAACCAACCTTTTGAGGATTTAGCACTGAAGCAAGTTTTAGGTTGAGCCTTTTTAGTGAAATCAACAATGTATAGATCACCTCTACGCACACCGGTAAAGACCATTTTATGATTATCTCTACAAAACACTTGGCAATCTACTTCAGTAAATAGGACATTGAAACCGAAATCAGCAAGTCTAGATACTGAAAGTAAGTTGTATCCAAGAGATTCAACGAGCATGCCATTTTGTATGGAGCTATCATGTGATATGGCCACCTTACCGAGGCCAACCACCTTGCCCTTTGAGTTGTCACCGAAAGTGACATACTTTCAAGGACTATCATTTTCAGCAAGCTCACAAAACATGTCTTTATCTCCGGTCATGTGATCGGTACATCCACTATCAAGAACCCATTCCTTTCCTCCTGACATATATCCCCGAAGATTTGCCATAAGACCAACATGTCTCATTGCATCATCAAGATCGAAGTCACTATCATCATCCTCATCATAGTATCCATGTTCAACATCGTCATGTGGTGGATCAAATCCTAGAGAGGGTGATTCGTTAGAGTGAGTTTGACAATGATCTTGCTTATGAATTTTTATAGCTTCGGAAATAATATCACTAATAATTCCAACATCTCCTTTGGCACGCATAAGGTTTGTAAGCTCAAATAGATGATCACCAAACATAGGATCACTAGTATTCATCTTACTCAAAGCAATAGACTTATGGAGAATTTCATCAAGATTTTTCAAGGAATAATTTGGAAAGCGTTCCTCGAGAAATTTCCATATAGTGTAGGCACACTTAAGAGTAGGCAAACATCCAATCAAGTTTCTAGGCAATCCTCTAATGATAAGTTCGGCAGTTCTAAGATTCCTAATCATGTCAATTGACTCATCAAGAGTAGGATGCATAGGATCAACTTAAGGTGCACAAGGGCTAGCAATGTACTTGTTCAAATGATATTGATTGAAAATTACAAGCATCTCATTTTTTCCACTCATGAAAATACTCTCCATCAAGAATAGGCACTCTATGTCTAAGACTCCCCAAAGTATACTCATCCATCTTCCTCCAATGGTGATTAAACCAAGGCAATGGAGACCAAAGCTCTAATACCACTTGTAGGACCTTGAGAAGAGGTGTCTAGAGGGGGGGTGATTAGACATTAAGTACCAAAGTTGCAGTTTTTAAGTTCTTAAAGTTTAAGTGGAGTTTAGGCACAAGTTTAACATTCACAACACATAGCAAGCAAGCATGCAAAGAGTATATGAGCAGCGGAAAGTAAAGCATGCAACTTGCAAGAATGTAGAGGGAAGTGTTTTGGAGGATTCAAACGCAATTGGAGACACGGATGTTTTTGGCGTGGTTCCAATAGGTGGTGCTATCGTACATCCACGTTGATGGAGACTTCAACCCACGAAGGGTAACGGTTGTGCGAGTCCACGGAGGGCTCCACCCATGAAGGGTCCACGAAGAAGCAACCTTGTCTATCCCACCATGGTCGTCGCCCACGAAGGACTTGCCTCACTAGCGGTAGATCTTCACGAAGTAGGCGATCTCCTTGCCCTTACAAACTCCTTGGTTCAACTCCACAATCTTGTCGGAGGCTCCCAAGTGACACCTAGCCAATCTAGGAGACACCACTCTCCAAGAAGTAACAAATGGTGCGTTGATGATGAACTCCTTGCTCTTGTGCTTCAAATGATAGTCTCCCCAACACTCAACTCTCTCTCATAGGATTTGTATCTAGTGGAAAGAAGATTTGAGTGGAAAGCAACTTGGGGAAGGCTAGAGATCAAGATTCATATGGTAGGAATGGAATATCTTGGCCTCAACACATGAGCAGGTAGTTCTCTCTCAGAAAATGTATGCTGGAAGAGTAGGTTCAGTCTGATGGCTCTCTCCACGAATTAAGAGGAGATGGAGGGGTATATATAGCCTCCACACAAAATCTAACCGTTACACACAATATACCAAACTCGGTGGGACCGAGTCAACAAACTCGGTTGGACCGATTTAGCAAATAATGTGACCGTTAGGATTTTTGGTGGGACCGATATGCAACTCGGTTGGACCGATATGGTTAGGGTTAGGGCATAACGTAATCTCGGTGAGACCGATTACACAAACTCGGTGGGACCGATTTTTGTAATTAGCTAACTAGAGAGTTGGTCAGGCAAACTCGGTGGGACCGATTACTCAAACTCGGTGGGACCAATTTTGGTAATAAGTTAACCAAAGAGTTTTCATTGTAATCTCGGTAGTACCGATTGCTCAAACTCGGTGAGACCGATTTTGGTAATGGACATACACATAGAGATTACAATCCCATCTCGGTGAGATCGAGATCCCTATCGGTGAGACCGATTTGTCTAGGGTTTGTGGCAGTGGCTAAGACATCTGAACTCGGTGGCGCCGGATAGAAAGAATCGGTGTGGCCGAGTTTGATTAGGTTTAGGTCATATGTGTGGAAGTGGGAAAGTAGTTGAGGGTTTTGGAGCATATCACTAAGCACTGTGGAGCAAGAAACTCATTAAGCAACACCTCATCCCTTCTTGATAGTATTGGCTTTTCCTATAGACTCAATGTGATCTTGGATCACTAAAGTATAAAATGAAGAGTCTTGAGCTTGAAGGTTGAGCCAATCCTTTGTCCTTAGCATCTTGAAGGAGTTCCCACATCCTTTAGTCCATGCCACTCCATTGTTGAACTTATCTGAAACATACTAGATAAAAAGTGTTAGTCCAACAAGAGATATGTTGACATTAATTACCAAAACCACCTAGGGAGCACTTGTGCTTTCAACAACCCCTTCGACCTCTAGAAGAATCGGCTGGTACCCTCTTGTCAGCCTTCAATGCTGACCCTGGCAGGAGCCATGGTTCATCCTTCGTACGGTAAACTGGAGAAACCTCCATACACGTTTCATCGTCATGCATGGCAGCAGAATTTACTAGATATAGACCACATCCAGTACGCTGCAATGGATGGCTACCTTTGTTTCAATATCTACAAGGGTTGGATGAAGAGCAACAGCCAAGTTGACAGTTCAAGCAAAGAAGTATCAGCCAAGAGGAAGAGGGACAAGGACGAAGTCGAGGACGTGGACGAGGACTCCGAGTAAGGTGGCAGTGTCGTTGCTGATGGTGGTTCTAAACTTCTAATGCAGTGTCTACCGGATTAGTTGCATAGTTTAATTTCATGTGTGCTTAGTTTAATTTGAGGGGTGTGTTGTGCTGAGCCCCCAGCAGAACTATGTTATGTTTCATCTCGTTACTTTAACTCTTTAGTATGTACATACTAGTACTAGTATTTCTTTAATAGAATTTAGCACCCCAATTAAGCACGTTCTAGCTTTTTTAATAGTACTATATGCATAATTTGGTGACGAGCGCTCTCTATATGTACTACCTTTTTTTTAAATTTCAATTTTTGCTCCATGGCGCAATCCATCGATAGTGGAGTACTACTGTACAAAAGTATACATTTTTTAAAAGGCTAGTGTGCTGTTCATCACATATATATATAGCCAGTTAAATTCTCAACCTAGAACGACGTGCATGCCATGTAGTAAACCGATACGGAGGAAGTATAATAAAAATGAGGTGATTTTACAGAGCGATCGGCGGGGGAGCATGGCCTGTCATGCGGTCCCACGTGTCATGATGTACCAAGGCGATGCGCGTGTCCCTCTTGAGGCAGAAGCAATACTAGTACGTGGTTTGAGATGATGTCGAACCGAAGTGTGAAATAATGGTTGCTTCGTCCGTCTGGGAAGGTGTGGCATTGTGGTTTGACGTCTCATTGCTCATTACTACTACTGGGCCGGTACGAGTGGGGTGCATCCCCCTGCTGTTCTGCACTGTTATTTGGTGCTTGACACGTCGACCCGGTTGCTATATGTCCCAAATTTTGGCGACAAGAAGTACAAAATTCATGGAAGGGAGCATCGACGGAGGAGTATACTACAGAATTCATGAAAGGGAGCGACTTAGTTTTGGAAAAAATCTGTTTTTACGGAGTACGTACCCACTAGGGTTTATAGGGCTCATCTAAAAAACATTCATTTTTCCGTTTGATAAGTCTCAAATCTACTATACTAGTAGTAGTACCATTACATGTTGGATTTCGAGGTGTGTTAGATCACCCGACGCAAGCAGTGTCAAGAGGAAACTAACCAATGCATGTACAAGTTCATGGAAATTTAGTGGTCATTCATGCGTTCGTTCTAATTAATGCCTCAGTAAACATAACTTCTTGAGAAAAATGAGTGTACTGTGCAAACTATGAAATTAATTCGACCACTCACCGTCTACCTTGGTTGGAGAGATTTTGAAATTGAGCCATAAACTGGAAAGGAGGGAGTAGTAACTTTTGTCTCGATTACTATTTGTGGCCTTGTATAGATGCAAAATGTATTTTTTTATAGTGCCCTTGTATAAGTAAATAGAGGGAGTACTAACCAAAGTACGTAGTAGTGACGAGGAGTAAACAGAGGGAGTAGTAAAATTTTCTCCTCGTGCTGCGAGCCACAGCACGCGTGGGCGAGGGAGCGGGCGTAAAGGCGTACAGTAGTAGTAAGCTTCACCTCATCCTGCGAGCCACCGCGCTCGTGGGCGGGGGAGACGACGTACTAAGCAAGTTTCTCCTCGTTCTGCGAGTTGACGGGACACACCAAAAGTACTCCAGTGTATAGAGCCTTGCCTCTAAGGTAGGTCCCACATGGTTTGCCTCTTTTTTTAATTTAACATAATGCGTCAAGTCGCAATTTGTTTGTTCACCCGTGGTAGACGTTCCTCCCTCCACCAAGTGGACAACCAGTACACGTGCCAAATTACCACGTGGGCTGCCTTTTTCATACAGAAATGAGCTCCACCGTGTACCCGCGCGGGTGTGGTTGGGAAAGAGACGGGAGTACGTGCGCCGTGCGTGCACCTCTTGTCTTCGTGCACGTCCCCCACCTACGTGGGTGTGTGTGAGAGAGATACAAACCTAGACATAATGCGTCGTCCATCCCCATGCCTCCGCCCAGTCCTACCACCAGTCACCACCACGGCACCACGCCCCACTCCTCCTCACCTTATCTCTCATATTTCTCCCTCCATTTTTATATACAAGGGGCCACTATCAAAATTACAATTTGCAGATATACAAGGCCACTAACAGTAATCGATGCAATATTAATGGTGTTTGCCTCGTGGTACTAGCAAAGGAGGACATTAATTATCCCTTGCATACATGCGGGAGTTTGTAAAAAGAATGCATCTTTATGTTCCGTGCAATGCACGGGCATCTTGCTAGTCCATGAAAACAACACATGGCAAAATTCCACGGCGAACGAGGGATTTGAATCTGTTGGGAGGGGCTGTTTGCATCTTGCCCAGGGTAGCCAAAATATTGGCGACCCTTTTGTCCACCGGAGCCTTTGCCACCGATGAACGAGGAATGGCTCGGGTGCTCATGATGTCATGCATCCTCCAGCGCACATGTTGGAGACGAGCTCGCACGAGCTGTGCTTTTTTGTCCCACAACGCTGCCCGAGCCGCCCGCAGACCGACCGGCGACCCGCAAATTATGC
The DNA here is from genome assembly GCA_963921465.1 of Triticum timopheevii. NCBI lineage: Eukaryota > Viridiplantae > Streptophyta > Magnoliopsida > Poales > Poaceae > Triticum > Triticum timopheevii. The sequence continues at coordinate 181,349,490 of OY997268.1, read as the reverse complement.
CATCCAACCATAGCCGCACACATTATGACATCAACTCAACCAACCGGACGAAATTCATGCAAACACGTAGACAAACTGATATTTCATATAAACAACGACGGAAATCATATAAAATACCGGATTTTCACACAAACATGACGGATTTCATTACATTCAAATGAACTACGCGGTGCTAGTTCTGGACAGCACATGTATATAATACCTAGCCTAAATGGTCGCCCGCTGATCGATTTGTGTTCCTCATGTCCGGCAGCACGATCACCGGACTGCCGGGAGCCCCGGAGGTATATACTTCAGCACAAAGGACGGCTCGCTTCCCCACTGCCCAACTGATATCATTGGCTGGTGCCGAAGATGATGGTGGCCGGCACCGGTTCGAGTTCATCACCGGCCACTACTTCACCATGGCCGGCACCGGCTCGAGTTCATCCTAACATTCCCCTCTTCCGTGGAGCCCATGCAGGGTCGACGAAGGTCCTCGCAACAAAAGGATCCGGCAAGACACCTGCTGTGTACGCCGGCGTCGCCTCCGCGGTGGCCTTCATGGGACCCAAGCGGTGGCGGCCTCTCGTGTTCTACTTCTCCTCGATGATGGCGGCGGACGCGGAGGCGCTGGCCACCGACCCGTCGCTCTCCGCGCACCCAGCTTCTATCGCTGCTTGCATGGCGCGGCCACCGGCATGGGAGTCTCGGCCATAGAAACGGGAGACACGGTACGAGGCGGCGGCGTGGACGGCAGCAACGACGCCCGTGCGCCGCTCCTCGTCGAGCTGGCCTGGAGCGGCGAGTTGCTGAACCACGCGCCGTCTTGGGGCGGCAACTGGCTCCGTCGGGCGAGGGGAGGGAGGTGGATCAGCGAGCTGCATAGCTCGTATCCGGCGGGCTACCCAGCCGGCTTGGATGCGGAATAACTACTCTTCCTAAGCCATTGTAAGAGTGGACAAAATGGTGGAGGAGATAGGGGAGCGGCGGAGGTGTGCGATTCTTGGCCGGCGTTTGGCCTCGTTTAAATAGGAGACTAAATAGATGGCGGACGCGAGGAGCTCAGCCGGCGTTGCGTTTAACGCCGGCCCGGTCATGAACGGACGTGTGTCTAGAGTGGGTTTCTCGGCTTCCACACGGGCGGGTTTCATGGAGGTGTTTGAATGCGGCACGGAGGCGTGTTCAGGCGGGCGTGCCGCGAGTGGCGCCCTCGACTCTGACCTAGGACACCGCGCCGTTCTTCCACTGACGTGTGGGCTCTTTGGGTGCATGGCCTGCATGTCGGTGACCCAACGCAGGCAGCGCACAGCAGAGGAACCTTTGGTGGGCCAGGGCAGTCAGAAGCGGGCATTTCATAAACCGTTGATTGTTCATTGAGTGTGACGTCATCTTTTTCATGTAGTTAAGCCTCCTATGTTGATAGCCCGTTCGATACATTGTGATTCATGAAGACCGATGCAAACATCAATGTTCTGCTTATCATAGATAACATTGATTAATACCATAACAATCCATGTCCTTAACAAAGGGTGCATGCACGTATAGGTTGAGCGTGTGTCTTGCATCGTGTGCTGTGTGCATGCAGGCATGCGAGTGTTGCGTGCGTGTAAGGGGGCGATTCAGTGTTGCATGCATGGATGTGTATGTGCGTGTGTTCGTGAGTGCATGTGTACGTGTCAGTGTTGCATGCCAGCATGCGTGCATGTGTACGTTATGTGTACGTGTCAGTGTTGCACGCCTACATGCATGCGTGTCTTACGTGCGTGCATGTGTACGTGCGGGGTGAGGCTACACGTCAGTCAACTGACTTTTTCATCTCTGGTCATTAGATTTTCCAGCCGTTGGATACGAAATCAAGGGCCTCTAGTTTATCATCAAACTCCACCCCCCCCCCAGAGCCTCCAGCCACCACCGGCCGAACCGCCCGCCCCCGCCGCCCGCGGCCGGCCCGCCCTCCCCGAAACCACTCCCCACCGCCGGTCCGCCGCTGCATCGGCCATCCCTCTAGCCCCCCTTCCCCCCCCCCCCCCCCCGCGCCGAGCTTTTTCTCCGGGGATCCCCACCCCACCGCCCAATGAACGCCCCCCCAACCGCCGGTGACTGCCAACCAGAGGTCTCACGACTTCGAATACCCACCGACCACTAGTTTATTACCATTTCTGTCCTTCATATACGCACTGACGGGTGGGCCCTATGGTAATGTGCGCTGCTGAATGTGGACCGTTTGACTGGTCAATTGATCGTGTTATCAACAAATTACGGAGTTGTATGGTGAGCCAGTGACCGTATGATCACCCTAAAATATACTCCTATTTTATTAACACAGTACAGACTCAAACTACCATTTCTTACTTTCATATACGGGTTGACAGGTGGGCCCCACGGTTACGCGCCCCGATGGTGCAACACTAGTTGTGTCGTTTGACTGGTCAATTGATTGTGTCATCAACAAAATACGGAGTTGTACGGGTGAGCCAGTGACAGTATAATCATGACATGTATTTGTTTAACATGGTACAGACGCAAGGGCTCATATATACGCGCAAGCACTCACCACTATAAGCGCACACACGCGAACCCTACCCCTATGAGCACCTTCGAGACAGTGGGCCAGCATATATGATCTTGAGATTTTACGAAGTCACCATAGGTGCCTCATAGTCGAGTGGAACGTCTCCTCCCTCTGAACGTACATCGCCGGAAAATACTGAAATTAACACAAGATAAATGCGAGCACCGGGACTTTAACCTTGGTGGGCTCGAGAAACCACTGTCCTCTAACCATCCAACCACATGTTGGTTAGCACGACAAAATGTATGTGGTGACCGTGATGAGCTTATTCTGAAGTCCAGTGACCATATCGTGCTTTCGCTTCAAATACAATGACCGTAAGTGTCATCAACAAAATACGGAGCACGCATCAAATGCAAAGTCCGTCAGTGTCATCAACAAAATATGGAGACGTATCGTGAGCTAGATACCGTTGTACTATTGTATATGCTTATTTTCTTAGTGGCCGATTGCGTGTGTGGTGTGGTGGGCACATCATTTTAGTTGTGGTGGGTCAACATGAAGACTCATGGGTCGGTTCCATCCTGCGCCACATATAGGTTGGACCGAGACATGTTATACGGAGACCCATGTGGAGGACTCGGCGTACAACACGGAGCTACCAGAGTCGCGGAGGACTCTATCCCCACTTGTGATAAGCCGACTATATATGATTTGTAACCCTAGGCCCTTAGTATGTTATACAAGCTTGGGGACTAGTTCATCAATAGTATACACACACACACAATGCCTGGTGTTCACATGTACTTTGTACACACCCCTATCACTAATATACAGTACCAGGAGTAGGCTCTTTCTTCAACTGCAAGGGTCCGATCCAAACTAGGGTAAAACTTTGCCTCGTATTACCATCCAGCCTAACAGCCAGGGATATCCTACCGAATGATATGATGAAATCATATCTGCCAACTACTATTAGAGAGGTGTGTCGGGGGGGCAATGTGTGCGAGAGAGGCCTAAAGATAATGTGCGTGCGGGAGACACGTAGGCACATATATGTGCATATAGAGGGCTAGCAGAGACCGTGCATGTGTATATATGCATGTGAGAGAAATAGTGTTTTCCAACTGAGATTAGTGAAAAGAGTGGTACATAGTAGTCAGAAAGAGAGAGAGAGAGAGAAATAGAGAGAGCATGTGCGTGAGACACCCTGACACCCTGAGAGAGATTGTGAGCATGTGTGAAAGAGAAATGCCGATGCATATAAAGTGTGTGCACTTATGCGTTAGATAGAGAGATATATAACGCGTTTGTGAGAACGGGGCGAGGCATAGTGCATCTACGTGTAAAAGGCGGTTCTATGCATTAAATTAAAATATAAATGGCATTATTATTTTTGGATGAGATCATGAATTTTGCAAAATTGCGTATGGACGAAAATCGGTCTATCAGACACCCATACTCTATTGAATTCTAGCATGTGCATGTGTTTATTTCATATTATCGATCCATAGAGTGAGAGCGGTTTGAAATACAGGCAATGGATGCTTTTGCAATGCATGTAAACATTAATTAGTGCACTCCATGTTGTTAGTGTGAAGCACTTTATACATTTGTCACTTGCATGGATACATTCCAAATTGCTAGCTACGAAATAAAATACATGTCGAATTCAACATAAATGGGGTTTCGAAGATTCGAATTCATAGGAAGTGCATTCATCTATTTGAACCCAAGATAATGGCATTTGTAAATCAGATGTAAAAGGGGGGATCAATCTTTGTTGTGAGTTTGAACATGCTATATATATTCATACGCATATCTAACTTTTTTTGCAACCAAGGAGATTATACCTGGAACCATGCATGAACTGAGGTAAGTTGCATATTTTTTAATATACACTCGTGTACAATGTATATTAAAATGTACCCCCTCCATTCCAAAATAATCGTAGCTTTAGGATTTTCAAGAGTAAAGATTTGTGAAGTTTGACAAATCCTGAAAGTTCAATTCAAGAGAACCGAAAACGTTAGTGCTTCTGCTCCCAAATATTGAACGAAGCGCCAAATAGGCCTTTGGTCACCCGAAACCGCGCGAGACTAATGTTTTGGTGGTAGGAAATTACTGTCCTGACTCTGGCCCGTGTAGCCTATCGGCCCGATGTCCAAAGGTCTAAACCGGGGTAGGTTTGTAACTTCACCAAGACGCCAGTCTCAACCGCCTCCGAGAAGCATTCATACGCCGTGGGCGCCTAAACACCCATGCGCTCAGCCGAAATCTATCCCGCCCACATTTGGGACACCTGACATGACTGTCCTACCCCCAACCCGCAATATGTCCGAAATTTTAGATGGGGGCAAAGTTTGTAACTTTTCCCAAATTTCAAACAAGCGCGTCTCAAACCGAAACATTGTTCCCCCTTAGTTCCCCGCCTCCCTCCGTTTCCCCATTCATACTCCATGGGCGCGAAAACGCCCTCTCCACCAGCTGCGAGACCCCAGCCTCCTCCGTCCTCCACCCCATAGCGGCCAATCCACCGCCGCCCTGCTCCATCACGCCGGAGCCGGTACCCCGACATCATCGTCCAATGCAACCGCAAGCGCAACGCCCTCAAGGACTTAGCAGCTGAAGCCGAGGCAGAGCTACCTCCACGCGCCGACGCTGACGTGCGCCGTACCAGAACCACTCCGACCATGCCATCCTGCACCTCACTGCTGCGGCTCCACTGTCACAACCGTCCACCGCACCGGAGCTGTTCCCGCTACGCCATCATTCGCCGCCTTGGATCTGCTTCCCCGCCGCCGATAGACGGCCACCGCACCACACTCAACAACTTGGCCATGGGTTCGTCCAAGGTTGCACCATCCTCCACAACTTCTGGTTTCCGGCGAACAACAAGATCGTCGGAAAAACAGGAGGACACAGCACTGCCAGCAGAAAGAGGTACTCCTCTTCCCTTATTCGTGCAAATCTTACGTCTCCGCTCACACCGTATTCATCCCACGAAAGAAACTAGTTGAGCGCTTCTTACTGCATCTTCTTCGTGATACTAAATGCACAAGGTTTCCTCCCTTTTACTATTTCACCTTTGCTAGAGGTCAGTAGCCCGCCTGGATTTCAATTCAGGGTCAGCCAAACCGCAATTAAAAGAAGCAGCACCCGCTTAGGCGCGCGGAGCACCTAGTCCACCTGTTCCCCCGGGAAGCGGCGCATCGGTGTCTATCATAGGGGTGTGGGGCGCAGGAGCTGCTTGCGCCCGATCTGGAGGTCAACAGGGCTTGAATGGATGGCCGGGGGGGGCGGTGCCAAGCACGGCGGTGCGGTGAGGTCGAGGGGAGGGCGCAGGCAGGGGAGGAATACTGGGCCGGTGGTCGCTGGCGTTTCGAGGAAGATCGTCAACACTGACTGGCTGGAGGTAGATGAAGGCGATCTGCCCGTTCTTTGTACATCGGACGGTGCAGAAAAAATGGGCTGACCTATTTGCTTTCAGTCGACTGTTATTTTCATAAAATCCTGTAGTAATTGAGTGTGCCATACATGTTGTAGAGCTATCTGTTGGGGAACGTTGCAGAAAACAAAAAATTTTCCTACGGTTTCACCAAGATCCATCTATGAGTTCATCTAGCAACGAGTGATTAGATGCATCTACGTACCTCGTAGATCGCGAGCGGAAGCGTTCAAAGAACGGGGATGATGTAGTCGAACACGACGTGATTCGAATCACCGGAGATCCTAGCACCGAACGGACGGCACCTCCGCGTTCAACACACGTACAGAACAGCCACGTCTCCTCCTTCTTGATCCAGCAAGGGAGGGAGGAGAGGTTGAGGGAGATGGCACCAGCAGCAGCACGACGACGTGGTGTTGATGGAGCTGCAGTACTCCGGCAGAGCTTCGCTAAGCACTATGGAGGAAGAGGAGGTGTTGGAGAGGGAGAAGGAGGCAACCAAAGGCCAAGGACTCAAGGTTATGAAGTCCCTCCTCTCCCCCACTATATATAGGAGGGCCAAGGGGGGGTGGCCGGCCCTAGGAGATCCAATCTCCTAGGGGGCGGCGGCCAAGGGGAGGTTTCCCTCCCCCCCAAGGCACCTAGGAGGTGCCTTCCACTAGTAGGACTCCTCCCCTTTGGAAACCCTAGGCGCATGGGCATAGTGGGGCTGGTGCCCTTGGCCCATGTAGGCCAAGGCGCACCCCCTACAGCCCATGTGGCCCCCGGGGATGGGTGGCCCCACCCGGTGGGCCCCCGGGACCCTTCCGGTGGTCCCGGTACAATACCGATAACCCCGAAACTTGTCCCGATGCCCGAAACAGGACTTCCCATATATAAATCTGTACCTCCGGACCATTCCGGAACTCCTCGTGACGTTCGGGATCTCATCCGGGACTCCGAACAACATTCGGGTTACTGCATATACATATCCCTACAACCCTAGCGCAACTGAACCTTAAGTGTGTAGACCCTACGGGTTCGGGAGACATGTAGACATGACCGAGATCGCTCTCCGGTCAATAACCAACAGCGGGATCTGGATACCCATGTTGGCTCCCACATGCTCCACGATGATCTCATCGGATGAACCACGATGTCGAGGATTTAATCAACCCCGTATGCAATTCCCTTTGTCAATCGATATGTTACTTGCCCGAGATTCGATCGTCGGTATCCCAATACCTCGTTCAATCTCGTTACCGGCAAGTCACTTTACTCATACCGTAATGCATGATCCCGTGACCAGACACTTGGTCACTTTGAGCTCATTATGATGATGCATTACCAAGTGGGCCCAGTGATATCTCTCCGTCATACGGAGTGACAAATCCCAGTCTCGATCCGTGTCAACCCAACAGACACTTTCGGAGATACCTGTAATGCACCTTTATAGTCACCCAGTTACGTTGTGACGTTTGATACACCCAAAGCACTCCTACGGTATCCGGGAGTTACACGATCTCATGGTCAAAGGAAAAGATACTTGACATTAGAAAAGCTCTAGCAAACGAACTACACGATCTCACGCTATGCTTAGGATTGGGTCTTGTCCATCACATCATTATCCTAATGATGTGATCCCGTTATCAATGACATCCAATGTCCATAGCCAGGAAACCATGACTATCTATTGATCAACGAGCTAGTCAACTAGAGGCTTACTAGGGACATGTTGGTGTCTGTTATTCACACATGTATTACGATTTCCGGATAACACAATTATAGCATGAATAAAGACAATTATCATGAACAAAGAAATATAATAATAATGCTTTTATTATTGCCTCTAGGGCATATTTCCAACAGTCTCCCACTTGCACTAGAGTCAATAATCTAGTTACATTGTGATGAATCGAACACCCATGGAATTCTGGTGTTGATCATGTTTTGCTCTAGGGAGAGGTTTAGTCAACGGATCCGCTACATTCAGGTCCGTATGCACTTTACAAATCTCTATGTATCCATCTTGAACATTTTCACGAATGGAGTTGAAGCGACGCTTGATGTGCCTTGTCTTCTTGTGAAACCTGGGCTCCTTGGCAAGTGCAATAGCTCCAGTGTTGTCACAGAAGAGCTTGATCGGCCCCGACGCATTGGGTATGACTCCTAGGTCGGTGATGAACTCCTTCACCCATATTGCTTCATGTGCTGCCTCCGAGGCTGCCATGTACTCCGCTTCACATGTAGATCCCGCCACGACGCTCTGCTTGCAACTGCACCAGCTTACTGCCCCACCATTCAAAATATACACGTATCCGGTCTGTGACTTAGAGTCATCCAGATCTGTGTCGAAGCTAGCGTCAACGTAACCCTATACAACGAGCTCTTCGTCACCTCCATAAACGAGAAACATTTCCTTAGTCCTTTTCAGGTACTTCAGGATATTCTTGACCGCTGTCCAGTGTTCCTTGCTGGGATTACTTTGGTACCTTCCTACCAAACTTACGGCAAGGTTTACATCAGGTCTGGTACACAGCATGGCATACATAATAGAACCTATGGCTGAGGCATAGGGGATGACACTCATCTCTTCTATATCTTCTGCCGTGGTCGGACATTGAGCTGAGCTCAATTTCACACCTTGCAAAACAGGCAAGAACCCTTTCTTGGACTGATCCATTTTGAACTTCTTCAAAATCTTATCAAGATATGTGTTTTGTGAAAGACCTATGAGGCGTCTCGATCTATCCCTATAGATCTTGATGCCTAATATATAAGCAGCTTCTCCAAGGTCCTTCATTGAAAAACTCTTATTCAAGTAGGCCTTAATGCTGTCCAAAAGTTCTATATCATTTCCCATCAAAAGTATGTCATCTACATATAGTATGAGAAATGCTATAGAGCTCCCATTCACTTTCTTGTAAACACAGGCTTCTCCATAAGTTTGTGTGAACCCAAACGCTTTGATCATCTCATCAAAACGAATGTTCCAACTCCGAGATGCTTGCACCAGCCCATAAATCGAGCGTTGGAGCTTGCACACCTTGTCAGCATTCTTAGGATCGGCAAAACCTTCTGGCTGCATCATATACAATTCTTCCTTAAGGAAACCATTAAGGAATGCCGTTTTGATGTCCATTTGACAAATTTCATAATCATAAAATGCGGCAATTGCTAACATGATTCGGACGGACTTCAGCTTCGCTACCGGTGAGAAAGTCTCATCGTAGTCAACCCCTTGAACTTGTCGATAACCCTTAGCGACAAGCCGAGCTTTATAGATGGTCACATTACCATCCGCGTCTGTCTTCTTCTTAAAGATCCATTTATTTTCTATGGCTCGCCGTTCTACGGGCAAGTCAGTCAAAGTCCAAACTTCATTTTCATACATGGATCCTATCTCGGATTTCATGGCTTCTAGCCATTTGTCGGAATCCGGGCCCGCCATCGCTTCTTCATAGTTCGAAGGTTCACTGTTGTCTAATAACATGATTTCCAAGACAGGGTTGCCGTACCACTCTGGTGCGGAACGTGTCCTTGTGGACCTTCGAATTTCAGTAGGAGCTTGATCAGAAGTATCTTGATCATCATTAACTTCCTCTCTAGTCGGTGCAGGCACCTCAGGAACATTTTCTTGAGTTGCGCCATTTTCCGGTTCAAGAGGTAATACTTCATCAAGCTCTACTTTCCTCCCACTTAATTCTTTCGAGAGAAACTCTTTCTCCAGAAAGGACCCATTCTTGGCAACAAAGATCTTGCCTTCGGATCTGAGGTAGAAGATATACCCAATAGTTTCTTTAGGGTATCCTATGAAGACGCATTTTTCCGATTTGGGTTCGAGCTTTTCAGGTTGAAGTTTCCTTACATAAGCATCGCATCCCCAAACTTTTAGAAACGACAGTTTAGGTTTCTTCCCAAACCATAATTCATACGGTGTCGTCTCAACGGATTTCGACGATGCCCTATTTAAAGTGAATGCGGCAGTCTCTAAAGCATAGCCCCAAAAGGATAGTGGTAAATCGGCAAGAGACATCATAGATCGCACCATATCTAATAGAGTGCGATTACGATGTTCGGACACACCATTACGCTGAGGTGTTCCGGGCGGCGTGAGTTGTGAAACTATTCCACATTTTCTTAAGTGTGTACCAAACTCGTGACTCAAGTATTCTCCTCCACGATCTGATCGTAGAAACTTGATTTTCCTGTCACGTTGATTCTCAACTTCACTCTGAAATTCCTTGAACTTTTCAAAGGTCTCAGACTTGTGTTTCATTAGGTAGACATACCCATATCTACTCAAGTCATCAGTGAGGGTGAGAACATAACGATAGCCACCGCGAGCCTCAACACTCATTGGACCGCACACATCAGTATGTATGATTTCCAATAAGTTGGTTGCTCGCTCCATTGTTCCTGAGAATGGAGTCTTGGTCATTTTACCCATGAGGCATGGTTCACACGTGTCAAATGATTCGTAATCAAGAGACTCTAAAAGTCCATCAGCATGGAGCTTCTTCATGCGTTTGACACCTATGTGACCAAGGCGGCAGTGCCACAAGTATGTGGGACTATCACTATCAATCTTACATCTTTTGGTACTTACACTATGAATATGTGTAGCATTACGCTCGAGATTCATAAAGAATAAACCATTCACCATCGGAGCATGACCATAAAACATATCTCTCATATAAATAGAACAACCATTATTCTCGGATTTAAATGAGTAGCCATCTCGAATTAAACGAGATCCTGATACAATGTTCATGCTCAAACTTGGCACTAAATAACAATTATTGAGGTTCAAAACTAATCCCATAGGTAAATGTAGAGGTAGCGTGCCGACGGCGATCACATCGACCTTGGAACCATTCCCGACGCGCATCGTCACCTCGTCCTTCGCCAGTCTCCGTTTATTCCGCAGCTCCTGCTGTGTGTTACAAATATGAGCAACGGCACCGGTATCAAATACCCAGGAGTCACTACGATTACTGGTAAGGTACACATCAATTACATGTATATCAAATATACCTTTGGTTTTGCCAGCCTTCTTATCCGCTAAGTATTTGGGACAGTTCCGCTTCCAGTGACCACTTTCCTTGCAATAAAAGCACTCAGTCTCGGGCTTGGGTCCATTCTTTGGCTTCTTCCCGGCAGCTCGCTTGCTGGGCGCGGCAACTACCTTGCCGTCCTTCTTGAAGTTCTTTTTACCCTTGCCCTTCTTGAACTTAGTGGTTTTATTGACCATCAACACTTGATGTTCCTTCTTGACTTCTACCTCTGCTGATTTCAGCATAGCAAATACTTCAGGAATGGTCTTTTCCATCCCCTGCATATTGAAGTTCATCACAAAGCTCTTGTAGCTCAGTGGAAGCGACTGGAGGATTCTGTCAATGACCGCATCATCCGGGAGATTAACTCCCAGCTGAGTCAAGCGGTTATGTAACCCAGACATAGTGAGTATGTGCTCACTGACAGAACTATTTTCCTCCATCTTACAGCTGAAGAATTTGTTGGAGACTTCATATCTCTCGACCCGGGCATGAGCTTGGAAAACCATTTTCAGCTCTTCGAACATCTCATATGCTCCATGTCTCTCAAAACGCTTTTGGAGCCCCGGCTCTAGGCTGTAAAGCATGCCGCACTGAACGAGGGAGTAGTCATCGGAACGTGCCTGCCAAGCGTTCATAACGTCTTGTTCTGCAGGGAGGACAGGTGCGTCACCCAGCGGTGCTTGTAGGACATAATCTTTCTTGGCAGCTATGAGGATGATCCTCAGGTTCCGGACCCAGTCCGTATAGTTGCTGCCATCGTCTTTCAGCTTGGTTTTCTCTAGGAACGCGTTGAAGTTGAGGACTACGTTGGCCATTTGATCTACAAGACATATTGTAAAATATTTAGACTAAGTTCATGATAATTAAGTTCATCTAATCAAATTATAATGAACTCCCACTCAGATTTGACATCCCTTTGGTCATCTAAGTGTTACACGATCCGAGTCGACTAGGCCGTGTCCGATCATCACGTGAGATGGACTAGTCATCGTCGGTGAACATTCTCATGTTGATCGTATCTTCCATACGACTCGTGTTCGACCTTTCGGTCTCCGTGTTCCAAGGCCATGTCTGTACATGCTAGGCTCGTCAAGTTAACCCTAAGTGTTTTCGCTGTGTAAAACTGTCTTACACCCGTTGTATGTGAACGTAAGAATCTATCACACCCGATCATCACGTGGTGCTTCGAAACGACGAACTGTAGCAACGGTGCACAGTTAGGGGAGAACACTTCTTGAAATTTTGTAAGGGATCATCTTATTTACTACCGTCGTCCTAAGTAAACAAGATGCATAAAACATAATAAACATCACATGCAATTATATAAACTAGTGACATGATATGACCAATATCATATAGCTCCTTTGATCTTCATCTTCAGGGCTCCATGATCATCTTGTCACCGGCATGACACCATGATCTCCATCATCATGATCTCCATCATCGTGTCTTCATGAAGTTGTCACGCCAACGACTACTTCTACTTCTATGACTAACGCGTTTAGTAATAAAGTAAAGTAGTTTACATGGCGTTCTTCAATGACACGCAGGTCATACAAAAAATAAAGACAACTCCTATGGCTCCTGCCGGTTGTCATACTCATCGACATGCAAGTCGTGATTCCTATTACAATAGCATGAACATCTCATACATGACATATAGATCATTCATCATTCATCACAACTTTGGCCATATCATATCACAAAGCACTTGCTGCAAAAATAAGTTAGACGTCCTCTAATTGTTGTTTGCAAGTTTTACGTGGCTGAAGTAGGGTTCTAGCAAGAACGTTTTCTTACCTACGTGAAAGCCACAACGTGATTTGTCAACTTCTATTTACCCTTCATAAGGACCCTTTTCATCGAATCCGCTTCAACTAAAGTAGGAGAGACAGACACCCGCCAGCCACCTTATGCAACTTGTGCATGTTAGTCGGTGGAACCGGTCTCACGTAAGCGTACGTGTAAGGTTGGTCCGGGCCGCTTCATCCCACAATACCGCTGAAGCAAGATAAGACTAGTAGCGGCAAGAAAGTTGACAAATCTACGCCCACAACAAATTGTGTTCTACTCGTGCAAGAGAACTACGCATAGACCTAGCTCATGATGCCACTGTTGGGGAACGTTGCAGAAAACAAAAAAATTTCCTACGGTTTCACCAAGATCCATCTATGAGTTCATCTAGCAATGAGTGATTAGATGCATCTACGTACCTCGTAGATCGTGAGCGGAAGCGTTCAAAGAATGGGGATGATGTAGTCGAACACGACGTGATTCGAATCACCGGAGATCCTAGCACCGAACGGACGGCACCTCCGCGTTCAACACACGTACAGAACAGCCACGTCTCCTCCTTCTTGATCCAGCAAGGGAGGGAGGAGAGGTTGAGGGAGATGGCACCAGTAGCAGCACGACGGCGTGGTGTTGATGGAGCTGCAGTACTCCGGCAGAGCTTCGCTAAGCACTATGGAGGAAGAGGAGGTGTTGGAGAGGGAGAAGGAGGCAACCAAAGGCCAAGGACTCAAGGTTATGAAGTCCCTCCTCTCCCCCACTATATATAGGAGGGCCAAGGGGGGTGGCCGGCCCTAGGAGATCCAATCTCCTAGGGGGCGGCGGCCAATGGGAGGTTTCCCTCTCCCCCAAGGCACCTAGGAGGTGCCTTCCACTAGTAGGACTCCTCCCCTTTGGAAACCCTAGGCGCATGGGCCTAGTGGGGCTGGTGCCCTTGGCCCATGTAGGCCAAGGCGCACCCCCTACAGCCCATGTGGCCCCCGGGGATGGGTGGCCCCACCCGGTGGGCCCCCGGGACCCTTCCGGTGGTCCCGGTACAATACCGATAACCCCGAAACTTGTCCCGATGCCCGAAACAGGACTTCCCATATATAAATCTTTACCTCCGGACCATTCCGGAACTCCTCGTGACATCCGGGATCTCATCCGGGACTCCGAACAACATTCGGGTTACTGCATATACATATCCCTACAACCCTAGCGCAACTGAACCTTAAGTGTGTAGACCCTACGGGTTCGGGAGACATGTAGACATGACCGAGATCGCTCTCCGGTCAATAACCAACAGCGGGATCTGGATACCCATGTTGGCTCCCACATGCTCCACGATGATCTCATCGGATGAACCACGATGTCGAGGATTTAATCAACCCCGTATGCAATTCCCTTTGTCAATCGATATGTTACTTGCCCGAGATTCGATCGTCGGTATCCCAATACCTCGTTCAATCTCGTTACCGGCAAGTCACTTTACTCGTACCGTAATGCATGATCCCGTGACCAGACACTTGGTCACTTTGAGCTCATTATGATGATGCATTACCGAGTGGGCCCAGTGATATCTCTCCGTCATACGGAGTGACAAATCCCAGTCTCGATCCGTGTCAACCCAACAGACACTTTCGGAGATACCTGTAATGCACCTTTATAGTCACCCAGTTACGTTGTGACGTTTGATACACCCAAAGCACTCCTACGGTATCCGGGAGTTACACGATCTCATGGTCAAAGGAAAAGATACTTGACATTAGAAAAGCTCTAGCAAACGAACTACACGATCTCACGCTATGCTTAGGATTGGGTCTTGTCCATCACATCATTATCCTAATGATGTGATCCCGTTATCAATGACATCCAATGTCCATAGCCAGGAAACCATGACTATCTATTGATCAACGAGCTAGTCAACTAGAGGCTTACTAGGGACATGTTGGTGTCTATTATTCACACATGTATTACGATTTCCGGATAACACAATTATAGCATGAATAAAGACAATTATCATGAACAAAGAAATATAATAATAATGCTTTTATTATTGCCTCTAGGGCATATTTCCAACACTATCATATGTCTCCCGTCATTTATTTCTCACCGACCTGCTATCTGCTACCTTTACACTGTACTAATTGTGCACACACTTCACCCATACTCACACTATTGTTTTTTTATGCATGGGTATTTCAGACTCTGATGCAGTGTTGATGAATGCAGAAAAGAAAAGACAGAAGTCGCTCCAGTGTAATTCGAAGATAAGCACTAAGCGTTTCAGCGCTCTAATGGGTGCAGCGTCAGTAGTTGGAGACAGTAAACATAGCTCTGCAGTTGTTGATCTCAATTGCCACACACAACCATCCCAGGTGCTTGCTTTAACTCCGCGCTGTCAAATGTGGTTGCATGTTGCATATGGTGTCTAGCTTGTATTGCTTCCAATTTGGTTAAATTGCATCTGCTTACTTTACACATTATACCTTTGATAATGACATGCCTTCCTGTTTTTGATACATACTACATATGTCTATTAACCATGTTCGTACATCAAACTAATGCTCTTTTTTATCCCTCGTCAATCACTTATGATGAGATAGTCACCCGGGTGGGTTACTGTGAGACGCCCTACTCGTTTAAAGAGTGCAGTGTCATCCTCCCCACATGATTCTCAAGAAACAGCAAGGCTAAATGAAGATAGTCAATGTAGCTCTCTAGTTGATCACCGCAATTCCCCCACACCACCATCGCATGTGCTTGCTCTTACTTGGCAGTGTGATATGTGGTTGCATGTTGCATATGGTGTCTACCTTATAATGCTTCTAATTAGGGTAAATTGCATCTGCTTAGTTAACACATTATACCTGTGAATATGACATGCCTTCCTGTTTTTGGTACATGCTACGTCTTTCTATTAACCATGTTCTTACATCAAACTACTTTTCTTGTGTATCCCTCATCAATGCTCCTAATTTGTTAAATTGCATCTCCTTAGCTTACACATTATACATGTGAATATGACACGCCTTCCTGTTTTTGGTACATACTACATCTGCCTATCACACCATGTTCTTACATCAAACTACTGTTCTTGTGTATCCTACGTCTATCGCTTATGATGAGACAGTCACGCGCGTGGGTTAATATGAGACGCAATACTCTTATAAAGAATGCAATTTCATCCTCTCCACATGATTCTCAAGAAACTGCAAGCCTAAATGAAGAAATTGAACGTTGCTCTGTACCTGAAGACAGCACTTCCCCTACACCACCATCACAGGTGCTTGCTCCAACTTCGCAGTGTGATATGTGGTTGCATGTTGCATACGGTGTCTAGCTTGTAATGCTTCTAATTAGGGTAAATTGCATCTGCTTAGTTTACACACTATACCTATGAATATGACATGCCTTCCTATTTTTGGTACACACTACATCTATGTGTTAACCTTGTTCTTACATGAAACTACCTCTCTTCTGTATCCTACATCAATCACTTACGATGAGTCACCTTTATTCGTTGCATATTGCATATTATTTCTAGCATGTTGCCATGTATTGCTTCTAATTTGGTCAAATACATTTGTTAGGGCACCCTTTTAATTTGGCAGAGTGATATTGGTTTCATCTTTCATATGGTTTATAGCTCGCATCGATTCTAACAAGTTCAAGCACCTTGTGCTTAGTTTACACTTTATACATCATACATGTCAATATGTCACGCCATCCTATTTTTCATACATATTCCATCCTCCTATCATGCGGCTGCCTTACATGAAAGTAGTGTTCGTCAGTATCATGCATCAATAAGTTCTGAAGAGCAAATTTTATTCCTTTTTCTTGTGGGTTTGACTTGACAAGGCAAAATCAAGAAAGAGGAAGGAAAAGAGTAAGGAAGGCGATGATGGTGGTCCTCTACAGCAACGTAAACGGAGCATCTGTACCGATTCTCCTTGTATTGATAGTGCATTACATGGTCCAAGTCTCTGCTCCCCTACTCCACCATCCAAGGTGCTTGCTCTAACTTGGCAGTGTGATATCTAGTTGCATGTTGCATGTGGTGTCTAGCTCGTATTGCTCCTAATTAGTGTAAACTGCATCTGCTTAGCTTACACATGATACATGTGAATATGACATGCTTTCTTGTTTTTGGTACATACTATATCTGTCCATCACACCATGTTCTTACATGAAACTACTCTTCTTGTGTATCCTGCATCAGTCACTTATGATGGGACACCTTTAAGTTGGCAGTGTGATATTGGTTTGCGTCTTGAATATGATTTCTAGCATGTATTTCTTCTAGTTTGATGAACGCCACCTATGACGAGACAGTTTTAACTTGGCAGAGTGATATTGATTGCACCTTCCGTATGGTGTCTTGCAGTGTTTCTAATTTGTTGAAGTGCCTTCTGCTTAGTTACCACATCATAGGTGTGAATATTTAAAGTCGTCCATTTTTTCGTACATATTCCATCATCGTATCATGACTTTGCCTTTCATCAGAGTAGTGTTCGTCAGTATCATGCATGAATGAGTTCTGAAGAGCGAATGATATTCCTTTTTCTTGTCGGTATGACCTCACAATGCAAAATCAATAAAGCTGAAGGAAATTGGCAAGGCATTGGATGATGGTGGTCCTTCTGAGCAACTGAAACGGAGGTTCTCTATAGATTCTACTCCGCCATCCTCCCAACAAGATTCGCAAGACAACGCAAGGCTAGACAGTCAACGTAGCTGTGTAGATGATGAGCACATCTCCCCTACTCCACCATCACAGGTGCTTGCTCTAACTTGGTACTATTATATGTGGTTGCATGTTGCGTATGATGTCTAGCTTGTATTGCTTCTAACTTTGTTGAATTGCATCTGCTTACTTTACACATAATGCCTGTGAATATGACATGTGTTCCTGTTTCTACATCAGACTACTATTCTTGCATATCCCGCATCAGTCACTTATGATAAGGCACCTTTAAGTCGCCACTGTGATATTTGTTGTGTCTTGCATATGATTTCTAGCATATACTGCTTCTAATTTGTTGAAACGCCATACAGTTTGAACTTGGCAGAGTGATATTGGTTGCATCTTTCATATGGTGTCTAGCTTGCAGTGCTTCTAATTTGTTGAAATGCCTTCTGCTTAGTTACCACATCATAGGTGTGAATATGTCACACCATCCTGTTTTTCATACATATTCCATCCTCGCATCATGTGTTTGCCTTTCATCCGAGTAGTGTTCGTCGGTATCATGCATGAATGAGTTCTGAAGAGCGAATTTTATTCCTTTTTCTTATCGGTTTGACTTCACAATGCAAAATCATTACAGCTGAAGGAAATTAGTCCGGCAGTGGATGATGGTGGTGCTTCGGAGCAACTCAAACAGGGGGTCTCTACAGATTCTACTCCGCCATCCTCCCAACAAGATTCGCAAGACAACACAAGGCTGGACAGTCAACGTAGTTGTGTAGATGATGAGCACATCTCCCCTACTCCATCATCACAGGTGCTTGCTCTAACTTGATACTATTATATGTGGTTGCATGTTGCGTATGATGTCTAGCTTGTATTGCTTCTAACTTGAATTGCATATGCTTACTTTACACATAATGCATGTGAATATGACACGTGTTCCTGTTTCTAGAACATACGTGTACATGATGAGCACATCTCCCCTACTCCACCATCACAGGTGCTTGCTCTTACTTGGAACTGTTATACGTGGTTGCGTTTTCTGTATGATGTCTAGTTTGTATTGCTTCTGATTATGTAGAATTGCATCTGCGTAGCTTACAACTTATACCTGCAACGATCACTTACCCATAAGACACATTTAACTTGGGACTATGATGTAGGTTGCATCTTGCATTGTCTTCTAGCTTGTACTGCTTCTAATTTCTTGAAATGGCACTTACGACGAGACACTTTTTACCTGATAGAGTGATATTGGTTGCATGTTCATATGGTGCCTAGCTTTCATTTCTTCTAATTTTGTTGAAATGCCTTCCGCTTACTGTATTTTCATACATATTCCATCCTCCTATCGTACGTGTGAATATGAAACACTGTCTTTTTTGTATATATTCCATCCTCCTATCATGCGCTTGCCTTACATCAAAGTAGTGTTCGTCTGTATCATGCATCAACCAGTTATGCAGAGCTAATTTTATTCATCTTCTTGTGGTTTTGACTTCATAAGGCAATATCAGAAAATAGGAAGGAAAAGAGTAAGTTAGGGGATGTTGGTGGTACTCCGCACCGACGCAAACAGAGACTCTCTAGATTTGCCACTACTACTGCTAATGAAGTTGAAGTCCCAAGTCTACATGATGAGTTCATCTCCCGCACTCCACCATCGCATGTGCTTGCTCTAAGTTGACAGTGTGATAATTGGTTTCATGTTGCATATGTTGTCTAGCATGTATTTCTTCTATTTTGATTAAATTGCACCTGCTGAGTTTATACGTTATACATGTGCATATGACATGGCTTTCTGTGTCTAGAATATAGTGCATCTATCTATCATACCATGTTCTTACATCAAAGTATTGTTGTTGTGTATCCCGCGTCAGTAACTCATGATTGGACACTTTTAACATGGCAGTTTGATAGTGGTTGCATCTTGCATTGATTTCTACGTTGTACTGCTTCTAATTTTTCGAATTGCCACTTATGACAAGACACTTTTAACTTGGCAGAGTAATATTGGTTGCATCTTTCATATGGTGTCTAGCTTGCATTACTTTTATTTTCTTGAAAATCCTTCTGCTTAGTTTGCACATCGTAGCTATGAATATGTCATGCCGTCCTATTTTTCCTACATATTCCATCCTCATACGGTTGTCTTACATCAAAGTATTGCTTGTCTGTATCATGCATCAATGAGTTCTGAAGAGTGATTTTATTCTTTTGTGTTGTGGGTACAGCTTGACATGGCAAAGTCAAAAAAGAGCAAGGAAAATAATATAGTAGGGAGTGCCGTTACTCGTCGGGTGAAACGGAAAAGGTTCTGCCATCGAGATTCTGCTGGTACTTATAGTGCAGTACAAGGTCCAAGTCCACCGGCTAAATCTACAAACATAGTATCACCTGCTCCACTAGCTGCAGCATCCGCTTCAACTGTACCAGCATCTCAACCAGTTACTCATTCGTTTGCTCCGGAACTGGCCAGATCCCAAGCTGCCTTCACACTTAACACTACTTCCGAAGCACTGCTGACACAACAGGACTTGGCAAGATCAGATGAACCTCATGAGCATCAACACCAAGACGGTACCTGACCGAGTCAAGTTGCAGTTGCATGCTCCTTTATATGTACTCTCACAGTTTGATGTACACTAACACTTTCCATATTCGTTGTTGAACTAGCACCACGGCGCAAGCGGAAACAGACATCAGGGATAATGCTTGACAGATTAACAAAATCTAAAGGAGGAAGAATGGAGATCCATTTTGAGGCAGGTTTAAAAAGGCCACGTGATGCTACAGAGTCAGCCAAGTTAGTATCAGAGGCAGCCGTTGTCGTTAGGTGGCATGCGCGTATCCTCCCAACGTGGATCCAGTACAGGAATGAGAAAGACAATACTCAGTTTAACACCTTCCTTGACCATTTATCTGTAAGTAATGTTATTCATCGCAATTAGTAATATTGTCTTGCTCTGTCCCATACTTTCTAGCTTCCTCCTAATAAGACTCACATTCTTTTTTCAACAGATGAGGTTCAAGTTGGATCTGAAAGATGATGCAACTAAACAAGCATGCACTCATGTTTTTCAGTCTGCTCTGCGACAGTATCGGTACCACCTTAGAAAATCTCACTTTGAAGGCAAGGCTAACAATGAAATCGCCCAAACATCTCTAGTGGAATATATTACAGATGAAGACTGGACAGCCCTCGTTAAACATTGGTCTGATCCAAAGTATCAGGTAGGCTATATGTATTTGATCAGACCACATATTGAACTTGTATTTATGTATGCGCCTTACAAGTGTATCTTCTTCTAGGCTAACTGTTTAAAGAACAAAACCAACCATTCTAAAGTGAAATTCCAACAGACAACGGGATCTCGTAGCTATATTGCACACTGCGAAGCTCTTGTAAATAGCTGCTACTTCCTTCTTTTTTTGTGCCATATTATCGTATCTATATTGACTTGTTCCAAATACAGAGGAAAGCCCGTGCGGACCAAAAAGAACCTGAACCGAATGCAGTGCAAATCTTCAAGGATTGCCACACCAGCAAGATGAAGGGCATGAGCACACCAGTTCAAGCCGCTGTTGTAAGTCCTTACTCCTCCTGCCTTGAACTGATTGGTACAGTGATGTGTTCATTTAACTACTTGGTTTGCAGCCAATGTCAGTTACTCTGTTCACTTTTATACACAGTTGTCTTAACGTATCATTTCACCTTACATGGTTTAAAAGAGATGAAGGATATTCTTTTGGTCTTGATCTGTAATCTAGTTGTTATGTTCACGTGCGCACACAATGATAAAATAGCCTGTTTGTTTTATATCTGTTTGCCCATGATATGAATGATGTCATACTATGTTCATCCTACTTTAAACCATGTCTCTTTATCCTTAGATGTCAACTAATGTGAGGAAATAGACAATACAGTAGGCATTCTACATGGACATATGTTCCGAAAGTGATTTTATTATGTAGTTGGCACTACAATACATGCTAATGTATTACAGTAGTTCACCAAAATAAGTTATGTATAAATGTTTAACCTACTTTGTTTGTTTTTATCTCATTAGTAACTTATCTGGTACACTAATCTACAAGTTCAAACTTTCAGGAAGCTATGGAACAAATGATTGAACAACCACAACCACCTGAAGGTGACGAGGCTACTACAGGCACAATGTCACCTCTTGCTGCAGTGCGTCAGTATCTCTCCACTAACAGTGCAAAAAGCACCTTCCTGCGTAATTCTGGGTTGGTTGTCAAGGTAACCTCGTCCAAATCGCCTAGTGAACAAAATCTTCCTGCTAGACAGAGTGATATATCTGTGCTCCAGACACAAGTCAATCCCTAATGGACGTTGTTTCGGAAACAAGAATAGTGGTTGAGAAATGTCGTCAAGATATGAATGGTTTTGAAACCAGACTATCAGACATTCCCTTCATTGTTGAAGAGCAATAGCGGAAAAAAGGTGGAGATCGTGCTGCTCCATCAGATTCTACAGTCTGAAACATTAGCACTTAGGTCAAATGATTTGTGCTTCTATACATCTGATGGTGCTTTTATCTGGAAGGACTGTAAACTTTATGCCAACATGCCTTTTGTTGTATGATTGGTATTTATTTTGTTGTGATACAACATTTATGATGCTGCCACAGGCTGCAGTAATTACGACGATATTTTTGTATAGTGTAGGTTTATCTTAGTAATGTATTCGGCCGAAAGCTTCGTAGGAGCCCAACATGCCAACATTCGTCGGGCCCATTCCAATTGGGCTAAAAACGATTACGGGCCAAAATTGGCATGTAGCCCCCTAAAAATATCTGGGCTTAAATTAGCATAAGGTTTCAAAAAATTTTGGTAGGCTTGTGCCCATAGTGGGCCTTTAACAGGCCTAAACATAATTTGGGCCCTCAGAAAAAATAGGCCGTTTACAGGTGTAAATATCTCGAGCCCATAAAAAACATGGGCCTTTAATAGACCGAAAGTGAGATTGGGCCCTAATTGTGCCAAATAACCCACTGGACTTAGCAGGCCGAAATGGTGGCCCATTTACGATGCGGATATTTGACAGGCCGAAATTCAGACGGGCCGTAAATGCGCCGACCTAATACACGGGCCTTTAACAGGTCGGAACTTCAATCAGGCTAGATTATCGTCATTTTTATATGGGCCGTTAATGGGCCCGATATGACGTTGGGCCACATATGGCCCATGGTTTACGTCCGGTGTTAACAGGCCGAAAATGACAATAGGCCGAAAGTGGCCCAAATCTTTAGGGGGCCTCTAATAGGCCGAATGACAGACATGGCCGAATATGACCCAAATCCTTCACGGTCATTTATGGGCCGAAAGTTTTGATGGCCTATAAATGGGCCCAAATGAAGTCGAACCTTTAACAGGCCGGAAATACACTGGGCCGTAATTCGGCCCAATTACTTAGCGGACTGTTAACGGGCTAGATGTGACCATGGGCCGCATTGATGACAAGTTTAGACCAGGCCGTTGATGGGCCGATTTGACAGAGAATGTTGAGCCTTTAGCTGGGCCGGCCCATTGCGGTCCGCAAAATCTTGTGGGCCTTTAGCTGGGCCGGCCCATTATGGTCCGCTAAATTTTGTGAGCCTTTAGCTGGGCCGGCCCATTATGGTCCGCTAAATCTTATGGTCCTTCGGTTGGGCCGGCCCATTTAAACATTGTGGGCCACTTTTGGGCCGGTCCACGTGTCAACATATCATAGGCCCATCTCGACCGTTGGATGAGTGACACCTGTGCCAACGCGGAGCTGACACATGGATCCGTCAGCCAATGAGAATTTTACACATGGAAAATCGGCATTGGTCGTGGCTGTTAACGGGTTATCGGATCCAAAATCCGACCCGGTAGCTTAACGGCGTTCCGTTACGGTGGATGCCACGTGTCGGTCACCCTTGACGAAAGCACTTCTATGACGCGCGATTTATCGTCATGGAAGTGGACACTTCCGTGATGATAATTTTGGTAACATCATGGAACACTTCTATGACAGCACAGGTATGACTATCTTGATTCTGTCATAAATTTGTCATGGATGTACATGCATGACAAAAAAACGCGACCTACTGTGACAAACACGTATCATCACGGAAGTGTATTTTTTTTTGTAGTGCTTGCAAGTCTATAGTCACCCCCGAAGTGACAATAATCGGGATACTTCTCGGTGATGACCGTAGTTTGAGGAGTTCATCTATTTACTAAGTGCTAATGCTTTGGGCCGATTCTGTATTAAAAGGAGGCCTTAATATCCCTTAGTTTCCATTAGGACCCCGCTGCCACGGGAGGGTAGGACAAAAGATGCCATGCAAGTTCTTTTCCATAAGCACGTATGACTATATTCGGAATACATGCCTACATTACATTGATGAACTGGAGCTAGTTCTATGTCACCCTATGTTATAACTATTACATGAGGAATCACATTTGACATAATTATCCATCACTGATACAATGCCTACGAGCTTTTCACATATTGTGCTTCGCTTATTTACTTTACCGTTGCTACTGTTACAATTACTACAAAACTACTACCGTTACTTTTGCTACTGTTACCATTACTTCCATACTACTTTGCTACTAAATACTTTGCTGTAGATACTAAGTTATCCAGGTGTGGTTGAATTGACAACTCAACTGCTAATACATGAGAATATTCTTTGGCTCCCCTTGTGTCAAATCAATAAATTTGGGTTGAATACTCTACCCTCGAAAACTGTTGAGATCCCCTATACTTGTGGGTTATCAAGAGTATTTTCTGGCGCCGTTGCCGGGGAGCATAGCTCTATTCTTTGAGTCACTTGGGATTTATATCTGCTGATCACTATGAGGAACTTGAAAGACGAAAGAACTAAGATTTATCCCTCAACTACGAGGGGAGGTAAGGAACTGCCATCTAGCTCTGCACTAGATTCTCCTTCTGTTATGAGTAAGCTTGCGACACCTAAACCTGCTTCTGCTATTAATTCTGATATGTCGCATGTTATTCATGATGCCACTTCTACTATGCATGATACTTATGATGAAACTACTTCTGTGCTTGATACTACTATGTCATTAGGTGAATATCTTGATGAACAAATTGCTAGGGTTAGAGAGAATGAAATTCTTGAAACTGATATTATTGAAGATAGTGATGATGAAGGTTCTCTCCCTAAGTATGAATTACCTGTTGTTCCTGAGGGTTATGTTATGGATGAAGAAACTGCTAGAGATTTTCTTGCTTGCAATGATAGATCTGATCTTAAGAAGCTATTAGCTAAACTGAAACAGAAAACTCTGAATGCTAGAATGAAATATGACCCCTCTTTTGCTATCTTTGTTACTGATAAGGATTATGAATTCTCTGTCGATCCTGAGATAATTACTTTGGTTGAATCTTATCCTTTTTATGGCTATGAATCTGAAACTGTTGTGGCACATCTTACTAAATTAAATGATATAGCCACCCTGTTCACTAATGATGAGATATCCCGTTACTATTATATCCTTAAGATATTTCCATTCTCATTAAAGGGTGATGCTAAAACTTGGTTTAATTCTCTTGATCCTGGTTGTGTGCGTAGTCCCCAGGATATGATTTATTACTTCTCTGCTAAATATTTCCCCGCTCATAAGAAACAAGCTGCTTTAAGGGAAATATATAATTTTGTGCAAATTGAAGAAGAGAGTCTCCCACAAGCTTGGGGGAGGCTTCTCCGATTACTCAATGCTTTGCCTGATCATCCTCTTAAGAAAAATGAATTACTTGATATCTTTTATAATGGACTAATCGATGCTTCCAAGGACCACTTGGATAGTTGTGCTGGTTGTGTTTTCAGGGAAAGAACAGTCGATCAAGCTGAATTGCTATTGAATAATATGTTTACTAATGAAAATAATTGGACTCTTCCTGAGCCAACTCCTAAACCAACTCCTGAGCCAACTCCTAAACCAACTCCGAAGAAGAGGGGAGTTCTATTTCTCAGTGCTGAAGATATGCAAGAGGCAAAGAAATCTATGAAAGAAAAAGGTATTAAAGCTGAAGATGTTAAGAATTTACCTCCTGTTGAAGAAATACATGGTCTTAATATACCACCTATTGAAGAAACACATGGTCTTGATAACCCGACACAGGTAGTAAAGGTAAATTCTCTCTATAGATATGATAAAGTTGAAATCTCGTCTACTAAGTTTGCTAGCCAATGCTTGGATGAATTCGATGACTTTATGGCTAGACAAGAAAATTTCAATGCTTATGTTGGTAGAGAATTAAAGGGTAATGCTTACATGATTGGACGCTTGAGTGATTATATGGCTAGAGTTAAAGGTGAACTTAAACTTATTAGTAAACATGCTTCTATGGTTACCACTCAAGTAGAAGAAGTACTTAAAGCTCAAAGTGATTTGCTCGACGAATTAAATAATAAACATGATTTTGCTGTTAGAGTGGCTACTAGAACTGGTAAAATGACTCAGGAACCTTTGTATCCTGAAGGCCACCCTAAGAGAATTGAGCAAGATTCTCAGAGAAATAATTTAGATGCACCTAGTCCTTCTAAAAAGAAGAAAAAGAAAAATGATAGGACTTTGCATGCTTCTACTGAACTTGTTGCAGACACACCTGAGAATCCCAATGATATTTCTATTTCTGATGCTGAAACACAATCTGGTGATGAACATGAACCTAGTGATAATGTTAATGATAATGTTCATGTTGATGCTCAAACTAGCAATAATAATGATCTAGAGATTAAACCTGCTGTTGATCTTGATAACCCACAATCAAAGAATCAACGTTATGATAAGAGAGATTTTGTTGCTAGGAAGCACGGTAAAGAAAGAGAACCATGGGTTCAGAAACCCATGCCTTTTCCTCCTAAGCCATCCAAGAAAAAGGATGATGAGGATTTTGAGCGCTTTGCTGAAATGATCAGACCTATCTTTTTGCGTATGCGTTTGACTGATATGCTTAAAGTAAATCCTTATGCTAAGTACATGAAAGATATTATTACAAATAAAAGAAAGATACCGGAAGCTGAAATTTCCACCATGCTTGCTAATTATACTTTTAAAGGTGGAATACCTAAGAAACTTGTAGATCCAGGAGTACCAGCTATACCTTGCTCCATTAAAAGAAACTATGTTAAAACTGCTTTATGTGATCTTGGAGTCGATGTTAGTGTTATGCCTCTATCTTTATATCGTAGACTTGAATTGAATAAGTTGACACCTACTGAAATATCTTTGCAAATGGCTGATAAATCAACTGCTATAACTGTCGGTATTTGTGAGGATGTGCCTGTTGTGGTTGCAAATGTCACTATCTTAACGGACTTTGTTATTCTTGATATTCCCGAGGACGACAGTATGTCGATTATCCTTGGTAGACCCTTTATGAATACTGTAGGGGCTGTTATTGATTGCAACAAAGGCAATGTCACTTTTCATGTTAATGGTAATGAGCATACGATACACTTTCCGAGGAAACAACCTCAAGTTCATAGCATCAATTCTATTGGAAAAATTCCAACTATCATTATTGGAGGGTTTGAATTTCCTCTTCCTACTGTCAAGAAGAAATATGATATTCTTATTATTGGGGATGTGCATATCCCCGTTCAGGTAACCTAGTATTATTCGAAATTTCTCCGGTTTCATGCGATTCGGAATGAGTTTGTTAACGAGACTTGATCAACCTTGTTAGTGGATTCCTTTTGATGAGCATGAGATGGATGAAGTTAGAAAGCACAACCTTCTGTACCCTCCTTTTACTTTTTGTTATTTAGATTAAATAAAGTAAAAATAGTATTTTCTGTCTGTTTTCTGAATTATCCATGCAATAAAAAAATACCCGAAAATAAAAGTTCTCCAAATGCCCTGCAAATTTAGTATGATTTTTTCTGGAATATTTGAGAATATTTGGCACTGAGAACACAGCAGGGGGAGCTGGCACCTGGTCACGAGGGTCCAGGGCGCGCCCCCCTGCCTCGTGGGCCCACGGTGGGCCCCCTCCACTTATTCCTGCACCCACACACTTCTTCTTCCTCCCCAAAAAAATCACCATCCAGCTCAAGCACGAGCTCTAGCTCACTTTCCTACCATTTTCGATCTCCTTGCTCAAAGCTCCATTCACAAAACTGCTTTGGGGGATTGTTCTTTGGTATGCGACTCCTCCAATGGTCCAATTAGTTTTTGTTCTAGTGCTTTATTCATTGCAAATTTTTGCTGCCTAGGTGACCCTATTCTTGAGCTTGCATGTCAAATTTATATGGTCCCAAGTAATTCTAATGCATGATATAGTCTCTAGGGACTTGTGGGAGTAGTTGCTATCAATTTTGTTGAGTTTGATTCACTTTTACTTTTTGAGTTACTAAAAATTTCAGAAATTTTTCAGAGGAAGAAATATGTCCAGGAAAATGTACCAAGGTGGTTCTTCAAGGAAGAAAGGACCCAGGCTCGCAATACGTGAGCAAGACGACGAACCACCGAGGGAAGCTGACGTGCGGCCTTGTGAATGGCCGTTAGAGGAGTTTATGGTCAAAGCAGGCATCAAGGATGAATTTGATGCATATGTGCGTAATGCCGATCTTGAGGACTTCATACAAGATAAGTGTCCTCAATACTATCATTTGACTGATTCCTTTGTGAGAAGGGTTAAATTTATATCTTCACGCAATTCTCAAAATGTCCTGTTTGATATTTATGATAAATCATATACCATGGACCTAGAAGATTTCACTACTGCTTGCAAACTCCCGCAGTGGGGCAGTGTTAATGGACCTTGTAAATCTGAATATAAAGATTTTCTTGCTAGTATCACTGTGGGAGAATCTAGAGAAATAGCACAAGCTACCATAGGGAACATTCACTTTCCTGCTATACATTATTTTGCTCTCTTCATTGGTAGATGTATTAACAGTAAAGATGAAGCATGTCACATGTGTGTTCCTGATCTTCGTGTTCTCAAGAGTGTTGTATTAGGTGATAAACAATACAACTTGGGGACAATTGTTGCACGTAGGTTGCATAATAATGGTTTAGTTGGAGACTTGTTTGGAGGGATTTATGCGACCCGTGTGGCTAATTATCTTGGTATACATGCACATGAAAATGATAGGGAGTTGCCTCCCGCTTATTTAGATTATAATGCTATGGTTAATCATCATTTTCTTGAGAGGAATGAACAATTCCTCCAGTATCGACTAATCTTTGACAGATGTCGCGCTGTCCATATTACTCTCCCTGCTCCTGCCCTCTTTGACTATTAGGCAAAAGGAAGATATGTTATAAGCAGGGAGGAGGCAAATGAGTACGAGAGGAGGACGGAGGCGGCTCGCTGCCATGCTGCAGCTCAGGAGGCAATGGCTGCTGGATCTTAGTACGACCCTAGTTACAACTTCGAATATCAGCCAGGCTAACCATGGCCATAGACCAACTTAGGCCAAAATCCTAAGCTTGGGGGAGTACGTATTTCTCATCAACATTACATTCATGTTCACACACTCATTCTAGTTGTCGGTGCTCATACTTTTTTATTGTACTATCCATGCTAGTTTATTTTCTTTTCCTAGCTTTCTTCTTGTGTGTTTGTTAAACCTTAAGAAAAACCAAAAAAATAGTTAGCTCACTTTCCATGCTTGTAGTAGTAATTAAAAGAAAACCCAAAAATATTTCTCGTTCTTCTTTTGCTTGTTGGGAGATTTCCCGTGTAAATAGTTTTATTTCCTTTCTTTCCTTTGGGGGTCGAGAGGAGAAGACCATAATGAAAATGTTAAGTGGCTCTCATATGCATGATTGTTGATTTAACCAACAGCCCATATTACTTTGTCTTCTCCCTTGAATTGAATGCTTCCAGATTCCAGCTTAGTTCAATGCACGTGCACTATTATTATTATACACACCGTTCGGTCGTGCAAGTGAAAGGCAATAATGACGATATATGATGGATTGGCTGAGATGAGAGAAGCTGGTATGAACTCGACCTCTCTTATTTTTGTAAATATGATTAGTTCATCGTTCCTAATTCAGCCTATTATGAATAAACATGTTTGCAATGACAATTAGAGATTATAGTTGCTTATGCCATGCTTAATTAGCTAGGAGCTTATAATGGTTATTAAAATGGTTGTGATGTGGTATGATAGGGTGGTATCCTCCTTTGAATGATTTGAGTGACTCGACTTGGCACATGTTCACGCATGTAGTTGAAACAAAATCAACATAGCCTTCATGATATTTATGTTCATGGTGGATTATATCCTACTCATGCTTGCACTCAGTGTTGATTAATTTTAACGCATGTTCATGACTGTTGTCGCTCTCCCAGTTGGTCGCTTCCCAGTCTCTTGCTAGCCTTCACCTGTACTAAGCGGGAATACTGCTTGTGCATCCAAACTCCATAAACCCCAAAGTTATTCCATATGAGTCCATCATACCTTCCTATATGCGATATCTACCTGCCGTTCCAAGAAAATTGTATGTGCCAAACTCCAAACCTACAAATGAAATTATGTTTTGTATGATCGAACAGCTCATGTATCAACTAGGGTTGTCTGTATCTTCCATGTTAGGCAGGTTATTCTCAAGAGGAGTGGACTCCGCTCCTCATTCACGAGAAAATGGTTGGTCATCGAGATGCACGGTCCCATGCTCAAATTAAATCAAAATAATTGCAAACAAAACTCCCCCGGGATTGTTGCTAGTTGGAGGCACCCGTTGTTTCGGGCAAGCCATGGATTAATGCTTGTTGGTGGTGGGGGAGTATAAACTTTACCATTCTGTTTGGGAACCGCCTATAATGTGTGTAGCATGGAAGATATCGAGATCTCTTAGTTGTTATATTGACAGTGAAAGTATACCGTTCAAAATGTTATTCATCTCTATTTCAAAATCGAGCTCTGGCACCTCTACAAATCCCTGCTTCCCTCTGCGAAGGGCCTATCTATTTACTTTTATGTTGAGTCATCACCCTCTTATTAAAAAGCACCCACTGGAGAGCACCGTTGTCATTTGCATGCATTACTATTAGTTTATATTGGGTATGACTATGACTGGATCTCTTTTACCATGAATTATAATGTTTAGTCACTCCTTGATCTTTAAAGGTGCTCTGCATTTATGTTTTTCATTCTCAGAAAGGGCTAGCGAGATACCATCTTGTTATATCATATTATGATTGTTTTGAGAAAGTGTTGTCATCCAAGATTTATTATTATTGCTCGCTAGTTGATTATGCCATTGATATGAGTAAACATGAGACCTAAGTGTTATTGCGAATATGGTTAGTTCATAATCTTTGCTGAAAACTTGAATGCCGGCTTTACATATTTGCAACAACAAGAGCAAACAGAGTTTGTAAAAGTTTTTCTTTATCACTTTCAGTTTGTCAACTGAATTGCTTGAGGACAAGCAAAGGTTTAAGCTTGGGGGAGTTGATTGGTCTCCGTCGTATCTACTTTTCCAAACACTTTTGCCCTTGTTTTGGACTCTAACTTGCATGATTTGAATAGAACTAACCTGGACTGACGCTGTTTTCAGCAGAACTGCCATGGTGTTATTTTTGTATAGAAATAAAAGTTCTCGGAATGACCTAAAAATCCACGGAGCAAATTTCCAGAATTAATAAAAAATACTAGCAAAAGAATCAGCGTTAGGGGGCCCACACCATGTCCAAGAGGGTGGGGGCGTGCCCCCTCCCCTAGGCGCGCCCCCTGCCTCGTGGGCCCCTGGACATCGACCAACCTCAACTTCAACTCCATATATTTGCTTTCGTGGAGAAAAAATCAGAGAGAAAGTTTCATCGCGTTTTACAATACGGAGCCGCCGCCAAGCCCTAATCTCTCTCGGGAGGGCTGATCTGGAGTCCGTTCGGGGCTCCGGAGAGGGGGATTCATCGCCGTCGTCATCATCAACCATCCTCCATCACCAATTCCATGATGCTCATCGCCGTGCGTGAGTAATTCCATCATAGGCTTGCTGGACGGTGATGGGTTGGATGAGATTTACTATGTAATCAAGTTAGTTTTGTTAGGGTTTGATCCCTAGTATCCACTATGTTCGGGGATTAATGTTGCTATGACTTTGCTATGCTTAATGCTTGTCACTAGGGCCCGAGTGCCATGATTTTAGATCTGAACCTATTATGTTTTCATGAATATATGTGATTTCTTGATCCTATCTTGCAAGTCTATAGCCACCTATTATGTGTTATGATCCGACAACCCCGAATTGACAATAATCGGGATACTTCTCGGTGATGACCGTAGTTTGAGGAGTTCATGTATTCACTAAGTGCTAATGCTTTGGTTCGGTTCTCTATTAAAAGGAGGCCTTAATATCCCTTAGTTTCCATTAGGACCCCGCTGCCACGGGAGGGTAGGACAAAAGATGTCATGCAAGTTCTTTTCCATAAGCATGTATGACTATATTCAGAATACATGCCTACATTACATTGATGAACTGGAGCTAGTTCTATGTCACCCTATGTTATAACTATTACATGAGGAATCGCATCCGACATAATTATCCATCACTGATCCAATGCCTACGAGCTTTTCACATATTGTGCTTCGCTTATTTACTTTACCGTTGCTACTGTTACAATTACTACAAAACTGCTACTGTTACCGTTACTTCCATGCTACTTTGCTACTAAATACTTTGCTGCAGATACTAAGTTATCCATGTGTGGTTGAATTGACAACTCAACTGCTAATACTTGATAATATTCTTTGGCTCCCCTTGTGTCGAATCAATAAATTTGGGTTAAATACTCTACCCTCGAAAACTGTTGCGATTCCCTATACTTGTGGGTTATCAGGCACCGGAAGAATCAAGGTGTTGGTTTGAACGAAAGTTCAATGCTAATGGAGTTGAGTGGGAAGAAGATCAATATCCCAAGACGAAGTTTGTTCCTCAACAAGAGAAGTATGATCCTACTTCCTTCAAGGGAACACAAGCTCAAGATGATCTTCCACCACAAGACCACAAGCTAAAAGGCAAGGACAAGCTTCAAGAGGAGATTGATGCATTTGAAGATGATCCAAAGGCCTTGGTCAAGGGGGTTCCCAATACAACATCAAGTTCTACTTCATCAAGTACATCTACAACCCCAAGGATTCCCATCAAGATGATGTGGATCCCAAAGAAGAAGAACTCGAGAGTTCTTGAGGGTGACTCCGCCAACATACTTCACTCATATTCATTTTGGCAAGAACAAGTGCAACCAACTTCCACATTTTGCACTAGTTCAAGGAGTCACAAACCCTCTTGTTGGTAAGTAAAGGGACAAGAAAACCTAATGCTTTCATGGACATCATCGTGTGTGTGCTTCACTCTATGTCTATGGATATACTTGTTTGTTCCTTGTGGGACTAACCCATGTAGGTACTGAAAGTGCAACTCACTCCAATGGATTGCTTAAAATGATCTACATCAACAATGAGCATCCACATCTTCAACATCTACATGAAGTCATCATCGACAAAACCCAAGGTTAGTTTATCCCTCTTAGGGGGGATATCACATCTAGGGGGAGCTTTACTCTAAGAATTAAGCTAAAGCAACTCTAATGGTGTGAACACAACAATGCTTTATGTAAAAGTGATAACCCCACTTGTGCTTAAACGAGGAGTATGACCTATGATCAAATGTTCTAATTTGACTCCTAAGTCAATATACTCATATATAGATGACCTAGTCATTGCCAATTGTTTGATAGATGCTAGAGCGATTGTGCATGCTTTGCCACATATTTCATTTGCCATTTTATTGTGTGAGCATGTTGGTTGCATACTTTTCTCATTCGAGGACATCCATTTGTTGCTTTGATTGTTTGGATTTTCTTCTTCTGCCAAATGTATGGACAAGAATGCCTAAGAACTTCCTTTAGCTATCTATGCTTTTCTTTTCTCAAACTCTATTCATGCTACATCACAAAGTTTGAACAAGTCATGTCGTGGAATTGTCACGTCAGATGTCCTCGTGAAAGGACTTAGTTGTGGAGCCATCGCAACTAGGAAGCTTGAAGGGGTTAAATCGGGACAAAGGACACGAGGTTTTATACTAGTTCGGCCCCTTACGGTGAAGGTAAAGCCTACGTCTAGTTGGGTTGGTATTGATGTTTCGATGACCAGGGAGCGAGATACGCTATGCCCGGTTCTCGATGAGTTGTTTTCCTGCCCTAAGCCACCAGCAGGCCGTCCCCTTATATACACGGGTTGACGCCCTATGGCTTACAGAGTCCCGCCGGCTTATAAACAGTGTCCGGCTCAGTGACTAGTTAAATCTACCTTATGATACAAGTCATGCCATCATGGCGGTTTACTACAACGGGCCTTAAGTCGCCTGTGGGCCTTAAGCCCTTAAATGAATCGCCATCTTCATGCTTGGTCTTGGGCTTCTCTCTGATGAGTCTTCTTTGTGTAACCCGGCCCCTCCTGGGCGGCTTACACAAATAGTTATATCCCCAACATTAGGCCCCAGATTGATTTGAACCTATTCATGTCAATCTTAAAAATATTTTTAAAGAATATAAGTCTTCAGTCTTTTGACTATACAGAGGGTTTTCTTTAACCCGCCATGACGTCATCTTCTGGATCCGTCTTAACCCGGCGTGACATCATCCTTTCTTTAATTCCTTTTCTATTCCATCATATCCTTCAACGGATCTCTGCTTTTATTGATTGCTCCGAAAATCGAGGTGTCGGGGCCGCTGGATAATAATTCTTATCTCCTCGTTTGCCGTGCCGTCTCAGTTATCCTCTCCTTATAAATAGGCGCGACTTAGGTCTTTCATTCTTCCCTCTTTCAGTCGTCCTCTTCCTATTGCCTCCTCTCGAGCTCCGCCGCTGCCGCCGTCGAACCCCTCGTCTTCATCGACTCAGGCCGCTGCATCAACTTGACTCTGACCAGAAATCGACGGCGAACCTCCGCAGCTCGTCCACATCCGTGAGTTCCTCTCCTTCCCTTTCTTTAGATCTGCATTGGAACCCTGTTGAGTTCGTCGGCGTTCATCACCGCCCGACGCAAACCCTCGCTAGTTTGCACCTCCAATGCCCTGTTTAGATCGTAAAAACTATGTAGAACTGCTGCGGTAATTGTTGGTGTTTATCTTGCATAGAAACAAATCTCATTTCCCTTGTTTGGAAACCCTCTTCGAGTGCATGAACTTCTCTGCCCTGTTTTTAGGTCTAGAAAATTTTCCTTTCAGAGCAACAATTTGATCCAGAATAATAGTTGTCGTCTGTGAAACTTGTTTCTATCACCCAGAAATCTTCTTCTGGTAAATGCCCTTAAACACAACTGTCCAGGTGTCCGGCTTAAATAAATGATACTGATCTGTGAGCCTTACTTGCTTCTCATGACCTTAGGAATTTTGAACTGCTCTTGATACTTGTAGCGGCTTAAACACTGTTGCACAGTCACCCTTATATCATTAGGCCCCTCATTAAGTCACTACTTTGAACAATTAGGATATTTCTCCCGTCTTAAAATTAAACCGGATCTTCTTATTTTGTAATAGGCCAACTGTTGTCATGGCACCTAAGGCGGCCAAGGCCCCTGTGACTTGCAATTGGGTTCCATCCACAGTTACCAAAAGCAAACTTGCTGAGTTCGTGAAGTCTGGCCACCTGCCCAAAAAGGAGGTCATGTCTTATCATGCCCCTGACCCGTCTGAAGAGAGGCCTCATCCCAAAGAAGGGGAGGTGATAGTGTTCACAGATCACATGAACCGGGGATTTGCCCCTCCCGGCTCAAAATTCTTCAGGGAAGTTTTGAATTTCTTTGATCTTAAACCTCAAGACATTGGACCCAATTCTGTGTCAAATCTTTGCAATTTCCAAGTCTTCTGCGAGGTGTACCTGGGAGAGGAGCCAAGTCTACTGTTGTTCAGAGAACTTTTTTATTTGAACCGGCAGAATGAACGTGCCAACGGGCCTAGCCTCGAACTTGGCGGCATCTCAATCCAGCGGCGGAGAGATTGTCTTTTCCCTTATGCTGAGCTGCTGAGTCACCCGAAAGATTGGAACCAGACGTGGTTCTACTGTCAAGACACGTCACCTGCTGATGAAAGGCCTCTGCCCGGCTTCCGCGCTCTGCACCTTGAATCCAACCATCCGCTGGCGGATAAGTTATCTGCTGTTGAGCGCCTGCCTCTCAACCCCACCATCGGGAAGATCAAAGCTCTTCTAGGAAACGGGTTAAATGGCATCGATCTGGTTCGAGTCTGGGTCACCTGGCGGATACTACCATTAAGCCGCTGCTCCGGCTTAATGTGTACTTACACAGGCGAGAAGGATGATCCAATGCGTCATAGTCCTGACGACTTACCAGATGATGTGGTAGATGATACAACCCAGTCACTATTGAAGGAGGGCACTGTAACTAGCAATGCCTTCGGCTTACTTCCCTTCTGCAAGAAGAACTCGGCCCCTGCAGTGAGTTACCAATCTTAATAAACACTTTTTAACATGTTATACCTTCCTTGTACTTATGATTCCTTATCTTTTTCCACAGGCCGGTGATAATTTCTGGAAGGTCAAGTATGACCATGAGGCTGCCAAACAGGCCAGGGCAGCCAAGAAAACTAAAAGGAAAGCCGCCAAGACGGGCACCTCAAAGAAGAAGAAACCCAGCGCCTCCGATATGCTTAAATTGGATGACTCTTCTTCGGATGATGAAGAGGTAATCTTTTGATTTTCTTAACTCCTTTGTCGTTACTCTACTGACATTCTATCCTTTCAGGAGGATATAGGGAACAGTCAAGCAATTGACGAAGAGGTAACTATAATCTCCTCCGACTCAGAGCCTTTGCCAAAGCAAAAAATCCGAAGGGCGACCCGGAAAGTAAGATTTTCACATCCTCTAGCTTACCAAGATCCTCAATTTCTTTTGAAGCAACAACAGCTTGAGAACCGAAGGCAGACTTGGGCCAATCAAGACGCAGACCTCTCCTCCAGCTTACCCGACGTAACCAGGAAGCATCGGACCGAGGTTATCTCTGATTTACATTCTGCTTTACCTTTGGCGGGTTTGATTCGCCAACCTCTCAATTCTTCTGACTCCAATTATCAGGATACCTCTCCTTCCTCTGACGAGTCGATGCAATCAAACATGCTAGCTTTCAAAACGGCTCCCGGGTAATGTAACATTTCTTACTTTAAGTTTTTCCATACTTATACTTTGATACTCATCCTTCTACCTTTATTGACAGCCTGCAAGTGAAGCCTAGCAAGAGGGCAAAGAAGAATAAGCCGTCCCAAGACCCGGTGGTCACTAAACTGGCGCTTGACTCATCCATTCCTGACAGCTCCACTCATCAGCCACTGCCTGAACCGGCTTCTGATATTCCGGTGCCAACCTCCGACCCGCCTGCTGAAGATGTTATCCACGATTCTGATAACCCAGAAATTCCTAGCCCGGTCAAGACGACTGACCCGGAAGTTGAATTTCTGAAAAATCAATATGTTGAACCGGGTTGGCCTACTGTTCTTGCCCAATGCACTGCTAAGGAGGAGTTTGCCCAACGTCGGAAAGCCAAACAGGACATCACTGATTATACTCACCTAAGCATTGGTGATATAGTCTCGGGCTATCTGAACCAAGTGCACAATAGTCGTGACCTAGAAATTGACATGGTGAAACAAATACAGCACAAGTCTGAGGTATAACCTATGCTTTTTTTTGAATCTTACTTACTGTACCAGCCCCCAAGTCTATTGCTTATGAATGAATATGCTGTAGACTTAGAAATCTACTTACCGTTAGTTTGTCCGGTTTAAAGTGAATACATTTAACCCGGTGATAGCATGAGACTTTGAATTTGTGTTACACATTAGCCCCCAAGTGTCAAGTATCTTTACTTGTAAAGTGCTTGAGACTTAATATGTATGACTTGGTAGGATAGGTTAAAAAATTCTTTAAGCATACATTAGCCCCCAAGTGCCAAGTATCTTTACTTGTAAAGTGTTTGGGACTTGAATGTTACCTTACCATGATTCTTACCATAACCTGATGTCAATACAGGCCACCATAAGTCAATTTGAGTTGGAGCTTGCTGACCTGAAGAGCCAGCTGAAAACTCAAGAGCTTGAAACTCAGAAAGCCAACTCCAAGTTTGAATTCAATGTCTCTGAACAAGAGAAGTTGAGGCAAAATTTTGATCCAGAAAAGAAAACTTGGGCTGATGAGAGGGCTTCACTGGTGACTCGGGCCGAGGCGGTAGAAGCATCTCTTGCAGAGGCAACAACCGAACTGTCCGACTTAAAACGACAGATATCCCCAATGGTCTCAGCCATCTTCGGTAAGTCACTCTGAAAAAACCTTAAACATTGTAATCTTCCAAGGATTATTGTAATAGTTATCTCTGGCTTATTGTTATGCTTGTGAACATACAGGCCCCAGGAGTACCAACCTCAAGCAAAACATGCTGATCAAGCTTAAGGCAGTTTACACCTTAGTGGAGCAGCTGTACTCCGGGTCACAACGTGCCTTGGCCGTTGTGGCCTTATCAAATACCACTCCTCACCTCCTACAAGATGTGCTGAAGCATCTCGCAGTGCTACCTCAATGAATTTAGGATTTAAGGCGGGCATCTGCAAGAGCCGGAGCCGTGGCAGCATTAAGCCGGGCAAAGGCATGGGTGCCAGAACTTGACTTGGTTGATCTCTCTCTTGGATATCCAAGCCTGAAGGAGGACGGCACTGCATTTGACGATCAAGACTTTACTGCCTGTGTCAAAGTCGTACGTCCCTTGGCGACCCTTATTGGGAATGATACTGATCTCACTAAGTATTCGTCGGGCTATGATAGCGAGAACTGGAGAATTCCAAATATTCCATATGACCAAGTCAGCCTGATCCCTCCAACGCGTAAGCATACCTTTGCCCCTGAAGTGGACTCTGCCGGTTTAATAGATGATGAGGCTGAATTTGAAGCCTTGAGCGGCATTGACTGGGCCTCGTCCACCTTTCAGGACAAAGCAACCGATGGAGAGGCGGAGAAGGATAACCCGGAGTCTTCAAGCCCGCCGAAGGAATGAGCCGCCAGGCATTTTATAGCTTTGCCAAAACAATGCTTCACTTCTTCAGACTCGGGGAGTCTTGTAATAGGATAGAAAAAACTTCTTAATGTTTGGCATGCCCTCACGCATGTTTATGGTGCTTATTACTTTTGTAAGCTGCCACCACTATATTTCTCTGGCCTATGTTGACCATGTATTTCCTTGATGTTTAACTTGCTTTGCCTTATCCTGCACATAAGCAAAATTTTCTGGGCAGTTTACTGCACCAGGGGTTTATAGAATATTGATAACCCGGAACATGACCCAAAGACATCATATATAGGCCGATTCATGATTATTTAAAATATAATCACAACAGCATACCTGTGACCCTTTTGATAGTCTTCCCAGCTCATTTGATGCTTTACCTGGCACTTACGATCCTGGGGTGATCAATATTAAACCGGAAGAATTAAGGACCATCTCCTCAAGAAGGTTTCAAGATAGTTAAAGTAATTATATGTATAAGCAATGTTCATAGGCTCCTGATTCGAATACGATCAGAAAACCGTCCCAAAGGGGTTAAGCTAAGATTCGAATACGATCATATAGCCCCCAGTGGCTTTGGCGATGCCGATCAAGTGGGTATCGACAGCTTGTTCTCTTTGGTTCAAATACGACCTATGTTTGAACAGGAAGCCCCCAAGTGAACATAAGAGTTTTTTAACGACGCTGATTCGAATACGATCCACGTCAGACCCAAAGGGGTTAAGCTATGATTCAAATATGATCAAGAAGCCCCCAAGTGGGTTTGGCAGTATGCCGATCAAGTGGGTATCGACAGCTATGTTCTCTTTGGTTCGAATACGACCTATGTTTGAACAGGAAGCCCCCAAGTGACCATGGCTAGATTCAGATATGATCATAAGCCAGCCCAAAGGAAAAGTCGGATTCAGATGTGATCCGCTCCCTGTTGGTTGTCTCCACTACCTGATAAAGAAGACACATAGAGTTTTGAGGGTAAAAAGGATGGAGGTCCTGCTTTATTTCTTTATATAATAGATACATCGTCAAAAAATATATACATCTTGAAAGCCAGTGGCATAAGTATAATAAGGCCGGAGATGAGCAATAGTCCACGGCCGGCGGGTCTCCTCCTCCGACTTAAGTGAGTCTTTGTGCTCTCGAATATCGATGAGGTAGTATGACCCGTTGTGCAGATTCTTGCTGACCACAAAGGGCCCTTCCCAAGGCGGGGATAGCTTGTGCATATTAGACTGATCCTGGATGAGCCGGAGCACCAAGTCGCCTTCCTGAAAGGCTCTGCTCCTAACCTGGCGGTTGTGATAGCGACGCAGGTCTTGTTGATAAATCGTCGAGCGGGCTATTGCCAAGTCTCGCTCCTCATCCAACAAGTCAAGTGCATTCTGACGAGCTTCTTCGTTGTCAGCCTCAACATAAGCCGCCACGCGGGGTGAATCGTGCCAGATGTCACTTGGCAGGACCGCCTCTGCACCATACACCATAAAGAAAGGCGTATAGCCTGTAGATCTGTTAGGCGTAGTGTTGATGCTCCATAACACGGAAGGTAACTCCTCCACCCAACAACCCGGAGTCCGCTGTAAGGGGACTAAGAGCCGGGGCTTGATACCTTTCAGGATCTCTTGATTAGCTCTTTCTGCTTGACCATTGGATTGAGGATGAGCAACAGCCGAAACATCAAGCCGGATATGTTCTCTTTGACAGAACTCTTCCATGGCACCCTTGGAGAGATTAGTGCCATTATCAGTTATGATGCTATGTGGGAAACCAAAACGAAAAATCACCTTTTTCATGAATTGAACCGCCGTGGCCGCAT
Organism: Triticum timopheevii; assembly: GCA_963921465.1. NCBI lineage: Eukaryota > Viridiplantae > Streptophyta > Magnoliopsida > Poales > Poaceae > Triticum > Triticum timopheevii. Next base: position 181,309,169 of record OY997268.1, on the reverse strand, counting down.
CACACTTACCGACCGGCTCTGCCTCAACCCACTTTGTAAACTTATCCACTACCACCAGGAGATGTGTATTTTTATCCTTAGACCTCTTGAAAGGCCCAACCATGTCAAGCCCCCAGACTGCAAATGGCCAAGTGATTGGGATCATCCTCAATTCTTGAGCCGGCACATGAGCTCGTCGTGAGAACTTTTGACAACCGTCACATTTGCTGACCAGATCCTCCGCATCAGCATGAGCCGTCAGCCAATAGAAACCATGACGAAAAGCTTTGGCTACAAGAGATTTTGACCCGGCATGATGGCCACAATCCCCTTCATGGATCTCACGAAGTATTTCTTGGCCTTCTGTAGGGGACACACAGCATTGAAACGCCCCAGTGACACTTAGGTGATGTAACTCGCCGTTAACAATCGTCATAGATTTGGAGCGCCTGACAATTTGTCTCGCCAAGGTCTCATCCTCAGGTAACTCGCCCCGGGTCATATAAGCCAAGTAGGGCACTGTCCAATCCAGGATAACGTGAAGAGCCGCCACCAGATGTGCCTCCGGGTCTGGCACTGCTAGCTCTTCCTCGGTAGGCACCTTGACAGAAGGGTTATGTAAAACGTCAAGAAAGGTGTTGGGCGGCACCGGCTTACGTTGGGATCCCAACCGGCTTAAAGCATCAGCCGCCTCATTCTTCCTTCGATCGATGTGCTCCACTTGATAACCCATGAAGTGACCAGCCACAACATCTACTTCACGACGATAAGCCGCCATAAGGGGATCCTTGGAATCCCACTTGCCTGATACCTGTTGTGCCACGAGATCTGAGTCGCCCAAGCATCTTACTCGTCTTAAGTTCATCTCCTTAGCCATCCGGAGACCATGGAGTAAGGCCTCGTACTCAGCGGCATTGTTAGTACATGGAAACATAAGCCGGAGTACATAACAAAATTTGTCACCTCGAGGGGAAGTTAACACCACTCCAGCCCCCGAGCCTTCTAACTGCCTGGACCCGTCAAAATGAATAGTCCAATATGTGTTATCCGGCTTCTCCTCAGGGGCCTGTAACTCTGTCCAATCATTGATAAAGTCCACCAAGGCCTGAGACTTAATAGCAGTACGTGGCATATGCTTCAAATCGTGAGGCCCAAGTTCAATGGCCCACTTGGCGACTCGTCCTGTGGCCTCCCTATTCTGAATGATGTCTCCCAAAGGGGCAGAACTTACCACAGTTATAGGGTGGCTTTGAAAGTACTGCTTCAACTTCCGGTTGGCCATAAACACTCCGTAAACAAGTTTATGCCAATGTGGATACCTTTGTTTAGACTCAATGAGCACCTCACTGATGTAATAAACCGGTCGTTGAACTGGATGCTCCTTGCCAGTTTCATTATGCTCCACTATGATGGCAACGCTGACAGCTCGTGAATTGGCAGCCACGTATAGCAGCGGTGGCTCTTTATCAATGGGAGCCGCAAGAACCGGCGGTTCAGACAACTGTCTCTTCAAGTCTTCAAAGGCAGCATCACTCCAGACAAAGTGTCTGTTTTCTTCATCATCTGATATAGCGGTAGCGCCTTCTCACCTAACCGTCTTATGAACCGGCTTAAAGCGGCAACACGACCCGCCAATCGCTGAACATCATTGATGCACGACGGTTTAGCCAGAGAGGTAATTGCCTTAATCTTCTCCGGGTTAGCTTCAATGCCTCTGTTTGATACCAGAAAACCCAAAAGCTTGCCTGCAGGTACACCAAACACACACTTTGTCGGGTTAAGCATCATCTTGTAAACCCGGAGATTATCAAAGGTCTCCTTTAAATCGGATATTAAGGTTTCCTTTTCTCTGGACTTCACCACAATGTCATCTACATAAGCATGAACATTACGCCCGATTTGATCGTGTAGACAGTTCTGCGCACATCTCTGATAAGTCGCCTGAGCACTCTTGAGTCCAAACGGCATAGATACATAACAGAAAGCCCCAAACGGAGTGATGAAAGCCGCCTTCTCCTGGTCCTTAACTGCCATTTTGATCTGATGATAACCAGAGTAAGCATCCAAAAATCTCAATCGTTCACAACCCGCCGTAGCATCAATGATTTGATCAACACGGGGGAGAGCAAATGGATCAGCCGGACAAGCCTTGTTTAAGTCCGTGTAGTCTACACACATCCGCCAGGTGCCGTTCTTCTTGAGGACAAGCACCGGGTTAGCCAACCACTCCGGGTGAAAGACTTCAATGATAAACCCAGCCGCTAAGAGCCGGGCGACCTCCTCTCCAATAGCTTTCAGTCTCTCCTCGTTAAAACACCGAAGAAACTGCCTGACCGGCTTATACTTCGGATCAATATTGAGAGTGTGCTCAGCGAGTTCCCTCGGTACACCCGGCATGTCAGAAGGTTTCCATGCAAATATGTCCCGGTTCTCACGGATGAACTCGATGAGTGCGCTTTCCTATTTGGGATCCAAATTGCTGCTGATGCTGAACTGCTTAGAAGGGTCACCCGGGGTAAAGTCAACAAGCTTTGTCTCGACAGCCAATTTAAACTTCAATGTCGGGTCGTGTTCTGTAGTTGGTTTCTTCAGGGAGGTCATATCCGCTGGGTCAACATTATCTTGATAAAATTTGAGCTCTTCTGCTGCACAGGCCGACTCAGCATAAGCCGCATCGCCTTCTTCACACTCCAATGCCACCTTCCGACTTCCATGCACAGTGATGGTGCCCTTGTGACCCGGCATCTTGAGCTGCAAATAAACATAATACGGCCGGGCCATAAACTTAGCATAAGCCGGCCGCCCGAACAGAGCGTGATATGGGCTCCTGATTTTGACCACCTCAAAAGTTAACTTCTCAGCTCTGGATTCATATTCGTTTCCGAAGGCCACCTCCAGCTCAATCTTGCCAACTGGGTAAGCCGACTTACCAGGGACCACTCCATGGAAAACAGTGTTGGACGTCCTCAGATTTTTATCAGTTAACCCCATGCGTCGAAAGGTCTCCTAATAGAGGATATTGATGCTACTACCCCCGTCCATGAGTACCTTAGTGAACTTATATCCACCGACCTGAAGTGCCACCACCAAGGCCAACTGATCCGGATTATCGACCCGTGGAGGGTGATCTTCTCTGCTCCATATGATGGGCTGTTCTGACCACCTCAAATAACGAGGAATTGCCGGCTCAATAGAATTGATGGCCCTCTTATGAACCTTCTGGTCACGTTTGCATAGGCTAGTGGTAAACACGTGATACTGCCCACCATTCAATTGCTTCAGGTTGCTTTGATAACCAGACTGCTGCTGCTGCTGCTCTCCTTGACTAGACTGCTGTTGATTATAGCCTCCTTGACGTCTCCGAAAGTCGGAACCTGAGCCGCCACCCAGGCCATGGAAACCGCCAGCTCCTGAACCGCCACCAGACCCATTATGGCCATCATAGGTGTTGGCATTCTTAAACGCCCTCATGATCGCGCAATCTTTCCACAGGTGTGTGGCGGGCCGCTCCCTGGTGCCGTGTCTCGGGTAGGGCTCATTGAGTAGTTGTTCAAGAGATGGACCTGACCCGCCGGATCGAGGCGGTTTACCCTTACGTCTCTGATTGTTACCTTGCACATTAGCATTGGCCACAAACTCCGGGTTACCGTCCGCCTTACGCTTATTGTCGTTTAGATTCCCCGGGTTATGCTGTTGACCCTTTCCATTGCCGTTCCTTTTTCCCTTCCCTGTCTTCTCATCGTCAGACGCGGGATCCTTGGTACTATCAGAATCGGCATACTTAACTAAAGCCGCCATCAGCGTACCCATATCCTTGCAGTCACATTTAAGGCGCCCCAGTTTCTGCCTCAGCAGCTCAAAGCTACAACTCTTCTCCAACATAAGGATTGTAGAGCCGGCATCCATCTTGTCAGATGAATGAATTATCTCCTTGACCCGGCGTACCCAATGGGTGGTGGATTCGTCCTCCCCCTGCTTACAATTCGTTAAGTCCACAATCAACATAGATTGCTTACAGGTGTCCTTGAAGTTCTGGATGAACCGGGCTTTTAACTCTTCCCATGAACCAATGGAATTGGGTGGCAAACCCTTTAACCAAGACCGGGCTGTTCCATCTAACATCATGGTGAAATATTTAGCCATCGTCGCGTCACTGACTTCCAACAACTCCATGGCCATCTCATAACTCTCGATCCATGCTCCGGGCTGTAAGTCGACCGTGTAATTCGACACCTTTCGAGGTCCCTTGAAGTCCTTGGGCAGACGTACGTTGCGCAAAGCTGGTACCAAACAAGGAACACCACCGGTTCTAGTGGCTACTCCCGCCTCAATAGAAGTCGTTGGATACTTCGGGATGTCCTGATAAGCCGCCTGTTGAGCCGCTGTCTGAGCCGCCCGTTCGTTCTCCTGACGTATTCAGTCTTGCACCGGGTGATAGCCACCGGGCTGGTTATGGCGTTGGGTGTTGCTTAACAAAGCTTCAGACTCCATGTGCCTGCTGTAACTCAGGCTCCGGTTCTGGCGAGGCGGTGCTAACCAAGGCGGGGGAGTTGAATGAATTCTGTCCCGACTGTAAGAATAGGTCTCCTGCTGAGCTAAGGCCGTCTGGAGAAGTTCTCTGACTCTCCAGGTCTCCACTGCCGCCGGGTCATCACCGTCCATGGGAAGAGCCGCCAAACGCGTTGAAGCTGCAATTAAGTTCTCCATGGGGTTGGAAAAGTGACCCGATGGAATTGGCACATAACGCGGCGGTGGCATGCTCACATGAGGTGGTACCATCTCCCGAGGCTGAGCCGGCCCTCTTGTTCCGGCTGTCATAAGCTGATTGGCCTCTGGCGGATTACTTGGGCCGGCTCCGGATGTAGCAAAAAGAACCCGAGGGTCGTAATTCGGAGGTAAGCGGGACTGGGTTTTCTGATGTCTCCTCCTCATTACCTCATTGGATGCGTTTAAGCTCATCATGAGCTGGTAAGCTTCTGACTGCAACCGCTGTGCCCGGGCGTTGAGAGCCGCCCGCTCTGTAGCTAGTCTAGTGTCCTCGGCTGCCAAGGCCTCCTTGGCCTGAGCTATCTCCTCATGCACCCGTGCTATCTCCGCATCATGCTCATCTTTGTCTGCAGGAATAACCGTTGCGGTTAACAGGGTCGTAAGCTTGTCCATGAGGTCTATCAGCACCTGAGCCGGTGGGCGCACGGGGCCGCCTGCCCCGGCTGCTCCTAACCCGGACGTTACTGCTGCAGCAGCTGTAGAGTTTGAACCGGGCTGAGTCCCAGCCATGAAGACTCCTGCCCATCTGGGTGGCTCACAGGGGTCCGGAATACTGATGCCATCGGAACAGCCCCTGAGCACGCCGTCTTGCACTTGGTACAACGAATCTGTTGAGCCGGCGGACGAATCACCGTCTGAGAGGACGGCCGTCTCGCCCCTATCTTCAGATCCTTCAGAAAGTTCCTCTCCGTGGATGCAGCCCACAAAAGCATGCTTCGTAACAGGTTGAGTCCGGGTCTTCCTCGCACGCTGAGCCGTTTCGACGAGGTCGGTGCAATTGCCCGGCTCAGGGCCCGGCTCACCAATCCAGCCGATGAAGACGTGGATTCCGCCGAAGGGGACCCGGTATCCGTACTCAATTGAGCCGGCGTTGGGACCCCAGCCTTCGTCATTGATGTAGATCTTTCCGCGACGACTCTTGGTCATCCGGCCCACTACGTATCCCTTGAGCCCTTCGAAGTTTCCCTTCAAGAACTCAAATCCACCATGCGCTGGCCCCACGGTGGGCGCCAACTGTCGTGGAATTGTCACGTCAGATGTCCTCGTGAAAGGACTTAGTTGTGGAGCCATCGCAACTAGGAAGCTTGAAGGGGTTAAATCGGGACAAAGGACACAAGAGGTTTTATACTAGTTCGGCCCCTTACGGTGAAGGTAAAGCCTACGTCTAGTTGGGTTGGTATTGATGTTTCGATGACCAGGGAGCGAGATACGCTATGCCCGGTTCTCAATGAGTTGTTTTCCTGCCCTAAGCCGCCAGCAGGCCATCCCCTTATATACACGGGTTAACGCCCTATGGCTTACAAAGCCCCGGACGGCTTATAAACAGTGTCCGGCTCGGTGACTAGTTAAATCTACCTTATGATACAAGTCATGCCATCATGGTGGTTTACTACAACGGGCCTTAAGTCGCATGTGGGCCTTAAGCCCTTTATTGAATCGCCATCTTCATGCTTGGTCTTGGGCTTCTCTCTAATGAGTCTTCTTTGTGTAACCTGGCCCCTCCTGGGCGGCTTACACAAATAGTTATATCCCCAACAAGTCAAATTCGAACCCTCTGGGTGAGGAGCACTCGGAGTTCCCGATTCGTCATAGACTTAAACTTCCAAAACCTCTCTGTGTATTTTGGTCTAACCGATCCATCCATTTTGGTCACACCGAGTTCACTGGGTTGATGTAGTTTTCAATCTCGGTGCAACCGATTAGAACTTTTCGGTCTCACCGAGTTGCAGCAACCGCTTGCGATTCTGCATCTCGGTGCCACCGAGTTGTTCCACTTGGTCACACCGGTAGTGACAGGATATATATACCGATGGGTCAAATTTTGGAAATTCCTCCAAAACCTCTTCGCCCACGCATGTCCTGCTCTGCCGCCTCGGGTCTCCGGATCGTCCTCCCGTCGCCAGCAACCTCCCACCATTGGTCTCCGCCGCCGTCAACAAAATTCTTCACCTTCGTTGTCGCCGTAGCGAGCTCATCGCTAAGTTAGGGTATGAGTTCGATATTTTGTGCTTTCTTTTAACTCCAATTCTTAGCAAAGGCAATGCCATGTTTCTTTCTAAGTATGAGATCGATCTATCCACAGAAAACATCCTTTAGATTAGTTTTGATTTGAAAATTTAGGGTTAGGTTTCCGCCGGACTCATCTCTGACCAACCGAATTGTAGAAATCAGTCTCACCGATTTGGTTTATGCCATTGCACATGTGATTTTCGGTCTGACCGAAAATTGCAAATCGGTGTGACCGAGATCAGGACTTTGTGAAACCCTAGCAAACTCGGAGTCACCGAACTGTGTCTTGGTCTGACCGATTCCACTAGTTTAGACTCCAAAGTTGCTTCGGTGTCACGGAGTTTTAGAAATCGGTAGCTCCAAAATGCTTCCTGTAGAAAACTAAAACTAAGTTTTTGACTCATTCTTTTTGCAAAAACTCTGCACTTTGTGATGCTCATCTACTATATCTCATCTACAACTATTCATAGGGTCAGCTCTCAGCTTACAGTGCAGTATGTCTGATCAAAGTGATAGCCAGAAGGAGTTAGAGGAGCAGATGGACTTGAGTGAGGGTACTAGTCCCTGTCGTAGCTATGATGAAGGTAGCAGGAGCACACCAAGCAATCTGCCTAAGGCTCAGACTAGGCAGAGGAAGAAGAAAACCTCAGACTCTGAGGATGAGGAGTTTGAGGTTGAATAAGTCAGCTCAAAGAAGAAGGTGCTAAAGAAAGAGTATGCTGCTGCTACTTCCACCAAGCCTGGACATCACAAGAAGGCCCCTGCCAAGAGAGAGCCTATGTCTAAGGCCAGGGCATCAACTCAAGAGACTATGATATTTACACTTGAGCCAAGAAAAGGTGATGAGGGCAAGAAAAGGGTCAGGAAAACTACTGCTAGAGTGCTTGGAAATCCATCTATGAAGAGAGATTCTGCTAGTGAGGAGGAAGAAGAGGATGTTGCACCTCCTCCCAAGACACAAAAGCTCCATCAAGTCTGGGACTGCACCTTCAAAGCCCAAGACAACCCCCAAAGCTCCAACTCAAGCCTCCAAGACTGCACCCAAGAGAAGCACCAGGAACATTCCTGCTGCAAAGAAGAACAAGGCCCCAGTGCTTGAGGTTGAAGAAGAAGAAGATGAAGCCCAAGTGCTTAGGAAACTCAAGCCAAAAATTCCAGACCATGATGACAATCATCCAGTGGCTAGGAATATGAAAGAAAGAAAAGACGAAGGTCTCAGATTGTGGAGACAAGCTGATCCATATGCAATAAGGAGAAGGACAGCTGTGGACAATAGATTCCACACCAAAGAGCAGCAAGATTTCTATGAGACAGTGTTACTTGAAAAGAAGCCCATAGTGAGTGATATGAAGTGGGTTGATTGGGAGTATATTGATGAGAATGAAGATCATTTTCCAGGAGTGCATGAGAGCTTCAAGCTCAATGGTGTTGACAAGTTTGTGGGTCAAAAGTTGACCAAATGGAATGATGAGCTCATTATGCAGTTTTACTCTACATCTCATTTCTATCCTGATGGGAAGATTGTGTGGATGACTGAAGGTACAAGATACCAGTCTACTGTTGATGAGTGGGCCAAGCTCATAAAAGCCCCCAAGGAGCATGAGAAAGACATTTATGTCTATGCTGAGAAGAAGAAAGACCACAACTCCATGGCAAATATGTACAAGGAGATACCTGACAAACCTTTGGAGACTCACAAGCTAGGATCAGTGTACTACTTGATGTCTGGATTGGCCACTATGAACACTATATTAAGGCACACTTTGTTGCCCAAATCAGGAGATCACAGGATGATCAGAGGCCATTCCATTAACTTGCTTTAGATGTTTGATTTGCCCCAGAAGTTCAAAGTCATGAGTTTGATTGTTGAGACAATCAAGAGAACAGCTGCTGACCAGAAGAGGTCATGTGGGTATGCTCCACACATACAGATGTTGATCAACTCCAAGATGCCCAAGGGAGTATACTTGTTGGAAAAAGAGCATCCGCCCTTGAATCCTGATTTTGAGGACAACACGGTTGTCATGACTGCTGAAGATCCAACATCCCTAGAGGCTCAAGAGAAGAGACAAAAGGCAGAAGCTGAGAAGGCAGCAAAGATGCCAAGTGATGAAGAAGCTTTAGAAGTGTTCCTCAAGTCAAAGCAAGACCAGCTTGGATATCTTATTCAAGCAACCTTGAGAATTGAGAAAGGACTGGCCACCCAGACTCAGAACCAAGAGAGCTTGGAGAGGATCATTGAGACAAAATTCTATGATCTTGACTTGAAGGTAACTGAAATTCAGACAACAGTTGAGCAGCTCCAGGAAGAAGCAGAGGAGAAGAAGGGGAAAGCAACTACAGAAGTGTTCCAAAGAGTGCCTAGGGCACAGAGGCCTGCAGCAGTGCTAGTGCCAGACACCGGAGCTACAACATCAGCACCTGCAGCCACAGCTTCAGTTGCCCCTCCAGTGGCAACTCCATCAGCTCCAACAACTTCTACTCATGCTTTCATCCTTGGAGTTCTCTCAACACCTCCTCCTGAAGATCAAGCCTAGAGATTCGCATAGCACTATGCATTTTCAAGCTTTTTGGTAACTTGTTGTCATGACTTGTTGTCACCTCCTCCTGCCTTGGATCTATCTTTATGTATGATCATTCGCTTTGCCTTGGTGATGAGTGCTTGTTCCTAATTTTTTATCATTTTGAGCGCTCCACCAAGATGTATGTGACATGGAAGAGTAACCCATGATCCTATTTGATTGTACATTTGCATTCAAAAGAAAATTTTAAATAATGCACAGATTTAGGGGGAGCTCTTACTTATCACATACTTCTTAAAGCGATGATGTATTTCATTCTTATTATCATTTGTCGAAGCTTTGATCTATATGTTGTCATCAATTACCAAAAAGGGGGAGATTGAATGTGCAACTAATCCCTGGGTGGTTTTGGTAATTCCTAACAACATATAGCTCATTGAACTAATGCTCTTTCAAGATGTTCATTTCAGAAAGTTCAATGATTGGCATGGCATGGACTAGAGATGTGGACCCCTCAAAATGCTAAGGACACATATTGGCAACAAGCTCAAGACTCTACATTTTTATTTAAGTGATCCTGAGTCCATAGGAAAACCAATACTATTAAAAGAGGATGAGGTGTTGCTTAATGGCTTACTTGCTCAAGATGCTTAGTGATATGCTCCAAAATCCTCAACCACTTTCTCATTTCCACATATGTCCTAAACCTAAAAGTCAAACTCGGCCCCACCGGTTTGATTTATCCGGTGCCACCGAGTTCATTTGACATAGCCACTGCCAAAAAACCTAGTCAATTAGGTTTCACCGATAGGGATCTCGGTCTCACTAAGATGGGATTGCAAACTCACTGTTTCCTTTTTGTAACATTTCGGTCCCACCGAAATGAGCGAATCGGTCCCACCGAGTCTGCAATGCAAATTCACTGTTTCCTTTTCGTAACACTTTGGTCTCACCGAAGTGAGCGAATCGGTCCCACCAAGTTTGCCTGACCAACTCTCTATGTGTCTATTACTGAAATCGGTCTCACCGAGTTCATGTGATCGGTCACACCGAGATTACGTTATGCCCTAACCATAGTGAATCGGTCTCACTGAATTGACTGTATTGGTCCCACCGAAAATCCTTACGTTCATATTTTGACCTGAATCGGTCTGACCGAGTTTTACCATTCGGTGTCACCGAGTTTGGGAATCTGTGTGTAACGGTTAGATTTTGTGTGGAGGCTATATATACCCCTCCACCCATTCTTCATTCATGGAGAGAGCCATCAGAATGTGCCTACACTTCCAGCATTCATTTTCTGAGAGAGAACCACCTACTCATGTGTTGATACCAAGATATTCCATTCCAACCACAAGAATCTTGATCTCTAGCCTTCCCCAAGTTGCTTTCCACTCAAATAATCTTTCCACCATAGCCAAATCCGTGAGAGAGAGTTGAGTGTTGGGGAGACTATCATTTGAAGCACAAGATCAAGGAGTTCATCATCAACACACCATCTATTACCTTTTGGAGAGTGGTGTCTCCTAGATTGGTTAGGTGTCACTAGGGAGCCTCCATCAAGATTGTGGAGTTGAACCAAGGAGTTTGTAAGGGCAAGGAGATCGCCTACTTCGTAAAGATCTACCCAAGTGAGGCAAGTCCTTCGTGGGCGATGGCCATGGTGGGATAGAAAAGGTTGCTTCTTCGTGGACCCTTCATGGTGGAGCCCTCCGTGGACTCGCAACCGTTACCCTTCATGGGTTGAAGTCTCCATCAACGTGGATGTACGATAGCACCACCTATCGAAACCACGCCAAAAATCTCCGTGTCAACATTGCGTTTGCTCCCTCCAAGCTCCTCCCATTTACTTTCTTGCAAGTTGCATGCTTTACTTTCCGCTGCTTATGTTGAGCTTGCTTCTCATCCTATGCTAGCCAAAAATTCCGCACTAAGTAGAGATACTAGTTGTGCATCCAAAAACCCTTAACCCAGTTTTACCATGAGAGTCCACTATATCTACCTATGGATTGAGTAAGATCCTTCAAGTAAGTTGTCATCGGCGCAAGCAATAAAAAATGCCCTCTAAATATGTATGATCTTTTAGTGTGAGGAAAATAAACTTTATACGAACTTGTGATGGGGAAGAAATAAAAGCGTCGGACTACATAATAAAGTTCTCTATCACAAGCGGCAATATAAAGTGACGTTCCATTGCATTAAGATTTCTTGCATCCAACCAAAAAGTGCATGACAACCTCAGCTCCCCTCTATGAAGGGACTATCTTTTATTTTTATTTTCTACCTTTATGCAAGAGTCATGGTGATTTTCACCCTTCCTTTTATATTTTCTCTTTTTGACAAGCACTATGTGTTGGGAAAGATCCAGACATACATATCCACTCGGTTGTAGGTGATCATAAATATTATTGTTGACGTTACCCTTAAGGTGAATGGTTGGGAGGTGAAATTATAAGCCCCTATTGAAAGTGCAACTAATCCCTGGGTGGTTTTGGTAATTCCTAACAACATATAGCTCATTGAATTAATGCTCTTTTAAGATGACCATTTCAGAAAGTTCAATGATTGGCATGGCATGGACTAGAGATGTGGAGCCCTCAAAATGCTAAGGCCACATATTGGCAACAAGCTCAAGACTCTACATTTTTATTTAAGTGATCCAAGATCACATTGAGTCCATAGGAAAGCCAATACTATTAAAAGGGGATGAGGTGTTGCTTAATGGCTTACTTGCTCAAGATGCTTAGTGATATGATCCAAAACCCTCAACCACTTTCTCATTTCCACATATGTCCTAAACCTAAAAGTCAAACTCGGCCCCATCGATTTGATTTATCCGGCGCCACCGAGTTCATTTGACATAGCCACTGCCACAAAACCTAGTCAATTTGGTTTCACCGATAGGGATCTCGGTCTCACCGAGATGGGATTGCAAACTCACTGTTTCCTTTTTGTAGAATTTCGGTCCCACCAAAATGAGTGAATCGGCCCACCGAGTCTGCCATGCAAATTCATTGTTTCCTTTTTGTAACACTTCGGTCTCACCGAAGTGAGCGAATTGGTCCCACTGAGTTTACCTGACCAACTCGGTCTCACCGAGTTCATGTGATCGGTCACACCGAGATTAAGTTATGCACTAACCCTAGCGAATCAGTCTCACCGAATTGACTGTATTGGTCCCACCAAAAATCCTAATGTTCATATTTTGACCTGAATCGGTCTAGCCGAGTTTTACCATTTGGTGTTACCGAGTTTGGGAATCTGTGTGTAGGCTATATATACCCCTCCACCCATTCTTCATTCATGTTGAGAGCCATCAGAATGTGCCTACACTTCCAGCACTCATTTTCTGAGAGAGAACGACCTACTCATGTGTTGAGATCAAGATATTCCATTCCAACCACAAGAATCTTGATCTCTAGCCTTCCCCAAGTTGCTTTCCACTCAAATCATCTTTCCACCATAGCCAAATCTGTGAGAGAGAGTTGAGTGTTGGGGAGACTATCATTTGAAGCACAAGAGCAAGGAGTTCATCATCAACACACCATCTATTACCTTTTGGAGAGTGGTGTCTCCTAGATTGGCTAGGTGTCACTTGGGAGCCTCCGTCAAGATTGTGGAGTTGAACCAAAGAGTTTGTAAGGGCAAGGAGATCGCCTACTTCGTAAAGATCTACCCAAGTGAGGCAAGTCCTTCGTGGGCGATGGCCATGGTGGGATAGACAAGGTTGCTTCTTTGTGAACCCTTCGTGGGTGTAGCCCTCCGTGGACTCGCGCAACCGTTACCCTTTGTGGGTTGAAGTCTCCATCAACGTGGATGTACGATAGCACCACCTATCGGAACCACGCCAAAAATCTCCGTGTCAACATTGCGTTTGCTCTCTCCAAACTCCTCCCATTTACTTTCTTGCAAGTTGCATGCTTTACTTTCTGCTGCTTATGTACTCTTTGCATGCTTGCTTGAATTGTGTTGTGATTGCTTGACTTGTGCTAAGTTGCTAAAATCTGCCAAGAACTAAAATTGGGAAAAGGTTAAGTTTTTATTTGGTCAAGTAGTCTAATCACCCCCCTCTAGACATACTTTCGATCCTACACCTATCTTCCGATGTGTCTGATTAAAGCTTTGATCTCATAAGTATCGCGTGAGTGTTAGCAATTATGAAAGATTAAATTATGGTTGAGTATGTGAACTTGCTAAATAAAGCTCTTACCTTGACTCTTTCTTATGTTATGATAAATTGCAATTGCTTCAATGACAGAGATGTAGTTTGTTAGTTTTCAATAATGTTTTGGTTCATACTTAACCTTGTGAATGAGTTGTCACTTTAGCATAAGAAGTTATATGACAATATATATTGCTGCTCTAAAGATGATCATGATGCTCTCATGTCGGTATTTTATTTTATCGACACCTCTCTCTCTAAATATGTGGTCATGATTATCGATTTCGGCTTTCGCTTGAGGACAAGCGATGTCTAAGCTTGCGGGAGTTGATACGTCCATTTTGCATCATGTTTTTATGTTGATATTTATTGCATTATGGACTGTTATTTCACATTATGGTACAATACGTATGCCTTCTCTCTCTTCTTTTAGAAGATTTACATGAAGAGGGAGAATGCCGGCAGCTGGAATTCTGGACCGGAAAGGAGCAAATCTAAGATACCTATTATGCACAACTCCAAATGTACTGAAACTTTACAGAGAATTGTTTTGGAATATATAAAACATATTGGGCGAAGAAACAATAGAAGGGGACCCACCAGCTGGCCACAAGCCTGGGGGCACGCCCCTTGAGCTTGTGGGCCCCCTGGCCTGCCCCGGTGTCCATCTTCTCTTATATGAAAGGTTTTGACCTAGAAAAAAATCAGAAGGGAGCTTTCGGGACAAAGCGCCGCCATCTCAAAGCGGAACCTGGGCAGAAGCAATCTAGGGCTCCGGCAGAGCGATTCTATCAGCAAAACTTCCCTCCGGGAGGGGGAAATCAATGCCATCGTCATCACCAAAGATCCTATCATCGTGGGAGGGACAATCTTCATCAACATCTTGACGAGCACCATATCCTCTCAAACCCTAGTTCAGCTCTTGTATTCAATCTTTGTCTCAGAACCTCAGATTGGTACCTGTGGGTTGCTAGTAGTGTTGAATAATCCTTGTAGTTGATGCTAGTTGGTTTATTTGATGGAAGACCATATGTTCAGATCCTTAATGATATTCAATACCCCTATGATCTTGAACATGAGCATGCTTTGTGAGTGGTTATGTTTGTTGTTGAGGACATGTGAGAAGTCTTGTTATAAGTAATCATGTGAATTTGGTATCCGTTCGATATTTTGATGAGATGTATGTTGTCTTTCCTCTAGTGGCGTTATGTGAGCATCGACTACATGAAATTTCACCATGATTTGCGCCTAGGGGAAGGCATTGGGAAGTAATAAGTAGATGATGGGTTGCTAGAGTGACAGAAGCTTAAACCCTACTTTATGGGTTGCTTCGTAAGGGGCTGATTTGGATCCACATGTTTCATGTTATGGTTAGATTTATCTTAGTTCTTCTTTCGTAATTGAGGATGCTTGCAAGAGGGGTTAATCATAAGTGGGAGGCTTGTCCAAGTAAGGACAACACCCAAGCACCGGTCCACCTACATATCAAATTATCAAAGTAGCGAACACAAATCATATGAGCATGATGAAAACTAACTTGATGATAATTCCCATGTGTCCTTAGGAGTGCTTTGCTTTATATAAGAGTTCGTCCAGGATTATTGCTATAAAAAGGATTGCGCCACCTTGTTGCACCTTTTGCTACACTTGTTACTTGTTACCCGTTATGAAATATCTTACTACCAAACTATCTGTTACCAATAATTTCAATGCTTGCAGAAAAACCTTGCTGAAAACTGCTTGTCATTTTCTTCTGCTCCTCATTGGGATTGACACTCTTACTTGTCGAAAGGACTATGATAGATCCCCTATACTTGTGGATCATCATAAACTTATCCCACAAAGATATGTAAGTGGTTATATGATGGTAATTGATTTCAAAAAATTAAACAAAACTACTAGAAAAGATCATTACCCGTTGCCTCCTATTGATCAAATGTTAGAAAGGTTATGTAAGCATACACACTTTTGTTTCCTTGATGGATATTCTGTTTTTTCTCAAATACTTATGTTAAAAGAAGATCAAGAGAAAACTACTTTTACTTGTCCTTTTGGAACTTATGCTTATAGACGTATGCCTTTTGGTTTATGCAATGCACCCGCTACCTTCCAAAGATGCATGACTGATATATTCTCTGATTTTTGTGGAAAGATTGTTGAGGTATTCATGGATGATTTTTTTGTTTACGGAGCCTCTTTTGATGATTGCATAAGCAATCTTGACCGAGTTTTGCAGAGATGTGAAGAGACCAATCTTGTCTTGAACTGGGAGAAGTGACCCTTTATGGTGAACGAAGGTATAGTATTTGGGCATAAAATTTCTAAACGAGGTATTGAAGTGGATAAAGCTAAAGTTGACGCAATTGAGAAAATGCCATGTCCTAAAGATATCAAATGTATAAGAAGTTTCCTTGGTCATGTAGGTTTCTATAGAAGGTTCACTAAAGATTTCTCTAAAATTTCTAGGCCTCTTACTAATCTTTTGAAAAAAGATGTTCCTTTTATTTTTTATGATGATTGTGTAGAAGCCTTTGAAATACTTAAGAAAGCCTTAATTTCTGCACCCATTATTCAACCGCTTGATTGGAACCCGCCCTTTGAAATTACGTGTGATGCTATTGATTATGCTATTGGTGATCTGTCGGTTTTTGGAATTTATGGGAATTTATAGAAGTGGAATTAGTTTAAACAGATCCATGTGGGACCCACAAGCTCAGGTGGCACCCCCTGGCTGTGCGCCATGTGAGCTTGTGGCTCTCCCATAGATCGTACGATCTCCTCTCGAAGCTTCTAGGGTCTTGGTCCAGAAAAAATCACTGTGAAGTTTCATCGTGTTTGGACTTTGTTTGGTATTGATTTTTTGAAAAAAAAACATGTAGAAAACAGGAACTAGCACTGGACACTGAGTTAATAGGTTAGTTCTCAAAAATGATATAAAATTGCATATAAAGCATCCAAGATTGATAATATAACAGCATGACAATCAAAAAATATAGATACGTTGGAAGTATCAGATTTGCCTAGATACGGATGTATCTAGACACGTTTTAGTGATACATACATTCGTATCTAGAAAATTCTAAAACAAGTAATTTTGGATGGAGGTAATATCTACAAGGTAGGCCTTGTTGTGTTTTATCATGTTCACGCACTTTTTTGTCTGTTTTTTTCCAGGATGTTGTTATCAGACATATTTGGAGATTTAAGGAAAGAACACCAAGAAAGGGTGATGAAATCACGTCAATCAATGTGATAAATGATTCCATAAAAGAATTGAAGTATTTGGGAAAAGCTGGGGGGCTGCATAGAGCAACCAGGGTGTTCGACATCCTTTGGTACGAGCGCATGCGCTCGCACCATTGATCGTACGTACCACCTGTCATCGCCGCATGCTGGTTGACTACTTCCACCCCATGCAATCAGATTTGTGATCAGACGCACACAAACTCTAGACACGAAATCCTAGCCTTCGGAAGGCGTCCAGGGGTGGCAAAGGAGGAGATATCCATCACCACCATTTTGTGCAATGGGACGCCGACATCAATCATCTTCACCGCCATCCATCTCCATCTCGTTGTAATACTGAACCCGTCATGGATCACTACGTGTATTACCCGTTTGTTCCGTTCATGTTTACTACCGCTATTCATACGATGTTTGTCGTCTCCATGTGTGAGTATACCCCCTAGTTCTCGTGGACATGGATGAACCTTGGTATGTCTAGGAGCTAAAACGCTAATAGGGATATGAGAGTTTTTGTCGAATATTTGGCTTAATAGCCTTCGTGAATGTCGTGAAGGGGCCCACTTGGCATTTCTTCCACAAGGCCACAAAGCATATTACCGCCGTTGTAAACGTTAAGATGCCGACGTAATTCAAGGTGATAGTAAAAGTCTCAATTTCGTGCCTTTGCAATTGATAGTTGAATAACGGAGAACCCTTAGTGAGGCATGCGTCCACGAGGAAACCCTTAATACTGCAGTGAGAACTGAAGTGGGGAAACTATAGTAGTAGTGTGTGTGATACGAAGTCTACCTAGTGTATGACGTGTTTCGTACCCGGATCCGCCCAATTAAAAATATCAGGAATGACTCAAGTATCCAGCTTAGAACTATGTTATGACATATGTCGCGTTAGACGCATGCGAAAATGGGAATTCTGGACTCCTTGAGGACGCTTTTATCCTCTGTCAGTTTCAACGCTTTACTCGTTTCACTGCGCTCATTTAATTCTTGTGCACTTTTACCTTTGTTCGCACCCAATCCAGTTTTCATTACAACTTACTGCCCTCATTTTGCTCCTCGCCTTTAAATAACTTGCAGGCACAACTTCATAAGTCACTGTAAGGGACAAAGTCCAATTTCTGTGTTCCCCATGAGATCAATACTCTTACTTTGAAAAGGCTACAACTAAACCCTATGAACTTGCAGACCATCATTAATTATGCCATGAATAGCCATACTCGTAAAAGCCATAATTTGTAGATGCCCAACTGTGATTTATTTACCACACCATGTTTTCTTTTCTTTTGGGGAGAGACCTCTGGTGAACATATGTACCCCGGATCCATTTTCTTCCATAAAGCTTCAACCTCAATCAACGTTCTTTCAGTTTCTCGCTTTTACGCTCTTGCTTATTTTCATCAACTCCTTCCACACTTGTGTTTAATTCCGTTGTAACGAGCAAAGCCAGTGAGTTTGGAAACCTCACTAGTCATGTTGGGGGCACGAGGAAGTTTTGTTTTGTGCGTGCATCTATATATTATTCATTTGTTGTGTCGCTTAGCTCTGTTAGTTTTATAAACCATGAGGTCACTTAAGGAAAACTGCTGCTTGTTACAAACCTTTGCACTTGGGGGCCAAACAATTTCCTAATGAGGAGTGGCATTCCACATAGGATAGAGGGCCGGCTCTTAACTAGGATTAAAATCTACCACTATAACAGTTTTAAATACAAGTTTAAACAAAACAAATAGTCCAAATGAAGCAAATAGCCCAAATAAAAACAACAAACAGTTTAAATGGTGATATACAAAAGATTTATTCCCCAAGAGGTTGTCTCTAGTGCTCAATGAGGTCTTCCTGTAGTTGGAGATGACCTTGAGACTCAAAATCCAAGTTGATCGGCTGGCCTTTCCCATTCTCCGTGATTATGTTGTGCAAAATTTACAACATGTCATGACCCCACACCGTGTTTTCGTGTCTCAATGTGCAACAGGTCCATGGGCAGTGGGAAAGCAAGCTCGCGACAACCCAAAACTCTCTAAACACCTTTTTATTGTGGATTCCTGAACCATGATATAGTGATCTCTCTTCTTTCCTTCAACACTTCAATTATCTTGACAAATAAGGACCATGAGGGGTAGATGTCATCTGCAAGAAGTGGCCATTATCATATTGATGACCATTGACTTCAAAGTTGCAAGATATATTTTCTTAGGGTTATTTCGGAGACCTCGTGACCAGGGGCCACATATGCCCCATAGGTGACATCCTGATTCGCCCTCGTGGTCGCGTGGCTATTTTCTTTTGAAACTTTTAGGTATATTTTCTCGGTATTTTTTTGGGGATCTTGTATGCACAGAAAAAAACACCATGAGAACACAGTTGAAAACAGTGTCATTTTGTTAGTTTCGTTTAAATTATGCAAATTAATGACAAATACATAGCAAAAGTGTTCGGAAAAATAGATACGTCTGAGATGCATCACTAATCGTGTGACGCCCGGATAATTAAGCTACAGTAATCCCAAGTTAATGGTGCCACGTCACCACTCTTACTGTTGCTAATCCTTGGTTGATCCAAATCGTAATCTAAATTCAAATTCAAATTAAAGTCCAAAATTCAAATTTCTCAAACATGCAAAATAAAATGTTCAAAGTGTGGCAAATATTTCATAACTAATTGTGGTGGTGAACCAACATTTTTGTAAAGTGTTTCAGTGCCCTATAATAATTAAAACAGTGGCAAAACAATTAATTACATGCTTTTTAATTTATAACAATACTAAAACTATTTTATTTAAAACTCAAAGTAAATGTGGCAGTGGCCTAATTGTTAGCACTAAATTAGGGGCTAGTATTGTATTTTGTAAATCTAAAGATAAAAGAAACTAAAAGGATAACAAAAAACTATGAAAGGAAAAGAAAAGGAAATTGTAGAAAGAAAAAAGGCCCCTGAACACCCCGGGCCTCGGTCCATCCTACCGAGCCGGCCCAGTCTTTCCACCTCCCGGGTCATCCACCTCCTTCCCTGTTCATCCGACCAGGGCTCCTCCCGCGCATCCGTGCCACACCACATCGCTGGCGATGCCTTGGAGGGGATAAGAACACCGTGAACCTCCCCCTCAGCCTCGTCAGCCCCCCACTCACTCCAAAATATCTCCCTCGCAGTCCTCCTCCCCCTCTCATCCTCTCCACCTCCTCCCCCCTTCAGATCCGCTCGCCCTGAGCGCCTTCGTCGCCGTCGTCGACGACCACCGTGGCCACCGTCCGCTCCCACGCCGCGCCACCATGCCTCCTCTCTCCATCGGCGTCGACTACGCCTCATCGACGAGCCCCAAGACGCCGGGGACAGCCTACGCCTTCGCCCTGGTTCGTCTTCTTCCTCGGCTCGCCTCCGCCTTCTTCAACGCCGGCGCCCACTGCAGCTACTAAGCCCCCCACCGGGCCATCGTGAGCTTCCCCGGTGAGCACCGCACGTCCTCCTCCTCCCCATACTCCCTTCGTCCCCGTAGCCTCGCTAGCCGCCATGGCCGTAGGTCGTCTTCACCGCTCCGATTCGTCACCTCCAAGCCGTCCCCAGCCCCCTCGACCTCACCATCGAGCTCATGGGGAGCCTCTCATCCGATCCCTGCTTTTCCCGGTCTCGATCTGTGCCCCTCTGCACCGTTGCTCGCCATGGCCGAAGCTCGCCATAGCCGCGCCCGGTTCCCGCCGCGCCTGCGGTGGCCCCTGCGGCCCCGCCTCTCCGCCGGCCGCCCCGATCACCATCGCACCTGGCCTCGCCCCCGCTTCCCCTTGCCGGCGTCGCGCCAGCGCCCCAGTGGCCATCGCCGGCCACGGCCTCGCCTATGCCCCGTTCGGGCGGGCGCCCGCGCCCGTAGCGCCCCTGCGCCTGTAACCCGTGTGGCCTCTTGGGCCACTTACAAGTGGGGCCCGCCCCTGTTAAAAAAGAGAAAAGAAAACATGAAATATATATATAATTATTTAATTAATTATTTAAATGGTTAATTAACTTAATTAATTAATCTAATGAACTAGATTATTTAGTTAAATCAGCAATTAGTGAGCAGAGACAATGACAGGGGCCCCACCCCCTGTTGACCAGTCAAACATTGACTGGTCAACCGGGACCCCCTGGTCCATCTGTCAGCCACTGGTTACACTTTTGTGTACACTGTGCTGGGTGCGCCTAGCATTTACTCATTATTTTCGAATTAAATTAAAATTGCAGAATATCATTAAAACTTCAGAAAATCATAGAAATTAAACCGTATCTCGGATCGAAAAACTTTCTACATGAAAGTTGCTCAGAACGACGAGACGAATCCAAATACGCCCTCCGTTCATCTGTCACATGCACCTAGCATAGCGAACATGGAACTAATGCCAAACTTCGGGAAAACATTCCCGGATGTTATCCCCCTTCGCTGGTATCATGTAGCATTGCGTTAAAGCACCCCTAGCGCTGCTTATTGTCATGTCATGCATCTTTTTGCTCTGTATTTACTGTTTCTCCCCCCTCTTCTTCTCTGGTAGGCCCCGAGACCGCTGCTGATGCCCCTGTGATCGACTACGTCGATGACGACCCTTCTTCCCTTTCAGCGGAGCTTCCAGGCAAGCCCCCCTTGATCATCCCGATATCGCCCATTCTATTCTCTTATGCTTGCATTAGATTTTGCTACTGTAATTGATTGCTCCTATTCTGATGCATAGCCTGCTTTTGTAACCTGTTATTGTACCTTACCTGCTTACCCTAAACTGCTTAGTATATGTTGGTTAGTGAGCCATCAGTGACCCCCACCTTGTCCTTGTTGCCCCTGCTTCATCATCGATGCCTCGATCAACGTGATCGACGACTAGAGCCCGACACCTCACATCACATCACGGCCCTTTTGATGCTCGACTCTGCAGAGTTACCATCGAGTGCCGAGGGTGGAACCTCATACATCACTCCTGATGAGATCTCTGTAGTGGAGCTATTCGGTCGTGGTCAACGAGGGTGGTTCCTCGTTCACCATTCCCGATACGGCTGTCGTGTAACACCTCAAGTGTGAACCTCGAGGGTGGATCCTCTTACGTTCACCTTGATGATTACATCGAGTGGAATCCTCCGTGGGTGATTCCTCGGGTTTTCCCCTTGATGTTTGGACACATGGTTACCTTGACTTTACTTGAGACCATTGTTGAAGTCGGGTCGGCCCTGAGGGGTACCCACGAGTTGATGTGAAAGTCGGGCGGGCCCGTTGAGCACCCGCGAGTTTTCCACGTGGCACGGCCAGGCAGTCTGGGCCCTTGCCGTAAGTCCATGAGACGGGGCGACGGGGTCACATTATCGTGAGTCTCTGCTCGTCTCCGCGAGCCCCCAGTGCACTAACAGGTTTGGGTATTTGTTCCGAGTTGGCCTCTGGCCTTTACGCACTAACCACCACGCGAGAATAGATATGGGCCTCGACGTCGCAGTATCAGCCGAAGCTTTGTCAGACGTCCAGTTCAGAAGTGCGGCATGGTCGAATCGTGCTGGCAATCCGAGGCGGTGCTAGTATTCACCCTGCACGCAACGACCCGGAGTGCTGCGGGCGATGGGCCCAAGACCCCGGAGCGCTTAGGATGTAGACTGACGGGGACCTCTCTGCTGAGCCTAGGTAGGGCTGCGACATGTTGATCTTCCGAGGCCGGGCATTGACCCCAGAAAGGTGTGTCCGGTCAGAGTGATCGAGCGTGTTGGGTAACGTGGTGCACCCCTGCAGGGAAGTTATATATTCGAATACCGTGTCCATGGTAATGGACGTTCAGACTTATATCCATAACTAGAAATGGATACATGAGATATGTGATGGATATGTGGCTCCGAGATTGCTTTCCCGCAGGGAGTCTGATGTTACAACATGCTTGTTTAATATTAAAATGCTATTCTTTACTCTCCTACATGCTGCAAGATGCTTGGAGCTGCTTGAAGATGCCAGTCTTCGATAGGCTAGGCCTTCCCCCTCTATTCTGGCATTCTGCAGTTCAGTCCACAGATACAAACCTTCCATTTGATACCAATGCATACTTAGTATAGATCTAATGCTTGCGAGTACTTTGGATGAGTACTCACGGTTGCTTTGCTACCCCTTTCCCCCCTTCTTTCCTCTTTCCGGTTGATGCAACTAGATGGTGGATCGCTGGAGCCAGATGACGCTGCCGATGGATGCTACTATGTGGAGACCGCCGACGACTAGGAGTAGTTTAGGAGGTCCCAGGCAGGAGGCCTTGCCTCTTCGATCATGTTGCTTTTGTGCTAGCCTTCTTAAGGCATCCTTGTTTAACTTATGTTTGTACTCAGATATTGTTGCTTCCGCTGACTCTTGTGTATCGAGCTATGTATTCGAGCCCTCGAGGCCCCTGGCTTATAATATAAAACTTGTATTATTTTATTTGTGTCTAGAGTTATGTTGTGATATCTTCCTGTGAGTCCCTGATCTTGATCGTACACATTTGCGTGTATGATTAGTGTAAGATTGAATCGGGGACGTCACAAATCGCCACCCATGCCGGTTATCCCGGGCACGTACAAGAGCTCAACATTTCTCGGTTCGGGAGGCGATGAAGGCAGGGGCGACGCAACTGCAAATGATTATGGGTTGAGCTAGATTGTTTGCATTGAGTTCACAATATTAGAGTGAGGTGTAGTGCTGGCCGAGAAATGCATCTGTGCCCGGAGGTGGTTTGGGGAGTGGCTCGGCGGTGGGAGAGAACGACGACAACGACGTGTGCTCTTGGGGAGGTTACGAAAGAGGCAACCTCTCAGAGAGGGCAGTGAGGGGTTCTGTGGAGCCGAAGGTAAGCACGGAAGGCGGTGAATCGTGGCCACCGTCGACGGTGCAAATGGAAGTCTCCTCCTATAAAAAACGGAACAATTTGAGTTAGTTTTGTGCATGGACAATTTGACCCAATATTTGGAAATTGGGGGGGGTGTGTTTTCTCTTCGCCCTGGTAATTTTCTATGACTTCAATCTATTTTGTGAATGTATTAGACTGCTTTAAGTTAGATGAAAAATATCCTTTTTAGATGTAAGAATTTCTTGTTGGTTCAACTGGAGATGCTCGTATCATATTCTGTATCATGTAACCGATCCAGGCAGACGAGGGATCGATCATTAACTCTAGATTAGATTGTGGAAACCTCTAGAAAGACTTTTCATCTATCCCACACTTGTAATACTTTGCGATCTCCTATATTTATTAACACGAAGATGTTCCTGTTAAACATTAGGCAATACGCTTCTCTCACTCTCCAATAACTCTAACAACTCTAAGTTTTATCGGATATCACTAAAGGGACAAAGATGCTCTAAGTCGTCTAGTGGAAGGTCTATTCTCGTAACCAAACATTGATTGAAGATAAAAATGGCGTACATGACGAATTGACAGGATATTAAATATGTCTTAAATTTAAATAGGCACTATACTTCTTAAATGTAGGAGTAGTACGCTTCTAAAAAGAGCAGGAACAGAGAAGGATACCACTGCCAGAAAATCTATCCGCCTTGTGTTCAGGAGGAAATGCATACCGGAAGGACAGGAACAGAGAGCGGTGGGGGAGAGCGCTTTGAGATTCGAGCTAGCCCTTGCAGGGTACACGTGTCGCTTGCAGATCCGACCCCTACCTCGCCCCACCACCAAAAAAAAGTGCAGCGCAGCAGCAAGTAACGCCCGCCGGCCCGCCGCCGCACACCAACACTTCCCCTCTCCCGTGCCCTCGTGCGACGGCGATCATTCCGGTACCTTCTCCCACCTCCCGACCCCCTTCCGTCGCCCCACCCAAACCGCTGCGGTTCCTCCTTCCTCCTTTCTCGGCCGCCCGCCCATCGGAATCCAGGGAAAACCGCCGCCATGGCGTCGGCGCCCGGCGGCGATCCAGTGCTCGCCGCCTGCAAGGTATGACACGGCGACCGTCTGTGCCCTTTCCTTCCTCTTACGTATATGCGTCTGCGCGCTCAATCTGTTGACAATGGGTTCTAAAGCCCTCCCCGATGATCCCCTTTGATAGCCTATAATTTCTGCGCTCATTTGATTAGATTTGTAATCCCGCTGTTTAATCCCCTGTTTATCCGGCTAGGGACAAAAAACACTCTCGATTGGTCATATCAATAGCCAAAATGCGCCCCCTTTTTGCCCCCTCGCAACAGATCAGCTGGTAGAACTTGTCCGTGTTTGCATTACCCTTTAAGCAGAATTAATGGGGACAGTGTAGTATGAATATCCGGTCTGATGTAGGCAAGATGCTTATCTTACAAAGCAGAGGGATGAGAATGACTGTATCATCTGGCTTATCGAATAAATGCTTTGTTTGCAGGACAAGCTGAAGCACTTCCGGTTAAAAGAGCTAAAAGATGTCCTGTATAAGATTGGACTTTCAAAGCATGGAAAGAAGCAGGTTTGTTCACAGCCTCTCTTTTTGTTGTTGTTGTATATCTACGCTTTTTACACAAGGAAATTCTAGGTATTTATTTACTTTATACTCCCTCCGTTTCTAAATATAAGTCTTTTTAGAGATTTCAATACAAACTACATACGGATGTATATAGACATATTTTAGAGTGTAGATTCACTCATTTTGCTCCGTATGTATTCCCTTATTGGAATCTCTAAAGAGACTTATATTTAGAAACGGAGGGAGTATTATCCATTGGTCATATGCTTCTAGGCTCGCTTTATTGTTCGGAAGCACGGAATAGATTGGATTTTCATGCAATATTTTTTTTCCGGAACTGATTACTTTCCATGCGTCTTGTAGTATTGTATGTTACTCCCTCCGTTCACAAATATACGATGTTCTAACTTTTTTCTGAATCGGATGTATATAGACACGTTTTAGTGTGTTTGCTCACTCACTTGAGTCCGTATGTAGTCCATACTGAAATATACAAAACAGCTTATATTTGTGAACAGAGGGAGTAGAATATTTATTTACTCCTGAACAACTTTGTTTCGGTGTTTTGCTTTACAGGAACTAGTGGATAAAATCATTGCAATATTATCCGATCAACAGGATCAAGGTAAATCACAATTTTTTCTCAGTGATATTGTTAGACTAGTGTTTCTACAAGGAGCTCCTAAGGTATCACTTCCATTTTGTTCCTGTAGCCTCCAAAATTGATGGCTTACCAAACAGACTGATGGTTGGAAAAGAAACGGTAGTGAAAATAGTCGAGGACACTTTTAGGTGAGGTCACATCTCTTCATATCATTATGTTGTGTTTCTATTATCTGGATTGAGCCTTACAAGTCTCTCTTGATTTTTGCTTACTATTTCTAGAAAAATGCGTGAGCCTGCAAATACTGTTTCAGCCTCTGGAAACCAGAACGAGCTGGGGTACAGTGTAATGCCTATGAAAAACCCAGATGATTCTGCTCAGCTGGATATCAAGGTCCGTTGCCCCTGTGGTAATTCCATGGCCACTGGGTCCATGATTCAGGTACAGCTCCCATGACAAGTATGATTATATGACTGCTAGGTTCTGTTATTCATCACCTCCAACTAGTTCAATAAGATCTTTAAAATTTGTTCATTAATCCTGTTAATTTTAAGAATTGTTTGTTGAATTATCAAAGCAGTTAGCTTTGGCATTTTGCATATTCTGGAACTTCAAAGCAGTGACCTTTATGTATCGTGAAACTTCAAAGGAGCTAATTGCCATCGACCACTCTCTGTTTTGTAAAAGAAGCTTGCATCTACGTGTAACATCAGTTATGAATTGTAACATTTAAGTGTTTCATTATTCCATCATTTAGAGACCTGTAGCGTTCTGTAATTTTGCTCTTGACAGGTTTTACTGCTTCTATTTTCCTTCATGTCTTGTTTGGTCCTTTTCAGTGTGACCATCCACGATGCAATGTATGGCAACATATTGATTGTGTCATCATACCTGAGAAGACTGCAGATACCGCTCCTCAAGAACTACCTTCCAGTTTCTATTGTGAGATGTGCCGAGTCAGCAGGGCAGACCCGTAAGTTGATCTCACCTTCAGTTTAATAGCAAACCCTTGCTGAACCATGCATGCTCACTATTTACTTGTTTGATTAGTTTTAATGTTTGGTGATGTGCCAGTGCTATTAATCATGTGATGTTTCAGTTTATTGTATTGGATAATGTTCATGCATTCTTTTAGTTGAATTAGATTATCTGGGTCGTCCTGTAGCATTAATTGTAATCATGTATGAAACTCTCATTACTGTGCAACTTAGAACTGGTTTTCCTGCATCTCTTTTATGTTATCTCTTTTCCCCCGCTCCGAATGACTGCCTTTTCTGCATTTCGTAGCTTAGAAGTCTTAATACTAAATGGCCGATTGTTCTGACATATTTTCCTTCTGCAATTTGCAGTTTCTGGGTCACTATTAACCACCCATTACTTCCAGTGTCAGTAGCTCCTTCGAACATAATGGCAGATGGGTAAGTCATGCATTATTTGTCTCCAAAGTACATTTTTTATTTTCACCTCCTCTACCTCCATTTACGCGTCAATGGCCAGGAGCCACCGTGCCCTGTTGATTGGCCTTGCGGGGGAGCAAATATTTTCCTTCATCATTCTGTTTTATGTGCCGCGGAATATCTTCCAGAATCTCTTCAACTGTACCATGTTGCAAAAATGTCTAAATAAGCAAAAAATTGTTGTTCTTGATAACTGTTGTAACTCCTCTGGCATGTCCTTTTTTGTAGAGCCATCTCAAATTAGTACGTTAAAGTTTGAGTGCAAACAAGTGATTATATCATGCCTCATCATTCATAATATGTTTATCAGGGTGCCAAAGCAATGTCTAGAAACCATTCAGTATATCCTGTTAGGAATTTTTGTTCATGTGTCAGACATTATCTGCTACTCCCTCCGTCCCATAATGTAAGACGTTTTTTGACACTAGTGCAGTGTCAAAAAACATCTTACATTATGCGACGGAGGGAGTAGTAATTACTTCGTGTTTTGTCTGCTGTGGTGATATTACTGCATGAGCTATCTTACCTCAATACTTAGAACCCAGGTACTCGATCTCATTAATTATGAATGAGAAGTGGGCTCTGTGTCTTTTTTCTTGCTTTACAACCTGAGATGGTTCTGATCATGATTATTCTTTCGTTGTCTATAAGAAGTAAACATTATACGGTGGTTGTACATCTGATGAACATGTTGCTACCATGAGATTTGAGTAACTAGATGACCACAAATTGTTTTATGTCACTGTACAAGTTAACTGAACCATGATACTTCTGCGATTTGCATAGTTTTTGTTTGTGATTCATGCTTATGTTCAGGTCATATACTGTACAGTATATCGAGAAAACCTTTCCGTTATCAAGAGCTAATAGGGAAATGCTACAGAAAGCTGAATATGACATTCAGGTTAATTTCGTTTCCTTCTTCATTTCCTTGAACTATTAGGTTTGTTCATGATTTTCTTTAAATAACCATTTGTATGATCATATATTATTTGATACTACCTCTGTCTCAAAATATAAGACGTTTTTGTAGGCTAGTTTAGACTAAAAAAATGTCTTAATATTTTGAGACGGAGTTAGTACATTGCTAAAAAGATCAAAGAGGTAATTGTGCTCCTGGTACAAGAACTTGGCTGGGGGGCTCACTTTCCTACAAAAAACTTACAAAACCTACAGCAAAGGTACAATAACTTGGCCTGGACGTGCACCTGAGGTACAAATCGCTCCTGTGCTGACACATGGACGCCAGCGGGGCAAAGTGCATGCGCTGGGCTGCTCAGATTCTTTGCAAAATGGCCCCTGCGAGTCTGTGAAATTTTGGTCGAGGTCCCCTGGGCACCGTAGACATCTAATTTAGGACGGAAAAACTGACCTAATCTCAGCCATCTCACGCGCTTAGCGTTTCTGGCTATCCATTTTCCTGATTTGGGCGTTTCTGACCATTAGATCTGCTGTCTAAGGTGTTGCTGCTCCAGGAGAAAAAACAAAGCACTCTGGTTAACTGGGCCACTTCTGCCAGCCCATTTATCTAACTGAGCATGGTCCAGGAGAAAAAACTATCCGCTCGATCGATGGAGGGAGCTCGGTCGCAGGGTCGTCGAGCAGCAGTGCTACCGTTGTTGTCGGACTCCGAGGGGTGGAGGCGATCGAGATCAGCCATGTGTAGCGGCATCACGCGAGATGCGTGATTTGTTGATGGTTGTATCGACTGCCCATCGATCGAGCTAAGTGTTTTTTCTCTTGGAACGTGCTCGGTTGGCAGAAGTGGCCCAGTTAACCAGAGAGCTTCGTTTTTTCTCCTGGAGCAGCAACTCCTTAGATAGCAGATCTAATGGCCAGAAACACCCAATTCAGGAAAATGGACGGCCAGAAACGCTAAACGCGTGAGATGCCAGACGACTGGGATTAGGTCAGTTTTACTGTCCTAGATTAGATGTCTATGGTGCCTAGGGGACTACGGTCAAAATTTCAGACTTGCAGGGGCCATTTTGCAAAGAATCCAAGCAGCTCAGCGCATGCACTTTGCCCCGCCGGCGTCCATGTGTCAGCACAGGAGCGATTTGTACCTCAAGTTATTGTACCTCGATGTAGGTTTTGTATGAAAGTAAACTCACCTGCCAAGTTCTTGTACCAGGAGCACAATTACCTCAAGATCAAATATAATAACAAGGATATGTTTGGGACTTATGAGTTAATACATGGTGACAGTGCTCAATTTCTAATATCTTGCGCCATCTTAGAGAATATTGGACTATGTGTATCCATTTTTGACCTTGGTTTGCTTTGCACCATTTATTTCTTGCAGGTTTGGTGTATCCTTCTCGATGACAAAGTTCCTTTCAGGATGCACTGGCCTTTACATTCTGACATGCAAGTTAATGGTATTTCCATTGGCTTACCATTTGTACTGAAATACTATCTGACAGGGTCTTATAGGAAATTATTTATTCAGTCAGTCAATTTGTTGATTTTGGGATCAGTCAAATTTCAGTTTCATCTTATTTTTGTATTCAATTTTGACCGCCCTCATGCACTGATACTATTCGCTCATTTTATGCTGCATCCCCTTGCCTTATTACGAGTCTTATGTGCATGCAGGCCTGTATGCATCTATGGCTTAATGCACTTATGCATTCCAGTATGTTCTCAATTTAGGAATTTAATACTTTGAGTTCTGCATCATTCCAGCCTTGTAGATATAGGCGTGATCCGAGTCTTTTGCAGCTTGGTTACATGGAACATTTTGTGGCAGCTAAAAATTGTTCTTCCTCACTGAATTGTGGGTTCATTCATCTAGATCTGAACTATTCGTTTTGGAAATTATTTGTTTTCTCAGGTATTCCTGTTCGGGTTGTCAGCAGGCAAGCTACACAGCCGTTAGGGGCCAATGGTAGAGATGATGGTCTTATGGTAAGTATCTTGTTGCAATGGAGAATGCTATTCTTTAACTTTATACCTTAACAATGATTTGCCAAAATTTGATGATTAGTTACATGATACATTTTCTGCATGGATGTTTGTTGATCCTACTCAATTTTTTGTTCCCAGTTAACACAGTTTTTGAAAGAAGGTCCCAATAAGATTGTTCTATCTAGAAGTGACTCTCGTGCGTTCTGTTTGGGTGTCAGAATTGCCAAGAGGAGATCTCTGGAAGAGGTAATTGCTTATGGTATACTGTGTCACATGAAAGGCAATTTCACATTTCCATTGTTGACCATGATATTCTTCAGAAATACATATTTGGCGAAAGAGGGTATTTGGATCAGGAAACACTTTAGATATCTTTTTTTTTCATAGGCACGTTTGGCACTCCCTTTTCCATCAACGCTGTAAATGTTTTGGTTTTTCTTGTTTTTTAATCTTTAGTGCTTAATGATAAGGCCTCAAAGAGGGTAGCTGTTTTAGGTTGATGAAAGATGGCATAATACTAATAATGCACGTTATAGAAGGGTTCCAAATCCCAGATGGTTCCTGACCGGTATTTCTGGTTTACAAGTGAACTGTGCTGTTAAAAAGTAATCTCTATACAAGCTCCAGAAAAATGCCAGAATGGTTCTTTCAGCAGTTACCGTAAGCAAGCTGCTACCTAGGAACCATCAAGTGCCTGAGATTTGGAACCCTGCTTTCTTCTTTTAATTCGTCTTTTAAAATTTTGATAATGGGCAGGTCCTAAATTTGGTACCAAAGGAACAGGATGGTGAGAAGTTTGATGATGCCCTTTCTCGTGTGCGTCGCTGCGTCGGTGGGGGGACTGAGGCAGATAATGCAGACAGTGATAGTGATATTGAGGTTGTTGCTGATTCAGTCTCTGTAAATCTCCGATGCCCTGTAAGCACTCTGGCCATCAATGAGAATGTTTAGATCCATAATGATATTGCCAATCCTGCTCTTTCCCTGATATGTCTGTTGCACCTGACCTCATGTGCATTTTTTTTTGAGGAATGACCTCATGTGCATTGGAATATTGAATATTTAGCATTTGTCATTGTACATTATTCTGTGTACCATGACACCCAAGGCTCGGTGCAATCTTCCTAGAATAACTTTGTTTATGACATTTCTAACCTAGATGTTTTTTTGTACAATCCCATGTTAGCAGCATCGTATTGTTTGATTTATAGTATGTTTTGCAGACCTTGTCACAAAGTTAGCCATTTACGTTCTAATGTCATGTTGTGAAAAGCACGTTCATGTAAAAGCTAATTTATTTTGACAGATGACTGGTTCAAGGATTAAGGTAGCTGGTAGGTTCAAACCCTGTGTCCACATGGGTTGTTTTGATTTAGAAGCTTTTGTGGAACTGAATCAACGTTCACGGAAGGTTTGATTACTTGTCTCGCATCATTGTTTCTTTTACCTTTCTTTTTTCTAATCAAACTAGGATTCCTTGTCTGCAGTGGCAATGCCCAATTTGCCTGAAGAACTATTCTCTGGAGAATCTAATTATTGATCCTTATTTCAATCGCATCACTTCGCTAGTGAGTCCATATTGTTAATGAAGTACATGTTTTCATCTCTGTTACTCCATTATGCATCTTATGCTGATTTTGTTGCATTTTGGTGATTTAGATCAAAAGCTGTGGAGATGATATATCAGAAATCGATGTCAAGCCGGATGGTTCCTGGAGAGCTAAGGGTGGAGCTGAACTGAAGGATCTTATGCAGTGGCATTTACCAGATGGCACTCTCTGTATGTCCACAGGTACAGGACCGAAACCCAACACGGGTGTTGTAAAGCAAGAGATTAAAGAAGAACCGTTGCCTGAAAATAAGGGTTCTCGTCTCAAACTGGGAATTAGGAGAAACAACAATGGCAAATGGGAAATTAGCAAGAAAGGGGATGTTAATTTGAAACCAACTTCTTATAATGATCAGAGTAGAGACTTTGATAATGGGAAATGCGTCACCCATACAAGCAACAGTAATCATGAGGATGCTAAAGGTGGAAGTTATAATTCAGAACCGGGACAATCTGATCACCCTACGAGCAGTGTATATGATCTGAATACTTCTCCTGGGGATGAACATGTTCCAATAGTTCTGAGCGACTCAGATGATGAAAATGCTACGGTGTTGTCTCCTAGTGCAGTGAATTGTGGCGCAGCAAATGACACCGGATATGAGTTTCCACCGCCCAATCCACTTGACACTTCAGGAGGCCCAGATGAAACTTCATTTTTCCTTAATGAAAACTTTGATTATCTGGGGTTGTCATTTTGGGAGTATCCTTCGACTACCCAAGATGATCCAGGAATACAAGGAACAGATAATCTGGGTGAAGTGCAAAACTACCCTGCCACCAATCTATCTCTGCACGAGCCAGTTTCTACGGTTAATTTGGGCGTATTAGTACCAGCAGCAAACCAACCAGAATATGGGAATGATGGAAGTTTAAATAATGCCAAAAACACTTCCCGGAAAAGGAAGAACCCTGCGAATGAAATAACATCTTTAGATGGTATGATAGAAGTCACCCTCTGCTACTTAATTCTGCAGTTTATTGTGATTTTGTTCCATCCATATGAAGTCTTTTACAAATGAATGTGGAAGCATTTTGCTTCTTTATACTTTGTGAAGACAGTGAGCAGTGGCCCACATAATCGTGCCTCTGCATTTTCACCGGAAGGTCTAACATTTGATTCCTTGTGTGCAGCTTCAGTTCTCATGAGTGGCAATGACGACGACGACTTTGCTGGGGATGGATCTGGTGGCACTTCCTCACTGTCTGGTCAGCCACGGTCAGTTCGACCAAAATCCGTACTAGCTATTGAGTCAGATTCTGATTAGCGTCCCTAGTTGGGTGCCCCCGTACTATTGGTTGGTCGGCGCGGAGGTGTGAGATGCATGCTGTTCGCTTGGTGGAATGGTTCCTCTGGTTTTGTTTGTGATCCAGGACTGACTGTCCCTCCATGTCTGTCTTTCCAAGAAGGATGAAAATGAACGCAGTGGTATCTATCTATATAGGAAGCAGTTCTTTTTTCTTTTTCTATCATTCTCCTTTAATGATTCATGGTGATCACTTTGGAGGCAGTAGAAGAATTTAGGGAAGGGTGCAAAGCTCCTCCATCGTGCCTGCCTGTAGGCAAAAATCTGTAGCATAGCTAGCTAGCTAGCAGGAACTGAGGGTCAGTTGCTGTACATGTAGTCTCCCGTCTTTAAAGAGTTTCCTTTTGTTCAGCCTGTGGTAAGAACTAATATGCCATGCTTCGATATTTTATTTTCTGTATGTATGTACTCCCTCCGTCTCTAAATATAAGCACTTTTAGAGATTTCAATACGGACTACACATATTTTAGAGCGTAGATTCACTCATTTTGCTCCGTATGTAGTCTATATTGAAATCTCTAAAAGATGAGATCTTATATTTCGGACCAGAGGGAGTATGTAGGAAATTCATGGTATTTACTCCCTCTGTCCCATAATATAGGAACGTTTTTGACACTACACTAGTATGTAGTCTATATGTGTAGTCCGTATTGAAATCTCTAAAATATAAGAACGTTTTTGACACTAGTGTAGTGTCAAAAACGTTCCTATATTATGGAACGGAGGGAGTAGCATTTAGCGGTGGTATTTTGCAAGGTTTGCGACTTGAAATGTGAGCCAAAATCCCCCGTTTCATTATTTCATTTTGTCAAGACGCAAACCCCACAATGTTAGCCAATGCCACCAGGTAAAAACCACACAATGTTAGCCAATGCCACCAGATATAGTAATATGCTAAAGTGACGTGTATCTGGGAGCAGAGGGTAAGTCGTCGTCGGCGGCGAAGCTCAGGGCCATGACGACGTCCGACATGATGGGCCTTACGGTGTCCTCCTCCTGCAAGCACATGGCCGCCACGGCCACCGCCTGCTTCAGCTCCCTGCCGCTCGGCCCTTCTACCAGGAGCGGATCCACCAGCTCGTGCATCCTCCTCTGCTCGCTGAACATGGGCGCCGCCCATGCCACGAGGTTCTGCTCCCCAGAGGGCCTGCTCTCGTCGATGACCCGCCTGCCGGTGATGAGCTCCAGCAGCACCACGCCGAAGCTGTACACGTCCGACTTCACCGTCAGGTGCCCCTTCCTCACGTACTCGGGCGCGCAGTAACCGTAGGTGCCCATCACCCTCGACGAGCCGTCCTTCTCCTCCTCCGCATCACCGCCCTTGCCGTTGCGGGTGACCGGTGTGGCCAGCTTGGCGAGGCCGAAGTCGGAGAGCTTGGCGTTGTATCCCTCGTCGAGGAGGATGTTGGAGGACTTGAGGTCGCGGTAGATCACCGGCGGGTTGGCAGTCTCGTGGAGGAACTCCAGGCCCTGGGCGGCGTCGTGCGCGATCCTCATCCTGGTTCGCCACGGCAGAACCGGCGGTGGTGGCTTCTCTTCGCCGTCCGCTGGGACTCGGGGGAGGAAGAGGTGATTTTCGAGGGAGCCGAGCGGCATGAGTTGGTAGACGAGGAGTCGTTGGTTGCCGTAGGCGCAGTAGCCCAGGAGGCCGACGAGGTTGGGGTGGGTCAGGAGGCTGCTCAGCACCAGCACCTCCACGAGGAACTCGTGGTCGCCCTGGAACCCCGTCCGGTCGAGCTGCTTGACGGCCACCGCCGACGAGCCGATGAGGCCCCTGTAGACGCGGCCGAAGCCGCCCTCGCCGATGAGGTTGGCATGGCTGAAGCTGTCCGTGGCGGCGGCGAGCTCGGGGAAGGTGAAGGAGCGCGCCGAGACGATGCTGTGGTTGTAGTTGGGGACGTCGACCGAGTGGCGGCCGAAGCTGGCTCGTGCCGACGAGGACGCGGTGAGCGAGGTGCCCGACCGGATGAACCGTTTCCGAGACGGCGCGGCATCGTGGCTATGCTTCTTCCTGAAAGTGGCGCTCCTCCCGGGCCTGGGCTTCCTCTCCTCGTCCATGGCGGTGCCGTCGTGCGGGAAACAACGGAGCCAGCTCAACATCTTGTAGTGCTTGCCGGCCGGCCGGCCGGGAGCCCGGCCGGGAGTAGGAATGGGTGATCAGGAAGCAATGGAGGCAGGGCGATTTGGCTCGGGGGAAGCATGCGAAATGCACAGCCTTTAATTTCGAGGGGTGGCCGGCTGGCCGTCCATGGTGACCGCGGTTTTGAATGCATACTGCCTATTCATGGCAAAAGCCCCGCTGTTCGTTGCTTCCTTGTAAATTCGATCTATTCCTGCTTTTCTTTTCCTTCTTTTTTTTGGCGAGGAAAACTTTTAATCTATTCAGAGATCACCTATGTGTCAGGTGCCTGAAAATATTTCTTGTTGGATTTGCGTTCAAAGGCAGAAAAACAAGATCGCTGGGTTGACTGAATGATTCTTCTCCTTCCAGTCGATTTTAAATACTCCCTTCGTTTCATAATGTAGTGCGCCTGAGCTTTTTGAGATTTAAATTTGGCAATAAATTTAACCGAGTATGGGGTATCAACCTATAATACTAGTACTAGTAAGTATATTTTATCTAATCAGCTTGCTAAAATTTGTCGTTTGTGCATGCGGACACACTATGCATATGAATGTAAAACTTTTCGTAACAAGTACTCCCTCCATTCCCTGATATAAGATCTTTTAACTTTTTTCTTGATTCATACATAATCAGACACATTTTAGCATGTATGTTCACTCATTTTAGTATGTATATAGTCAATATTTTGTAATAGCTAAAAGGTCTTATATTAGGGAACGGAAGGAGTATATTTGCTTGCACACGCATACACTGTATTTATACAAATTAATGAGAGGAGAAAAGAGGGAATTAAAACATTGGTTCTTGTTTTTTTTATTTTAGCAACCATTATGCTATATTTAAAATTAAAACCACACAATAAATTACATTGGTCATATCGGATTTCCACAATATTCTTATACTACGGGCTATAAGGTGTGGAATTAAGATCAACAAAACGACATGGTTAAAAAAAATTCGTTGTAGTAAAAAAAACAAGCTTAAACTTAAACAAATAAGAATACCAAAATAAAACAAAAATTAAAAAAATTCTAAGGTAGAATGAATATGGGCATTGGTATTACCCCAAAGAAGAAAGAACATGAAAGAAAAACTTGGCATTGTGAATGTTAGTATTCTTTTTTATAAGCTTGTTTTTTTTTACTCAAGACAAAAATAATATGGGTAGTAAAAAGAAAAAGAAAGTGGTATTGTGCAAACATGCCTAAAGACTTGCCAAACTCTTTTCGCATAGAGAGGATTCAAAATATATGAAACACTTGCACACAAAATATGCAAAAGTTGCACAATTCAGTATTGTGAAAGAACAAGTGTAAACTAGTGCAAGAATAAGTGTAAACTTGCACACAAAAGTGTGAACTAAAACACCTATTATACTATTTTATTTCAACAACCATTACGTTAATTTTTTAATTAAAACCACAAAAAAAATACATTGCTCATATCGTACTTATACAATATTCTTACACCACGGGCTTTGAGGTGTGGAATTAAGATCAACACAATGACCTGCTTAAAGAAAATATGTAGCTAGTAAAAATTAAAAAAATACTAAAAATTAATAAATACAACATAAAAACAAATACAAAAAATTCCAAGGATGCATTGGTATTACTCTAAAGAAGAAAGAAAATTAAAGAAAAACTTGGTATTGTGATTGTCAATATTCTTTCTATAAGGTCGATATAATTTTAAAAAGTTTGACTTAAGATAAAATGAATATGGGTAGTAAAAAGGAAAATGAAGGAGTATTATGCAAATATGCCTAACATGGATAATCATAAATATTTCTTGTCAATTTTTTTTCTTATAAAGAGGATTCAAAATGTATTAACAACTTGCACAAAAAAAAGCAAAACTTGCGCAATTATAATATTGTTATGCAAGAAATGTAAACTAATGCATATTTAATAATAATAATAATAGTGATGATGATGATTCAAAATAGATCAAAACAAGAAAAACGACTATTTTAGGTTTCTAGCAAAAAAAACAATTAGTATCACACTTTTTTTTTGAGAAACTGCATCACATAGTTACAATATCAATTAAACCCATTAAGGCGCACGAGAAGGGGCCAACCAGCTATGCGAAGTGGCGCATGGTGGTTGGCCGCGGTGAGAAAGTTTTTGATTATTTAGAGATTAATTTTGGAAGATGAAGTGGGATTCCCCCCCCCCCCCCCCCCCCTTTTTTTGAGAAAAGTTTTTCTATGATTTTCCCTTTTTTATTTTGGGATGGATGGGACCACGTGATGCTAGAATTTTTATTAAATGCATCGTTGCATGCACAGAAAAACCTACGACTAAATGATTGACTAAGCATCCATGAACAATGACATAAAGAAACAAAAACAAAAAATATATATTTAAGATAAAATGAATTTGGGGCATTGGTATTTCCTAAAAAACACTGCATGCGCAGGGCAAACACACCGCACACATGATGTCACGTACACACGCAAAGAAAAACGCGCGCACACACACTGACATGCACTACACAATTCACATGAGAGATGAACGCGCACACAGTGAACAGACAATAGCAACTTAGCACGTACGAGTACGCACTAGCACTACACAATTCACATGACACATGAGAGATGATCGTGGATTGAGGCTGCAGCGTTTCGGACACACAGAATTAACTGATTGGTTCCCGCAAAGGAAAAAAAAATGAATCAACGGATGGGTCAGAAAATTTCAAGGGCCCGAGTAATAGCAAACGCGATCTAATCATCAATATTCATGACAGTATAAAAAACACTAAGAGAAAGGAAACTTATATCTAGGCCTAAAATAATAAAAGTATATATGTAGGTCCGTAGACCATCTAGAGACGACTATAAGCACTGGAGCCGAAAGCATGCCGTCATCCCCTCCCTTCCGGAACAGACAAACTTTTTTGTAGTAGGAAGTTGAGAAATCGTCATGCTAAGACCCCATAATACCAGCGCTCGAACAAGAACCATCGCCAATGAAGAGAAGTAAGTATCCGGCTTGTAGACACATGAATCGTAGACGAACGAAGACCGGATCCAATTAGACCCATCAAGGACAAACGTCGATCAAATCTCATGGAGTCGGCCAAAGACACACCTCCACACGCCCCCTTACAACGTTAGAAGCATCGCTGGGACGGAGGCTAGGCGAGGAAAACCTTATTTTACCTTCAGGAAGCCACCACTACCTCGCCTTCCTAAGTAAAACAAAACCTTAAACGTTGTCTAAGGCCAAGGAAGACGAGGTAGTCATGCGGCATGGCCGGCAGGAAGCGAGGAACCCTAATCGCCCTTGACTCATGGGAGCACAGACGAAGGGGTACACAAGCCGATCTGGGCATGCAACAATTTTCTCCTTTTTTACAAATGATGACGATGATATGTGCCTAGACTGACCGGTCGATTTTCATGTAAATTCAATCTACTGCAGTTTGGGTCTCGATGTAGCGTAAGTCCACCTCTCAATCACGTGAAATAACAAAAATAAGTTCAATCATGTTCATGTGACACATCGAGCTCTCTCTCTCTCTCCATATATAAGTGACGTTTTTTACTGACCCATAGTGCCGCATCAAGGTGATATAGTTATAGTAAGGGCATCTCGAAGGCTGACCCAAAAATTTGCTCCAGCATCCGTTCGCGGACAGATCAGTCCATGGACACAGATGCGGGAGGCGATCATCCAACACTGTCCGTATATATTTCTATCTGAACACAGACGAAATTCATGCAAACAAGACCGATTTCATATAAACCTGACGAAATTCGTTACATTTTGGATAATTTAACTAAACCCTACTCTAAACTGATGCGGAGCATCCTTCCATCATCCCCATGGACTCTACATCAACACATCCAACCCCACAAGGACCTATGACTCGAGCACGTGCAAGAGCTCTTGAAACCGAGGTGACATCACTCCTCTCACAATTCCCTTTCGATTCACATGAGACATGGTTACTACCTCAAACGGAAATGCTATGCATACTCAGGTACCAAGGAGTCAACCATGAAGAAGCTAGGAAGCAAGGAGAACCGGAAGCGGAAGACATGCATGAAGACGGAGAGGAAAAAAACACCAAGGACCAGGATGGCCGGACGATCCGGACGGCGGCCCGGACGATCCGGACAGAGCCCGGACGATCCAGACCCCAGCCCGGACGATCCGGCTAACTCACCCGAAGACTCCCGGAGCTCAAACCTGAAGCCGGATCATCCGGACCCAGTCCCGGATCATCCGGATCCTGCTCGGACTTCCGGACCGCCAGCCGGACATCCAGCCCTTCGCCGCCACCAGCTGGGCCTCCAGCTCATCCGGGCCTCCACCCGGACCATCCGGACCAGCCCGGATCATCC
The DNA here is from genome assembly GCA_963921465.1 of Triticum timopheevii. Classification (NCBI taxonomy): domain Eukaryota; kingdom Viridiplantae; phylum Streptophyta; class Magnoliopsida; order Poales; family Poaceae; genus Triticum; species Triticum timopheevii. The sequence continues at coordinate 181,269,721 of OY997268.1, read as the reverse complement.
GGACCCTCGTCCGGATCATCCGGCCAGCGCCTGTGTGCGCGTGTTGGGCTGAGCCCATGTACCCCTTCGCCCCCAAGTCTATTTATAGGACCCCATCTCCTCACTTTGAGACTTAGCATTGGATTAGCTCATATTTGTGTGAGAGTCTTTGCTCATCCACTTGGATACTTCTCCTCAGAGATCACGACCTCTTCGGAGAAGATCCCCCAAGCGGATTCAAGACCCCTTCTAGGGAAGAACATCAAGGCCTCCTCTTGGAGAAGAACGGTTCCTTTGTATCCTTACCTTTGTTGACTTTGGATCTTGTGGATCTCTTATGTGTGTGGTGATCTAGCACTTGTGTGATCGATTCCTTGTTGGTTGAGTGATTCTCTCTCGTTTCCCCCGTGTTTTCCCTTTGTGCTTCCGCGTGTTCTTCGTGATTCCCCGTAGGATCCACTCCAAACGTGAAAGATCGACGCTATAGGGTTCCACCCTACATCATATGGTATCATGAGCCACGTTGATCACGTTTTTGGAGCCCCTACCCCGTGTTTTCTAGCTTGATTTTGTTGTTTTCGTCCTAAATCCGAAAATCCCCACCAAAAATAACCCCAATTTTTTTTGTGATTTGTTGGTTTTGATTATGTTTTGTTGATTTTGATCCGTGGATTCGGTGTGTAACTCGTGGATCTTGCTTTTCCCCACCTTCTTCCCCTCGAAATCCATCCAAAATCCGCGAAATCGTCAAATTTCTCGCCGTTTTCGTGTTCTTCCCGAGCAATTCCCGATCGAGATTGACCTGCCCGGATCATCCGGACCCTGACCCGGATCATCCGGACAAGCCCGGATCATCCGGCTCCTGGCCCGGATCATCCGGCTTCCTCTGCCGAAACTGCAGTTTTGCAGTCCTCCTCCACCACCACCACCACCTACGCCAACATACCTCCCCACCCCAACCTCCACCACTTCCACTTACCAAAACCCACGACACAATCTCCGTACTACCATTCGACTTTGGGTTCGAGAATTTGAGTTGAGATTTCCGTGCCCTATTGTGTTTCGGCTATTTAGGTGCGGTGCGACATCAACAACTACCACTCATTTTTGTCGACTACTCATCTTTGCTACGGACGGTAACTTCGACGACATCTTGTCATACCTTGCGATTGCATTGATAACCATCATAGACCATCTTTTGCGTTGCTTACCCATCGAGACTAGCCTTTGAGTATTGCCGGCAACGTGACTTGTGCACATTAGTAAGCATACTCCATATCATACATACCATCGTGGTGCATATCTCGGAATCAACTTGTGTGTCACAAAGTTGTCATAGCATACACAATTGCTATCTTGGTTTGTCAAGTTTGCATAAGAAAAGAGCTCAAAAGAGAAAGAGCCACTGAAGCTTTTAAGCAAAGAGGAAAGATAAGCAAAGAGCTTATAAGCAAGAAGCATAGCATCATACTACATTAAGATTGTCATATAAGATCATCTTGGATCATTGCACCGAAATTCCATACATATAGCATACTTGGGATAGAGATCGTTGCATTTTTGCCTAGTAGGTTGTGCACAAGCTCCGTATCCGCCTATTGTGCAATCGTGCTAGCGTCTCTCTAGTATTGTGCAACAAGAGCATTTTCGTGGATTCCACATTTTGGCTCACTTTTGGCTTGCACAATCCCATTTATCTATTTGCGTGTGTGTTTCCGTGTACCACTACTTGCTTGGTCTACTTGTTGCATTTGCGAATTTGCGAATCTTCTTCAACATTTTTGAGTCAAGCTAACGATTGCAATCAATTTTGTGCCACCATCCTAACCAAGCTCCACCAAAAGCTTTTACTTGTGTAGGTGTGAGGACCGACAAGGATTGGTACCAATAGTGCTATTTCATTGTCCGCATTTGAGTGAACTTGATTCATTTTCAACTTCGGTCAAAGGTACATTGGTATTAGTTCTTCTCATTCTACCACTCACATTTTGCTTGAAATGATGGATAGGCCAAGTACTTCTACAAACCCACTCTTCATCGAGCAAGACGACGACATGTCTTCATACGCCACCAAGAGCCACCTCTTTGGCGCACAACGAGCTCTACATCAAGAGAAACAAGCAATGAACGACCGCATCGAAAACCTCGCCCGACTTGCGACTCTCCGAGCAACGTACACGCGACTACTTCGACAACAAGCTCGACGTGCACAAGCAAGAGAACGATGCAAGAATGGACGAGATCCGTGCCTTGTTGGTGAACCGGCCTCCTTCTACATCGTCATACTCAAGACGGAGCCACTCAAGTCGCCACTCCGACGACTCCCTCTCCGGCACAAGTACACCGTCATCGAACACTCTTCGACGAGCCGCGTGTCAAGACCGTCATGCATCTCGCAACCCGCTGTTGGGGAACGTAGCAGAAATTCAAAATTTTCCTACGTATCACCAAGATCTATCTATGGAGAGACTAGCAACGAGGGGAAGGAGAGTGCATCTACATACCCTTGTAGATCGCTAAGCGGAAGCGTTCAAGAGAACGGGGTTGATGGAGTCGTACTCGTCGTGATCCAAATCACCGGTGATCCTAGTGCCGAACGGACGGCACCTCCGCGTTCAACACACGTACAGCTCGACGATGTCTCCCACGCCTTGATCCAGCAAGGAGAGAGGGAGAGGTTGAGGAAGACTCCATCCAGCAGCAGCACAACGGCGTGGTGGTGGTGGAGGAGCGTGGCAATCCTGCAGGGCTTCGCCAAGCACCACGGGAGAGGAGAAGAACTTGGGAGAGAGGGAGGGGCTGCACCAAAGGCAAAAGGTGTGTCTCTAGAGGCCCTCCTACCCTCACTATATATAGGGAGCCCAAGAGGGGGGGGGGTGTGCCAGCCCTAGGATATCCAATCTCCTAGGGGGCGGCGGCCAGGGGAGGTTTCCCTCCCCCCCAAGGCACCTAGGAGGTGCCTTCCCTCCTTGGGACTCTTCCTTAGGGTTGCCCCTTCACCCTAGGCGCATGGGCCATGAGGGAAGTGGCGCCCCAGCCCACTTTGGGCTGGATCCCTTCTCACTTCAGCCCATGGGACCCTCCGGGATAGGTGGCCCCACCCGGTGGGCCCCCGGGACCCTTCTGGTGGTCCCGGTACAATACCGATGACCCCGAAACTTGTCCCGATGGCCGAAATAGGACTTCCTATATATAAATCTTTACCTCCGGACCATTACGGAACTCCTCGTGACGTCCGGGATCTCATCCGGGACTCCGAACAACATTCGGTAACCACATACAAGCTTCCTTTATAACCCTAGCATCATCGAACCTTAAGTGTGTAGACCCTACGGGTCCGGGAGACATGCAGACATGACCGAGACGTTCTCCGGTCAATAACCAACAGCGGGATCTGGATACCCATGTTGGCTCCCACATGTTCCACGATGATCTCATCGGATGAACCACGATGTCAAGGACTTAATCAATCCCGTATATAATTCCCTTTGTCTATCGGTATGATACTTTCCCGAGATTCGATCGTCGGTATCCCGATACCTTGTTCAATCTCGTTACCGGCAAGTCTCTTTACTCGTTCCGTAACACATCATCCCGTGATCAACTCCTTGATCACATTGTGCACATTATGATGATGTCCTACCGAGTGGGCCCAGAGATACCTCTCCGTCACACGGAGTGACAAATCCCAGTCTCGATTCATGCCAACCCAACAGACACTTTCGGAGATACCCGTAGTGTACCTTTATAGCCACCCAGTTACGTTGTGACGTTTGGCACACCCAAAGCACTCCTATGGTATCCGGGAGTTGCACAATCTCATGGTCTAAGGAAATGATACTTGACATTAGAAAAGCTTTAGCATACAAACTACATGATCTTGTGCTAGGCTTAGGATTGGGTCTTGTCCATCACATCATTCTCCTAATGATGTGATCCCGTTATCAACGACATCCAATGTCCATGGTCAGGAAACCGTAACCATCTATTGATCAACGAGCTAGTCAACTAGAGGCTTACTAGGGACATGGTGTTGTCTATGTATCCACACATGTATCTGAGTTTCCTATCAATACAATTCTAGCATGGATAATAAACGATTATCATGAACAAGGAAATATAATAATAACTAATTTATTATTGCCTCTAGGGCATATTTCCAACAGTCTCCCACTTGCACTAGAGTCAATAATCTAGTTCACATCAATATGTGATTAACACTCAAGGTCACATCCCCATGTGACTAACACCCAAAGAGTTTACTAGAGTCAATAATCTAGTTCACATTACCATGTGATTAACACTCGATGAGTTCTGGGTTTGATCATGTTATGCTTGTGAGAGATGTTATAGTCAACGGGTCTGAACCTTTCAGATCCGTGTGTGCTTTACAAATCTCTATGTCATCTCCTAGATGCAGCTACCACGCTCTATTTGGAGCTATTCCAAATAACTGTTCTACTTGGAGCTATTCTAACTTGTTGCTCCATTATACGTATCCGGTATCTCTACTCAGAGCTATCCGGATAGGTGTTAAGCTTGCATCAACGTAACCCTTTACGACGAACTCTTTTACCACCTCCATAATCGAGAAAATTCCTTAGTCCACTAGTTACTAAGGATAACTTTGACCGCTGTCCTGTGATCCATTCTTGGATCACTCTTGTACCCCTTGACTGACTCATGGCAAGGCACACTTCAGGTGCGGTACACAGCATAGCATACTGTAGAGCCTACGTCTTAAGCATAGGGGGCGACCTTCGTCCTTTCTCTCTATTCTGCCATGGTCGAGCTTTAAGTCTTAACTTCATACCTTACAACTCAGGCAAGAACTCCTTCTTTGACTGATCCATCTTGAACACCTTTAATATCATATCAAGGAATGTGCTCATTTGAAAGTATCATTAAGCGTTTTTGATCTATCCTCATAGATCTTGATGCTCAATGTTCAAGTAGCTTAATCCAGGTTTTCACTTGAAAAACACCTTTCAAATAACCCTATATGCATTCCAGAAATTCTACATCATTTCTGATCATCAATATGTCAACAACATATACTCATCAGAAAGTCTATAGTGCTCCCACTCACTTCTTTGGAAATACAAGTTTCTCATAAACTTTTCATAAACCCAAAATCTTTGATCATCTCATCAAAGCGTACATTCCAACTCCGAGATGCTTACTCCAGTCCTTAGAAGGATTGCTGGAGCTTTGCATACTTATTAGCATCTTTCAGGATTGACAAAACCTTCCGGTTGTATCACATACAACCTTTTCCTCAAGAAAATCGTCGAGGAAGCAATGTTTTGACATCCTATCTGCAAGATTTCATAAATAATGCAGTAATCGCTAATATAATTCCAACAGACTCTTAGCATCGCTACGAGTGAGAAAGTCTCATCGCAGTCAACTCCTTGAACTTGTCGGAAAACATCTTAACGACAAGTCGAGCTTTCTTAATGGTGATACTTACCATCATTGTCCGTCTTCCTTTTAAAATCCATCTGCACTCAACAGCCTTACGACCATCGAGTTGTTCTGCCAAAGTCTACACTTTGTTTTCATACATGGATCCTCTCTCGGGTTTTATGGCCTCGAGCCATTTATCGGAATCCGGGCCCACCATCGTTTCTCCATAGCTCGTAGGTTCATTGTTGTCTAGCAACATGACTTCCAAGACAGGATTACGTACCACTCTGAAGTAGTACGCATCCTTGTCATCCCACGAGGTTTGGTAGTGACTTGATCCGAAGTTTCATGATCAATATCATAAGCTTCCACTTCAATTGGTGTAGGTGCCACAGGAACAACTTCCTGTGCCCTGCCACACACTAGTTGAAGAGACGGTTCAATAACCTCATCAAGTCTCCACCATCCTCCCACTCAATTCTTTCGAGAGAAACTTTTCCTCGAGAAAGGACCCGATTCTAGAAACAATCCCTTATTGCTTTCGGATCTGAGACAGGAGGTATACCCAACTGTTTTGGGTGTCCTATGAAGATGCTTTTATCCGCTTTGGGTTCGAGCTTATCAGCCTGAAACTTTTTCACATAAGCGTCGCATCCCCAAACTTTTAAGAAATGACAGCTTAGGTTTCTCTAAACCATACTTCATACGATGTCATCTCATCGGAATTACGTGGTGCCCTATTTAAAGTGAATGTGGTTGTATCTAATGCCTAACCCATAAACTATCGTGGTAATTCGATAAGAGACATCATGGTATGCATCATATCCAATAGGGTGCAATTATGATGTTCGGACACACCATCACACTATGGTGTTACAGGCTGTATCAGTTGTGAAACAATTTCCACAATGTCTTAATTCTGTGCCAAACTCGTAATTCAGATATTCATCTCTATGATCATATCATAGATCTTTTATCCTCTTGTCACGACGATCTTTCAACTTCACACTAAAATTACTTGAACCTTTCAATAATTCAGACTCGTGATTCATCAAGTAAATATACTCAATGTCTACTCAAATCATCTGTGAAGTAAGAACATAATGATATCCACTACACACCTCAGCCCTCATTGGACTGCACACATCAAAATGTATTACTTCCAACAAGTTGCTTTCCAGTTCCATTTTACTGAAACTGAGGTTTTCAGTCATCTTGCCCATGTGGTATGATTTGCATGTCTCAAGTGATTCAGAAATCAAGTGAGTCCAAACGGTCCATTTGCATGGAGTTTCTTCATGCATAAACACCAATAGACATGGTTCGCATGTCTCAAACTTTTCAAAAATGAGTGAGTCCAAAGATCCATCAACATGGAGCTTCTTCATGCGTTTTATACCGATATGACTTACGTGGCAGTGCCACAAGTAGGTGGTACTATCATTACTATCTTTTGGCATGAACATGTGTATCACTACGATCGAGATTTAATAAACCATTCATTTTAGGTGTAAGACCATTGAAGGTATTATTCAAATGAACAGAGTAACTATTATTCCCTTTAAATGAATAACCGTATTGCGATAGACATAATCCAATCATGTCTATGCTCAACGCAAACACCAATCTTGATGGTAGAGGGAGCGTGCGATGCTTGATCATATCAACATTGGAAACACTTCCAACACATATCGTCAGCTCACCTTTAGCTAGTCTCCGTTTATTCCGTAGCTTTTATTTCGAGTTACTAACACTTAGCAACCGAACCGGTATCTAATACCCTGGTGCTACTAGGAGTACTAGTAAAGTACACATCAACACAATGTATATCCAATATACTTCTATCGACCTTGCCAGCCTTCTAATCTACCAAGTATCTAGGGTAATTCTTCTCCAGTGGCTGTTCCCCTTATTACAGAAGCACTCAGTCTCGGGTTTGGGTTCAACCTTGGGTTTCTTCACTAGAGCAGCAGCTGAATTGCCGTTTCATGAAGTATCCCTTCTTGCCCTTGCCCTTCTTGAAACTAGTGGTTTCACCAACCATCAACAATTGATGCTCCTTCTTGATTTCTACTTTCGCGGTGTCAAACATCGTGAATACCTCAAGGATCATCATCTCTATCCTTGATATGTTATAGTTCATCACGAAGCTCTAGCAGCTTGGTGGCAATGACTTTGGGGAAACATCACTATCTCATCTGGAAGATCAACTCCCACTCGATTCAAGTGATTGTTGCACTCAGACAATCTGAGCACAAGCTCAACGATTGAGCTTTTCTCCCTGAGTTTGCAGGATAAGAAAATCGTCGGAGGTCTTATACCTCTTGACGTGGGCACGAGCCTGAAATCCTAATTTCAGCCCTCGAAACATCTCATATGTTCCGCGATGTTTCGAAAAACATCTTTGGTGCCTCTACTTAAGCCATTTAACTGAACTATCATGTAGTTATCAAAACGTGTATGTCAGATGTTCGCAACATCCATAGACGACGTTCGAGGTTCAGCACACTGAGCGGTGCATTAAGGACATAAGCCTTCTATGAAGCAATGAGGACAATCCTCGGTTTACGGACCTAGTCCGCATAATTGCTACTATCAACTTTCAACTAAATTTTCTCTAGGAACATATCTAAACAGTAGAACTGAAGCGCGAGCTACGACATAATTTGCAAAGATCTTTTGACTATGTTCAGGATAATTAAGTTCATCTTATGAACTCCCACTCAGATAGACATCCCTCTAGTCATCTAAGTGATTACATGATCCGAGTCAACTAGGCCGTGTCCGATCATCACGTGAGACGGACTAGTCAACATCGGTGAACATCTTCATGTTGATCGTATCTTCTATACGACTCATGCTCGACCTTTCGGTCTTCTGTGTTCCGAGGCCATGTCTGTACATGCTAGGCTCGTCAAGTTAACCGTAAGTGTTTCGCGTGTGTAAATCTGTCTTACACCCGTTGTATGTGAACGTTAGAATCTAACACCCGATCATCACGTGGTGCTTCGAAACACGAACTGTCGCAACGGTGCACAGTTAGGGGAGAACACTTCTTGAAATTGTTGTAAGGGATCATCTTATTTACTACCGTCGTTCTAAGCAAATAAGATGTATAAACATGATAAACATCACATGCAATCAAATAGTGACATGATATGGCCATCATCACTTTGCTCCTTTTGATCTCCATCTTCGGGGCTCCATGATCATCATCGTCACCGGCATGACACCATGATCTCCATCATCATGATCTTCATCATCGTGTCTTCATAAAGTTGCCTCGCCAACTATTACTTCTACTACTATGGCTAACGGTTAGCAATAAAGTAAAGTAATTACATGACGTTTAAGTTGACACGCAGGTCATAAATAAATAAAAATAACTCCTATGGCTCCTGCCGGTTGTCATACTCATCGACATGCAAGTCGTGATTCCTATTACAAGAACATGATCAATCTCATACATCACATATATCATTCATCACATCCTTTGGCCATATCACATCATATAGCATACCCTGCAAAAACAAGTTAGACGTCCTCTAATTGTTGTTTGCATGTTTTACGTGGCTGCTATGGGTTTCTAGCAAGAACGTTTCTTACCTACGCAAAGACCACAACGTGATATGCCAATTGCTATTTACCCTTCATAAGGACCCTTTTCATCGAATCCAATCCGACTAAAGTGGGAGAGACATACACCCGCCAACCACCTTATGCAACTAGTGCATGTTTGTCGGTGGAACCGGTCTCACGTAAGAGTACGTGTAAGGTTGGTCCGGGACGCTTCATCCCACGATGCCACCGAATCAAGATAAGACTAGTAACGACAAGCATATTGAACAAAATCAATGCCCACAACTACTTTGTGTTCTACTCATGCATAGAATCTACGCAATAGACCTAGCTCTGATACCACTGTTGGGGCACGTAGCAGAAATTCAAAATTTTCCTACGTATCACCAAGATCTATCTATGGAGAGACTAGCAACAAGGGGAAGGAGAGTGCATCTACATACCCTTGTAGATCGCTAAGCGGAAGCGTTAAAGAGAACGGGGTTGATGGAGTCGTACTCGTCGTGATCCAAATCACCGGTGATCCTAGTGCCGAACGGACGGCACCTCCGCGTTCAACACACGTACAGCTCGACGATGTCTCCCACGCCTTGATCCAGCAAGGAGAGAGGGAGAGGTTGAGGAAGACTCCATCCAGCAGCAGCACAACAGCGTGGTGGTGGTGGAGGAGCGTGGCAATCCTGCAGGGCTTCGCCAAGCACCACGGGAGAGGAGAAGAACTTGGGAGAGAGGGAGGGGCTGCACCAAAGGCAAAAGGTGTGTCTCTAGAGGCCCTCCTACCCTCACTATATATAGGGAGCCCAAGGGGGGGGGGTGCGCCAGCCCTAGGAGATCCAATCTCCTAGGGGGCAGCGGCTAGGGGAGGTTTCCCTCCCCCCAAGGCACCTAGGAGGTGCCTTCCCTCCTTGGGACTCTTCCTTAGGGTTCCCCCTTCACCCTAGGCGCATGGGCCATGAGGGAAGTGGCGCCCCAGCCCACTTTGGGCTGGATCCCTTCTCACTTCAGCCCATGGGACCCTCCGGGATAGGTGGCCCCACCCGGTGGGCCCCCGGGACCCTTCCGGTGGTCCCGGTACAATACCGATGACCCCGAAACTTGTCCCGATGGCCGAAATAGGACTTCCTATATATAAATCTTTACCTCCGGACCATTCCGGAACTCCTCGTGACGTCCGGGATCTCATCCGGGACTCCGAACAACATTCGGTAACCACATACAAGCTTCCTTTATAACCCTAGCATCATCGAACCTTAAGTGTGTAGACCCTACGGGTTCGGGAGACATGCAGACATGACCGAGACGTTCTCCGGTCAATAACCAACAGCGGGATCTGGATACCCATGTTGGCTCCCACATGTTCCACGATGATCTCATCGGGTGAACCACGATGTCAAGGACTTAATCAATCCCGTATATAATTCCCTTTGTCTATCGGTACGATACTTTCCCAAGATTCGATCGTCGGTATCCCGATACCTTGTTCAATCTCGTTACCGGCAAGTCTCTTTACTCGTTCCGTAACACATCATCCCGTGATCAACTCCTTGATCACATTGTGCACATTATGATGATGTCCTACCGAGTGGGCCCAGAGATACCTCTCCGTCACACGGAGTGACAAATCCCAGTCTCGATTCGTGCCAACCCAACAGACACTTTCGGAGATACCCGTAGTGTACCTTTATAGCCACCCAGTTACGTTGTGACGTTTGGCACACCCAAAGCACTCCTACGGTATCCGGGAGTTGCACAATCTCATGGTCTAAGGAAATGATACTTGACATTAGAAAAGCTTTAGCATACGAACTACATGATCTTGTGCTAGGCTTAGGATTGGGTCTTGTCCATCACATCATTCTCCTAATGATGTGATCCCGTTATCAACGACATCCAATGTCCATGGTCAGGAAACCGTAACCATCTATTGATCAACGAGCTAGTCAACTAGAGGCTTACTAGGGACATGGTGTTGTCTATGTATCCACACATGTATCTGAGTTTCCTATCAATACAATTCTAGCATGGATAATAAACGATTATCATGAACAAGGAAATATAATAATAACTAATTTATTATTGCCTCTAGGGCATATTTCAAACACCCGCTACACGACAAGCATTCCCATGAGCAAGTTGATGAACAAGTTCCTCGTCCTCAATCAAACCAAGTAGCATTTGCTCAAGCTCAAGAACGACAACGTCTTCGTCGCCAAGAAGAACAAGAACGAGCGCGTCTACACCAACAACAACAAGACGCCGAGGCCCAACGCCTTCAACAACAACAACGAGAAGCACAAGCTCTTGAGGCGGAATGTGCCCTTCAAGCATTAAGTCGAGCTATCGCCAACCGCAATCGCGAAAGGCGCAATCAAGAGGAAGCCCTTCGAGAAGAAATCCAAGAGAGGAACTACCATCCGCGTGCGCAACGTCAAGCCCCACAAGCTCCTTCACAAGCACGTCATGCTCCTCCCTAACCTCAAGGTCAACAAGAGCAAGTTGATCATGGACTTCCTCCACGCCAAGAGCAACATGAGGATGATTACCCTCCACGTCAAGGGCGTCATCATCACCATCGCCCACAACACAATGAAGAGCAACGCTATGGCAAGCTCAAATTCACAATGCCCAAGTTCAATGGAAGCAATGACCCCGAAGAGTACCTCTCATGGGCATTGAAGTTCGACAAAATCTTTCGTTTGCACAACTATGAGGAAGGGAAGAAGATTGCTATGGCATCACTTGAGTTCCAAGACTATGTGCTCATATGGTGGGAACAAGTCCTTGAGCGCCGACAAGCAAGAGGTGAACCTCCAATCACCACTTGGGCTCAAATGAAGGATGTCATGCGAGCACGATTTGTGCCAACCTACTACAATCGTGATCTCTTCAAAAAGCTACAACTCCTCAAGCAAGGAACAAAGAGTGTTGAAGAATACTACAAGGAAATGGAGATTGCCATGATTCGAGCCAATGTCGCGGAGGATGATGAGCAAACAATGGCACGATTCTTGAATGGACTCAATCATCCCATCAAGAAGATTGCCGACTTCCAACCCTACTCCAACCTCATTGAGCTCGTGCATCAAGCTACAAAGGCGGAACGACAAGTGCAAGATGACTTCAAGTACGCCAAGTACTCCTCCAAGACATACGGCTTCTCCAACAACCAAGCTTCAACAACTACTCCAATTTCGACATCAACCAAGCCTTCTCAAAGCAACGACGACAAGTCAAGTTACAAGAAAACTCCCACAAGTTCAAGTCGTCTTCCTCCTACTACAAGCAACCTCAAGCCGCGTGCTTCATAATCTACTCCAACTGATGAGACCGTCAAGACAAGCTCCTTCAAGTGTTTCACTTGCGGCGGCCGAGGCCACAAGTCCTATGAATGCACCAACAAGCGCACCATGATACTCAACGACGATGGCACCTACGACTCAATGAGTGAAGATGAAATGGAAGCTATCGAGCAAGTGGGCATGCACCGGCGCGTGAACGAGGATGAAGATGATCAAGTCTTTTGTGATGAAGATACGAGCCCCGCTCTTGTTGCCAACTTGAAAAAATGCACTTTTGGCGTTGACAAAGTGGTTTTCTTGGGTTTCGTTGTCTCTTCCAAGGGTGTCCATGCCGATGAAACTAAAATTAAAGCAATTAAAACTTGGCCCCAACCCACCAATTTGCAACAAGTGCGAAGTTTCCTTGGTCTTGCAGGTTTTTATCGTCGCTTTGTGAAAAAAATTAGCACTATTGCAGCTCCTTTGCATGCTTTGAGTAAGAAGAATACTCCTTTTGTTTGGGGATCTTTGCAATCCAACGCTTTTGATGAGCTCAAGTCTTTGCTTACTCATGCTCCGATTCTTGCTTTGCCCAATTTTGACAAAACTTTTGAGGTTCATTGCGATGCAAGTGGTACCGAAATTGGCGGAGTTTTAATGCAAGAAAAATGAGCAATTGCTTATTTTAGTGAAAAACTCTCCGGTGCTCAACTTAACTATCCCGTATATGACAAGGAATTGCATGCTTTAGTGTGTGTCCTACATGTTTGGGAACATTATCTTAGACCTCATGAGTTTGTCATCCATACCGATCATGAAACGCTTAAGTACTTGAAAGGTCAAACTTAATTGAACAAGCGTCATGCCAAATGGAGTGAATTTATTGAATCTTTCCCATATGTGATCAAGTACATTAAGGGTAAGGAAAATGTAATTGCCGATGCACTTTCACGTATATGCACGCTTGTCACCCAACTTGAGTTGAATGTTATTGGCTTTGAGCACATCAAAGATTTGTATGCTAGTGATCCATCTTTTGCACCTCATTATGCTAAATGTTTGACGCATACATCTGGGGAACAATATTACCTCAAGGATGATTATCTTATGAGAGCTAACAAACTATGCATTCCCGAGTCTTCTCTTCGTTTGCTCCTTTTGCAAGAGGCTCATGGAGGCGGACTCATGGGACATTTTGGACGCGAAAAGACCTTCGCCACGCTCTCCAAGAACTATTTTTGGCCCAAGATGTTTCGAGACGTCTCACGCTTCACCACCCGATGCTCTACATGCCACAAAGCTAAGTCAAAAGCTCAATCTCATGGTCTTTACATGCCTCTTCCTATTCCTTATGAACCTTGGGAAGACATTAGCATGGATTTTGTACTTGGTTTGCCTAGAACTCAAAATGGAAAGGATTCCGTGTTTGTTGTTGTGGATCGATTTTCGAAAGTGGCACATTTCATTCCTTGCAACAAGGTAGACGATGCTTCACATATTGCAAATCTCTTTTGTAGGGAAATCTTGCGCCTCCATGGAGTACCAAAGACAATCGTCTCCGACCTCGACGTCAAGTTCTTGAGTTACTTTTGGAAGACTCTTTGCGCCAAGCTCAGAATCAAGCTCTTATTCTCATCGGCATACCATCCTCAAACCGACGGCCAAACGGAGGTGACAAACCGGACTCTCTCCACTCTACTTCACGTGTCGATCAAGAAGAACATCAAGGAGTGGGAAGAATGTCTACCCATCACCGAGTACGCCTACAACCGTGCAAGACATTCGACTACCGGCAAGTCCCCTTTCGAGGTCGTCTACGGCTTCAACCCATTGTCCCCATTGGACATTCTACCTCTTCCTCTACAAGAGCGTTCCAACCTCGACGCAAGTGCCCGTGCAAGCTACATCAAGAAGATGCATGAAGATACAAGACACACCATCGAACGCCAAGTACAATGACTCGAGACCAAGCTCAACATCAACAAGAACCCCATGATATTCAACATTGGAGACCTCGTGTGGCTACACCTTCGCAAGGAACGCTTCCCCAATGAACGCAAGTCCAAACTTCTACCTCGAGCCGATGGACCCTTCAAGGTGTTAGCACGCTACAACAACAACGCTTACAAGCTCGACCTACCAAGCGACAAGTACAACGTGAGCGACACCTTCAATGTTAAAGACCTCTCGCCTTTCCATGGTGATGAAGATCTTTATCCGAGGTCGGATCCTTTCGAAGGGAGGGGATATGATGCGGAGCATCCTTCCATCATCCCCATGGACTCTACATCAACACATCCAACCCCACAAGGACCTATGACTTGAGCACGTGCAAGAGCTCTTGAAACCGAGGTGACATCACTCCTCTCACAATTCCCTTTCGATTCACATGAGACATGGTTACTACCTCAAACGGAAACGCTATGCATACTCAGGTACCAAGGAGTCAACCATGAAGAAGCTAGGAAGCAAGGAGAACCGGAAGCGGAAGACATGCATGAAGACGAAGAGGAAAAAACACCAAGGACCAGGATGGCCGGACGATCCGGATGGCGGCCCGGACGATCCGGACAGAGCCCGGACGATCCAGACCCCAGCCCGGACGATCCGGCTAACTCACCCGAAGACTCCCGAAGCTCAAACCTGAAGCCGGATCATCCGGACCTAGTCCCGGATCATACAGACCCTGCCCGGACTTCCGGACCGCCAACCGGACATCCGGCCCTTCGCCGCCACCAGCCGGGCCTCCAGCTCATGCGGGCCTCCACCCGGACCATCCGGACCCTCGTCCGGATCATCCGTCCAGCGCCTGTGTGCGCGTGTTGGGCTGAGCCCATGTACCCCTTCGCCCCCAAGTCTATTTATAGGACCCCATCTCCTCACTTTGAGACTTAGCATTGGATTAGCTCATATTTGTGTGAGAGCCTTTGCTCATCCACTTGGATACTTCTCCTCGGAGATCACGACCTCTTCGGAGAAGATCCCCCAAGCGGATTCAAGACCCCTTCTAGGGAAGAACATCAAGGCCTCCTCTTGGAGAAGAACGGTTCCTTTGTATCCTTACCTTTGTTGACTTTGGATCTTGTGGATCTCTTATGTGTGTGGTGATCTAGCACTTGTGTGATCGATTCCTTGTTGGTTGAGTGATTCTCTCTCGTTTCCCCCGTGTTTTCCCTTTGTGCTTCCGCGTGTTCTTCATGATTCCCCGTAGGATCCACTCCAAACGTGAAAGATCGACGCTATAGGGTTCCACCCTACATCATAAACCTAATCTAATGATCGTCGACACATGTTCCCCATCTACGGAGGTGAGCCCCGAAAAATGAAGCTCAGGCTCTTGCCTTCGCTTTCTCCAGTTTCGCTTGATGGAGGCGATACCGCTAGTGGCCTCGGCGGAGCAGTAAGAGTCGAGCAGCGCCTCCTGCTCCACCACATCCATGTCCAGCGCAATGGCCATGCCGGAGGCGAGTTGCTCCTTCGCGTGCCGCTGCTCGTAGAGGAGGCCAAGGTTGTAGGCGTGGTCGGCCTGCGCCTGCCGGAACTTGGCCTCCCTCCCGGTACCATGTCAGTGTGATGGGCACGGGCCTCTCCGATGGTGATGCCGGCATGCACCGCGAGGAGGATGGCGCCGGCTCGTCCTCCATTGGGGCGTCGGCGGCCTCCGTCTGCCAGTCAGCAGCAATGGCGGCCATCTCCTTCTGCTCTGATGAGAGGGTATCCCATAGGGCTTTGGAGCGCGAGGAGGCCATGACAGGCATTGTGCGGAGAGGAGAAAGGGACTGGAGGAGGATGACTGTGGCTATGACCGGGGCTGGAGTTTAGATAGCGAGGGGGTGGCAATGGGCTGCGGTGGTACGGACGGATGAGTGGCTCCAGAGTAGGTTCCTCGGCAACCGCATATCATTAATGTAGGGAGAGGGACCGATGGGGTGTCGTTTGAACGCGGAGTAGTCACCTGCACCGGAAAGCGGTGTGTCGCTTCAATGCCAGCAGCGGTGAGAGGTCGTGTCCTCTCTGGCCAGGCATGAATGCAGTACTAATGCTCTGGAGCGGCACTGACTATTTCACGGGGGGGAGGGGGGGGGGAGCGTGCACGAGGGTGGCAGGGGGTTAATGATGGGCTAGGGTAGTCATAAGCAGACGTGATAGTCGTCCGGAGACCCACCCCCTAGTTTGTCTTCGGTTTACAGGGAAAATGCGTTCGGACCACCACGTTGGATAGCAAAACACGTCATGACCGCGTGATCCAGATGGTTGTGGGCGGTTTTAGTGTCAACATTGGAGATGCTCTAAGTTTTTTTAGAGGAATAGGGCATGGCCTCGGCTCCATTGCATTGCGAAGAAACCACAAGTTTACTCCAAGAGCGAAACATCTAGTACGGAGAGAAAAGCAAAAGCTTGACTAGCAAAACACGACCCGGGAGAGGAGCTAGCTGTTACAGCATCATATGGGGATACGGCTACCAAGCTCAAGCTAAGTTTTAGCTATTACTCCAAATCAGGTTGTGACCCTCTACATCAAATTTAATCTAGAAGTATGGATGGGCAGCACTCCTTAGCCTGGATCTGGACACATTAATGGCATGGGAGCTTTCAACAGAGTCTCCAGCTTATGCGCCATTGCTTGAAGATGTTCTTTGGAGCGATATGAGGACAGTGGTTCCCACATAGCAGCGTACAAGGCAGTTTTGCGCCAGAGAACCTGCATATTAGACCACTTAGCGTGGTTGAAAACTAAATCATTTCTGGTATTCCAAATAGCCCATAGGCCAGCTGCATGAATGATGTTAATTGCATCCATTTTATGCCCTCCAGTCCAGCAATATGAGAAGGATAGCATATTAGTTGTCCCGTTATAGCCAGAAATCCTGGAGATGGCTTTCCAGAACTCAACAACAATGTCACAATCAAGAAACAAGTGATGATGGGATTCAGATTCTGTGCAAAAGGGACAAGTGGTGTTAGGGACACTTTGTCTCTTGCCCAAGTTATCTCTAGTCAATAATTTGTTGTTGACTATCAACCAGAGGAAAATATGAATTCTAGCAGGGATTTTAATGGCCTAAAATTAACAACTTTATAAAAAGATTTGAAAGTGTAGACCCCACTAGAATTAAGATTCCAGACTAAAGAGTCATCTGCTCCAGTGTACATAATAGAATTAGCAATCTCCACCGGCTCAAACCAGAGAGAGGAGCTCATCTGTGAAGCATCTCCTGAAAGTGATTTTAAGATTGGAGCCATCCAACACTCTATCTATAGTAACATTATGCTCATTGGAAACAATGTACAAGTCCCAATATAATGGGGCAGAGGGGCATAACCAAACCAATTATCCTCCCGAAATCTCACTCTTTTACCATTCCCAATATTCTAGGAATACCCAAAATTAGCAGCTTGAGCAGCCCAAAGCACTCCTGTCCAGAAGGGGGAGGCACCCAAGAAGGGGCAAGTGAAAATGTTAGGGGGAGGCACCCAAGAAGGATATGATCTAAGATCACACTCGACCTCTGCATAACTAATAGTCCACATATAAACTCAGTCCAAAAATTCTTTTACCCTCGGCCCATGACTGACCCATGCCATTACACATGTAGTCCGAGTGAAAATGTATCTTGTGCTCCCACAATTGAGGTAGTCTTAGTATTCCAAATCCATACATTTCACTATAGAAGTCATGAATTTATACAAATCATATCACAAAAACTAGATACAAATCCAAAACACTTATAAAAAGACAAATGTGCTTATGAATAGTAGCAAGTTCAAATTGGATGTGAATTTGGCCCATTAACACTACCAATGTTGGTGGTTTTTGTTTAAGATGCTTTTGTAAGACCCGATCCTTTCCGCAAAAACACACACTACCAATGTTGATTATTATTTTTGTTTGTCAAGCTACATATATCGAGCTTGGTTCTGAAACTTCATGACATAAGATACATACATTATTAGCATTGTGAATTCACTTCACATTTTAGCGGGTTTTAAATAGGCCAAACAATATGGTTGCACCAAGAATACTCAACACAGAAGAGTATTGGTGATACGTTCTTCGGTCTCTGATGCACCTTCTTCCTTGGCTATAGAGGAGAGGAGATAAATAAACTCCTAGATCAAACCGTGTTTGAGAGATGATGGCGACAGAGATGGTTTGCTGAGATGGATGACACCAGTTTTGGAAAGAATTCGACGGTAATAAATATTTAAATCCTTTTTAAGTCCCATATTATTTATGGTAAATGCTATGCTACATTTTCCAAAACTATTAGTTGTACACAGTTTGTATCTCAAATTACCTTTTTGGAATTTTAATCTATGGCATAGTTTTGCAACTATAAAGTCATACCAAATGATTTTCACAAAAAATTGGGAAAAGTTCATAAATGTAACTTGTGGGACGAGATATATATGTATAAAGTGTGTTTTTAAAATATGAATGCAACCTATAAAAAAACAACAACCTACTTTGTTGTCGTTTTATTTATGAGGAAAAGGAAATTCATTCATCAAGCGGCCAAGTCTGTGTTACAAAGGTCAGGTACCTCATCTGGCCTTGGACGAAGCCACACTGCAGTGCGCTTCTTTATTCTAGCATAGTTTGCCAAAAAGTGACTAACAATGTTTGTTCTCGCCTAACTTGCTTGACTATAAATTCCCTCTAATCCGAAGAAGCAACCTTTAATCTGTTGGGGAACGTAGTAATTTCAAAAAATTTCCTACGCACACGCAAGATCATGGTGATGATATAGCAACGAGGGGAGAGTGCTGTCTACGTACCCTCGTAGACCGAAGCGGAAGCGTTGACACAACGTAGTGGAAGTAGTCGTACGTCTTCCCGGTTCAACCGATCCAGGCACCGTTACTCCGGTACCTCCGAGTTCTTGACACACGTACAGCTCGATGACGCACCCTCGATCTCCAATCCAGTAGAGGCGCCGAGGGGGAGTTCCTCAGCACGACGGCGTGGTGACGATCTTGATGTTCTCCTATCGCAGGGCTTCGCCTAAGCACTGCTACAATATGACCGAGGTGTAATATCATGGAGGGGGGCACCGCACACGGCTAAGGAACGATCAATGATCAACTTGTGTGTTCTAGGGTGCCCCCCCTACCCCCGTATATAAAGGAGGGAGGGAGGAGGTGGCCGGCCCTAGGGGGGCGCGCCATGAGGAGGGGGAAACCTACTCCAAGTAGGTTTCCCTCTCTTTTCCTTATCTTATTTGGAGGGGGAAGGAAAGAGTACTAGTATTAGGAAGTAGTACTAGTAGTAGTAATAGGAAGAGGGGGAAGGAGAAAGGAAAGGGGTGGCCGGCCCCCTCCCCAATTCGGATTGGGCTTGGGGGGGCGCGCCCCCTTCCCTTGCTCCTTCTCTCTTCCTCCTACATGGGCCCAATAAGGCCCATATACCTCCCGGGGGGTTCCGGTAACCTCCCGGAGCTCCAAACTTCTCCGGAACCTTTCCGGTGTCCAAATATATCCGTCCAATATATCAATATTTATGTCTCGACCATTTCGAGACTCCTCGTCATGTCCATGATCACATCCGGGACTCCGAACAACCTTCGGTACATCAAAATACATAAACTCATAATGTAACTGTCATCGAAACCTTAAGCGTGCGGACCCTACGGTTCGAGAACAATGTAGACATGACCGAGACACGTCCCTAGTCAATAACCAATAGCGGGACCTGGATGTCCATATTGGTTCCTACATATTCTACGAAGATCTTTATCGGTCAAACCGCATAACAACATACTTTGTTCCCTTTGTCATCGGTATGTTACTTGCCCGAGATTTGATCGTCGGTATCCAATACCTAGTTCAATCTCGTTACCGGCAAGTCTCTTTACTCATTCTGTAATACGTCATCTCATAACTAACTCATTAGTTACATGCTTGCAAGGCTTAAGTGATGAGTATTACCGAGAGGGCCCAGAGATACCTCTCCGACAATCGGAGTGACAAATCCTAATCTCGAATTATGCCAACTCAACATGAACCTTTGGAAACACCTGTAGAGCACCTTTATAATCACCCAGTTACGTTGTGATGTTTGGTAGCACACAAAGTGTTCTTCCGGTACACGGGAGTTGCACAATCTCATAGTTGCAGGAACTTTGTATAAGTCATGAAGAAAGCAATAGCAGTATACTAAACGATCAAGTGCTAGGCTAACAGAATGGGTCATGTCAATCACATCATTCTTCTAATGATGTGATCCCACTAATCAAATGACAACACATGTCTATGGTCAGGAAACATGACCATCTTTGATTAATGAGCTAGTCAAGTAGAGGCATACTAGTGACCATAGTTTTGTCTATGTATTCACACATGTATTATGTTTCCGGTTAATACAATTCTAGCATGAATAATAAACATTTATCATGATATGAGGAAATAAATAATAACTTTATTATTGCCTCTAGGGCATATTTCCTTCAGTCTCCCACTTGCACTAGAGTCAATAATCTAGATTACATAGTAATGATTCTAACACCCATGGAGTCTTGGTGCTGATCATGTTTTGCTCGTGAGAGAGGCTTAGTCAACGGGTCTGCAACATTCAGATCCGTATGTATCTTGCAAATCTCTATGTCTCCCACTTGGACTTGGTCCCGAATGGAATTGAAGCGTCTTTTGATGTGCTTGGTCCTCTTGTGAAATCTGGATTCCTTTGCCAGGGCAATTGCACCAGTATTATCACAGAAGATCTTTATTGGTCCCGATGCACTAGGTATGACACCTAGATCGGAAAGAACTCCTTCATCCAGACTCCTTCATTTGCTGCTTCAGAAGCAGCTATGTACTCCGCTTCACATGTAGATCCTGCCACTACGCTTTGTTTAGAACTGCACCAACTTACAGCTCCACCGTTTAATAAAAACACATATCCGGTTTGCGATTTTGAATCGTCCGGATCAGTGTCAAAGCTTGCATCGACGTAACCATTTACGACTAGCTCTTTGTCACCTCCATATACGAGAAACATATCCTTAGTCCTTTTCAGGTATTTCAGGATGTTCTTGACCGCTGTCCAGTGATCCACTCCTGGATTACTTTGGTACCTTCCTGCTAAGCTTATTGCTAAGCATACATCAGGTCTGGTACACAGCATTGCATACATGATAGAGCCTATGGCTGAAGCATAGGGAACACTTTTCATTTTCTCTCTATCTTCTGCTGTGGTCGGGCATTGAGTTCGACTCAACTTCACACCTTGTAGCACAGGCAAGAAACCTTTCTTTGCCTGATCCATATTGAACCTTTTCAATATTTTGTCAAGGTATGTGCTTTGTGAAAGTCCTATTAAGCGTCTCGATCTATCTCTATAGATCTTGATGCCTAATATGTAAGCAGCTTCACCGAGGTCTTTCATTGAAAAACTTTTATTCAAGTATCCCTTTATGCTATCCAGAAATTCTATATCATTTCCAATTAATAATATGTCATCAACATATAAAACTAGAAATGCTACAGAGCTCCCACTCACTTTCTTGTAAATACAGGCTTCTCCAAAAGTCTGTATAAAACCATATGCTTTGATCACACTATCAAAACGTTTATTCCAGCTCCGAGATGCTTGCACCAGTCCATAAATGGAACGTTGGAGCTTGCACACTTTGTCAGCACCTTTTGGATCAACAAAACCTTCCGGCTGCATCATATACAACTCTTCTTCTAGAAATCCATTCAAGAATGCAGTCTTGACATCCATTTGCCAAATTTCATAATCATGAAATGCAGCAATAGCCAACATGATTCGGACAGACTTAAGCATCGCTACGGGTGAGAAAGTCTCATCGTAGTCAACCCCTTGAACTTGTCGAAAACCTTTTGCAACAAGTCGAGCTTTATAGACAGTAATATTACCATCAGCGTCAGTCTTCTTCTTAAAGATCCATTTATTCTCAATGGCTTGCTGATCATCGGGCAAGTCAACCAAAGTCCATACTTTGTTATCATACATGGATCCTATCTCAGATTTCATGGCCTCCAGCCATTTTGCGGAATCTGGGCTCATCATCGCTTCCTCATAGTTCGTAGGTTCATCATGGTCAAGTAACATGACTTCCAGAATAGGATCACCGTACCACTCTGGTGCGGACCTTACTCTGGTGGACCTACGAGGTTCAGTAGAAACTTGATCTGAAGTTTCATGATCAATATCATTAGCTTCCTCACTAATTGGTGTGGTTGTCACGGGAACCGGTTCTCGTGATGAACTACCTTCCAATAAGGGAGTAGATATAGTTATCTCATCAAGTTCTACTTTCCTCCCACTCACTTCTTTCGAGAGAAACTCCTTCTCTAGAAAGGATCCATTCTTAGCAATGAATGTTTTGCCTTCAGATCTGTGATAGAAGGTGTACCTAACAGTTTCTTTTGGGTATCCTATGAAGACACATTTCTCCGATTTGGGTTCGAGCTTATCTAGTTGAAGTTTCTTCACATAAGCATCGCTGCCCCAAACTTTAAGAAATGACAACTTTGGTATCTTGCCAAACCACAGTTCATAAGGCGTCGTCTCAACGGATTTTGATGGTGCCCTATTTAACGTGAATGCGGCCGTCTCTAAAGCATAACCCCAAAATGATAGCGGTAAATCGGTAAGAGACATCATAGATCGCACCATATCAAGTAAAGTACGATTATGACGTTCGGACACACCATTTCTTTGTGGTGTTCCAGGTGGCGTGAGTTGCGAAACTATTCCGCATTGTTTCAAATGTAATCCAAACTCGTAACTCAAATATTCTCCTCCACGATCAGATCGCAGAAATTTTATTTTCTTGTTACGATGATTTTCAACTTCACTCTGAAATTCTTTGAACTTTTCAAATGTTTCAGACTTGTGTTTCATTAAGTAGATATACCCATATCTACTTAAATCATCTGTGAAGGTGAGAAAATAACGATATCCGCCACGAGCTTCAACATTCATCGGGCCACATACATCTGTATGTATGATTTCCAACAAATCCGTTGCTCTCTCCATAGTTCCGGAGAACGGTGTTTTAGTCATCTTGCCCATGAGGCACGGTTCGCAAGTACCAAGTGATTCATAATCAAGTGATTCCAGAAGCCCATCGGTATGGAGTTTCTTCATGCGTTTTACACCGATATGACCTAAACGGCAGTGCCACAAATAAGTTGCACTATCATTATCAACTCTGCATCTTTTGGCTTCAACATTATGAATATGTGTATCACTACTATCGAGATTCAATAAAAATAGACCACTCTTCAAGGGTGCATGACCATAAAAGATATTACTCATATAAATAGAACAACCATTATTCTCTGATTTAAATGAATAACCGTCTCCCATCAAACAAGATCCAGATATAATGTTCATGCTCAACGCAGGCACCAAATAACAATTATTTAGGTCTAAAACTAATCCCGATGGTAGATGTAGAGGTAGCGTGCCGACGGCGATCACATCGACTTTGGAACCGTTTGCCACGCGCATCGTCACCTCGTCCTTGGCCAGTGCTCGCTTATTCCGTAGTCCCTGTTTCGAGTTGCAAATATTAGCAACAGAACCAGTATCAAATACCCAGGTGCTACTACGAGCTCTAGTTAGGTACACATCAATAACATGTATATCACATATACCTTTGTTCACTTTGCCATCCTTCTTATCCGCCAAATACTTGGGGCAGTTCCGCTTCCAGTGACCAGTCTGCTTGCAGTAGAAGCACTCAGTTTCAGGCTTAGGTCCAGACTTGGGTTTCTTCTCTTGAGCAGCAACTTGCTTGCCGTTCTTTTTGAAGTTCCCCTTCTTATTCCCTTTGCCCTTCTTCTTGAAACTAGTGGTCTTGTTGACCATCAACACTTGATGCTCCTTCTTGATTTCTACCTCCGCGGCTTTCAGCATCGCGAAGAGCTCGGGAATAGTCTTGTTCATCCCTTGCATATTATAGTTCATCACAAAGCTCTTGTAGCTTGGTGGCAGTGATTGAAGAATTCTGTCAATGACACTATCATCAGGAAGATTAACTCCCAGTTGAATCAAGTGATTGTTATACCCAGACATTCTGAGTATATGTTCACTGACAGAACTATTCTCCTCCATCTTGAAGCTGTAGAACTTATTGGAGACTTCATATCTCTCAATCCGGGCATTTGCTTGAAATATTAACTTCAACTCCTGGAACATCTTATATGCTCCATGACGTTCAAAACGTCGTTGAAGACCCGGTTCTAAGCCGTAAAGCATGGCACACTAAACTATAGAGTAGTCATCAGCTTTGCTCTGCCAGACGTTCTTAACGTCGTCAGTTGCATCAGCAGCAGGCCTGGCACCCAGCGGTGCTTCCAGGACGTAACTCTTCTGTGCAGCAATGAGGATAATCCTCAGGTTACGGACCCAGTCCGTGTAATTGCTACCATCATCTTTCAACTTTGCTTTCTCAAGGAACGCATTAAAATTCAACGGAACAACAACACGAGCCATCTATCTACAAACAAACATAGACAAGCAATGATACTATCAGGTACTAAGTTCATGATAAATTTAAGTTCAATTAATCATATTACTAAAGAACTCCCACTTAGACAGACATCTCTCTAGTCATCTAAGTGATCACGTGATCCAAATCAACTAAACCATAACCGATCATCATGTGAGATGGAGTAGTTTTCAATGGTGAACATCATTATGTTGATCATATCTACTATATGATTCACGCTCGACCTTTCGGTCTCCGTGTTCCGAGGCCATATCTGCATATGCTAGGCTCGTCAAGTTTAACCTGAGTATTCTGCGTGTGCAAAACTGGCTTGCATCCGTTGTAGATGGACGTAGAGCTTATCACACCCGATCATCATGTGGTGTCTCGGCACGACGAACTTTGGCAACGTTGCATACTCAGGGAGAACACTTCTTGATAATTTTAGTGAGAGATCATCTTAAAATGCTACCGTCAATCAAAGCAAGATAAGATGCATAAAGGATAAACATCACATGCAATCAATATAAGTGATATGATATGGCCATCATCATCTTGTGCTTGTGATCTCCATCTCCGAAGCACCGTCGTGATCACCATCGTCACCGGCGCGACACCTTGATCTCCATCGTAGCATCGTTGTCGTTTACGCCATCTATTGCTTCTACGACTATCGCTACCGCTTAGTGATAAAGTAAACCAATTACAGGGCGTTTGCATTTCATACAATAAAGCGACAACCATATGGCTCCTGCCAGTTGCCGATAACTTCGGTTACAAAACATGATCATCTCATACAATAAAATATAGCATCACATCTTGGCCATATCACATCACAACATGCCCTGCAAAAACAAGTTAGACGTCCTCTACTTTGTTGTTGCAAATTTTACGTGGCTGCTACGGGCTTAGCAAGAACCGTTCTTACCTACGCATCAAAACCACAATGATAGTTTGTCAAATAGACTCCGTTTTAACCTTCACAAGGACCGGGCGTAGCCACACTCGGTTCAACTAAAGTTGGAGAAACAGACACCCGCTAGTCACCTGTGTGCAAAGCACGGCGGTAAAACCAGTCTCGCGTAAGCGTACGCGTAATGTCGGTCCGGACCGCTTCATCCAACAATACCGCTGAACCAAAGTATGACATGCTGGTAGGTAGTATGACTTATATCGTCCACAACTCACTTGTGTTCTACTCGTGCATATAACATCAACGCATAAAAACCTAGGCTCGGATGCCATTGTTGGGGAACGTAGTAATTTCAAAAATTTTCCTACGCACACGCAAGATCATGGTGATGATATAGCAACGAGGGGAGAGTGCTGTCTACGTACCCTCGTAGACCGAAGCGGAAGCGTTGACACAACGTAGTGGAAGTAGTCGTACGTCTTCCCGGTTCAACCGATCCAGGCACCGTTACTCCGGTACCTCCGAGTTCTTGACACACGTACAGCTCGATGACGCACCCTCGATCTCCAATCCAGTAGAGGCGCCGAGGGGGAGTTCCTCAGCATGACGGCGTGGTGACGATCTTGATGTTCTCCTGTCGCAGGGCTTCGCCTAAGCACTGCTACAATATGACCGAGGTGTAATATCGTGGAGGGGGGCACCGCACACGGCTAAGGAACGATCAATGATCAACTTGTGTGTTCTAGGGTGCCCCCCTACCCCCGTATATAAAGGAGGGAGGGAGGAGGTGGCCGGCCCTAGGGGGGGCGCGCCATGAGGAGGGGGAAACCTACTCCAAGTAGGTTTCCCTCTCTTTTCCTTATCTTATTTGGAGGGGGAAGGAAAGAGTACTAGTATTAGGAAGTAGTACTAGTAGTAGTAATAGGAAGAGGGGGAAGGAGAAAGGAAAGGGGGGGCCGGCCCCCTCCCCAATTCGGATTGGGCTTGGGGGGGCGCGCCCCCTTCCCTTGCTCCTTCTCTCTTCCTCCTACATGGGCCCAATAAGGCCCATATACCTCCCGGGGGGTTCCGGTAACCTCCCGGAGCTCCAAACTTCTCCGGAACCTTTCCGGTGTCCAAATATATCCGTCCAATATATCAATATTTATGTCTCGACCATTTCGAGACTCCTCGTCATGTCCATGATCACATCCGGGACTCCGAACAACCTTCGGTACATCAAAATACATAAACTCATAATGTAACTGTCATCGAAACCTTAAGCGTGCGGACCCTACGGTTCGAGAACAATGTAGACATGACCGAGACACGTCCCTAGTCAATAACCAATAGCGGGACCTGGATGTCCATATTGGTTCCTACATATTCTACGAAGATCTTTATCGGTCAAACCGCATAACAACATACTTTGTTCCCTTTGTCATCGGTATGTTACTTGCCCGAGATTTGATCGTCGGTATCCAATACCTAGTTCAATCTCGTTACCGGCAAGTCTCTTTACTCGTTCTGTAATACGTCATCTCATAACTAACTCATTAGTTACATGCTTGCAAGGCTTAAGTGATGAGTATTACCGAGAGGGCCCAGAGATACCTCTCCGACAATCGGAGTGACAAATCCTAATCTCGAATTATGCCAACTCAACATGAACCTTTGGAAACACCTGTAGAGCACCTTTATAATCACCCAGTTACGTTTGGTAGCACAAAAAGTGTTCTTCCGGTACACGGGAGTTGCACAATCTCATAGTTGCAGGAACTTTGTATAAGTCATGAAGAAAGCAATAGGAGTATACTAAACGATCAAGTGCTAGGCTAACAGAATGGGTCATGTCAATCACATCATTCTTCTAATGATGTGATCCCACTAATCAAATGACAACACATGTCTATGGTCAGGAAACATGACCATCTTTGATTAATGAGCTAGTCAAGTAGAGGCATACTAGTGACCATAGTTTTGTCTATGTATTCACACATGTATTATGTTTCCGGTTAATACAATTCTAGCATGAATAATAAACATTTATCATGATATGAGGAAATAAATAATAACTTTATTATTGCCTCTAGGGCATATTTCCTTCATAATCTCCTGCACCATGATCATGTATGCAGATCTGCTCTCTCCCGGTTCGGTGGTCGTGACCAATTCTGAACAATCTGGATGAATCACAATAGGCAAAGATGATCATTGGATAGCTAATGAAACACCTTCCAATCGTACACTCCACCCCACATACTAGGTTTAAAAAAATGATGTTTTGCAAGATTGTTTGCGGTGGGATTTTGTCGTTTATAAACCGACCATATGTTAAAATGCTTCCAATACAGTCGCAAAAAAGGGAAAAAATGCTTCGAATACGATAGTATGGGAAGTGATTCAGAGAAGCATTTTGAGAAAAAGTACAGAAATGCTATCCGACGACCGTTTGCTAGGAGAGGGGTGGCAAACAAACCCTTTTTGATGGAATTTTTAGTTCTGAGATGAGATCAAACAGTGACAGTTTTAAAAAACTGCCTTATTTAACAGAAATTGTCATGTTGCTTGATGTCTACTACACAAGTTATTCTTGTAGACTCGTGTTAGGCCTCCAAGCGTAGAGTTTTGTAGGACAGTAGCAATTTTCCCTCAAGTGGATAACCTAAGGTTTATCAATCCGTGGGAGGCGTAGGATAAAGATGGTCTCTCAACACTGCAACCAAATAACAAAGAGTCTCTTGTGTCCCCAATACACCAAATATTAATGGTAAATTTTAAGAAAATATGCCCTGCAGGCAATAATAAAGTTGTTATTTTATATTTCCTTATTCATGATAAAGGTTTATTATTCATGTTATAATTGCATTGATCGAAAACTTAAATACATGTGTGAATACATAAACAAATACTGTATCCCTAGTAAGCCTCTACTAGACTAGCTCGTTGATCAAAGATGGTTAAGGTTTCCTAACCATAGACATGTGTTGTCATTTGATAATGGGATTGAAAGATCGAGGATGTCGCCTAGAGGGGGGGGGGGGTGAACAGGCGCTTTAAAATAATTACAGTTTAGGCTTGAACAAATGCGGAATAAACCTAACGGTTAATTTGTCAAGCACAAAACCTAAAACAACTAGGCTCACCTATGTGCACCAACAACTTATGCTAAGCAAGATCAGCAACTATGTGATAGCAAGATATATGACAAAGAACAATATGGCTATCACAAAGTAAAGTGCATAAGTAAAGGGCTCGGGTAAGAGATAACCGAGGCACGCGGAGACGATGATGTATCCCGAAGTTCACACCCTTGCGGATGCTAATCTCCGTTTGGAGCGGTGTGGAGGCACAATGCTCCCCAAGAAGCCACTAGGGCCACCGTAATCTCCTCACGCCCTCGCACAATGCAAGATGCCGTGATTCCACTAAGGGAACCTTGAGGGCGGTCACCGAACCCGTACAAATGGCAACCCTTGGGGGCAGTCACCGAACCCATACACTTTGGCAACCCTTGGGGGCGGTCACCGGAACCCGTGAAGATGCTCGGGGAGATCTCCACAACCTAATTGGAGACCCCGACGCTTGCCCGGAGCTTTACACCACAATGATTGAGCTCCGAACACCACCAACCATCTAGGGCGCTCAAGCACCCAAGAGGAACAAGCTCAAGGGCACCAAGCACCCAAGAGTAATAAGCTTCTCAAACTTCACTTCCACGTATCACCATGGAGAACTCAAACCGATGCACCAAGTGCAATGGCAAGGGCACACGGAGTGCCCAAGTCCTTCTCTCTCAAATACCACCGAAGCAACTAATGCTAGGGAGGAAAATGAGAGGAAGAACAAGAAGGAGAACACCAAGAACTCCAAGATCAAGATCCAAGGGGTTCCCCTCACATAGAGGAGAAAGTGATTGGTGGAAATGTGGATCTAGATCTCCTCTCTCTTTTCCCTCAAAAACTAGCAAGAATCCATGGAGGGATTGAGAGTTAGCAAGCTCGAAGAAGGTCAACAATGGGGGAAGAACACGAGCTCAAAAGGATAAGGTTCAATGGGGAAGAAGACCCCCTTTTATAGGAGGGGGAAAATACAACCGTTACCCCACTGAACACCCACGCACAGAGCGGTACTACCGCTTGGGCATGGAGGTACTACCGCTTGGAGCGGTACTACCGCTCCCACCCAACGGTACTGCCGTGCTGACGAGGAGGTCAGGGTCCTGGCCCCAGAGCGGTAATACCGCGGGAGTAAGAGCGGTACTACCGCTTGGAGCGGTACTACCGCCACTACTACCGCTCCTAGTACCGCAAAACCCGACATGAAAAACATCGTTCTCGAATCGAGGCGGTAGTAGCCCGGAACCACTGCGGTACTACGGCCGAAGCCCACAAGCGGTACTACCGCTCTTGGAGCGGTACTACCACTGAGAGCGGTACTACCGCTTCGTGGAGCGGTACTACCGCTTGAGAGCTTCGGCGGTACTACCGCTGAGGACGGCGGTACTACCGTTGGCGCCACCCTTAGGCCACTACCACGAAAACAAAGTATACTCCAAGGAAAACCAAAACTGCCATAACTTCTTCAAATGAGCTCCGAATTGAGCAAACTCAAGCTTGTTGGATAGAGGAAGATGAGTAGCATCAAAACAGCGAAGAGGCAGGGGAGGTATGCTTAGCAAACAAAGGAGTGAAACCTCCAACAGAGAAGAACCGACATACCCTCCAACATCGAAAACATCATAGAAGATGCATGTGAACTCCGTTTTCGATGAACTCGAGCTTGTCATAAAAATGACCATAAGCTCCAAAACTCACAAAGAGAAGAACCAAACAAGAACTAATAAAGATGATGCAAGGATGCAATGGTTTGAGCTCTCTACGAACGATACGATCAAGCAACTCATCGAGAGCCCCCCTTGATAGTACGTCAATCGATCCTATAACCCGGTCTCCCACAACTACCATGAGACCGGTAAAATAGAAAACCTATCAAGGGCAAACCTTTGCCTTGCACATGGTCCACTTGAGCTAGATGATGACGATCTTGACTCCCTCAAGTTGGACCACCTTTCTTGATTGCGTTGGCTCGATGAAGACTAGTTGATTGCTCCCCCATACTCCACTATGGGTGAGCCTCTCTTCCGCACATCTTCACAAGTCCATTGTCACCACAATGGACGACAAGCTTCAAGCATTTGATCTCTTCATGATGCTTCACTTGAACTTGCACACCACAACCTAACCCCACAAAGAACTCTCACGAAGATCATGGGTTAGTTCACAAAGCGTAATTGATAATGCTTACCATACCATGGGATCGCTTGATCCCTCTCGGTACATATTCTATGCTTTGTGTGTTGATCAACTTGATTCACTCTTTGACTTAGTCTTGATCAACCTTGAATCTTTCCAACTCTCTTCATTTGGATGATGTCTTGAAGGTAAACATGAATGATCACACACTCTTCTTCTTCAAGACATGCTTGCTATAAGCACAACACTCATATGACCAATCTTTGGATAATTCCTTAATAGCACCTTGGTCATCACAAACTCTCCTTGAAACCAACAAATGGACTCCAAGAAAATCCTATGGACAAACCCTTCAAATATAACTCAAGGCAACCATTAGTCCATAGAGATTGTCATTAATTACCAAAACCAAACATGGGGGCACCGCATGTTCTTTCAGGGATCACATCATTAGGAGAAAATATGATGGACAAGACCCATCCGTTAGCTTAGCATATAGATCGTTCAGTTTATTGCTATTACTTTCTTGATGACAAACACGTATTCCTTTGACTATGAGATTATGCAACTCCCGGATACCGGAGAAATACCTTGTGTGCTATCAAACGTCACAAACACTACAAAGAAACACTTCCGTGATGATACATGTTTGTCACAGTAGGTCACGTTTTCTATCATGCATGTACATCCATGATGATTTTATGACAGAATCAAGATAGTCATACCTGTGCTGTCTGATATGTCTCCAACGTATCTATAATTTTTGATTGCTCCATGCTACTTTATCTACTGTTTTGGACTATATTGGGCTTTATTTTCCATTTTTATATTATTTTTGGGACTAACCTATTAACCGGAGGCCCAGCCTAGAATTGCTGTTTTTTTTGCCTATTTCAGTGTTTCGAAGAAACGGAATATCAAACGGAGTCCAAATGGAATGAAACCTTCGGGAACGTGATTTTCTCACCGAACGTGATCCAGGAGACTTGGAACCTACTCCAAGAAGCTTCCGAGGAGTTCACGAGGGTGGAGGGCGCCCCCCTGGGCGCGCCCCCTACCTCGTGGGCCCCTCGGAGCTCCACCGACGTACTCCTTCCTCCTATATATACCTACGTATCCCCGTATGATCAGAATAGGAGCCAAAAACCTAATTCCACCGCCGCAACCTTCTGTATCCACGAGATCCCATCTTGGGGCCTGTTCCGGAGCTCCACCGGAGGGGGCATCCACCACGGAGGGCTTCTACATCAACACCATAGCCCCTCCGATGAAGTGTGAGTAGTTTACTTCAGACCTTCAGGTCCATAGCTAGTAGCTAGATGGCTTCTTCTCTCTTTTGGGCTCTCAATACAATGTTCTCCCCCTCTCTCTCGTGGAGATCTATTCGATGTAATCTTCTTTTTGCGGTGTGTTTGTTGAGACCGATGAATTGTGGGTTTATGATCCAACTTATCTATGGAAAATATTTGATTCTTCTCTGAATTCTTTTATGTATGATTGAGTTATCTTTGCAAGTCTCTTTGAATTATCCGTTTGGTTTGGCCAATTAGATTGGTAGTTCTTGCAATGGGAGAAGTGCATAGCTTTGGGTTCAATCTTGCGGTGTCCTTACTCAGTGACAGAAAGAGTTGCAAGGCACGTATTGTATTGTTGCCATCGAGGATAACAAGATGGGGTATTTATCATATTGCATGAATTTATTCCTCTACATCATGTCATCTTGCTTAAGGTGTTACTATGTTTTTAACTTAATACTCTATGTGCATGCTGGATAGCGGTCGATGAGTGGAGTAATAGTAGTAGATGCAGAATCGTTTCGGTCTACTTGTCACGGACGTGATGCCTATATACCTGATCATACCTAGGTAACCTCATAACTATGCTCGATTCTATCAATTGCTCAACAGTAATTTGTTCACACACCGTAGAATACTTATGCTCTTGAGAGAAGCCACTAGTGAAACCTATGGCCCCCGGGTCTATTCTCATCATATCAATCTATATCACTTTATTTACTTGCTTTGTTTTTTTACTTTGCCTTTACTTTTTACTTTGCATCTATCTATCAAAAATACCAAAAATATTATCTCTATCAGATCTCACTCTCGTAAGTGACTGTGAAGGGATTGACAACCCCTAAGCGTTGGTTGCGAGTTGCTATCGTGTTGTGCAGGTACAAGGGACTTGCGTGTGACCTCCTACTGGATTGATACCTTGGTTCTCAAAAACTGAGGGAAATACTTACGCTACTGTGCTGCATCATCCTCTCCTCTTCGGGGAAAACCAACACAAGCTCGAGACGTAGCAAGAAGAATTTCTGGCGCCGTTGCCGGGGAGGCTTACACAAAAGTCAACATACCAAGTACCCATCACAATCCCTATCTCTCGCATTACATTATTTTCCATTTGCCTCTCGTTTTCCTCTCCCCCACTTCACCCTTGCCGTTTTATTCGCCCTTCTTCCGTTCGATGTTATGTTTGCTTGTACCTTCTTTTTGCTTCCTTCTTTTTGCTTGCATCTTCGCTCGCTAAAAGTCCATGGATCTTGATCTGCTTGCCAATCTTTTTAAGGGATCCAATTATGATGAACCAATTCCTAGTAATTGGGATGCACTAGATTATCTTTATAAGGTTTTGCCTGAAATCCGTGAAGTGACTCACGATAGATCTTTGAATAAAAAGCATGATTGGAATGATTTTATTATAAAATCTTTTGTTGTCAATTGTGCTAATAAGATGCAAAACCCTAAGCTTGGGGATGCTAGTTTTGCTATGTCTACTACTTGTTGCAATGATTGGGGTGATTCTTCTTATGATCTTGAAAATTTATTTAATCCCCATGATGAATATGAGATTGATAATATTGTTTGCAATAATATTGAAGGTGGGTTTGGAAGAGTGTCAACTTTAGATCCCACATATTTGGATAATGTTCAATCTTATGAAGTTTTTGATAAAAGTGGGTTTGGAGAGGTCATGACTTTAGTTAATATTAATCCCACTATTTTGGAAGAGTGTCAACTTTGCATACATGTGGATCGTGTTAAGAATATGTTTTGTGATAGCTATATTGTTGAATTTGCTTATGATCCTACATATAATTATTATGAGAGAGGAAAATATGGTCGTAGAAATTTTCATGATAATAATTTACCTCTCGTTATGTTGAGATTGCTATTGTTTCTTTCCGCCTCCTTGCATATGCTAGTTTTTGCTTGCCTTGATAATTTGTTTGCCTACAATATGCCTATGCATAGGAAGTATGTTAGACTTAGATGTGTTTATCACGTATTTTATGATGCTCTCTTTGTGCTTCAATTCTTGTCTTTTTTGTGAGCATCATTGAAATATCAATGCCTAGCTAGGGGCGTTAAACGATAGCGCTTGTTGGGAGGCAACCCAATTTTATTTTGTGTTTTTTGTTTTTGGTTCTGTTTAGGAATAAATAATCCATCTACCTTCTGTTTGGATGTGGTTTTATGTTTTAATTAGTGTTTGTGCCAAGTAAGACCTATAGGATAACCTACGATGATAGTTGATTTGATTCTGCTGAAAAACAGAAACTTTGCGCGCACGAATTTAGTTATGATAAATCACAGGAACGTGATTTTGCGTTTATTCTTTTTGCTTCTGATCAATAAACAAATTGTCCAGGACTTAATATTTTTGTAGAATTTTTAGAATTCCAGAAGTTTGCGTTAGTTACAGATTACTACAGACTGTTCTGTTTTTGACAGATTCTGTTTTTCGTGTGTTGTTTGCTTATTTTGATGAAACTATGGCTAGTAAATTAGTTTATAAACCATAGAGAAGTTGGAATACAGTAGGTTTAACACCAATATAAATAAAGAATGAGTTTATTACAGTACCTTGAAGTAGTCTTTTGTTTTCTTTCTCTAACGGAGCTCACGAGATTTCTGTTGAGTTTTGTGTTGTGAAGTTTTCAAGTTTTGGGTGAATTCTTTTGATGGATTATGGAACAAGGAGTGGCAAGAGCCTAAGCTTGGGGATGCCCATGGCACCCCCAATATAATCTAAGGACACGAAAAAGTCAAAGCTTGGGGATGCCCCGGAAGGCATCCCCTCTTTCGTCCACTTTCACCGGTAATTTACTTGGAGCTATATTTTTATTCACCAACATGATATGTGTTTTGCTTGGAGCGTCTTGTATTATTTGTGTCTTTGCTTGTTAGTTTACCACAATCATCCTTGCTGTACACACCTTTTTATAGAGCCATACATGATTTGGAATTTGTTAGAATACTCTATGTGCTTCACTTATACCTTTTGAGCTTGATAGCTTTGCTCTATGTGCTTCACTTATATCTTTAGAGCGTGATAATTTTTTGCTCTAGTGCTTCACTTAGATCTTTTAGAGCATGGTGGTGGATTTGTTTTAAAGAAACTTGATCTCTCATGCTTCACTTAGATTATTTTGAGAGTCATTAGTAGCATGGTAATTTGCTTAATGTTAATATACTTGGTGTTCAAGATTTGTGAAACTGAGTGAATTAAATTAAGTTTGATGCTTGATAATTGTTTTGAGATATGGAGGTGATAATATCAAAGTCATGCTATTTGAATTGTTGTGAATTTGAGAAATACTTGTGTTGAAGTTAGCAAATCCCGTAGCATGCACGTATGGTTAAAGTTGTGTAACAAATTTGAAACATGAAGTGTACCTGGCTTGTGCATCCTTATGAGTGGCGGTCGGGGACGAGCGATGGTCTTTTCCTACCAATGTATCCCCCTAGGAGCATGCGCGTAGTATTTGAATTTTTGATGACTTCTAAATTTTTGCAATAAGTATATGAGTTCTTTTGACTAATGTTGAGTCCATGGATTATACGCACTCTCACCTTTCCGCCTTTGCTAGCCTCTTCGGTACCGTGCATTGCCATTTCTCACCTTGAGAGTTGGTGCAAACTTCGCCGGTGCATCCAAACCCCGTGATATGATATGCTCTATCACACATAAACCTCCTTTTATCTTCCTCAAAACAGCCACCATACCTACCTATCATGGCATTCCCATAGCCATTCCGAGATATATTGCCATGCAACTTCCACCACCATCATCGTGACATACATTACTTTTGTCATATTGCCATTGCATGATCTTGTAGTTGACATCGTATTTGTGGCAAAGCCACCATGCATTATTTTCCATACATGTCACTCTTGATTCATTGCACCATCCCGGTACACCGCCGGAGGCATTCATATAGAGTCATATCTTGTTCTAGTTTCGAGTTGTAATATATAGTTGTTGTAATAGAAGTGTGATGATCATCATTGTTAGAACATTACCCTAGTGAGGAAAAGGATGATGGAGACTATGATTCCCCCACAAGTCGGGATGAGACTCCAGACGAAATAAACAAAAAGAGAGAAGAAATGCCAATAAAAAAAGAAGGAAGGCCAATAAAAAAAAGAGAGAAAAAGAGAGAAGGGGCAATGTTACTATCCTTTTACCACACTTGTGCTTCAAAATAGCACCTTGTTCTTCATGTAGTGAGTCTCATATATTTGTGCTTCAAAGTAGCACCACATTTTTCATATAGTGAGTCTCATAAATTGTCTTGTTTATACTAGTGGGAATTTTTAATTATAGAACTTGGCTTGTATATTCCAATGATGGGCTTCCTCAAATTGCCCTAGGTCTTCGTGAGCAAGCAAGTTGGATGCACACCCACTAGTTTTCTTTTGTTGAGAATTCATAGCTCTAGTGCATCCGTTGCATGGCAATCCCTACTCCTCATGTTGACATCAATTGATGGGCATCTCCATAGCCCGTTGATTAGCCTCATCAATGTGAGACTTTCTCCTTTTTTCGTCTTCTCCACACAATCCCATCATCATATTCTATTCCACCCATAGTGCTATATCCATGGCTCGCGCTCATATATTGCGTGAAGGTTGAAAGAGTTTGAGATTATTTGAGTATGAAACTATTGCTTGGCTTGTCATCAGGGGTATAGAAGTTGGGAACATCTTTGTGTGACGAAAATGAAGCATAGCCTAACTATATGATTTTGTAGGGATGAACTTTCTTTGGCTATGTTATTTTGAGATGACATAATTGTTTAATTAGTATGCTTGAAGTATTATTATTTTTATGTCAATATGAACTTTTATATTGAATCTTTCGGATCTAAATATTCATGCCATGATTAAGAAGATTTACATTGAAATTATGCCAAAGTATCACTCCGCATCAAAAATTCTTTTTTATCATTTACCTACTCGAGGATGAGCAGAAATTAAGCTTGGGGATGCTTGATACGTCTCCAACGTATCTATAATTTTTGATTGCTCCATGCTACTTTATCTACTGTTTTGGACTATATTGGGCTTTATTTTCCACTTTTATATTATTTTTGGGGCTAACTTATTAACCAGAGGCCCAACCCAGAATTGCTGTTTTTTTGCCTATTTTAGTGTTTCGAAGAAACGGAATATCAAACGGAGTCCAAACGGAATGAAACCTTCGGGAATGTGATTTTCTCACCGAACGTGATCCAGGAGACTTGGAACCTACTCCAAGAAACTTCCGAGGAGGTCACGAGGGTGGAGGGCGCGCCCCCTGGGCGCGCCCCCTACCTCGTGGGCCACTCGGAGCTCCACCGACATACTCCTTCCTCCTATATATACATACGTATCCCCGTATGATCAGAACAGGAGCCAAAAACCTAATTCCACCGCCGCAACCTTCTGTATCCACGAGATCTCATCTTGGGGCCTGTTTTGGAGCTCCGCCGGAGGGGGCATCCACCACGGAGGGCTTCTACATCAACACCATAGCCCCTCCAATGAAGTGTGAGTAGTTTACTTCAGACCTTCGGGTCCATAGCTAGTAGCTAGATGGCTTCTTCTCTCTTTTTGGATCTCAATACAATGTTCTCCCCCTCTCTCGTGGAGATCTATTCGATGTAATCTTCTTTTTGCGGTGTGTTTATTGAGACCGATGAATTGTGGGTTTATGATCCAACTTATCTATGGAAAATATTTGATTCTTCTCTGAATTCTTTTATGTATGATTGAGTTATCTTTGCAAGTCTCTTCGAATTATCCGTTTGGTTTGGCCAACTAGATTGGTAGTTCTTGCAATGGGAGAAGTGCATAGCTTTGGGTTCAATCTTGCGGTGTCCTTACTCAGTGACAGAAAGAGTTGCAAGGCACGTATTGTATTTTTGCCATCGAGGATAACAAGATGGGGTATTTATCATATTGCATGAATTTATTCCTCTACATCATGTCATCTTGCTTAAGGCGTTACTATGTTTTTAACTTAATACTCTAGATGCATGCTGGATAGCGGTCGATGAGTGGAGTAATAGTAGTAGATGCAGAATCATTTCGGTCTACTTGTCACGGACGTGATGCCTATATACATGATCATACCTAGATAACCTCATAACTATGCTCGATTCTATCAATTGCTCAACAGTAATTTGTTCACCCACCGTAGAATACTTATGCTCTTGAGAGAAGCCACTAGTGAAACCTATGGCCCCCGGGTCTATTCTCATCATATCAATCTATATCACTTTATTTACTTGCTTTGTTTTTACTTTGCCTTTACTTTTTACTTTGCATCTATCTATCAAAAATACCAAAAATATTATCTCTATCAGATCTCACTCTCGTAAGTGATCGTGAAGGGATTGACAACCCCTAAGCATTGGTTGCGAGTTGCTATCGTGTTGTGCAGGTACAAGGGACTTGCGCGTGACCTCCTACTGGATTGATACCTTGGTTCTCAAAAACTGAGGGAAATACTTACGCTACTGTGCTGCATCATCCTCTCCTCTTCGGGGAAAACCAACGCAAGCTCGAGACGTAGCACTGTCGTAGAAGTGTTCCATGACATTACTAAAATTATCATCATGGAAGTGTCCACTTCCATGATGATAAATCGCGCGTCATAGAAGTGATAAGGGTTAAGCTATTGGGTTCGGGTTTGGATCCGATAACCCGTTAACAGCCTGGACCAATGGGGATTTTCCACGTGTAAAATTCTCAATGGCTAGAGGAACCACGTGTCGGCTCACCGTTGGGACAGATGTCATCCACTCATTGGACCGAAGGTGCCTATGATACGTCGACACATGGCATGGCCCAATAGTGGCCCATTCCGGTGAAAAGGATGGCCCGTTTTACTTGGTCAAAAGGTAGCGGGCCGACCCACGGAAAGCATGTTAACGGCCTGTTCACATATAGCCCATTTACAGCCCGCTAAGTCACGACCCGTTACGGCCTATCCGAATTAGGCCTAGTAGCATCATCTGGGCCGACCAATATGATTCCAGCCCGTTGTAACTTTCGGCCCATGTATGGCCCATGACGTCTTTCGGCCCATATGAGGCCCTTTTTAACTCTTGGCCCATTAACGGTCCGTGGTGAAACTGTCCCGTAATGAATAGTGTATCGCTTTCTACCCATTAACGGCTCATTATTTCATCGAGCCGTTTCTAGCCCATGTTACCTTTCGGCCTTCTCATGGCCCATTTATTCTTGGGTTCATTTCCAGCATTTGGTTACTTATGGCCCGTTACTGGCCTTTTTTGCTTGTGGGCCAAATTCTGCCAGTGGTTACAGTCGGCCCGTTTGTGGCCCGTTAATCCGTTGGGTTGTTTTCATAGCGTCATCAAATGCGACCGATTAACGATGGCTCGTTATGGTCGGCCCATGAACGGATGATTCCAACTCTAGCCCGTTTACAACCCATAATGCAGTCCGTTATTGGCCCATGTTTGGCCAATCGATCATATGTCCCGTAGAAGGCCCATTGATGCTACGCCCCGTAGAAGGCCCATTGTTTCTGTGATCCGTAGAAGGCCCATTGTTTCTACGGCCCGTAAGAGGCCCATGGTCAGTACAGTAAATATGTATCCCATGGTTATCGTGGCCTAGTTTTAAAAAATAGGTTATTGCGGCCACTAGCAAACCGCGGAAATAGAACTGCACTGACTACAAGCAAACAAATAAACAAGACAACAAGGAAATAAATAAGCAAGCAACTTATGCTAGGCTATCACGGCTATTACACATATTACATCCACTGAGCATCAAAGTTTTCCACCAGTGCAAATATAGGGAACAAAGAAGCATATCACATACACTAGTTGTTAAAGTTGGACCAGTGCAAATAAATGCTGCAGCAAAACAATTCCAGAACTAAAACCACTTCAGAAGAGCTCAAGAAACAATATCATGGGTACCCATAATGCTAGCAAGATGCTTAGCAAGCTTATTAACTTTCTCTTGTTTGGCACTTAAATTCTCCAGCGCTTGCTATTGCACTAGAAAGTATGCATCTGAATTCTGCAGGGACTTCCTCAGTCCTTCGGCTTCTTGCCGCAGCACAGTTGACTGATGCCTTTCAGCTTGTAGCTGAGACTGAAGAAGTCGAAGTAATTCAGGCAGCGAGTTCGAAGAGCTTGTGCCAGCGGTACTGGCCAGTAACTCGAACACTACATCAACGCAGGACTATGGGGTTGTCTCACTGTCTACAAGATTGTTTTTATCACCTTTCTTGGAGACCAACAAGGTTGTCTCACTATCTTGAACCTTCACTGGTACGCGTCGGTGCTATACAAACGGTTTTTAACCCCTTTCCGCGACGGCATTCAGAACCGTCACCTAGTGAGTGTGGGCGATAGGGAAGTCCTTCCAACATGACCCAGAAACCGTCGGGGATATGCCCTTTGGCACACACACTCGGCAAAATGAGGTCGTGTGTGACTGGCGAGTGAGCAAATACGGTTATACGTACAGTAGTGCTAAAAAAAATACAATTATACAGGCAAAATCATTTCTAGTCGTAAGTTAATCCCACAATCAGTCCCCGTGAAACGTTTCCGTTCGTATATACATCCCACACAGTCGCTGCAAGGAAATCATTTCCGTTCGTAGGTACACACAATTTTCCCCGTTAAATCGTTTGTGATGGCCTTCCTATCGCACACAATATTAATAATTTTATCGTGCGTTATTGAATGCATCACACATGGTGGGTAGAAGAAACTGTGTGGCAAAGGCTATCTATCACACACAACTTTTATGCGGTAAACGTTTGCGCAGGTGGCCTAACGCAAACAATTTTGAAGAGAATGTCGTGTGTGATTGCTCATCAATCCAACACGGTTTATTCCTACAAACTATGTGCGTTGCCTTAGGTCATCGCCCTCGGTATTTTCTCAATAACCGTTTGCAATAGCAAAAACCAGTTAGTAGGCTAATTGCCCTATTATTAATAATCCATTTATTAATCTAATTGACATTCATATTAAACAAATAATATATTTCATTCTCATGTTAAGGAAGCAGGATTTCATAATTGAAATACATCAGAGTACACCATGATATAGCTTCAGCACTCAGCTACCCCATTACACAACTGCACCAGCACCAAGTTTCACATGCAACATCTAGAACCTTTCGAAATTAGCATCATAGACGGTACATAGACAGATGCATCTCATCGGGAAAACTGCTGAAGCGGAAGGCGAATATTGAGCCTTCATTGATGTTGAAGGTCTTTGCAACTTTAGGCCAGTGCCTATGGATGATTGACCGTCCATCATTCGTCCTCTTCAGGAACACTTCAGTATTGAACCATGGGTGTTGTATGAATACCTTCCTCGCCTCCTGTCCATACATGTGGTTTGAGAGGTAATCATCAGTGAACTGTTTTGGGAAGGCCTGAAAACAAGGATGTGCATAAATATCTTCTCTATATTGGAAATGGGGCAAAGGAGTAAAAAAGACAAGGTATAAGAGTATACAGTAACAGAATGGAGCCACAACAATTGAACATCGCATTGCAGAATTGAACCAAGCAGTTAACTAAACACCACAACAAATGAACCAACCGTTAACTGAGCTCCACATTGCACAAATATAACATACTCCTAATAGAAGATCAGTCAGTTAACCAAATCAAGCATGCTTAACAACTTGGAAATATATCAATTGTATTTGTTTCTCATGTATTTAGTACCGCCAAATTCAATTTATTTCTCACATGGTATACAATAACAGAATGCACACACAACAATTGAACATCGCATTGCAGAATTGAACCAAACAGATAACTAAACACCACAACAAATGAACCAAACATTGACTGAGCACCACATTGCACTATATAACATACTCCTAATAGAAGATCAGACAGTTAACCAAACCAAGCATGCTTAACAACTTGGAAATATAGCAATTGTATTTGTTTCTCATGTATTTAGTACAACCAAATTCGATTTATTTCTCACATGGTATACAATAACAGAATGCACACACAACAATTGAACATCGCATTGCAGAATTGAAACAAACAGTTAACTAAACACCACAACAAATGAACCAAACGTTAACTGAGCTCCACATTGCACAATATAACATACTCCTAATAGAAGATCAGACAGTTAACCAAACCAAGCATGCTTGACAACTTGGAAAATTGCACCCTAAATAATTGAACATCACATTTGCAGAATTGAACCAAACAGTTAACTGAACACGACATTACACGACATATAGAGCATATACACTAGAGCAGAAGATTGCATGGTAAAAGTAGATAGCACAATTCACTAGAATTTGTTAAGGAAAGGCAACAGCTAGCAAACTGAACATGGGTCCTTATAGTGAGCTAATAAGACAAGCTACTCATTGTCGGAGATATCAATGACGATTGGCTCCTTGGACATGGAAGAGGGCGAGGCCTCCGCTGGGTGCCCTCATCATAGTGGTGAGTTGCCTGAGCCACTCTGGGCACCAACCTGCTGGCTCTTGAGATGAAGTAAGCATGTGTACGTTGAGAAAACACTGATACGTCTCCAACGTATCTATAATTTATGAAGCATTCACGCTATTTTATTATCTGTTTTGAATGATTACGGGCTTTATTATACACTTTTATATTACTTTTGGGACTAACCTATTAACCGGAGGCCCAACCCATATTGCTGTTTTATTGCCTGTTTCAGTATTTTGAAGAAAAGGAATATCAAACGGAGTCCAAACGGAATGAAACCTTCGGCAGCGTGATTTTTTGGTAGAATATGATCCTGGAGACTTGGAGTTCACGTTAGAAGATCCTCGAGGAAGCCACGAGATAGGAGGGCGCCCCCCTGTAGGGCGCGCCCCCCTGTCTCGTGGGCCCCTCGAGGACCCCCCGACCGACTTCTTTCGCCTATATAAGCCTACGTACCCTAAAACCATCGAATATCAAGATAGATCGGGAGTTCCGCCGCCGCAAGCCTCTGTAGCCACCAAAAACCTCTCGGGAGCCCGTTCCGGCACCCTGCCGGAGGGGGAATCCATCACCGGTGGCCATCTTCATCACCCCGGCGCTATCCATGATGAGGAGGGAGTAGTTCACCCTCGGGGCTGAGGGTATGTACCAGTAGCTATGTGTTTGATCTCTCTCTCTCTCTCTCTCTCGTGTTCTCTCTATGGCACGATCTTGATGTATCACGAGCTTTGCTATTATAGTTGGATCTTATGATGTTTCTCCCCCTCTACTCTCTTGTGATGAATTGAGTTTCCCTCTTGAAGTTATCTTATCGGATTGAGTCTTTACTTTGAGAACACTTGATGTATGTCTTGCCGTGTTTATCTGTGGTGACAATGGGATATCACGTGCCACTTGATGTATGTTTTGGTGACCAACTTGCAGGTTCCA
This sequence comes from Triticum timopheevii, assembly GCA_963921465.1. Taxonomy (NCBI): domain Eukaryota; kingdom Viridiplantae; phylum Streptophyta; class Magnoliopsida; order Poales; family Poaceae; genus Triticum; species Triticum timopheevii. The sequence goes on along the minus strand of OY997268.1, from coordinate 181,226,175 downwards.
CCCATGAACCTATGCATAGAGGTTGGCACATGTTTTCTTGACTCTCCGGTAGAAACTTTGAGGCACTCTTTGAAGTACTTTGTGTTGGTTGGATGAATCTGAGATTGTGTGACGCATATTGTATAATCATGCCCACGGATACTTGAGGTGACAATGGAGTATCTAGGTGACATTAGGGTTTTGGTTGATTTGTGTCTTAAGGTGTTATTCTAGTACGGACTCTTTAATAGATCGATCCGAAAGAATAAGTTTGAGGTGGTTTCGTACCCTACCATAATCTCTTTGTTCGTTCTCCGCTATTAGTGGCTTTGGAGTGACTCTTTGTTGCATGTTGAGGGATTGTTATATGATCTATCTATGTTATTATTGTTGAGAGAACTTGCACTAGTGAAAGTATGAACCCTTTGCCTTGTTTCCTATCATTGCAATACCATTTACGCTCACTTTTATCATTAGTTACCTTGCTGTTTTTATTATTTCAGATTACAAAAACCTATATCTACTATCCATATTGCACTTGTATCACCATCTCTTCACCGAACTAGTGCACCTATACAATTTACCATTGTATTGGGTGTGTTGGGGACACAAGAGACTCTTTGTTATTTGGTTGCAGGGTTGCCTAAGAGAGACCATCTTCATCCTACGCCTCCCACGGATTGATAAACCTTAGGTCATCCACTTGAGGGAAATTTGCTACTGTCCTACAAACCTGTGCACTTGCAGGCCCAACAACGTCTACAAGAAGAAGGTTGTGTAGTAGACATCAAGATCTTTTTTGGCGTCGTTGCCTGGGAGGTGAGTGCTTGAAGGTATATCTTTAGATCTTGCAATCAAATCTTTTTGTTTCTTGTTTTATCACTAGTTTAGTTTATAAAAGAAAATTACAAAAAAAATGGATTTGAGTTTGTCTCATATGCTTTATCTTTTTAATATCTTTAGTGAGTTTGATGGAAAGGAAAATGTGCTCAAGTGCTAGAAGAAGAGTGCATTAAAATGCTTGGTACTGAATCTTTGAATGATGAGCATGATTGCAATGTTGTTAGTATGAACTCCTTGAATATCCATAGTACTAATGATGATTGCTCTAGTCATGATGAAAATATCTCTTATAAGCATGTCAACTTTTGTGGAGTGCATGTTTGCATGAACACACCAAATAGAGAAGATATATATTGCAAGAGGCATAAGCATTTAGAAACTAAATGGTTGCAAGAAAGGCTCAATGTGAGTGCTGAAAATTTGAATTTCCTTTGCCATACTTGTGAACTTTGCAATGAACGTGGTCATTTACATCTCCTATGCAAATTGTTTCATGATCGAATCGTGTCCAAAAATTGTGATGATTTGATCTCCCTTGCTCATTACAATGAACTTAGTTTGCTTTTGGGTTATGAAGAATTGAAACGTTTACTCAAGGACCTTCCAGAATTTTCCCATAAGAAATTCCTTGATATTGATCTAGAGAAGATTTATATGTTTTTTGTGGAAAATTGCATTGAAAATCCTTATATTGCCAATTACATAAAGAAAAGAAAGCAAATTGAAGATGATGAGAATACTAATGAAAGGGAAGAGACTTCCCAATCTCCTCCTATTATTTCTTATGATGAATCAGGTAACGAGGAGGAGCTCTCTATTTAACCAATCTCATCAATAAGGAGCTCAAAGAGGAAGGTTGAACCCACACATAATGTGAAAAAGAAAAGGAAAAAAAGGGTCAACAAAGGTAAAAAGGTATCCCTCCCAAATGATGTTGCTCCTACTACTCATTGTGATGATGATAATTGCTTTACTATTGGTGCTATCCATATTTTTAATGATGAGAGTAATTATGCTTATGATATGAAAGGGCCCAAGCTTGGGGAAGCTATGTTTGTTGGGGATGACATATTTGAAAATATATTTGCTGAAATTAATGTTTGTCTCAATCTTGGGGATGCTATGTTTAATGAAGATGATATTTTTAGCATTCCAAGTTTTGATATGCAAAGTTGTTATGATGATAGCATGCCTCCTACCTATGATGATTATATTGATGAAAGTGGGTTTGGAAGAGTGTCAACTTTAGGAATTAGTGATCCCACTATTTTGTAGGATGTTGAATCTTACTGTGATGAATATGAAAGTGGATTTGGAAGAGTGTCAACTTTATTTAGTGATTCCACTATCTTGGGAGAGGTTTCAATCGATTATGATGAGAACGAAGTTGCTACTTATGATGATTATTGTGATGAAACTTATGCTATAAAAAGTAGTGATGATTATATTTACAAATCTTGTCATGATTATGATTACCCTTTTTCTGAACATTACTCTTTTAATGTGGAAACAATTTTTGGTGTTCAAGTCTTTTATGATACTCCCACTATTCCGAATGAGAAGAATTTTGCTTATGTGGAGAGTAGTAAATTTTCTATGCTTGTAGATCATGAAAAGAATGCTTTAGGTGCTGGTTATATTGTTGAATTCATCAATTATTCTACTGAAAATTACTTTGAGGGAGGAAAATATGCTTGTAAGAATTGCAATAATGTCAAGTTTCCTCCCTACGTGCTTAAAATCTTGAAGCTATGCTTGTTTTACCTTCCTATGCTTGTTGATTATTGTTCCCATAAGTTGTTTGCTCACAAAATCCCTATGCATAGGAAGTGGGTTAGGCTTAAATGTGCTAGTCATATGCTTCATGATGCTCCCGTTATGTTTCAATTCTTATATTTTACGTGAGCATCATAGTCATCATCATGCCTAGCTAGAAAGGCATTAAAAAAGCGCTTGTTGGGAGACAACCCAATACTTATCCTTACTGTTTTTGTGTGTACACATGATTATGATACTGTAATAATCATGTTTTATAGCTTTTGTTTCAATAAAGTGCCAAGTAAGACCTTTAGGATGGCTTACGGTGATAGTTGTGTTGATCCTGCTGAAAATCAGAAACTTTTGCACCCAGTAAATTAGTTTTGTTAATTCACAAAAACGTGATTATGATCTGATTCTTTTTGCTATGGATTGGTACACAAATTTCTTAGGTCTTCCTAATTTGGTAGGATTTTTGGAGTTCCAGAAGTATACGTTTGGTACAGATTACTACAGACTGTTCTGTTTTTGACAGATTCTGTTTTCTATGTGTTGTTTTGCTTATTTTGATGAATCTATGAGTAGTATCGGAGTGTATGAACCATAGATAAGTTGAAGTACAGTAGATATTACACCCATATGAATTTAGAATGAGTTCATTACAGTACCTAAGTGGTGGTTTTATTTTATTATACTAACGGAGCTTACGAGTTTTCTGTTGAGTTTTTTGTTGTGGAGTTTTCAAGTTTTGGGTAAAGATTCGACGGACTATGGAATAAGGAGTAGTAAGAGCCTAAGCTTGGGGATGCCCAAGGCACCCCAAGGTAATATTCAAGGACAACCAAGAGCCTAAGCTTGGGGATGCCCCGGAAGGCATCCCCTCTTTCGTGGAGCTATATTTTTATTCACCACATGATATGTGTTTTGCTTGGAGCGTCATTTTCTTTTGTTAGTGTTTGTTTGCTGTTAGTTAAAATAATGTTTTGCATCTTTAGTTTCAATAAAAAATGTCAAGGATAGCCTTTGCCATGCTTATTTTGCTAGTATACATGTTGCTGCTTGAAAACAGAAAGTTTACCGCTGTTGCAAAAATTCCCTAGAAAAGTCAGAGAATGGTATAATGTTGAAACTTTCTGCATATGGAGATCTGATAAATTTACTACAGTGGGAATTTTATTTCATATTTTTTGAGTTAGGGAAGTATGATGAATCTTGCATTCTTTACAGACTGTACTGTTTTGACAGATTGCTGTTATGTTTGCATTGTTTGCATATGTTTGCTTATTTAATGATTCTATTTGAGGATAGGAGTATTAAATATGCAAAGGCATTTAGTATGCAATGTTGAATAATAATTTTAGTGATTTGTTATAGTAGAAAATGATAAGGTTTTGCATTGATTTATACTAACCTATCTCACAAGTTCTTGTTGAGTTTGTTGTGGATGAAGCTTTTGATAAAAAGAGAAACCATGATATGAGAGAAATTAAGGAGACACAAAAGTTCAAGCTTGGGGATGCCCAAGGCACCCCATAATAATATTTCAAGAAGTCTCAAGCATCTAAGCTTGGGGATGCCCCGGTAGGCATCCCACCTTTCTTCTTCAACAACTATCGGTTAGTATCGGTTGAGCCTAAGTTTTTGCTTCTTCACATGAGTTGTGCTATCCATGCAATGTCATTTTATTTTGTTTGCTTACTATTTGAATACAATATCAAGATCTGAAATTCTTAAATGAGAGAGAGTCTTCCCATAGTTACATAATTATTTAGCTACTCGTTGATCTTCACTTATATCTTTAGTTTCTCATTTACTCGTGTGCTTCACTTATATCTTATGAGTAAATGGTTGAATGAGTTGGTTGTCATAAGTCTGAAATTATATATGTTTCATTTGCTTATCCCATGGGGAGTAATGACTTCACATCTAAGAAGTAGAGGTTGTAAATTTATTGAAGGTTAGCAAGCGTTGTATTGGTCATTTGAACAATTCATGAAAGAATATTGAAGGAAGAGAGATTTCACATATAAATATACTATCCTAGACATCTTTTATAATTGGGAGCACTCATTAAGTATGACATGCTAAAGAATTGATGTTGGACAAGGAAGACAACATAATGGGTTATGTTTTCCGACATCTCAGTTAAAGTATATTGTCATGGATCATTCAAACATGTTGAGCTTGCCTTTCCCCCTCATGCTAGCCAAAATTCCTTGCACCAAGTAGAGATACTACTTGTGCTTCCAAATATCCTTAAACCCAGTTTTTGCCATGAGAGTCCACCATACCCACCTATGGATTGAGTAAGATCCTTCAAGTAAGTTGTCATCGGTGCAAGCAATAAAAATTGTTCTCTAAATATGCATGACTTATTAGTGCGGAGAAAATAAGCTTTGCACGATCTTGTTATGGAGGCAATAAAAGCGACGGACTGCATAATAAAGGTCCATATACAAGGGGCAATATACAGTGACGTTCTTTCGCATTAAGATTTTGTGTATCCAACCCTAAAAGCGCATGACAACCTCTGCTTCCCTCTGCGAAGGGCCTATCTTTTACTTTATGTCTTTTACTTTTATGCAAGAGTCAAGGTGATCTTCACCTTTCCCTTTTTCATTTTATCCTTTGGCAAGCACTTTGTGTTGGGGTGATCCTAATTTATATATCCAATTGGATGTAAGTTAGCATGAACTATTATTGTTGACATCACCCAAAGGTGAATACGTTGGGAGGCAACACTATAAGCCCCTATCTTTCTCAGTGTCCGATTGAAATTCCATAACCATTAGTATTGCGTGAGTGTTAGCAATTGTAGAAGACTATACGATAGTTGAGTATGTGGAGTTTGCTATTCCTGAAAATAAGATGAATTGCAATTGTTTGATGACTGACTTGTTGGGAAAACATGGCATGGGGAGGATGGCTCTCCCCCTCTCCTCTCCTCTCCCCCACCTGCCCACACCATACACCTCTCAACCATGGTGATTTTTGATCTTGCTGATCATGGAAGGCCTTCTGCATTGGGATTTCTCCCCCAGCCTTGCGGTCGCGGCTCAGGTGCGTCATCGCTTTGGATCTACCGTCCACTTCTCACCTTATGGTTCGAAAATAGAGTTTTTCTTGGTGGTGCATTTCTCGTCGGCCAGCTTTCCTCTCAATGAAGACTCGGTTGCCATTGCACTACAATGTTGTATTGGAGGGGAGCCATCTGGTCTTAAGGTGACACATCTTTCGGGACGAAGATTTCGATTTTCTGTGGCTTCCAATAAAGTTGGTCACTTCATCTACGGTCTCAAGGATCGTGTTTGGCCAGATTTCGTCTGTCATTTTAGCCTATTCCGCCAGAGCTACTTTGGTGCCTCGTCCATGGATTCATCTTGGCACCTGGATTCTTATATTTCTGAGGTGGCGGAGCGTTCTCCTGTTGCGATCAAGTCCAAGTACAAATTCACAATGCAGCATCCCAATGAATTGAGTGCGTCTCATCAAGTTTTATCAAAGTTTGGTCTTTGTCCTTCAATTGATAAGGGGGCCGATCTTGAAAAGTCGCCGGAAAGCTCATCCCGGGCGTCTCTCTTGCCAACTCCGGCAGTGCCTGGGCCTACAATCAGTCACCCTACAATTGCGGGCCTTAACCCACCTTCCATGAACGCTGGCATCATATTTGGCAGTTTCCAACCGGTCATTATTACAGGAGTTAACGCCATTAACTACAAATTTGAAGGCTGTCAGTTTAAGGAGAAGGCTTGGTCTAACATTCCGAATTTTATGCTGCTGCATATTCTTGATCAACGTCATTTTGGGTATTCTGATTCACGTATTGCTACTATCTGGTCTCTGGATTCGATCCCTCCATCGGATTACATTTATGGGAAGCTAAATTTGTGCTCCAATTGTCATTTGATGGGCCACCTTGCTTCTGTCTGTCCCGATATTAAATGCTCTGTATGTCTCTCTGACATTTGCAGCTGCCCCACGCTTTTTACTCAGGCCCATATTGATAAACCCTCTAAGGGGATCGGCCCTGGGTCGCGTTCGAGCCCGCGAGTATGTACTACATGTGGCTCCGTCAACCATCTTTTTTTCCTGTGCCCGGCCTATCTCAAGTGTGACTCTTGCTTATTTTTGGGCCACACGAGGCACAATTGCCTGGAATCTAAAGCTAAACATTATGTTTGGAGGCCCAAGAATGCGCAGGATCTGGCTCCTCCTTTGTCTGGAGTATCAAATAATCTGGATCATTCTTTGAAAGGCAAGAATCCTATTGATCCTATTTTTCAAGCGGACTCATTATACTGCCTACCATCTACTAGTCGCCCTGCCATGCCCATCTTGGGAAACGAGAGGCTAATTGATTTTGGTCCAGTCAAATCCGGGTCTGCACGGATTCCTTCCTCTCGCTCGCAATTACCACTGGCACCTGTTTTGTGCCCCACCATTTGACCCAATCAAGCATCGACCGTCCATGACAATCTCTGTGGTTCGATGAGACACGTGACTCCATCCTGTGGACAACGACAGCGCTCCAGCAAGGCATCCTGGTTGCCCAAAACATCCATACCCCCTGCCGATACGCATTCCGCCTCGCCTGCTGTGCCTCCTCCTGCGCCCGCTCTGCTCTGCTCTCCGCCACCAACAATGGTGAACTTCTCTGTCAATGTCGTCCCCTACCTCCCGCAGGGCATGACAGTGGAGCTCGGCCAGCCCGATCGGAAGGTGCGCGCTGATATGGTGGTTAGCGCTGTACCTCCTCTGCGACACGACTTCTTGGCCATTGCTGAGGCCAACAGGTTCATCCCGCAGCATCAGAAAGCTGCCCTCCGGGATACAATCCAAGGTTTGCTCCATGAATCCGATTACTTCCCTACTGAAGTCGAAGATCACCCTCTAGGGATTTGTATTTTTGGTTTTGAGGATTCCCTAGTGCGTGACTCTGTTGTGGGGACGACTTTTGAACTTGATGAGTTGCAAGCTGATGAACACACGGTTATATCCTTTGTACCTCATGATGCTGCACTGAATATGAGGCTCACCTCTTTCGGCCCGAAGATTTGGATTCTATATGTAGGTTTTCCTTATGATTATCAAACGCAACACTACATACATAAATCTGTGGATAGCTTTGGCACTCTGCTTGAATGGCACAACCCTAGGGCGATAGGCGACTTGTTCTGCTAAAAGCAAGGGTTATTCATCTCCGCTTAGTCCCTAAGAGTACCATCATGAGGTAGATTGGTGGTGCCCGTCATTGTTGGACTGTTGCTGTGACCATGTTGCGTAGCTCTGACTGGAATGCACACTTGCCTGAAGTACCACCGGCTGGCGAGGATCCTCCTCCTGAGGATGGTGTCCCTCACCCTCTCTTTGGTGAGGGCCTGACTGCGGAACAGATTTATCAGGCTCAACTTCACAACTGGATGGCCCAGAATGTGGCTGCAGATCATGCTCTGCACCAGGCTAATCAGGCCAATGATGATGTGGTAGTTGATCAACAGGTTCAGTTTCAGGCTAATTGGGGAGCCTGGCCAGCACCTCCTCCTCCAGCTGTGTACAACTTTCAAGCTTGGTTGGCTGCTGAAGGGCTGCAGGTTACTGATGGAATTGTCCCTGACAACAATCTTCTCGACAGTCCAGCAAGGGCTTGGAATGACTCCATTTCATGGAGCAGCAGTTCTGATTCTTCTGTTAATTCTGATGGTCTGGTTCTTGTGCCTGTCAACATCCTCCACAACCTGTGGCGACATAATTTCGACAGCTCTACTAGCACTTCCATTGTGCCTGTCCTGCCACCGAGAGACAGTCTTAGTATTGATCTGACGTTGAACAATTCTGGTATGCATCTGTCCTTGTCTGACAATGGAAACATGGTGGCCACAATGCTATTCCACTGCTCCAGGCCGGTGAGGCAAGTCAATGACTATCTCCTACAGGCTATCAGATCCATCATGGCTACATTTGGCCCTTGGAGCTCTGGGTTGGGTTTCAAGGATTCTTTGAAGGTTCATGTGGAGGTCCATCGCAACGATGACTCATTTGTGATTTCGGCTGGGCATCAGATCACCAACAACAATGACAAATGCCTCTCTGTGGTGCATTCCTGGACTGCTCACTCTGACGCCTCAGATATGATTCAGGCAAACTGTTCTCTCTCTTTGCCTCCCTCAGAGGAGCCCCAGAGTGTGATCGGCGCCTCCTCGCACCGTGGTAAAGTGCAGGCACCAGAATGCGAAGTCTCTCTCCGTCGTAGTGCTAGATCAAATAAATATGATGGATTTCGGGTGCATGCTCTAGCTGATACTAAGAAGAAGGTGTCCAAAGTGAAGCCACGCCACACGCCTGCTGCGCCTTCATCGGTTATCATCACGGAGCTGGATAATACTGATGTTATTCCACCTCCAACTCCTATTCAGGTTATCCAACAAGTGGGCGTCCTCCAATGCGCAGTCCCGGCGGAGGAACTCACTGAAGCTGCCCTCTTGGAGTCCACCGGCGCGGGTCCCTCGTCTTCAACCTAATCTTCGGGTTGATTTGCTTAAATGGGTCTTTTGGTTAATTGGAATGTTCTCTGTTGGAACATTCGTGGGTTAAATTCCGGTGATAAACAATTAGCTCTTTCTAATGCTATCCATGCTAGTGGCTGTTCGGTTATATGCTTGCAAGAAACTAAGAAGCCTATGATCGATCATGCGTTTATCAAATCTTGTTGTCCCCGTCGTTTTGACCAATTTGCATTTGTTCCTTCGAATGGGGCCTCGGGTGGCATTGCTACTATTTGGAACAGCTCGGTTTTCACCGGCACGGTCATTGCTTCTGAAGATTTTGCTCTTGTCATTAAGTTTCAGTCCACACAATCATCTCAATCCTGGACGTTAGTGAACATTTATGGCCCATGCCAAGGGGACGCACGTATTAATTACACTAATTGGCTGTTCTCTCTAACCATCTCGGCTAATGAAGACTGGCTCCTCCTCGGGGATTTTAATTATATCCGTAGCCCTGATAATCGTAATAAGCCCGGCGGGAGCATTAATGACATGATCACGTTCAATGACTTCATACGTATGCAATGTCTTGTTGAACTTCCAATTAAAGGCCGTTCTTTTACTTGGAGTAATATGCAGCAGGATCCACTTTTGGAGCAATTAGATTGGTTCTTCACCTCTTGCAACTGGACGGGTTCTTACCCTAACACCATTGTTAAACCATTGGGCAAGCCAGTATCTGATCATATCCCGTGTGTAGTCACAATTGAAACCTCGATCCCAAGGAGCAAACTCTTTCGCTTCGAACCCTTTTGGATACATCACCCGGGCTTCATGGATATTGTGCAGTCAGCTTGGGATAAGCCGGTACGTTCTACCAATAGTGCAACTATTCTATGCAGGAAATTCAAGCACTTACGGTACTGTCTGAAAAAATGGAGTAAGAACATCTCCCGACTCTCTATTGCAATTGATAACTCCAACAAAACTCTTGCACATCTGGACACGATTGAAAACAGAAGGCAATTGACCATTCCGGAGGCAAACTTTCGGAAAATTCTAAAAGCACACATTTTGCGGTTATTTTCTTACCAAAAAGAATATTGGAGGAAACGTTGCACAATTCGATGGGTCCGTTTTGGTGATGAGAATTCCAAATTCTTCCAAGCAATGGCTTCAGAACGATACAGAAGAAACAATATTGCCTCTCTAACCTTGCCTGATGGAACGGTACTTGATGATCATGCAAGCAAGGAATCGGTCATCTATCAATCCTTCAAAGAAAGACTTGGGACATCCTCTAAACATGACATGAAATTCAATCTCCCCTCCATCATCAAGCGAATTGAGGGACTGGATGACCTAACTCAGCCTTTTACTAGACAAGAGATTGACCAAGTCATCAAAGAAATGCCGGCGGATAGGGCACCAGGTCCTGGTGGGTTCAACGGAGAATTCCTCAAATCTTGCTGGAATATAATTAAAGAGGACTTTTATGCTCTCTGTGATCAATTCTTCGAGGGCGGCCTTAACCTGGAGAGCATTAACGATGGATTAATCACACTCATTCCCAAAGTTGCTGCACCTCAAGGAGTTAATGACTTCCGACCGATTACTCTTTTAAATTGCTGTCTTAAGGTCATTACAAAACTCCTTGCCAATCGGCTTCAAAAAATCATTCTGAAAATTATACACCGCAACCAATATGGGTTTTTGAAGAAGAGGTCCATCCAGGACTGCCTTGCATGGGCGTTTGAGTACATCTACCAATGCCAAGCTTCTAAAAATCCAACAGTTATCCTAAAACTGGACTTTGCAAAAGCGTTCGACACCATTGATCATGAGGCTATGCTGGATATTATGAAGCACATGGGCTTCAACGACAAATGGTTGGGATGGATCAGAACCATCTTTTCATCAGCCAAATCCTCCGTACTACTTAATGGCGTTCCGGGGAAGCAATTTAATTGCATCTGCGGCGTACGACAGGGCGATCCGTTGTCCCCCTTAATCTTTGTCTTGGCAGCAGATTTATTGCAAGCTGCGATTAATGACTCCTTTCGTAAGAATGATTTACACTTGCCCTTCAACCGACCCAACCAATCTGACTACCCAGTGATCCAATATGCGGATGATACTATCCTTCTGTTGCCAGCGTGTCAAGACCAAGCAACACTTGTCAAAAACATACTCACCGATTATGCCACGTCTGTTGGATTAAAGATCAACTTCCACAAGTCAACCCTAGTGCCAATGAATTGTGATGCGGCAACTGCCCAACAGATTGCACAAATTTTCGGCTGCGTGGTGGGGAAACTACCATTTACCTATCTTGGATTGCCCATGGGTACGACAAAACCCTCAGTTCAGGATCTAATGCCTTTGGTTTGTGGCGTCCAACGAAGGCTCACTGCAACGTTATCAATGATCTCCTATGGAAGGAAATTATCTCTTCTAAACTCAGTCATCACTTCACTCATCATATTTGCACTCTGCACCCTTAAACTGCCGCAAAAGATTATTGATCTACTTGATAAAATTAGAAGGCAATGTCTTTGGACTAAGAAGACAGACGATGGGGACAAATGCAACTCTTTAGCCTCATGGCAGATGGTTTGCAGACCCAAGGAATGTGGAGGCCTTGGAGTGCTTGATTTACAAACTCAAAGCGATGCCTTGCTCATGAAATACCTGCACAAGTTCTACAATCATTGGGATCTACCGTGGGTGGATTTAATCTGGACAACATACTACACAGACAAAATCCCACATGCCTCAGACCCTTGTGGCTCTTTCTGGTGGAAAGATGTGCTCAAACTTACTCCTATCTATCGAGGCATCTCGCATGTGATCGTTCACAGAGGAGACACTGCGCTTATGTGGAAAGACTTATGGCTTGATGAGGTCCTGTCCGAATCACATCCGCGTGCGTTCTCATACACCAAAAATGAAGATATTTCGGTCAGGGATTTCCTTGGAAGCACCAACCTCAACGAAACCTTCCACCTTCCACTATCCATGCAAGCATTCAATGAACTGCGAGATATCCAGGTGATTACATCACATGTTGGCAATGATGCAGAAGAGGGCGTAGACGCTTGGGTCTATGAGTGGGGATCTGAGATTTACACAGCAAAAAGGTACTACAAGTTCTACTTTAGAGAGGTCACTGCGCATATTAGCTATAAATGGCTATGGAAATCTTCGGCCACAATGAAAATCAAGGTCTTTGGTTGGCTCCTACTATCTGATCGCCTAAATACCAGAAACATGCTAAAAAGGCGACACTACAACATTGGAAACAACCACGGTTGCATCTTGTGTGGCAGTACGGAGGAAGAAACAGTTGAGCACATGATCTTTACGTGTCATTTCAGCCTGACTTGTTGGGATACTTTGAACATCCACTGGACAACCAATGGAGACCGTCTCAATTGGATAAAAGATGCAAAGACAGCATGGAACAACCCAATGTTCATGGAGATTTTCCTATATGCCTCCTGGAGTCTATGGAAAGAAAGAAACAACAAACATTTCCGAAGGATAAACCCTACTGTAGGCTCATGGGCAAGAAGATTCATAGAGGATTTCTCTCTACTCAGACATAGAGCCAAAGAGAAGCACAAGGAATTTATCTCTTCTTTTGCCCAATCCTTTGCCATACCATAACTTTATAGTTTCATTCATCTCCCATTTCTAGCTTAGTTTAACAATGGCTATGGATGTAAGGTTATGACTTTGTAAGAACCTTTTGATACTTTAATATAATATATACAGTAGGAGCCTCTCCTACTGTTTCAGGTGTCAAAAAAAAATTGTTTGATGACTGAGAATGAAGTTTGCTAGTTTTCAAGAAAGTTTATGGTCTATGCTTTGACATGTGAATTGCTTGTTACTCTATCATGAGAAGCTTTATGAGATGAATTATTGTTATGACATATTATCATGCTAGAAAAGGTGATTAAAATTATCATTGATCAAACTTGTGCACCTTCTAGCATTCACACTTCATAAATTCTTTCTTTATCATTTACCTACTCGAGGACGAGTAGGAATTAAGCTTGGGGATGCTAATACGTCTCCAACGTATCTATAATTTATGAAGCATTCATGCTATTTTATTATCTGTTTTGAATGATTACGAGCTTTATTATACACTTTTATATTACTTTTGGGACTAACCTATTAAGCAGAGGCCCAACCCATATTGCTATTTTATTGCCTCTTTCAGTATTTCGAAGAAAAGGAATATCAAACGGAGTCCAAACGGAATGAAACCTTCGGCAGCGTGATTTTTTGGAAGAATATGATCCCGGAGACTTGGAGTTCACGTCAGAAGATCCTCGAGGAAGCCACGAGATAGGAGGGCGCGCCCCCCCTATAGGGCGTGCCCCCAGTCTTGTGGGCCCCTCGAGGACCCCCCGACCGGCTTCTTTCGCCTATATAAGCCTACGTACCCTAAAACCATCGAATATCAAGATAGATCGAGAGTTCCGCCACCGCAAGCCTCTGTAGCCACCAAAAACCTCTCGGGAGCCCGTTCCGGCACCCTGCCGGAGGGGGAATCCATCACCGGTGGCCATCTTCATCATCCCGGCGCTATCCATGACGAGGAGGGAGTAGTTCACCCTTGGGGCTGAGGGTATGTACCAGTAGCTATGTGTTTGATATCTCTCTCTCTCTCTCTCTCTCTCTCTCGTGTTCTCTCTATGGCACGATCTTGATGTATCGCGAGCTTTGCTATTATAGTTGGATCTTATGATGTTTCTCCCCCTCTACTCTCTTGTGATGAATTGAGTTTCCCTCTTGAAATTATCTTATCGGATTGAGTCTTTACTTTGAGAACACTTGATGTATGTCTTGCCGTGTTTATCTGTGGTGACAATGGGATATCACGTGCCACTTGATGTATGTTTTGGTGACCAACTTGCGGGTTCCGCCCATCAACCTATGCATAGGGGTTGGCACACATTTTCTTGACTCCCCGGTAGAAACTTTGAGGCACTCTTTGAAGTACTTTGTGTTGGTTGGATGAATCTGAGATTGTGTGACGCATATCGTATAATCATGCCCACGGATACTTGAGGTGACAATGGAGTATCTAGGTGACATTAGGGTTTTGGTTGATTTGTGTCTTAAGGTGTTATTCTAGTACGAACTCTTTAATAGATCGATCTGAAAGAATAACTTTGAGGTGGTTTCGTACCCTACCATAATCTCTTCGTTTGTTCTCCGCTATTGGTGGCTTTGGAGTGAGTCTTTGTTGCATGTTGAGGGATTGTTATATGATCTATCTATGTTATTATTGTTGAGAGAACTTGCACTAGTGAAAGTATGAACCCTTTGCCTTGTTTCCTATCATTGCAATACCGTTTACGCTCACTTTTATCATTAGTTACCTTGCTGTTTTTATTATTTCAGATTACAAAAACCTATATCTACTATCCATATTGCACTTGTATCACCATCTCTTCGCCGAACTAGTGCACCTATACAATTTACCATTGTATTGGGTGTGTTGGGGACACAAGAGACTCTTTGTTATTTGGTTGCAGGTTTGCTTGAGAGAGACCATCTTCATCGTACGCCTCCCACGGATTGATAAACCTTAGGTCATCCACTTGAGGGAAATTTGCTACTGTCCTACAAACCTGTGCACTTGCAGGCCCAACAACGTCTACAAGAAGAAGGTTGTGTAGTAGACATCAAACACCTCGTAGTCTTCGTCAAAGGCACCAACGGTGGCCTCAAGAAGACGCCACGAGCTGTTCTTTAAAGCAGCCAACCGCGCTGCAGCGTCGGTGCACAAGGCGTCGACGGTGGCCTCGACGATGAGGTGCTCCTCCAAGATCTGGGGGTCGGCACAAATGGCAGCCATCGCGACCTCATCTGTGTGTGCGGCCGCGATTTGCTTGTCCGCTGCCAAATGCTCCTTGAGATCCCGGCTATACTGTGTGCACCATGGCTTAGGATGGCGCTTATTTGGTGGAGGGGTCGGTGATTTGGGTGGAAGGTGTCGCGCTCGCGCCAGCGGTCGGGGCATGTGGGATGCGGAAGGAGGAGGAGGATGGGGTTCGGGTGTGGATTACCTGCCTGGATAGGCGAGGCCGAGCAGCGTGAAGGAGGGTCGCTGGTGTGGGGGCGGTGCTGCGAGCAAGGAGTGAAGGTTTCAACTTGGAAAGAAGGCAAAAACAGGGGAAATGTGGCTTTTGGTAAGGGGGAGGGGGCGGGGAGGTGATATTTCCGCGGAAGTCGAACATTTGGAATCGCTTCAGTGAAAAAACTGGCGCACAAAGTGTCATTAGACACAGTCCCTTATTGAAAGCGGGCTATGGACTGTAGCCGACGAACCTTCTCGAGTAAGCCATAGGCGTACTATACACCGACGGTGCTCCAGGATATTTTGTACTGCATCTCACACGGTTGGTGATAATAAACTGTGTGGGATCTACTTGATTTTTCATCTTGATTTGAATTACATAATGGGGTCACAGCTGCAAAGGATGGTGTTTGAATTGCTAGAACTTCTATTTGTAGTGAACATGCAACTATAGGTGTGTCGTCAAAAAATTTGGAATTATTCAGGGTTCGTTTGGACATTTTTATACGGTAACTTGGTTTTCTAGGAATTTCAGGTGCACAATTCAAAATTAAACCACATGCACATGCTCCGGTGCACCAAAATAGGTTGTAAAATGATATATGTGTCCATGGGTTGATGCTTATGTCCCATTCAAGGAATGGGGATGAATTTCAAACACCACAACACCGTGGCTCTACGGCAAACGTTGAGGTGCTTGCTTTTGTAATTCTAGTAAATCCAAAAGTCGTCTGAATTCATGAAACTTGGCATGCTATCATGGAGCGGCATCAACATGCCGTGGTAAATTTTTTGTCCCATTTGGGGCATGTTTGGGTATAAGCTTCTCATAAACCAGAGCTTCTCACAACAAGTGTGATGGTTTCGGTAGGGAACGTTTCACCTTTCTCGATGAAACGATATCCGTTGCATCTTCTCGATTTCATTTTTTTTCCTAGTGTCAACATAGAACAACATGAGTGTTGTGTGAATTTTTGGGATTTTTCGGGGTTCGCTTGGACATTTTTATACATTAACTGAGTTTTCTATGCATTCATGTGCGTAATTCAAATTTGAACTACATGCACATGCTCTAATGCATATAAATTAGTTGAAAATTCAAATATGTGTCCTTGGTTGCATGCTTAATTAGGTCCCATGCAAGAAATGAGAATGAATGTCAAACACCCTGCCACCGTCACTCGGCCGCAAACATTGAGATATATACCTGGTTTTTAAATTCTAGTAAATCCAAAGCTCGTCTGAAATTCGTGAAACTTGGCATGCTGTCATGGAGCGGCATCAAAATGCCGTGGTAAATTTTTTGTCCCATTTGGGGTAGGTTTGGGGATATGCTTCTCACAAACTAGAGCTTCTCACAACAAGCCCGATGGTTTCGGTAGGGAACGTTTCACCTTTCTGGACGAAATGATATACATTGCCTCTTCTCGATCTAATTTTTTTCCTAGTGTCAACATAGAACAACAGGGGTGTTGTGTGAATTTTTGGGATTTTGGGGGGTTCGCTTGGACATTTTTATACATTAACTGAGTTTTCTATGCATTCATGTGCATAATTCAAATTTGAACTACATGCACATGCTCTAATGCATATAAATGAGTTGAAAATTTAAATTTGTATCCTTGGTTGCATTCTTAATTAGGTACCATGCAAGAAATGAGAATGAATGTCAAACACCCTGGCACCGTCACTCGGCCACAAACATTAAGATATATACCTGGTCTTTAACTTCTAGTAAATCCAAAGCTTGTCTGAAATTCATGAAACTTGGCATGCTGTCATGGAGCGGCATCAACATGCCGTGGTATTTTTTTTGTCCCATTTGGGGCAGGTTTGGGGATATGCTTCTCACAAACCAGAGCTTCTCACAACAAGCCCGATGGTTTCGGTAGGGAACATTTCACCTTTCCGGACGAAACGATATGCATTGCCTCTTCTCAATTTCATTTTTTCCTAGTGTCAACATAGAACAACAGGGGTGTTGTGGCAATTTTTGGGATTTTTGGGGGTTCGCTTGGACATTTTTATACATCAACTGAGTTTTCTATGCATTCATGTGCATAATTCAAATTTGAACTACATGCACATGCTCTAATGCATATAAATTAGTTGAAAATTCAAAGTTGTGTCCTTGGTTGCATGCTTAATTAGGTCCCATATAAGAAATGAGAATGAATGTCAAACACCCTGCCGCCGTCACTCGGCCGCAAACATTGAGATATATACCTGGTTTTTAAATTCTAGTAAATCCAAAGCTCGTCCGAAATTCATGAAACTTGGCATGCTATCATGGAGCGGCATCAACATGTCGTGGTAATTTTTTTGTCCCATTTGGGACAGGTTTGGGGATATGCTTCTCACAAACCAAAGCTTCTCACAACAAGCCTGATGGTTTCGGTAGGGAATGTCCCGCCTTTGGGGACAAAACGATATCCATTGCCTCTTATTGCTTTGAAATGTTTTCTCGTGTCAACATAGAACAACAGGAGTGTTGTGTCATTTTTTGGGATTTTTCAGGGTTCGTTTGGACATTTATATGCATTAATTGAGTTTTCAATGCATTTATGTGCATAATTCTAATTTTAACCATTCACGTGACGCCACGTGTCTTGGTTTTAATGGCTATATGTTTTATTGGCTCTTGATCGCAAACGTTTTAGAAAGAACACCGGTATGCAAAGTGAGAGCAGGATTTGTGCATCTCTTCAACGCAAACGGTTGTTTTGGATGGCCCATGTGCAACCACTTACAAACGGTGGTAAGATTTGCATCTGTCATATTGGGTATGTTGCCATTTGTCAAACTGGAAAGATTGACATTTGTTGATCTAGGAACATTGCCATTTGTCAACCTTGTAACACTGCGATTTGTCAAAATATGAAGCTAAAAATCACTAGCAGTATCTAATTTTTGCAACTAATATTCAGTAATTAAGCATAGATGGAGGCGAGGAGGCGTGTTCAGCCGGGCGTGTAGCGGGTGGTGCAGTACTATTTGATTTGACAGCGGGCGGTGCAGTTCCCGATACGGCTTTAATGCAGACGAGGGAGAGGGTAGCCGTACCCGAAATGTTGAACGCCCAATGATGCATCCTCCTTCAGTTAGCATCATGAATGCATGAGAGAAGTAGTGGGAGGAGGACTGGGAAAAGAGGCAGCACGATGTGAATGCAACGCAGTTTGCACTCACATAAAGGCGCCCCTCCATTTCAATGCATCTACCACATTGTACCCACACTAAGCGCAAAAGTGCTCACTCCAGACCCATGGCGACAATGCGCGCGAGCGTCCAGTGGCTGTGCCAGACAGTCCACACCGCCGGCCTGCGGTAGGGCACCGAGGATCGTCTCCAGACGAAGTTCGTGACCGGATGGTGGATGGTCGCCGTCAACACCAGCTACGACTCTTAGTTAGGCTAGATGATCGTTGCCACCACCAACAAGTTCACCATCGTCAAGAAGCTCGTGGACGACATCACCGTACTCCTCCATCCCGCGCACCCGGGCTCCTCATTGCCTGCCACCCTAATCGGCCTCCATGGTCGGAACCTCTTTCAAGCATTGGTGGCCCTGTGACTGCCCGCCGACGCCACAAAGAATGTCCACCTGGAGGTCGCGCTCGCCGCGAGGCGCCTCGCCCTGCAAGAATATGTCGACCTACTCATCCACGAGTACGAGCAAATCGTGTACATAGGTATCTACAAGGCTAGTGAGGACGCTACGACATTGGCCTTCTTCAACGGCTGGAAGCCTTGGATGCCTTTGCTGAGAAGCACCTTGACCTCGTCGTACGTTGATGGATGCATCTTTCTTCTTGCCTCCTTAATTCTTATTGTGCTATTGCATTCTCGTTCCATGTCCCTTTGCTTAATTATACGCATCACTGTAACTAGGACTCCATCCATCAATTTATAAGTTGTCCTGCTCGTGTTTGGGGCTGCGCACGACACAATGAGCACACCCAGAGAGGACATCCAGCGGTTCCAATGGTGATTTGTCAAAATATGGAGCTAAAAATCACTAGCACTATCTAATTTTTGCAACTAAAATTCAGTAATGAAACATAGATTTCATTCATAGATTAAGCAGTCGTGCTTAATCTATGCAAACAGTTCAGCCGTTAGGCTCCGCGGCACGCTCTGCTCGTGTCTGTCAGCGTGCTTGGGTTGTGGACAGCTTTTTCTTGCATGTTCAACTGCTATATGCATATATATGGTTGCTCGCCGTTGAGGCAAACGCGGAGCGCTCTGCTTGCCTCCCTCCACGCCCGCTCTACCAGTGGTTGGGCCTGCACATGATCATTTTGGGGGCCCCATATGCATGCGGTTGCACCGCGCGCGTTGCCACACGATGCAGTTACATGCGACATGATGGAGCTACGCGCTGCAAATTAGAACTGCCATCAGGACGTGCCGTCCGGCCTCCCCTTTAATTCCCGCAACAATTATAACCTTAGTCTCTTAAACCTTTCGACCGCGCCCCACAACACAACAAGCACACCCACGATGACACATAGAGAGGGGATGTCTACCGGCGCTCCAATGGAGTTTGGCGAGCATAAAATGGAGACCCACGCGAGGGATACAGATCTCTCGATGGTGTACACCATCGACACGGCCGTGGTGGACGACTACATCAACACCGTTGAGTAGTTGTTTGCTCAAGACAAGTACAAGGTGGTCGGCATCGACCTCCAGTACACTGCCGGTAGTCCCGGCATAGATCAGAAGGTTGCCGTCGCCCAATTGTGCGTGCACCATCATGTCCTCATCTACCACTACTGCATGGCCAGAGAGCCTTGCGACCGTTTCAACAGGTTTATCAATAGCACCGAGTACAAGTTCGCCATGGTGGAAACCACCGATGATGTAAAAGCGCTCAGTGTTACGGGCTTGGCCTGCCAAAACCTTGTCAAAATCCATGACCACTACAGGGTTTGGGGCAGCACAAAGAAGGACTCCCTGGTCGAACTCGCCTCGTCCATCATCGACCCCTACTATGAAAAGATGAAGCAGGATGCCCAGAGAACAAGTGTTGTATCCTGGCATAGGGCCTGGATGCAGCGACTGGATGAACCTCACCTCAGGTTCGCGGCCAAGAGTGTGTACACATGCTACGAGATGCACAAATGGATTGTTGACATGAGGAAGTACCTCCTTACCCAAATCGATGAGCCCAGATCAAGCCACAAGCAGAGCAAGCGTCACAAGAAGTCGATGATGATCAGATGATCGTTTATGCTAGTTAATCATGCATGTAATATATAGTTTACTTTATTGGTGTGTGGAAGTGTTGATACATCTCCAACGTATCTATAATTTTTGATTGTTCCATGCTATTATATTACCCGTTTTGGATGTTTATGGGCTTTACTATACACTTCTATATCATTTTTGGGACTAACCTGTTAACCGGAGGCCCAACCCAAATTGCTGTTTTTTTGCCTATTTCAGTGTTTCGAAGAAAAGGAATATCAAGCGGAGTCCAAACGGAATGAAACCTTCGGGGGCAATCTTTTTGGAACAAACGCAATCCAGGAGACTTGGAGTGGATGTCAAGAAGCAGCCGAGGCGGCCACGAGGCAGGAGGGCGCACCCTAGGGGGGTGGGCGCACCCCCACCCTCGTGGGCCCCTCGTGGCTCCCCTGACCTACCTCCTTTGCCTATATATACTTGCATACCCTGGAAACACCGAGGAGCTCCATGCAACCCTATTTCCACCGCCGCAACCTTCTGTACCCATGAGATCCCATCTTGGAGCCTTTTCCGGCGCTCCGCCGGAGGGGGAATCGATCATGGAGGGCTTCTACATCATCACCATAGCCTCTCCGATGAGTTGTGAGTAGATTACCACAGACCTTTGGGTCCATAGTTATTAGCTAGATGGCTTCTTCTCTCTCTTTGAATCTCAATACAAAGTTCTCCTCAATCTTCTCGAAGATCTATTTGATGTAACTCTTTTTGCGGTGTGTTTGTCGAGATTCGATGAATTGTGGATTTATGATAAAGTTTATCTATGAGAAATATTTGAATCTCCTCTGAATTCTTTTATGTATGATTGGTTATCTTTGCAAGTCTCTTCGAATTATCAGTTTGGTTTGGCCTACTAGATTGATCTTACTTGAAATGGGAGAAGTGCTTAGCTTTGGGTTCAATCTTGTGGTGTCCTTTCCCAGTGACAGCAGGGGCAGCAAGGCATGTATTGTATTGTTGCCATCGAGGAAAAAAAGATGGGGTTTATATCACATTGCTTGAATTTATCCCTGTACATCTGTCATCTTGCCTAATGCGTTACTCTGTTCTTATGAACATAATACTCTAGATGCATGCTGGATAGCGGTTGATGTGTCCAGTAATAGTAGTAGATACAGAATCATTTCGATCTACTTGTCACGGATGTGATGCCTATATACATGACCATGCCTAGATATTCTCATAACTATGCACTTTTCTACCAATTGCTCGACATTAATTTGTTCACCCACCGTAATACTTATGCTATCTTGAGAGAAGCCACTAGTGAAACCTATGGCCCCCGGGTCTATTTCTCATCATATAAGTTTCCGATCTACTTTATTTTACAATCTTTACTTTTCAATCTATATCATTAAAACACCAAAAATATTTATCTTATCTTATTATCTCTATTAGATCTCACTTTCATAAGTGGCCGTGAAGGGATTGACAACCCCTTTATCACGTTGGTTGCGAGGTTCTTGTTTGTTTGTGTAGGTACAAGGGACTTGAGTGGAGCCTCCTACTGGATTGATATCTTGGTTCTCAAAACTAAGGGAAATACTTATGCTACTTTGCTGCATCACCCTTTCCTCTTCAAGGGAAAACCAACGCAGTGCTCAAGAGGTAGCAAGTGTCATGTGTGTAGTAGCCACCTATGAAATTATGCATGCAATAGTTTACTTTGGTGTGTACAAATGCCATGGTTGTAGTAGCCACCAATGTAAGTGGATGTTTAATTTGGTTAAGCAACCATGTCCTTATAAGTGTGTGCATATATATGTTGTTGTTCTGTATGCAATCCCATTGCACAACAAACACACACGTCTTATTAGCAGCAATTGTCTGTGTTATTATCAGTCTTTGCACACATTTCTGATTACAGACCTGTTTGTTGCGTATCACACACATCTTGTTATATTGAACCGTTTATGTTCTCTTGTCTCGACACAAACAGTTCATCCGCATGAACCACATGCCGTATATCGCACACACCTTGATTTGGCTGACTGTTTCTTTTGTGTTGCCTAATCACAAATAGTTCATCCTAGTTAACCGTATGCTGTTTATCACACACACCTTCATCTGGTTGTCTGTTTCTTTTGTTGCTCCTCACCACAAACGGTTAATTGCACTGAACCATATTCCCTACATCACACACGGAACTAAAATCTGAACCGTGTTTGATGCATCCGTTATCGCAAAAATTTTGCACCTTTTTGACGGTTTTTTACACCACTGTTTGCGATTAATGCATCGCACACAGTTTCGTCAAAGGGTCTCTGATCATAGTGTCACGTTAGCAGCATCCTGCAGTAGTGCTTATCTGCATTACTTTCTCTACCAGTGCATAGTGGGGTGCTCTTCTCCAATATTTTGTTCGCATTCTACAAGAGAAACAAGCAGACACATCACATGTTTAGCATGTAGTATATGAAACTCATTTTGGCAAACCGGTTCAGTAGTAAGGTGGACATGATAACAACATGAAACAAACATATATCTATGTACTATGGTCACTATTGTCCATATCATTCTAGTTTATGTTGCCAAATCAATATAGAGACACAGTTCAAATCATATATTTTTAAGCACAACAACATAGACAGAATATAAATGTGAGAAACTACACAAAACCGGCAACACTTGTAATGTGCATCACATGAGAACATAACTTTTTATACAATTGAAACTAAAATCAACGTAGAGCAAGAAGTTAGAACATCAATCAGTTAAATAAATAGGTTTAAAACATACCCGTTGCGCCATTGGATTTTCAATTGGATCCTTCAATTGGAAAGTAGTTGGTATGAGTAAATACAGTGATGCAAGAGCAAAGGAGTATGGACCATAGCTATGGAAGCTGACCTCAGAACAATTGCTCTTCTGCTTTAAACGTGGAGTTTGGGTTCGCTATGGTGGTCTTTGTGCTTTGGGCACTACAATTGCTTTACAAACTTCTAGTGTGGGGGTACTCTGTGGTGGACATGGTGCTGTGTCATCTAGAACTGGGTTACTATCTGCTGGGGTTGGGGTTAGATGGGTCATAGCTGGTTCTCTGTTCAACGGTGTAAGTGTGCAATCTGGAAGAGTCTCGATTATGTGTGGTGGGGCTAGTTCGTGGGCGAGTACAACCATGGTTCTATCTGCATCGACGGGTAGCACCGTCTTTTGTGAAGAACGGGTTTTTGCTCCCTTAGATACTGCCATCACCCCCTCCAATTCAAATGGATGATAAAGAAGAAAGGAAATTGAACATACATACATTGTATGATAGATAGATGTGGTAATTCACATATATGTTGTCTAACCAAATAGGACATCATGACACAATTTCATATATATGATGGCTAACTAAACATGATAGCATGACACAGTTTCAGATATATGATGGATAATTTAACAGGATATAATGGCATAATTCAACATGTGATGAGTATCTAAACAGGATGACATGACAAAACTATATGATGTCTTTCTAAAATACGTTGGGATGAAATAATTCACATGCATGTTGTCTAAGTATACAAGATGGCATGATATAATTGACACAATTGATTCATACACTAAGCAGCTGGCACTCGCATGTATGATCTCTAAACTAAGCATATGGAATTGAATATTGTGCATATGTTGTCTAAACTAAGCAATGCAAGACACCATATGCATGATATGAGAAATATAAACATTGCAAATTGGAGCATACACCTCAGGTGGGATATAGGATTGGTCATATGTCTCTGAATCCTCCTTTGAGGAGCTACCTATAACCATCAAGATATATGCTTCAACAGGTACCATTGCTAGCTCTGAAGACCTTGTTTTCTCTCCTGATTTTCCATAACCGGCTCAAATGGCTGATACACATGAAGACTAGTTCAATATACACAGATTGTCGACAAATGGAATATGTAATTGAAAAAAGGATGGCATGAGATAATTCACATATATGATGCCTGGCTACATGGCGGTGCATAATTCACATATATGATAACTGGCTGAAAAACATGGCATTGCATAATTCACATATCTGATATAGAAAGAAAATAGGAGGCATTCACACAAAGCATGTCCAATCTAAGAAGATGGCATGGCAATGCAAGACACCATATGCATGATATGATCAATATAACCCTGCCAAGTTAGAGCATGCACCTGGGGGGGATACGACTGGTCATCTATCTCTGAATCCTCCTCTGAGGATCTATCTGTAACCAGCAAGAAATCTGCATTGACAGGTAGCACTGACTGCTCAGAAGACCTTCTTTTCACTCTAGATTTTCCCATGACGGACTCAAATGGCTGATGCACAGGAAGAGTAGATGAATGTATAAACGTTGTTGACAAATGGAATACATTATGAAAAAATATGGCACAATACAATTCACATATACGATGACTAGCTAAACAGGATGGCATTGCATGATTCACGTATATGATACCTGGCTAAAGAAGATGGCATTACATAATTTCCATATACTCCCCCCCGTTCCTAAATATTTGTCGTTTTAGAGATTTCAAATGGACTACCACATACGGATGTATGTAGACATATTTTAGAGTGTAGATTCACTCATTTTGCTCCGTATGTAGTCACTTGTTGAAATCTCTAAAAGATAAATATTTAGGAAGGGTGGGAGTATGATATAGAAACCTAACAGGTGGCATTCACACAAAGCAAATGTAACTAAGCTGATGACATATAAGATGTATAATGTAAGCAATGCGAGGCACCATATGCATGATATGACCAACATCAGCATGCTAGGTTAGAGCAAACACCTCAAGGGGTAAAATATAGGGGTGGTTGGCTCCCTCTGAATCCCCCTCTGAATAGTTATCTTCCTCTGGAATACAATCTGGAATGGCGGGAGGGGGGCCCACTTCTCCCACCATGGAGCGGCGTCTGCATGACATTATATTCCCACACAACGGTCCTCTCTTTTTCTCTACATGTTCAATACGATTGTGTACAATAACTGAAATGCATAATAAAAAAACATAGTTAGATTATGTAAGGCCTAAGGGGTGCATGCAGAAATCAAGACTGATGGTAGCAAACGAGTGGATAGATCTAAAACTAATGATAGCAGGTAGATTATAGCTTCAGTTTTAAAAGATAGACGATGGATCATCTACTGTTTGTTTCCCACCCAACATGAACCACATAGAAGACCCCAGATGAACCAGATAGTAGACAAATACTATTCATTACTGGCTCGATATGTGTCCCACAGGCATTTTAAAACTCATGTTTGAACATTAGTTTGGACCTGACTCGGAGTCTAAGAGGTGAACAAGACAATAAAGTAGCAGGTAATAATAACCGATGTATAACGTAAGCAGACACGAAAGAGTGCGACCTCTCTTACGGAATTGTGTAGTCCTCAGGTTCATCTACTCAGACGATGATGGTAATGTAGTTGGAGTGGCTACCGGCAACGGGGAAGATGATCTGAGGCGGCGAAAGAAAGTCTGCAGGGGAATCTCTGCTGCAGTGAACACTTCTATCGATGGTGCACCTCAGGTGGGGTGGATGACGGCATGGCAGGAGCAGGACATAACACAAGGAGTTTTATTTGACACCTATTTGAAAATGAAGTAAATCTGCAAGGGATCCTTGGAATTGGAGGATTATATAAACGCAGTGACAGGAAGAACACATGAATAGGATAGGAATGCACGTGCAAAACAGAGCATTTGCAAACATAAGAGTTCTGTCAACCTGGGTGTTTGGTTCACATGAATTTGAAGAACACGGGAATGGAGAAACATGGTCAAATTAAAGTCAAACCACGTGAAAATGAAAAAAAATAAGAATCTTATTATGCCATTAATGCAATTAGTCCCGTTCCCCATGCATATTAATTTGAAAAGGACATCCAAGTGGATATTTAAATTCCTACGTTTGTTCTTTGAAAGAGACACCAAAGGAAAATATCCTCCAGTTTTGCTTTGCTCCATTCCTTCTAACCAAATGCATGAATAGTAGTACCATAGTAAAGTTTCCAATTCATATGTTTTCCTTCACTTTTTCTTTGAACCAGTGGCGATTCTAGTAGGCAGTCTTCAACAGGTTGAAGCCTGCCCTCGAAATATTTTGTGAGCTTACACTTGGTCCACATTAGTATCTTATAATGGCTATCTTGCTAAACCGATTAAAATTGTGGTTCAAAAGAGCATTTAGTTTTCTCCCTATTAACTTTGTGACCACGATTCATTTATTTCTAGATTTGCATCTGCTTTGAACCAAAGGATCCCTGAGGGATCGACATGAATGCAGAGTAACAAAGTGATGCGACGAGTGTACAACCTCTTTGGCATAGCCTTGCCGACCTCAGCATCATTGGGTTGGACGTGGAGGATGGTGATACTGGTGTGACTGTCGGAGGCAGGGAAGAAGATCTGAGGCCTCTGGATACGGCGTCGAGGGTGCTGCTCCGCTGTGATGGATGGTTCCGTCGTTGGAGCAGCTCCAGTGAGGTGTACGATGGCGAGGCTGAAGCAGGACAAAACAGACAATGTTAATCTGAAGTGAGACTCTAATATCATCTGCAATAGATGATGTAAAATACATCACCAAAAGTGCTCGATGTAAAATGCAACAGCCACGCCATGGCCACTCTGACAGACGCTGTAAATATTGTTCACTCTGAACTTAACTAAAGAAACTGAACTTTACAGTCGAAACTGAATTTTAAGGTCGAAACTGATTGAACTAGTAGCAGAGCATTGCAATAGAAGTTTAGGGTGTTCGAGCACTAGTAGCAAAGAAGCTGTGATCTAAAAATCAGCAGCCGCTCGAGTAGGGAACGCACTAGAAGAGAGCAACTCGTGCAGCAGCACCTTGAGCGAGTGCTAAAGCAGCAACTCCTATAACTGTCGGAGGTCGTGCAGCAGCAGCAATGCGAGCGAGAGCAAGAGCAGAGCAGCAGCACGAATGAGAGAAAGAGTGGAGCAGCAGCGTGACTGACGACAATAGAAGAGAAGAGCAGCAGCATGAACGAAAGAAAGAGCAGTGCAGCAGCGCGACTGACAGCAAGAACAGAGCCGCAGCGCGAGCAAGAGCCGGAGCAGCGGCAGTAGCAGCACGAGCGAGAGCCGGAGCAGCAGCAGCTAGTGCCGGTGTGGAAGTCACCGCCGAGGAAGCAACAACATGGGGGAGAGACGCCGTGGATGAAGTGGCCGACGATAGCATCGTCGATGGAGACCCACCATGGTTGCTCGGTATCGAGCACCGGCAGCCCCGTGAGATCGAATAAAAGATAAAATGCAGCGGTGAGTGCAGAATCTCCTTGGTGGCGCCGAGTAGGTCTCGACTTCATTGGAGGAATTGGTGATGGTGCTGCGGTTCCGGTGGGGCAGGTCAAGACGGTGTTGTGGGGATTGAGGTGGCATGGTAGACGAGGCGAACATCGGGGCAGATCCTTGGAAGTGGAGGATGGGGCGGCTAATCCGGCGGGACGACGAGATCGACGACTGATCCTCATCTGGTGCGGCGGATGAGGGACGACGAGCTGTTGCGGTGGACGATGTCATCCGGGAAGAGGCTCCGACTAGGCGGCGGTCGGGAGGCCGACGGAGGAGCGTGAGGTTTCGCGGGTTTTGGCAGCCTCAGTGTACGAATGGGGGGATGAAGGGGAAGGTAGGGATGAGCCATGGCTTAGGGATGTGCTTGTCATAAATGTAGGGTAAGTTACGAATGTACCCCTATCAGTTTTGACCATGCGACATCGAGGCGACATTTTTGGCTAAGGGGTAGAAGGGGGATTTCGCGTGTCTGGGCTGCGGGACCGATTCAGATGAGGAGGGAGTTTTCCCGCGCATCAAAATTTTGGGATAACAAGGCGCGGCGCGGGTTGAAGAGGCGGGAGTTTCATAGCAGAAGATCCAAAAGATACCCGAGCTTGAAAATTTTGGGATAACAAGGTGCGGAACCCATGTTCGGTAGAACAAACTTAACATGTACAAAAGAAACAATTCATACAAGACATAAGAGAGTCATGTCCCTTTTACTATATTGCTATAAATGCCATTGAAAAAACTACAAGAAAAATGTAAAAAAAACCCGGGAGAACAAGATTACCCTGTACAGTACAAATCAATCCGCACTTCCCTCAACAACAACAAAAAACAAATCAATTCCCACCCCAAGAAAGAGTCATGTCCCTTTTTATATGATTACAAATGCTCTGGTGCACCGAAGTTTACATTTTGTTAAATTTTGGAATTATTCCGAGTTCATTTGGCCTTTTTTATACATTAATTGAGTTTCTGGACATTTAATGTGCATAATTCAAATTTGAGCTGCAAGCACATGCTCCGGTGCACCAAAGTTGGTTGAAAAATAACATGTGTGTCCTTTGGTGAATTCCTAGGTCCCATGCAAGAAATGGGAATGAAATTCAAACATTTGGGCATCGTGACTTGACCGAGAACAATGAGTAATTTGGTTTTTAAATTCCTGTAAATCCAAAACTCGCCTAGAAATCATGAAACTTGGCATGGTGTCATGTCATGGCACTAACATGCTATGCTAAAAAACTTGGCCGAATTGGAACAAGTTTTGGTATAAGCTTCTTACAAATCGGAGCTTCTCTCAAGAAGGCTCGTGGTTCTGAGAGGGAACGTGTCACCTTTTTGTGTGAAATGATATACGCTGCCCCCTTGATTTTCTTTACAGTGGCAACATAGAACTATATCACTGTCGTGTTAAATTTTGGAATTAGTCCGGGTTTGTTTGGCCTTGTTTATACATTAATTGAGTATTGGGTTATTTAATGTGCATAATTCAATTTTGAACTACAAGCACATGCTCCAGTGCACCAAAGTTGGTTGAAAAATAACATGTGTGTTCTTGGGTGAATTTGTAGGTCCCACGCAAGAAATGAGAATGAAAATCAAACATCTGGGTGTCGTGGCTCGGCCGAGAACATTTAGAAACTTGGTTTTAAAATTCTTATAAATCCAAAACACGCCTGAAAATCATGAAACTTGGCATGATGTCATGTCATGGTACTATCATGATGCGGTAATTTTTTTGGGCGAATAGG
The DNA here is from genome assembly GCA_963921465.1 of Triticum timopheevii. Taxonomy (NCBI): domain Eukaryota; kingdom Viridiplantae; phylum Streptophyta; class Magnoliopsida; order Poales; family Poaceae; genus Triticum; species Triticum timopheevii. The sequence continues at coordinate 181,196,725 of OY997268.1, read as the reverse complement.
AACAAGTTTTGGTATAAGCTTCTTGCAAACCGGAGCTTCTCTCAGGAAGGCTCGTGGTTCTGAGAGGGAACGTGCCACCTTTGTGTGCAAAACGATATACGCTGCCCCCTTGATTTTCTTTACAGAGGCAACATAGAACTATATTAGTGTCGTGTTAAGATTTGGAATTATTACAGGTTCGTTTGGCCTTTTTATACATTAATTGAGTTTCTGGACATTTAATGTGCATAATTCAAATTTGAACTACAAGCACATGCTCTAGTGCACCAAAGTTGGTTGAAAAATCACATGTGTGTCCTCGGGTAAATTTCTAGGTCCCATGCAAGAAACGGGAATGAAATTCAAACATCTGGTCGTCATGGCTCGACCGGAAACATTGATAAACTTGATTTTTTTAATTCCTATAAATCCAAAACTCGCCTGGAAATCATGAAACTTGGCATGGTGTCATGACATGGCACTAACATGCTGTGGTAAAAAACTTGGTCGAATTGGAACAAGTTTTGGTATAAGCTTCTTGCAAACCATAGCTTCACTCAAGAAGGCTCGTTGTTCTGAGGGGGAACTTGTCACCTTTGTTTGCGAAACGATATATGATGCCCCCCTTGATTTTCTTTACAGAGGCAACATAGAACTATATGACTGTCTTGTTAAATTTTGGGATTAGTCCGGGTTCGTTTGGCCTTGTTTATACATTAATTGAGTATCTGGTCATTTAATGTGTATAATTCAATTTTGAACTACAAGCACATGCTCCAGTGCACCAAAGTTGGTTGAAAAATAACATGTGTGTCCTTGGGTGAATTTCTAGGTCCCATACAAGAAATGGTAATGAAATTCAAACATCTGGGCATCGTGGCTTGGCCGAGAACGTTGGGAAACTTGGTTTTAGTATTCTTGTAAATCCAAAACTCACCCTAAAATCATGAAGCTTGGCATGGTATCATGTCATGGTACTATCATGCTGTGGTAATTTTTTTGGCCGAATTGGAACAAGTTTTGGTATAAGATTCTTGCAAACCGGAGCTTCTCTCAAGAAGGCTCGTGGTTCTGAGAGGGAACAAGCCACCTTTGTGTGCGAAATGATATACGCTGCCCGCCCCCCCCTTGATTTTCTTTACAGAGGCAACATAGAACTATATGAGTGTCGTGTTAAATTTTGGAATTATCCAGGGTTCGTTTGGCCTTTTTTTATACATTAACTGCGTTTCTAGTCATTTAATGTGCATAATTCAAATTTGAACCACAAGCACATGCTCCAGTGCACCAAAGTTGGTTGAAAAATCACATGTGTGTCCTCGGGTAAATTTCTAGGTCCCATGCAAGAAATGGGAATGAAATCCAAACATCTGGGCATCATGGCTCGGCCGGAAACATTGAGAAACTTGGTTTTTTAATTCCTGTAAATCCAAAACACACATGAAAATCATGTAACTTGGCTTGGTGTCATGACATGGCACCAACATGCTGTGGTAATTTTGCTATCCGATTTGTGAAGGCGCACACATTAACAATCAACAAAGTCATTTTGGAACAAGTGATGTCATGTTACAATCGGAAACACAAGTATTATTGAAACTGTGGGGCGTTCTACTTACCATTTACGTACCGCCAGGCGTCCCCTTTTCTTATTAGCTAGGAGGCGCGTGCAGGGTAGCTATTTGAGTACGGGAGGCGTGCGATTACACCCCTGCACGTGCTTATCGGGAGGAGAGCCCTTTGACCTCCATCTGCCGCCCACCTGTCTCCCAAGCTCCATTAATGGCGCCCGAGCCCCTGTTTAATGGCGTGGCTATGTCTCACTCGACTGAGATTTAAGAGGGAAAAAAGAAAATCTGAAAAGAAAATTTTACACGGATCTTGATGTAAGATTCGACGGACCTATATAGCATCTACTGCGACTTATAGCAAGACTGATGAATATATAAGGACGACGACAGTGGATAATAATTGTCTTACATATATAGGAAGATAATTAAAAAAGCCACATGCGGCTACGCCCGAAATACACAAGGGCAAAAGAAGAAGGAAGACGCATACAACGATCTGGCTCGCTGATCTCTACTTTCTTGATGCGCTGCAGGTCACGGAGACTAGTTCTCGCGGCGAGCGGTGATGATCTCTTTCATCAGTTTCATGTCCTTAATACGCTGCTCGGCAGCATCCACGGATTCCTCCACCAGCCTTTCATGCTCGATGCGGAGCATGGCATTATCGTACATAAGTTTCTTGACGATGACACCCGTCCTCTTCAACAAGGCAGCGGTCTCCTCCACCTGCTTCGCCCTTCTGACAATCTTCGCCCTCAGCAGGTCGCGCTCGGCCCGGAGCTTCGCATTGCCCTCCCCTACTTGCCGGATGATGCCGGTAGCCTATTCAAATGAGGCATTCATCTCGTCCTGCAGCTTCATCCAGCTGGAGATCTGATCCATCTGGCTATGGACCATCGCATGCATGCGCCTGTAAGAGTCCTCCCCTGTCGGCGAGACATTTTCCCAGGCCGCCACAGTGCGGGAGGACATCTCTGCTGCATTCGCAATGTGGTGGGAGATCTCTGCTGCTTCCGCGGTGCGGTCGGACCAGTCTACTGCATCGACGGCGCGATGGGACCTCCGTGCTACTTCGGCGGCGCGGTGGGACCTCTATGCTGCTACTACCACGCGGCAGGACATGTTGGCTGCTTTCGCAGCAAGGTGGGACATCTCTCGTGCTTCCGCTTCCATGCTTGCCTCTCCCTGGTGGTAATCTCTCAAGCCAGAACTCACGCTGTCCATGCCAGATGCAAGGGAACGATGCTGAATGACTTGTTTGCTTTTGTTGATGAGGAGTTGAGGAGGAATGTGCAGTCATCTTGGCATAGTAGTATTTATAACCGAGTACTAATACGCTCCTAAGTGGGAAAGGGTTTAGGTTTTGATCGGTGTGAACAGGTTTGCAATTAAATATATCGGTGTGATGGTGTGAACAGGGGTAGTAATTTGGAATGTGACGAGATGCAAGCTCAAAATTTATTGACAGTTTTAGTTTCGAAGTGCGGCACTATTCCCGGATGGCGTAACGTGGGCACGTGTTCTTGGTCGTGGTGTAGCTGTTTTGTAATATGCCATGGTACTTCTTTTTCTACTGCTGTGTACATGCAATAACTAGCATCGTCGGATACATATCTTACGGTTATTGGGGCGTTCAACAGGATAGCCTTGTGGCGAGCTATAGACTAGTCTTTTTTTCACACGCATTACATTGACACATATCATCTCTCTCCATCTTTCCCTTGCACACACCTAGTCTCTCGGGACTTCTCGCCCGCACCATCTCTAGCACCCTAGGTCGATGCCACCCACATACACTTGTACTCTGAGTTTAGTATGTTATACACGAAGAGAAGAGGTGCACGCACACACTCGTCCTCTCTCACACACGCATTTGTAGATATGAATTATAGTGTTCTCAACCATCCAGGCTCTATCATAGGTTCCCGTTGCTCCCTGGCCTTGAGATTAAGAAGTTTAAAATGCGGAGGCTTAGCTGGAGGCGCGAGGTTTTGGTTAATGTGCGGGCCGCACACGGCACCAACACGACATGAGCTTCGTCTGCCTGGTGCGCAGTCGGCTGAGTACTACTAGTGGTAGTACTACTTTGATGTGTGGCGTCAACTCACACAAGGATGCAACACTTCTTGAACAAACAAGCATATAAGCTGCTTATACTTCTTAGCCAAAGGATCTTTATATCCAACAGGCACAAAATATCCGTTCGACTATTGGAAATTACTTTAACTGCTGATCTGATGTCGAAGTAATTGTTGCGTCGCCACCAAAACCCACCATCTCTTAAGATAAAGTAGAGCGAGCTAACCCCTATATTAGCATATTACTAAGATAAACAGAAGGCACTGTAGAATCATTTAGGAGGTGAGCTTGTCAATCTGAATGTGGAGGGACACCGTCCTCGACAACCCAGCCCCGGCCAGCAGCTTGGGCGGAACGGTGAAGAAGGTCAGCTCCTGCACGGTGACGTCGTCGGGATCCTTGCTACTTGTCACCTCGATTACCACCTTGACGGTGCCGTCCTGCCTTTGGGCTCCCCCGGCAGGCCGATCGCCCACAGCTTCTCCATGTAGTGCGGCAGTGGGGACGCCCCCGCTTTGATGCAGAGGACCGACACGGTGATAGGCGCACCGATGTCGAGCATGCCACCGACCAAGAAAAATGCGCGGCCATCCTCCTCCGCGAACAGCAAGAGCCGTGGCTCCGACACTGGCACTTGTAGCTAGAGCACCTTGCCGTACTGGATCCTGTGCACGGGCATGGGATGCATGGTGCTGATGTGGCGGGAGAGCACCGGCGGCGGGCCCTCGTAGCTGCAGACGGGCATGGGGTATTTGCAGGGCGCGAGCGGACACACGTCTAGTGAACGGCAAGCTTGTGGTAAGTGACGTAGAGCCCACAGCCTTCGTGCGGGCACTCCCCCTCACCGAGGAGAGGAAGGCATTCATCATCGTGTTCTGCGCGTTGAAGCCGCCGCTACGCTCGCACTTCTGGCACTGCCGCTGGTTCCCGGGGCGCTCGCCGCGGCAGTCCGCGCAGGCCAGGTGCCCTCCCTTGCACTGCACAAATCAACCGAACATCACATCAATCAAGAAACCTGCACCTTGCTCAATCAGCCGAATGGATGAGGTGTATTCAAACCTCATACACTGGAGGCTTCAAGAGGCACAAGGGGCAGTGGAGCAAGGTGAGGTCCATAGAGACCATAGAGAGCTCCATCGTCAGGTCCTATTCGGTCGGCATGATCTCGCCCTCCTCGTGCACAACCATCTCTCGCTTTAGGGCCCAGGCATTACAAAGTTTTACCATCACATATTCATACTACTTCAAGGTGCATTAAATCAACACATGCAAGTATCAAAAGGAAAGTCACGGCATGCATGCACTTGTTGTAATTAATACATCGATAAACGCAAATTATTGAAATATATCGAGTGCACTGCTTTGATGTGTCGCATCAACTCGTACAACAAGGATAAGTTTGATTACAATGCCCTCTCCCTCGCCCATGAGCGTGGTGGCTCATAGGACTAGGAGAAGCTTTCGCTACACGCTCTCCCTCCTGCACGCGGTGGACATGCAACAATTCATTTGGTGTCAGATGGCCACAAGCATACTAGAGTACTCCACTGTAGTAGTACCATCATTGTTTGACTTCCCGAAGAGGCGAAGAGCCAAGCGCAACCCGAATGCTCGTGTGGCAGTTTCATGTGTAGGGGAGGTAGTATAGTGACGTAGTCTAGGATAGCGTGTACCGTGCCTCTAAGCTTAAAATCGTTGGAGTCGGCTCCATGCTATGAGGCCGTCTTGAAGCATTTTTTATTAAAATAATCTTCTGGCCCTACCTGTCATCCTGGTGATTGTAGTTTGCATGCTCATCTGGTTAAGACAGGAATATATACTTTAATTTATGATAGGGTAAATGTTAGAGGTTGCAACAAATATATTATACACCATGGGTCTTTTAGCCAAGTTTAGAGGCAAGCATGTGGGGCCAGTGCTATGATGTGTCGCATCAACTCGTACAACAAGGAGAAGCATGATTTTACTACTACACGCCCTCTCCCTTGTCCATGCACACGGTGGCTCGCAGACGAGGACATGCTTTTGCTTACTACACAAGCTATCCCTCCCACATGCGATGGACAGACATGCAACAGTTGATTCGATACTGTAGAAGTACTAACATCATTGTTCGTCCTCTCGAAGAGGCGAAGAGCCAAGCACAACCCGAACGTGGCAGTTGCGAACGCTCGCGTGGCAATCTTTGTGTAGGGGTGGGCCGCGGTGAGGAGCCTTGGAGCACGCATATAGCCAGGCTCTTGCATGAGAGAAAATTGCCATGTAAGCAGGCTATAAGCCCACTATTGTATTTGCTCTTAATAGTATAGCCCTGTAAACCAGAAATGAGGGACTACTCCCTCCGTTCCTAAATACGCCCTCTGTTTTTATTTAGTCCACGTATTAGATTTGGTAAAAGTCAAGCTTTATAAACTTTGACCAAGTTTATAAAAAATATATTAACATAAGCAATAACAAACCAATACAATTAGATTTATTATTGAATGTACTTTCACATCCTATATACTCTATTTGTTATGATTAATGTTTATATTTTTTATAAACTTGGTCAAACATTATGAAAATTTGACTTCAGTCAACTATAATATGGAGAGTAAATAAAAAAAGAGGGAGTATTTGCCTTTCTAGAGATTTCAACAAGTGACTACACCCTAAATGTGTACATACAGAGCAAAATGAGTGAATCTACACCGTAAATAAATACGCAGTTCTCTCATTTTCTTCTCTGCCTTGGTCGCGTTGCACAATATTGAGTATACTACTACTGACTACACGCATTTACGTTGATACAGCTCGAATGCCAACAAGGCAGAGGGTAGCGGTTCCCAAAATGTTGAGTGGTCAATAATGCCTTAGCATTGAATTAGCATGCAGAGGCAGGAGTAAGTAATTGGAAAAGCAGAATGGAGCTAGCACGATGTGAATGCAACACAGTTTGGACTCTCATAAAGGCGCCCCACCACTCCAATCCATCTACTCCTAGTCTCTACGCAACACTGCCCACTCCAATCCAAGACCAAGACCAAGTGACCAGAAGCCAGAAGCACCCATGGCGTCGATGGACGCGAGCGACAGTCGGCTGTGCCAGATCGACCAAAGACACTGGCCTGCGGCCCCGCACCATGCAGCGTTTCCAGACGGGTGTTGGCGACCACCGGCGTTATAGCCCTCATCGTCGGCGGCTTCGCCTCTCGCATGTGCTAGATGATGGTCGACTCCATCCGCAAGTTCACCGCCATCAAGAAGAACACGGATGACCTTGTCGTACTGGTCCAACCCGCGCGCCCAAGATCCTCGTCGCAATTTCCAAAGGTGGAAGTGATAAGTATGGAGTGTCGAACCCACAAGGATCTGAAGGTAAGATCAATATTCTCTCAAGTCCTATCTGCCACTGATATGACTCTATGTACACCGAACGTTTGCTTCCAACTAGAAACGAGAAATAAAACTATGTGGGTATGAAGACGATAACTTTGAATGATATCGGAGAGCTAAAATATAAAAGTAGGTGTTGCTATCATAAAGTTAGAATATATTACTCAAGTATTATGAATAGCGAGTGTGGAATAATGATGGGTCGGTGTGCGGAGTTGTCCTAAGCAATTGTTAATAAGATCGGTAATCATTATTGCAATTTCATATAAGGGAGAGGCATAAGCTAACATACTTTCTCTTCTTGGATCATATGCACTTGTGATTGGAACTCTAGCAAGAATCCGCAACTACTAAAGATCATTAAGGTAAAACCCAACCATAGCATTAACATATCAAGTCCCCTTCATACCATACGCAACAACCCCCTTACTCGGGTTTATGCTTCTGTCACTCTAGCAACCCACTATAAGCGAATCATGAACATATTGCAACACCCTATAGCGGAAATCCCTCACACTTGCGCAACACGGAGGGCACAATAGGACAACAAAAAAATAAAACATACAACTCATACCAATCTAGATCATCAATCAACCCAAAGACAAAGGATATCTACTCAAAACATCATAGGATGGCAACACATCATTAGATCATAATATGTGGCATAAAGCACCATGTTCAAATAGGGATTACAGCGGGGCGCGTGAGAGTGGACCACATAAAAGAGATGAGGATGATTATGATGATGGTGATGTTGATGAATACGATCATCGCGGCGATCATTCCCCTCCCGATGGCACTCCGGCGCCACCGATAGAGAGGAGGAGAGATTCTCCCCATTGTGCTTCCTCCTCCATGCCCCCCTGGATGGGGAGAGGTTCTCCCTCTGGTCCTTGGCCTTCATGGCGATGATGGCCCCTCTGAGATCCTCTCCCATGGCCTCCGGTGATGATGGCCCCCTCTGGCAGGGTCCCGGAGAGGGCCTATATTGGTTTCTCGTGGCTACATGGGCTTCCAGCGGTGGATCTTCTAATCTCTCTTCTATTCTATGGTTTTTTGGATTTATAGGAAGGGTTGGCATCGGTTTCACGTCGAGGGGGCCCACGGGGAGTCCATTATATAGGAGCACCATCTCGGGGGGACCCTCGTGGTGGCCTTGGGACTCCCCTCCGGTAGCTTTTCGTTCCAGTATTTTTTATATTTTCCAAAAATATTCTCCGTTGATTTTCAGCGCATTCCGAGAACTTTTATTTCTGCACAAAAACAACACCACTATAGTTCTGCTGAAAACAGCGTCAGTACGGGTTAGTTCTAATCAAATCATACCAAAATCATGTAAAAATATTATAAACATGGCATGAATACTTCATAAATTATAGATACATTGGAGACGTATTAGCATCCCCAAGCTTAATTCCTGCTCGTCCTCGAGTAGGTAAATGATAAAAGAAATAATTTATGAAGTGCGAATGCTAGCAAGTGCACAAATTTGATCAATGGTAATTTCAATCACCTTTACTAGCATCATTATATATCATAGCAGTAGCTCAACTCATAGAACTTCTCATGATCAAGTAACAAGATATTCACATGATAAAGTATAGATCATAAACTTTCTTGAAAACTAACAAACCATGCTCTTAGTCATCAAACAATTGCAATTCATCTTATTTCCAGGAAGGGTCTATGTAAGAGCTTTGATTTATTAAACTCCACATACTCAACTATCATTTAATCTTTCACAATTTCTAACACTCACATTATATTTATGGGTTCAAAGTTTTAATCGGACACAGAGAAAGATAGGGGCTTATAGTTTCGCCTCCCAACCTTTTACCTCAAGGGTAATGTCAACAATAATACTTTATGAAAACCTACATCCAAATGGGTATATATATATATATATATATATATATATATATATATATATATATATATATATATATCCGGATCGCTCCAACACAATGTGCTTGCCAAAGGAAAAAGAGTAAAAAGGAGAGGTGATGATCAACATGACTCTTGTATAAGGGTAGAAGATAAAAGTAAAAGATAGGCCCTTCGCAGAGGGAAGCAGAGGTTGTCATGCGCTTTTATGGTTGGATGGACAAAATCTTAATGCAAAATAACGTCACTTTATATTGCCGCTTGTTGATAAAGACCTTTATTATGCAGTATGTCGCTTTTATTTCTTCCATATCACAAGTTCGTATAAAGCTTATTTTCTTCACACTAATAGATCATACATATTTAAAGAGCAATTTTTATTGCTTGCACCGATGACAACTTACTTGGAGGATCTTATTCAATCCATAGGTAGGTATGGTGGACTCTCATGGCAAAAATGGGTTTAAGGGATGTTTGGAAACACAAGTAGTATCACTACTTGGTGCAAAGAATTTGGCTAGCATGAGAGGGAAAGGCAAGCTCAACATGTTGGGTGATCCAAGACAATATAACGTCTATTCAGATATAGGAAAACATAACCCATTAAGTTGTCTTCCTTGTCCAACATCAAATTTTTAGCATGTCATATTTTAATGAGTGCTCACAATTGCAAAGGATGTACAAGATAGTATATTTATATGTGAAATCTGTCTTCCCTCAATATTCTTTCATGAATTGTTCAAGTGACCAATACTGCATTTGCTATCTTTCAATAAATTTACCACCTATACTTATTATGTGTGAAGTTATTACTCCCCATTATATAAGCATATGAAACATATATAAATTCAGATTTATGATATTCAATTCATTCAACCTTTTACTCATAGGATATAAGTGAAGCATGAGAGTAAATGAAAAACTACTCCAAAAAGATATAAGTGAAGAATATTGAGTAGTCAAATAATTAACTAGCCATGGGAGGACCCTCTCCCATTCAAGATTTCAGATCCATTGATTTTATTTAAACATCAAGTAAAATGAAAATACGCTCCAAGCGAAACACATATCATGTGACGAATAAAAATATAGCTCCGAGTAAGGTATACCGATGGTTTTGAAGACGAAAGAGGGGATGCCTTCTGGGGCATCCCCAAGCTTAGGCGCTTGAGTCTTCCTTAAATATTACCTTGGGGTGCCTTGGGAATCCCCAATCTTAGGGTCTTTCCATTCCTTATTCTCCTCATATCGATATCTCACCGAAAACTTGAAAACTTCAATCACACAAAACTTAATGGAACTTCGTGAGATGGGTTAGTATGATAAAGAGTAAATCATTCCCTTTGTACTGTCAAAGACAAGATTCATAATTGTTCTCACACAATGCCTACTGTACCATATCATTCCTACAATTTATATTGAGCAATATAAGCCGTAGACTAGAAAACAAGCGAACTATGCATTGAAAACAGGATCTGCCAGAAACAGAACAATCCGTAATGATCTGAACAGAAACCATACTTCTGCTACTCCAAAAATCCATCAAAATTAGGAAAACCTGAGCAATTTGTATAACAATCCATATCAAATAGAATCAGATCAAAATCACGTTTTTGTGAATTATCAAAACTAATTTACTGGGCGCAAAAGTTTCTGATTTTCAGCAGGATCAACACAACTATCACCGTAAGCTATCCTAATGGTTTAACTTGACACTTTATTGAAACAAAAAGCTATAAAAAATGATTACTACAGTAGCTTAATCATGTGAACACACAAAAACAGTAAGGATAAATACTGGGTTGTCTCCCAACAAGCACTTTTCTTTAATGCCTTTTAGCTAGGCATGATGATTTAAATGATGCTCATAAGAAAGATAAGAATGAAAACATAACAAGAGCATCATGAAGCATATGACTAGCACATTCAAGTCTAATGCACTTCCTATGCCTAGGGATTTTGTGAGCAAACAACTTATGGGAACAATAATCAACTAGCATAGGAAGGCAAAACAAGTATAACTTCAAAACTTTAAGCACATAGAGAGGAAACTTAATATTATTGCAACTTCTACAAGCATATATTCCTCCATCATAATAATTTTCAGTAGCATCATGAATGAATTTAACAATACAACCATAACATAAAGCATTCTTTTCATGATCTACAAGCATAGAAATTTTACTACTCTCCACATAAGCAAAATTCTTCTCAGTCGGAATAGTGGGAGCAAACTCAACAAAATAGCTGTCATGTGAGGCACAATCCAATTGAAAATTAAAATCATGATGACAAGTTTCATGGTTAACATATTCCCTTATAGCATACATGTCATCACAATAACAATCATAGTTAGCAACTTTGTTCTCATAATCAATTGGAACCTCTTCCAAAATAGTGGAATCATTACTAACTAAAGTCAAGACCTCTCCAAATCCACTTTCATAAATATCATACTAAGATTCAACACCCTCCAAAATAGTGGGATCATTACTTACTAAAGTTGACACTCTTCCAAACCCACTTTTGATGATAGTCTTATTCATACTCCAAAAGATATAAGTGAAGTTCATGGAGCATTCTACAATTAATATAGACTAACCAATATCCGAGCTCAAAATATATAAGTGAAGCACACGGAGCATTTCTATAAAACCATACTCAAAAGATTTAACTGAAGCACAAAGAGCATTCTATAAGACCATACTCAACACATATAAGTGAAGCCCATGAAGCATTATATAAATCAATGAAGGGCTATCTCATATCTTAAAGAAAAAGAAAAACACAAAGGACACAAATCATGTGAACAAAACAAAAACCGAGGTATACCGATAATTGTTGAAGAAGAAAGATGGGCTGCCAACCGGGGCATCCCCAAGCTTAGATGCTTGAGTATCCTTGAAATATTTACTTGGGGTGCCTTGGCAATCCCCAAGCTTGAACTCTTGCCTCTCTTTATGAAGGAAATATGCCCTAGAGGCAATAATAAAGTTATTATTTATTTCCTTATTTCATGATAAATGTTTATTATTCATGCTAGAATTGTATTAACCGGAAACATAATACATGTGTGAATACATAGACAAACATAGTGTCACTAGTATGCCTCTACTTGACTAGCTCGTTAATCAAAGATGGTTAAGTTTCCTAACCATAGACATGAGTTGTCATTTGATTAATGGGATCACATCATTAGGAGAATGATGTGATTGACTTGACCCATTCCGTTAGCCTAGCACTTGATCGTTTAGTTTGTTGCTATTGCTTTCTTCATGACTTATACATGTTCCTATGACTATGAGATTATGCAACTCCCGTTTACCGGAGGAACACTTTGTGTGCTACCAAACGTCACAACGTAACTGGGTGATTATAAAGGAGCTCTACAGGTGTCTCTGAAGGTACATGTTGGGTTGGCGTATTTCGAGATTAGGATTTGTCACTCTGATTGTCGGAGAGGTATCTCTGGGCCCTCTCGGTAATGCACATCACTTAAGCCTTGCAAGCAATGTAGCTACCGAGTTAGTTGCAGGATGATGCATTACGTAACGAGTAAAGAGACTTGCCGGTAACGAGATTGAACTAGGTATTGGATACCGACGATCGAATCTCGGGCGAGTAACATACCGATGACAAAGGGAACAACGTATGTTGTTATGCGGTTTGACAGATAAAGATCTTCGTAGAATATGTAGGAGCCAATATGAACATCCAGGTTCCGCTATTGGTTATTGACCAGAAATAGTTCTAGGTCATGTTTACATAGTTCTCGAACCCGTAGGGTCCGCACGCTTAAGGTTTCGATGACAGTTTTATTATGAGTTTATGAGTTTTGATGTACCGAAGGAGTTCAGAGTCCCAGATGAGATTCGGGATATGACGAGGAGTCTCGAAATGGTCGAGACATAAAGATCGATATATTGGACGACTATATTCGGACATAGGAAAGGTTCCGAGTGATTCGGGTATTTTCGGGGGTACCGGAGAGTTACCGGAATTCGTATTGGGCCTTAATGGGCCATACGGGAAAGGAGAGGAAGGGCCAAAATGGTGGCCGCACCCCTCCCCATGGACTAGTCCAAATTGGACTAGGGAGGGGGGGCGCCCCCTTCCTTCCTTCTCCTTCTCCCTTCCCATTCCTTCTCTCCTACTCCTACTACATGGAAGGACTCCTAATTCTATTAGGAAAGGGGGAATCCTACTCCCGGTGGGAGTAGGACTCACCTAGGGCGCGCCATAGAGAGGGCCGGCCCTCCCCCTCCTCCACTCCTTTATATACGGGGGCAGGGGGCACCCCATAGACACACAAGTTGATCTTCGTGATCGTTCCTTAGCCGTGTGCGGTGCCCCCCTCCACCATATTCCACCTCAGTAATATCATTGCGGTGCTTAGGCAAAGCCCTGCGTCGGTAGAACATCATCATCGTCACCACGCCGTTGTGCTGACGGAACTCATCCCCGACACTTTGCTGGATCGGAGACCGGGGATCGTCATCGAGCTGAACGTGTGCTGAACTCGGAGGTGCCGTACGTTCGGTACTTGGATCGGTCGGATCGTGAAGACATACGACTACATCAACCGCGTTGTCATAACGCTTCCGCTTACGGTCTACGAGGGTACGTGGACAACACTCTCCCCTCTCATTGCTATGCATCACCATGATCTTGCGTGTGCGTAGGAATTTTTTTGAAATTACTATGTTCCCTAACAGTGGTATCAGAGCCAGGTTTTATGCGTAGATGTCATATGCACGAGTAGAACACAAGTGAGTTGTGGGCGATACAAGTCATACTGCTTACCAGCATGTCATACTTTGGTTCAGCGGTATTGTGAGATGAAGCGGCCCGGACCGATATTACGCGTACGCTTACGCGAGACTGGTTTCACTGTTACGAGCACTCGTGCTTAAAGGTGGCTGGCGGGTGTATGTCTCTCTCACTTTAGTTGAACCTAGTGTGGCTACGTCCGGTCCTTGCGAAGGTTAAAACAGCACTAACTTGACGAACTATCGTTGTGGTTTTGATGCGTAGGTAAGAACGGTTCTTGCTAAGCCCGTAGCAGCCACGTAAAATTTGCAACAACAAAGTAGAGGACGTCTAACTTGTTTTTGCAGGGCATGTTGTGATGTGATATGGTCAAGACGTGATGCTATATTTTATTGTATGAGATGATCATGTTTTGTAACCGAAGTTATCGGCAACTGGCAGGAGCCATATGGTTGTCGCTTTATTGTATGAAATGCAAACGCCCTGTAATTGCTTTACTTTATCACTAAGCGGTAGTGATAGTCGTAGAAGCAATAGATGGCGTAACGACAACGATGCTACGATGGAGATCAAGGTGTCGCGTCGGTGACGATGGTGATCACGACGATGCTTCGGAGATGGAGATCACAAGCACAAGATGATGATGGCCATATCATATCACTTATATTGATTGCATGCGATGTTTATCCTTTATGCATCTTATCTTGCTTTGATTGACGTGTGACGCCTGGATAATCAAGCTACAGTAACCCTCTCCTAATGATGCCATGTCACTGCTGTCACTTTAGTTAATCTCGCGATGGTTCAAAAACGATTCAAATTCAAATTTAAAATAAAGACAAACAACAAAAGTTCTCAAACTTTAAAACTAAAATGTCCGAGTCGTGCTAAATAATGCAAAGGTGATTGTGGTGAAGAAACCCCACTTTTATAAAATCTTTAAATACTATCAGATGAATAAAACAGCAGCATAAATAGTTATTTAAATACCTTTTCTAATTAATAAAATGTCAAACTAAATTATTTGAGGACTTGACTTTTTGAGGCAATGGCCTAAATTGAATTACTAAATTAGATGCCAAGTATATATATATTACAAAAAAATAAAACAATAGGAAACAAAGACAAAACAGAAAAGGAAAACTAACAAAAAGAAAAGAACCCCCAGGGGCCCCGGCCCAACAGGCCATCAACCCCACTGGGCCAACCCACCAGGCCCAGCCGCCCACCCCACTTAACCCCCTCGGTCCACTGACCGAACCCTAACCCCCACGATCCCCACTTTCCCCCACCTCTCGATCCACTCCGCTCCCTCTCCCTCGCCCGATCCCGATTCTGGATCGAGCCCCGCCCCACCGTCGCGCCTCATCCCGCCACTACTTCGCTGGAGCCACCCCGTCGCCGGAGCTCCTCCTCGTCCTCTTCCCCGCCAGATCCCCTGAGCCCGATGCCGGCGCCCAACCTGACGCCGCCCAGCCGCCTCGCCTGCGCCCCGACAGCGGCTGGCACCCCCGCCGCTCGACGCCGTGGCCCGTCGCCCTACCGGTCCCCCGCCACCTCGCCACCCCGTCCACGACCGCGCCGTCGGTGAACCCCGCCCGAAGCTACCTCGACCCTGCCTCCCCGACGCCGTCACCGGAGCCACCGAGCCGCCGCCTGGACCTCGCCGGCTTCCTCGTCGGTCTGCTTCCTCCTCCTCGCCGGCCTGCCTCCACTCCGTCCGCGACGTCTCCGTCCTCCTCCTCACGCCCACTGCCTAGACCCCACGGACGTGGTGAGGCCCCGATCTCCTCCTCTCCTCCTCTGTCGCACCCCGTTCGCCCTGCTCGACCCAGAGCGCGCGCCCATGCGCTCCCGTGCGCTTCCGCGCGCGCGACCAATGCCATCCAGCCGCAGCCATGACGCCCGTCGCCCCCTGCTGCCCGCGCCCGCCGCCTGCTGTGCGTGCCCGCACGCAACCACCCCGGCGCCGGCCACAACGCCCGCACACCCGCGCCAGCCTTCCCCGGCTGAGCCCCGCCGTGGCCTCCGTCGGCCGCCCCGCTGGATCCAGCGGCACCGCGCGGGTCCGTTCCCTCGGGCATGCGCCCGTGAGCCCCTGCGCCCGAACGCCCATCGCCCGTTAAGGCCCTGGGCCACTTACATGCGGGCCCCAGCGCCCAGAACGTTTTATAAAATAAAAGAGTTAAAAAAATAATTAAATAAATAATAATAATTAAATTAATTAATTAAGGAATTAATTAAGTTAATTAATCATAATTGGATTAACCTAATTAACTAATTAGTTTAATTAAACAGTGGTTAGATTAGTTAAACACTAATTAGGCTAATCAGTTAATGACCAGTGGGACCCACACGTCAGCGACCCAGTCAACACCTCTGTTGACTGTTGATGTCATGCTGACGTCATGATGACGTCAGCAAACACTGTTCTGGATAATGTTGAATTTAAATAATTAAATAAATCCTAAAAATGAATTAAATCTTTTAAAATTAATATAAAATAAACCGTAACTCGGATGAAAATACTTTCTACATGAAAGTTGCTCAGAACGACGAGACGAATCCGGATACGCAGCCCGTTCGTCCGCCACACGTCCCTAGCATAGAGAACCTGCAACATTTCACCTCCGGTTCATCTGTCCGAAAACACGAAACACCGGGGATACTTTCCCGGATGTTCCCCCCCCCTTCACCGGTATCACCTCGTACCACCTTAGAACACGTCTAGCTTTGCTTCTTGACCTGTTATGCACTTGCTTGCTATGTATTTACTGTTTCTTCCCCCTCTTCTCTTCGGTAGCCCCCGTGACGATGCTGATGCCCCTGTGGACGACTACGTCACCGACGACCCCTCCTTGTCTGAGCAACCAGGCAAGCCCCCCCCCCTTGATCACCAGATATCGCCCATTCTCCTCTATACTGCTTGCATTAGAGTAGTGTAGCATGTTACTGCTTTCCGTTAATCCTATTCTGATGCATAGCCTGTCATTGTTGCTACAGTCATTGATACCTTACCTGCAATCCTACATGCTTAGCATAGGATGCTAGTATTTTTCATCTGTGGCCCTACATTCTTGTCCGTCTGCTATGCTATACTATCGGGCCGTGATCACTCGGGAGGTGATCACGGGTATATACTATATACGTTATACATGATACATGTGGTGACCAAAGACGGGTCGGCTGGTGGAGCACCCGCGAGTGGATCCTTGTGGCGGAGCGACAGGGCAGGTTGAGACCGCCTAGGAGAGAGGTGGGCCTGGCCCTGTTCGGCGTTCGCGGATATTTAACACGCTTAACGAGATCTTGGTATTTGATCTGAGTTGGCTACGAGCCTATACGCACTAACCATCTACGTGGGAGTAGTTATGGGTATCCCGGCGTCGTGGTATCAGCCGAAGCACTTCAGACGTCAGCGACGGAGCGGCGCGCGCCGGATTGGACTGGAACGCCACTAGGCTAGGTCTGCTTCCGGCCGCCCTCGCAACGTGCAGGTGTGCTATGGGCGATGGGCCCAGACCCCAGTGCGCTTAGGTTTAGACTGGCGTGCTGGCCTCTCTGTTTTGCCTAGGTGGGGCTGCGACGTGTTGATCTTCCGAGGCCGGGCATGACCCAGGAAAGTGTGTCCGGCCAAATGGGATCGAGCGTGTTGGGTAAGTTGGTGCACCCCTGCAGGGAAGTTAATCTATTCGAATAGCCGTGATCTTCGGTAACAGGACGACTTGGAGTTGTACCTTGACCTTATGACAACTAGAACTGGATACTTAATAAAACACACCCTTCCAAGTGCCAGATACAACCCGGTGATCGCTCTATAACAGGGCGACGAGGAGAGGATCGCCGGGTAGGATTATGCTATGCAATGCTACGGGAGATGCTATCGGGAGATGCTACTTGGAGATGCTACTTGGAGGACTTCAATCTACTCTCTTCTACATGGTGCAAGACGGAGGCTGCCAGAAGCGTAGTCTTTGACAGGATTAGCTATCCCCCTCTTATTCTGGCATTCTGCAGTTCAGTCCACTGATATGGCCTCCTTACACATATACCCATGCATATGTAGTGTAGTTCCTTGCTTGCGAGTACTTTGGATGAGTACTCACGGTTGCTTTCTCCCCCCTTTCCCCCCTTTCCTTTCTTTCTGGTTGTCGCAACCAGATGCTGGAGCCTAGGAGCCAGACGCCACCGTCGATGACGACTACTACACTGGAGGTGCCTACTACTACGTGCAGGCTGCTGACGACGACCAGGAGTAGTTAGGAGGATCCCAGGCAGGAGGCCTGCGCCTCTTTCGATCTGTATCCTAGTTTGTGCTAGCCTTCTTAAGGCAAACTTGTTTAACTTATGTATGTACTCAGATATTGTTGCTTCCGCTGACTCGTCTATGATCGAGCACTTGTATTCGAGCCCTCGAGGCCCCTGGCTTGTATTATGATGCTTGTATGACTTATTTATGTTTTAGAGTTGTGTTGTGATATCTTCCCGTGAGTCCCTGATCTTGATCGTACACGTTTGCGTGCATGATTAGTGTACGATTGAATCGGGGGCGTCACAAGTTGGTATCAGAGCCGACTGCCTGTAGGAATCCCCCTTCCACACTCCTTGGCCGAAGTCGAGTCTAGACATTGCAAAACTTTTACTAACATGGCTGTGCAGCCCATGGGCCCACGTCGCCATTGGGTGGTATTAGGATCTTTTACTCCTCGACCATTACTCTGGGACTCTGATCTCTCTTCTATTCGGGTTAAATGAATTTTGCTAACTCTAGCATTAGTATCTCGTTATCACTTTCACCCGGAGAGCCCCTTATTACCAAGGATCGTCTGCTGCACATGAAGACCCTGAAGATACTCACTGCGGTTAACCCGAGAACTTGTCTTCATCGTGTTTGCAATTCCCCTTCCACCGTTAACCCTTATGGATAACTACTTGCAGTTGTTATTCTTACATTCATCCCCAGTTAGTCTTTTTATTACAAGATACCCCGAAATACTCGTCATTGTTTCGATAATCCTTTGAGCTTATTGCCTTGCTGTTCTTTGTCACCTGAATACCCCTACGGATAATTCTCGCACTTTTCGAGTATCCGCTCATCCCCAGTTGTTCAGGTGTTTCACAGAAGTCTTCGAAGTGCCATTCGACCTTTCGAAAACCCTGAGTAGCCTGTTGCTCTTGAAATTCTTGCTTGCTTGCATTCTGGTTAATACCATAAGTCTAGTAATCTTATTGGCATCTTTTGTCACTATCATTTTGTGCCCCTTGATTCAATATGTTGCGAATGCACACAATCATCAGTTGATCCTTATAAAGTATCTTTCCGGCTCAGACGTCTTTCGAATATGAGCTGGTTCTCGGCCAATCAGATTGCCATCGATTGTACCCCTAAGTCTATTCAACTTATCCATCCTTGATCAGAGCGTCTGCTTCTGATCCTTCGTTTTGGAAATCATAATTCCTTTGTTATCTAAGCATCGAATTATTCCGATGTTCTATAATCTGATGCATTTGCATTCTTTCTTCCTCTAATTGAGTACCGATACTCACATCAGCCTCGTTGTGGACCGCCATACCCATTGCCGGGTTATTATCTGACAGTGTCCTTCACAACCAAAATTCTTATGAGTTCTTTACCTGATACATAATGCCTTTGGTAAATTGTATCCTCTACTTTTTTCAAACATGCTCTACTTTGAGTTTGTGTTAATTACTCCTGAAGTTTGTGGTATATGTTTCTAAGATGCCCCGACGGGTTGAACATATACCTTCCTTAATTGGTGTGACCCCAAAAGTTTTCTTGGGTCATACTCCTCTGGTAATTCACCAGGTAGGTTTCCAAAATCAATTCATTTTTCATAAGAGCGAGAAGTGATTGATAGGTTATACATTGAAGAAGTGGGAGTCGACCTTGAACTTTGTGTTCATGCCCATGGACACGATGTAGATCTTATCATGGAAGCTTCTCATAAAATAATTGCCCCCTTTGTTATAAGTTCATCTTGTATCTATGTTTGGTCATTTGCAACCGTGGTTCCGACCATGATCGTTCTTCTTTGATTCCTTTTCTCGGACAAGTAAAGTACTTGTCTTCTGTAGAGCAATCCCCTAGTCCAACCCCCACTTTGATGTATTGTCGAGCATCACCCCCTGGTATCTCGAGATTATCATGGAACTGCATAACTTCTTATGAGTTCTTCATCAAGTACTACATTCTCACAGATTCCAATTTTGCACGGGCTCCGAGTTATTAAACACTCAAAGACACCAATAACTGAATCGAGTCCGCACTGCGGTTCAACAACTCTTAGTAATCTTCCTTGCGTACGAGTTTGTACCCGATCACGGCACTCATAGCCTGTTTGGCTATATCATTGTCGTGATGATTATAATGGTGCTACCTGGTCCTTATTCCCGGAGCACAACTTTCAACAATGAATTAAGCTTGCATCAATTTCGTTGTCATATCATTTCTCCTTGAACAACAAACTTGATTTCGAGTTTGTGTCCTAACCGTGGTTCCAATAACCTTTCGCTTCATCATTCGTTTGACTTGATGTCATCGTTGATCGATTACATCTTCATGAAATCTCTCGACAAATGTGTCGTGATCATCATCAACCTTATGAGCTCTTCCAGGATATCACTCGGACTCATCATGAGAAATACCATCCTTGCCTCGATGATTTGTGTTATCATCAACCACTTTACTGCCTTCCCTTCAACACAAAGTTGTTCGTGTTTTGTGTTATACCTTGAGTTCCTTGCTACCCAGCATTGTTCTTCTTTACCTTGGAATATTACCACCTTTCATGTCAAGAATGTCGTGGGAATTTCACCACCTCTTAAGAATTCTTGGTATGGTGATACTTCTCACCATCACCATTCTTTCTTGGGTCCTCGTGTTGATTCCAACCAGGGTACCAACAAGTGAGCGGTGCTGTTTGGATTCCGCCCTTCTAGCAACCCTATTGCTTTGAAGTTAATGGTCGGCCGTTCATTCTTAGACTATTGATTATTGAATCACCATTCCAATGTCGGTCGTGCAACCCAGCCCACATTTCGGGTGCACCTTTCAACCATTGTTAAATTGTGTATGTTTTCCTCAAGCATACATCAATATATCATTTTGATCTGGCAATGTTATCTCCTTGTTCACATAATTGTGGAAATCCATCCTTTGAAAATTTTGATGAATTGTCGCTGAGTTCATCAGCCACCTCCTTGTCCTCTCCTTGGGTTAATGATGGACTCTTGTTAATGGAAATCACTTCATAGTTCATTTCCCGAGAATCTTACAGTGTCATCCCGTCAATTGGTGTTGCACATTTCTTCTCAGGCATCCTGAGTCTGAGGTATCCTGACACCAATCAGATCTGAATCTCGGTCAGATATGATGGTTGGAACATATTTCCAAGAGCTATAACATTGGTCTTTATATGACCCGGTAAGGTGATGTCATGCCTAGCACTCCTAACCGGAGGACCTATTGTTGTAGTTCCCTTTTTAACTAGGTTAACCATTTTTCAATGAGGAAATTGAATGCCTTGTTTAATAAGTTATCCTGATGGATCCTTTGTATATCCAAAGTACGACCTTTGCTTCAAGACCATGTGAATGCTATCTCGAAGCTTGTCTATGGTACTCCAATTTTTAACAAGAACATTTGAAGCCCAATGCTAACTGTTTCCTGCTCAATTATCCAAACACCATTGTATGGGTAATGTCAGGAAATTTCTCACCCCGTACCTAAAGAGTTTTCTACATTATATCCTGTCATCGATATCATGCTCTGCTTGTCCTTGGGAATGATATACCCCTGAAATATGTGTTCAAACACATTTTCCTTTCCATTAATTTGTTTAACCTTCCTTGTGATCCATATGTTCTAAGCAGTAATGTTCTTCTGCTTATGTAAACACCTTGGTGTACAACCATGTCAGTAAGACCCTGTTGCATTTGTCGATGACATTCCGGTAACCACCGATGGATGAGAACTTTGCCTATTGGTCCGCCTCGTTCAACGAGCGGGAAAATGGTTCTCTTCGTCCCTCGCCCTTGGTACCAACGTTGTTGCCAACATAACTGACCGGCTATCCTCTGACATACCTTGCTATTTTAACCATGCAAGATGTCACCGCTCTTTCTACTTTTAAAACCACATGGTGGGCCCATAACCCATAGTTCCCAGGATCGAAACTTGACTCTTCTTTATAACCCGGATTCTAATGTATCATTTGCACCTGGCTTCGTATGTGATTCGCGAGCTGAATGCTATACCATTATTCATCCTGGAATCAGACACCATGTTATTCTCGTTGTTCAAACCCCCCATTCCAGCTTCTGTCTAGTCATCGAATGATTGCCTACCCGTTTGAAATTTTGGTACCATCGTATATTGCACTAAACGAATTCACTGAAATACAACTCGTGGGGTACCTTGTGTATTTCCCATTGAGTTCACCGTCAGATGCCCATCTTAGTGGAGATGCGTTCTTCCGGAGTTTTTCCCCTTGATCGCGTTCGTAGGATGATGGAGATCCCGAAGAAAGGATGACGAATTGATCATGATGACCTGGAGCAGAGAAATGAAGACTCCAATGTAATGGATCCACCTCTTCGAGAAGAGCAACCAAAGACGAGAAGATTCGTTAGGATTTCGTAACTAGACCTCCCCCCCCTAGTCCCCCTCTAAAATCTCGGGACGAGATTTCTTGTAGTGGAGGAGAATTGTGACGCCCGGATAATCAAGCTATAGTAACCCTCTCCTAATGATGCCATGCCACTGCTGTCACTTTAGTTAATCTCGCGATGGTTCAAAAACGATTCAAATTCAAATTTAAAATAAAGACAAACAACAAAAGTTCTCAAACTTTAAAACTAAAATGTCCGAGTCGTGCTAAATAATGCAAAGGTGATTGTGGTGAAGAAACCCCACTTTTATAAAATCTTTAAATACTATCAGATGAATAAAACAGCAGCATAAATAGTTATTTAAATACCTTTTCTAATTAATAAAATGTCAAACTAAATTATTTGAGGACTTGACTTTTTGAGGCAATGGCCTAAATTGAATTACTAAATTAGATGCCAAGTATATATATATTACAAAAAAAATAAAACAATAGGAAACAAAGACAAAACAGAAAAGGAAAACTAACAAAAAGAAAAGAACCCCCCAGGGGCCCCGGCCCAGCAGGCCATCAACCCCACTGGGCCAACCCACCAGGCCCAGCCGGCCACCCCACTTAACCCCCTCGGTCCACTGACCGAACCCTAACCCCCACGATCCCCACTTTCCCCCACCTCTCGATCCACTCCGCTCCCTCTCCCTCGCCCGATCCCGATTCTGGATCGAGCCCCGCCCCACCGTCGCGCCTCATCCCGCCACTACTTCGCTGGAGCCACCTCCTCGTCCTCTTCCCCGCCAGATCCCCTGAGCCCGATGCCGGCGCCCAACCTGACGCCGCCCAGCCGCCTCGCCTGCGCCCCGACATCGGCTGGCACTCCCGCCGCTCGACGCCGTGGCCCGTCGCCCTACCGGTCCCCCGCCACCTCGCCACCCCGTCCACGACCGCGCCGTCGGTGAACCCCGCCCGAAGCTACCTCGACCCTGCCTCCCCGACGCCGTCACCGGAGCCACCAAGCCGCCGCCTGGACCTCGCCGGACTTCCTCGTCGGTCTGCTTCCTCCTCCTCGCCGGCCTGCCTCCACTCCGTCCGCGACGTCTCCGTCCTCCTCCTCACGCCCACTGCCTAGACCCCACGGACGTGGTGAGGCCCCGATCTCCTCCTCTCCTCCTCTGTCGCACCCCGTTCGCCCCTGCTCGACCCAGAGCGCGCGCCCATGCGCTCCCGTGCGCTTCCGCGCGCGTGACCAACGCCATCCAGCCGCAGCCACGACGCCCGTCGCCCCCTGCTGCCCGCGCCCGCCGCCTGCTGTGCGTGCCCGCACGCAACCACCCCGGCGCCGGCCACAACGCCCGCACACCCGCGCCAGCCTTCCCCGGCTGAGCCCCGCCGTGGCCTCCGTCGGCCGCCCCGCTGGATCCAGCGGCACCGCGCGGGTCCGTTCCCTCGGGCATGCGCCCGTGAGCCCCTGCGCCCGAACGCCCATCGCCCGTTAAGGCCCTGGGCCACTTACATGCGGGCCCCAGCGCCCAGAACGTTTTATAAAATAAAAGAGTTAAAAAAATAATTAAATAAATAATAATAATTAAATTAATTAATTAAGGAATTAATTAAGTTAATTAATCATAATTGGATTAACCTAATTAACTAATTAGTTTAATTAAATAGTGGTTAGATTAGTTAAACACTAATTAGGCTAATCAGTCAATGACCAATGGGACCCACACGTCAGCGACCCAGTCAACACCTCTGTTGACTGTTGATGTCATGCTGACGTCATGATGACGTCAGCAAACACTGTTCTGGATAATGTTGAATTTAAATAATTAAATAAATCCTAAAAATGAATTAAATCTTTTAAAATTAATATAAAATAAACCGTAACTCGGATGAAAATACTTTCTACATGAAAGTTGCTCAGAACGATGAGACGAATCCGGATACGCAGCTCGTTTGTCCGCCACGCGTCCCTAGCATAGAGAACCTGCAACATTTCACCTCCGGTTCATCTGTCCGAAAACACGAAACATCGGGGATACTTTCCCGGATGTTTCCCCCCCTTCACCGGTATCACCTCGTACCGCGTTAGAACACGTCTAGCTTTGCTTGTTGACCTGTTATGCACTTGCTTGCTATGTATTTACTGTTTCTTCCCCCTCTTCTCTTCGGTAGCCCCCTGACGATGCTGATGCCCCTGTGGACGACTACGTCACCGACGACCCCTCCTTGTCTGAGCAACCAGGCAAGCCCCCCCCCCCCTTGATCACCAGATATCGCCTATTCTCCTCTATACTGCTTGCATTAGAGTAGTGTAGCATGTTGCTGCTTTCCGTTAATCCTATTCTGATGCATAGCCTGTCATTGTTGCTACAGTCATTGATACCTTACCTGCAATCCTACATGCTTAGCATAGGATGCTAGTATTTTTCATCTGTGGCCCTACATTCTTGTCCATCTACTATGCTATACTATCGGGCCGTGATCACTCGGGAGGTGATCACGGGTATATACTATATACGTTATACATGATACATGTGGTGACCAAAGACGGGTCGGCTGGTGGAGCACCCGCGAGTGGATCCTTGTGGCGGAGCGACAGGGCAGGTTGAGACCGCCTAGGAGAGAGGTGGGCCTGGCCCTGTTCGGCGTTCGCGGATATTTAACACGCTTAACGAGATCTTGGTATTTGATCTGAGTTGGCTACGAGCCTATACGCACTAACCATCTACGTGGGAGTAGTTATGGGTATCCCGGCGTCGTGGTATCAGCCGAAGCACTTCAGACGTCAGCGACGGAGCGGCGCGCGCCGGATTGGACTGGAACGCCACTAGGCTAGGTCTGCTTCCGGCCGCCCTCGCAACGTGCAGGTGTGCTATGGGCGATGGGCCCAGACCCCTGTGCGCTTAGGTTTAGACCGGCGTGCTGGCCTCTCTGTTTTGCCTAGGTGGGGCTGCGACGTGTTGATCTTCCGAGGCCGGGCATGACCCAGGAAAGTGTGTCCGGCCAAATGGGATCGAGCGTGTTGGGTAAGTTGGTTCACCCCTGCAGGGAAGTTAATCTATTCGAATAGCCGTGATCTTCGGTAACAGGACGACTTGGAGTTGTACCTTGACCTTATGACAACTAGAACCGGATACTTAATAAAACACACCCTTCCAAGTGCCAGATACAACCCGGTGATCGCTCTCTAACAGGGCGACGAGGAGAGGATCGCCGGGTAGGATTATGCTATGCAATGCTACGGGAGATGCTACTTGGAGATGCTACTTGGAGGACTTCAATCTACTCTCTTCTACATGCTGCAAGACGGAGGCTGCCAGAAGCGTAGTCTTCGACAGGATTAGCTATCCCCCTCTTATTCTGGCATTCTACAGTTCAGTCCACTGATATGGCCTCCTTACACATATACCCATGCATATGTAGTGTAGTTCCTTGCTTGCGAGTACTTTGGATGAGTACTCACGGTTGCTTTCTCCCCCCTTTCCCCCCTTTCCTATCTTTCTGGTTGTCGCAACCAGATGCTGGAGCCCAGGAGCCAGACGCCACCGTCGATGACGGCTACTACACTGGAGGTGCCTACTACTACGTGCAGGCTGCTGACGACGACCAGGAGTAGTTAGGAGGATCCCAGGCAGGAGGCCTGCGCCTCTTTCGATCTGTATCCCAGTTTGTGCTAGCCTTCTTAAGGCAAACTTGTTTAACTTATGTCTGTACTCAGATATTGTTGCTTCCGCTGACTCGTCTATGATCGAGCACTTGTATTCGAGCCCTCGAGGCCCCTGGCTTGTATTATGATGCTTGTATGACTTATTTATGTTTTAGAGTTGTGTTGTGATATCTTCCCGTGAGTCCCTGATCTTGATCGTACACGTTTGCGTGCATGATTAGTGTACGATTGAATCGGGGGCGTCACATGACGGTAGCATTTTAAGATGATCTCTCACTAAAATTATCAAGAAGTGTTCTCCCTGAGTATGCACCGTTGCGAAAGTTCTTCGTGCTGAGACACCACGTGATGATCGGGTGTGATAGGCTCTATGTTCAAATACAACGGGTGCAAAATAGTTGCACACGCGGAATACTCAGGTTAAACTTGACGAGCCTAGCATATAACAGATATGGCCTCGGAACACAGAGACCGAAAGGTCGAGCGTGAATCATATAGTAGATATGATCAACATATTGATGTTCACTGTTGAAACTACTCCATCTCACGTGATGATCGGACATGGTGTAGTTAATATGGATCACGTAATCACTTAGAGGATTAGAGGGATGTCTATCTAAGTGGGAGTTCTTAAGTAATATGATTAATTGAACTTAAATTTATCATGAACTTAGTCCTGGTAGTATTTTGCAAATTATGTTGTAGATCAATAGCTTGCATTGTTGCTTTCATATGTTTATTTTGATATGTTCCTAGAGAAAATTGTGTTAGTAGCAATGATGCGGATTGGATCCGTGATCTGACGTTTATCCTCATTGCTGCACAGAAGAATTATGTCCTTAATGCACTGCTAGGTGACAGACCTATTGCAGGAGCAGATGCAGACGTTATGAACGTCTAGCTAGCTCAATATGATAACTACTTGATAGTTTAGTGCACCATACTTAACGGCTTAGAATCGGGACTTCAAAGACGTTTTGAATGTCATGGACCATATAAGATGTTCCAGGTATTGAAGTTAATATTTCAAGCAAATACCCGAGTTGAGAGATATGAAGTCTCCAACAAGTTCTATAGCTAAAAGATGGAGGAGAATCGCTCAACTAGTGAGCATGTGCTCAGATTGTCTGGGTACTTCAATCGCTTGAATCAAGTGGGAGTTAATCTTCCAGATAAGATAGTGATTGATAGAATTCTCTAGTCACCATCACTAAGTTACTAGAACTTCGTGATGAACTATAGTATGCAAGGGATGACGAAAACGATTCCCGAGCTCTTCGTGATGTTGAAATCGACGAAGGTAGAAATCAAGAAAGAGCATCAAGTGTTGATGATTGACAAGACCACTTGTTTCAAGAGAAGGGCAAAGGGAAAGAAAGGGAACTTCAAGTAGAATGACAAGCAAGTTGTCACTCCCGTGAAGAAGACCAAAGCTGGACCAAAGCCTGAAACTGAGTGCTTACACTGCAAAGAAAATGGTCACTGGAAGCAGAAATGCCCTGAATATTTGGTGGATAAGAAGGATGGCAAAGTGAACAAGGGTATATTTGATATACATGTTATTGATGTGTGCCTTACTAGTGTTTATAGTAGCCCCTGAGTATTTGATACTTGTTCGGTTGCTAAGATTAGTAACTCAAAACAGGAGTTACAGAATAAACTAAGACTAGTTGAAGGAGAAGTGACGATGAGTGTTGGAAGTAGTTCCAAGATTGATATTATCATCATCGCACACTCCCTATACTTTCGGGATTAGTGTTAAACCTAAATAAATGTTATTTGGCGTTTGCGTTGAGCATGAATATGATTTGATCATGTTTATTGCGATACGGTTATTCATTTGAAGTTAAAGAATAATTGTTATTCTGTTTACATGAATAAAACCTTCGATGGTTATACACCCAATGAAAATAGTTTGTTGGATCTCGATCATAGTGATACACATATTCATAATATTGATGCCAAAAGATGCAAAGTTAATAATGATAGTGCAACTTATTTGTGGCACTGCCGTTTGGGTCATATCGGTGTAAAGCGCATGAAGAAACTCCATAAAGATGGATTTTCAAAATCACTTGGTTATGAATCATTTGATGCTTGCGAACCGTGCCTTTTGGGCAAGATGACTAAAACTCCGTTCTCCGGAACAATGGAACAAGCTACTGACTTATTGAAAATAGTACATACCGATGTATGCGATCCAATGAGTGTTGATGCTCGTGGCAGGTATCGTTATTTTCTGACCTTCACAAGATGATTTGAGCAGATATGGGTATATCTACTTGATGAAACATAAGTCTGAAATAGTTGAAAGGTTCAAAGAATTTCAGAGTGAAGTGAAAAAAATCATCGTAACAAGAAAATAAAGTTTCTGCGATCTGATCGCGGAGACGAATATTTGAGTTACGAGTTTGGTCTTCAATTAAAACAATGTGGAATAGTTTCACAGCTCACGCCACCTGGAACACCACAACGTTATGGTATGTCCGAACGTCGTAACCGCACTTTATTGGATATGGTGCGATCTATGATGTCTCTTACTGATTTACCACTATTGTTTTGGGGTTATGCATTAGAGACAGCTGCATTCACGTTAAAAGGGCACCATCTAAATCCGTTGAGACGACACCATATGAACTGTGGTTTAGCAAGAAACCCAAGTTGTCATTTCTTAAAGTTTGGGGCTGCAATGCTTATGTGAAAAAGTTTCATCCTGATAAGCTCAAACCCAAATTGGAGAAGTGCGTCTTCATAGAATACCCAAAGGAAACTGTTGGGTACACCTTCTATCACAGATCCGAAGGCAAGATATTCGTTGCTAAAAATGGATCCTTTCTAGAGAAGGAGTTTCTCTCGAAAGAAGTGAGTGGGAGGAAAGTAGAACTTGATGAGGTAACTGTACCTTCTCCCGAATTGGAAAATAGTTCATCACTGAAATCAGTTCCAGTGATTCCTACACCAATTAGTGAGGAAGCTAATGATATTGATCATGAAACTTCAGATCAAGTTACTGCAAAACCTCGTAGGTCTTCCAGAGTATGGTCTGCACCAGAGTGGTACGGTAATCCTGTTCTGAAAGTCATGTTACTAGACCATGATAAACCTATGAACTATGAGGAAGCGATGATGATCCCAGATTCCGCAAAATGGCTGAAGGCCATGAAATCTGAGATAGGATCCATGTATGAGAACAAAGTGTGGACTTTGGTGGACTTGCCCGTTGATCGGCAAACCATAAAAAAATAAATGGATCTTCAAGAGGAAGACGGACGTTGATAGTAGTGTTACTATCTACAAAGCTCGACTTGTCGCAAAAAAGGTTTTTGACAAGTTCAAGGTGTTGACTACAATGAGTTTTTCCCAACTGTAGTGATGCTTAAGTCTATCCGAATCATGTTAGCAATTGCCACATTTTATGAAATCTGGCAAATGGATGTCAAAACTGCATTCCTTAATAGTTTTCTTAAAGAAGAGTTGTATATGATGCAACCAAAAGGTTTTGTCAATCCTAAAGGTGCTAACAAAATGTGCAAGCTCCAGAAATCCATCTATGGACTGGTGCAAGCATCTCGGAGTTGGAATATACGCTTTGATAAGTTGATCAAAGCATATAGTTTTATACAGACTTGCGGTGAAGCCTGTATTTACAAGAAAGTGAGTGGGAGCACTACAGCATTTCTGATAAGTATATGTGAATGACATATTGTTGATCAGAAATAATGTAGAATTATTCTGCAAAGCATAAAGGAGTGTCTGAAAGGAGTTTTTTCAAAGAAAGACCTCGGTAAAGCTGCTTACATATTGAGCATCAAGATCTATTGAGATAGATCAAGATGCTTGATAAGTTCTTTCAATGAGTACATACCTTGATAAATTTTTTTGAAATAGTTCAAAATGGAACAGTCAAAAAAGGAGTTCTTGCCTGTGTTGCAAGGTGTGAAGTTGAGTAAGACTCAAGACCCGACCATGGCAGAAAATAGAAAGAGAATGAAAAGTCATTCCCTATGCCTCAGTCATAGGTTCTATAAAGTATGCTATGCTGTGAACCAGACCTATTGTATACTTTGCTCTGTGTTTGGCAAAGGAATACAATTTTGATCTAATAGTAGATCACTAGACAGCGGTCAAGAATATCCTTAGTGAAGACTAAGGAAATACTTCTCGATTATGGAGGTGATAAAAGAGCCCGTCGTAAAGAGTTACATCGGTGTAAGCTTTTACACCGATCCAGATGACTCTAAGTCTCAATCTGGATACATATTGAAAGTGGGAGCAATTAGCTAGAGTAGCTCCGTGCAGAACATTGTAGACATAGAATATTTGCAAAATACATACGGCTCTGAATATGACAGACCCATTGACTAAGCTTCTCTCACGAGCAAAACATGATCACACCTTAGTACGCTTTGGGTGTTTATCACATAGCGATGTGAACTAGATTATTGACTCTAGTAAACCCTTTGGGTGTTGGTCACATGACGATGTGAACTATGGGTGTTAATCATATACAGATATGAATATTGGTGTTAAATCACATGGCGATGTGAACTAGATTATTGACTCTAGTGCAAGTGGGAGACTGAAGGAAATATGCCCTAGAGGCAATAATAAAGTTATTATTTATTTCCTTGTTTCATGATAAATGTTTATTATTCATGCTAGAATTGTATTAACCGGAAACATAATACATGTGTGAATACATAGACAAACATAGTGTCACTAGTATGCCTCTACTTGACTAGCTCGTTAATCAAAGATGGTTAAGTTTCCTAACCATAGACATGAGTTTTCATTTGATTAATGGGATCACATCATTAGGAGAATGATGTGATTGACTTGACCCATTCCGTTAGCCTAGCACTTGATCGTTTAGTTTGTTGCTATTGCTTTCTTCATGACTTATACATGTTCCTATGACTATGAGATTATGCAACTCCCGTTTACCGGAGGAACACTTTGTGTGCTACCAAACGTCACAAAGTAACTGGGTGATTATAAAGGAGCTCTACAGGTGTCTCCGAAGGTACATGTTGGGTTGGCGTATTTCGAGATTAGGATTTGTCACTCCGATTGTCGGAGAGGTATCTCTGGGCCCTCTCGGTAATGCACATCACTTAAGCCTTGCAAGCAATGTAGCTAACGAGTTACTTGCCGGTAACGAGATTGAACTAGGTATTGGATATCGACGATCAAATCTCGGGCAAGTAACATACCGATGACAAAGGGAACAACGTATATTGTTATGCGGTTTGACCGATAAAGATCTTAGTAGAATATGTAGGAGCCAATATGAGCATCCAGGTTCCGCTATTGGTTATTGACCGGAAACAGTTCTAGGTCATGTCTACATAGTTCTCGAACCCGTAGGGTCCGCACGCTTAAGGTTTCGATGACAGTTTTATTATGAGTTTATGAGTTTTGATGTACCGAAGGAGTTCGGAGACCCAGATGAGATCGGGGACATGGCGAGGAGTCTCGAAATGGTCGAGACGTAAAGATCGATATATTGGACGACTATATTCGGACATCGGAAAGGTTCCGAGTGATTCGGGTATTTTCGGGGGTACCGGAGAGTTACGGGAATTCGTATTGGGCCTTAATGGGCCATACGGGAGAGGAGAGAAAGGGCCAAAAGGGTGGCCGCACCCCTCCCCATGGACTAGTCCGAATTGGACTAGGGAGGGGGGGCGCCCCCTTCCTTCCTTCTCCTTCTCCCTTCCTTTTCCTTCTCTCCTACTCCTACTACATGGAAGGACTCCTAGTTCTACTAGGAAAGGGGGAATCCTACTCCCGGTGGGAGTAGGACTCCCCTAGGGCGCGCCATAGAGAGGGCCGGCCCTCCCCCTCCTCCACTCCTTTATATACGGGGGCAGGGGGCACCCCATAGACACACAAGTTGATCTTCGTGATCGTTCCTTAGCCATGTGCGGTGCCCCCCTCCACCATATTCCACCTCGGTAATATTGTTGCGGTGCTTAGGCGAAGCCCTGCGTCGGTAGAACATCATCATCGTCACCACGCCGTCATGCTGACGGAACTCATCCCCGACACTTTGCTGGATCGGAGTCCGGGGATCGTCATCGAGCTGAACGTGTGCTGAACTCGGAGGTGCCATACGTTCGGTACTTGGATCGGTCGGATTGTGAAGACGTACGACTACATCAACCGCATTGTCATAACGCTTCCGCTTACGGTCTACGAGGGTATGTGGACAACACTCTCCCCTCTTGTTGCTATGCATCACCATGATCTTGCGTGTGCGTAGGAATTTTTTTGAAATTACTACGTTCCCCGACACTTTATTCTTCTCACATCGGTAACTCCTCGTTTTTCGAACACTTCATCCACACAAAACTTAACAAAAACTTTGCGAGATCTGTTAGTATAATAAAGCAAATCACTACCTTTAGGTACTGTTGTAAACTCATTCCAATTTCATATTATCATATATATACTGTATTCCAACTTCATGATGGTTCATACCCCCCAATACTACCCATAGATTCATCAAAAATAAGCGAACAACACATAGAAAACAGAATCTGTCAAAAATAGGACAGTCTGTAGTAATCTGGATATTTCGTATACTTCTGTAACTCCAAAAATTCTAAACAAAATATGAAAATTTTAAAAAATTGTATATAAGTACTTCGCAAAAAGTTTCAGACCCGTTTGACTTTCCAGTAAAAAATGTAAATTCACGCGCTACAGTCATAGTTTCTGTTTTTCCACTGCATATAGTAAACAAGCACTCTAATCATCCTAAAACCAAAGCTTGGCACATTATATTTATACAGTGGATATATACAAGGGGATAATTATTTCCAGATAAACTTCCATGAAAAATTCTACATTGTTTCCATGAGCATGAATACAAGTGTTCAAGGTCGACCCTCACTTCTCCAATGCATAACTTTCCAATCACTTCTCTTTTTGAAAAAAAAACCTTTTAGGCATATGAGGCAAGTGAATCTTTTTGTATTTTCATTCTTTTAATTTTTTTTATGTTTCACCCACAACTAAACAGAAACAAAAGGGAAAACAAAATCTACTTAGAGAAGAAAGCAAACAAGCCTACACAAAAATATCAACCCCACGCTATTGCTCCCCGGCAACGGTGCCAGAAAAGAGCTTGATAATCCCCAAGTGCAGGGAATCATCTTAGCAATTTCCAAATGTGGAAGTGCTAAGTATGGAGTGTCGAACCCACAAGGAGCTAAAGGTAAGATCAATATTATCTCAAGTCCTATCTGCCACTGATACGACTCTATGTACACCGAACGTTTGCTTTCAACTAGAAACGAGAAATAAAACTATGTTGTGGGTATGAAGAGGATAACTTTGCATGATATCGGAGAGCTAAAATATAAAAGTAGGTGTTGTTATCATAAAGTTAGAATATATTACTTAAATATTATAGATAGCGAGTGTGGAATAATGATGGGTCGGTGTGCGGAATTGTCCTAAGCAATTGTTAACAACATCGGTAATCATTATTGCAATTTCATATGAGGGAGAGGCATAAGCTAACATACATTCTCTTCTTGTATCATATGCACTTATGATTGGAACTCTAGCAAGCATCCGAAACTACCAAAGATCATTAAGGTAAAACCCCATAGTATTACATATCAAGTCCCCTTTATCCCATACGCAACAACCCCCTTACTCGGGTTTATGCTTCTGTCACTCAAGCAACCCACTGTAAACGAATCATGAACGTATTGCAACACCCTATAGCGGGAATCCCTCACGCTTGCGCAACACGAAGGGCACAATAGGACAACACCAAAATAAAACATACAACTCATACCAATCTAGATCATCAATCAACCCAAAGACAAAGGATATCTACTCAAAACATCATAGTATGGAAACACATCATTGGATCATAATATGTGGCATAAAGCACCATGTTCAAGTATGGATTACAGCGGGGTGCGGGATAGTGGACCATGTAAAAGAGATGACGATGGTTATGATGATGGTGATGTTGATGAAGACGATCACCGCGGTGATGATTCCCCTCCCGATGGCACTCCAGCGCCACCGAGAGAGAGGAGGAGAGATTCTCCCCCTTGTGCTTCCTCCTCCATGGCCTCCCCCTGGATGGAGAGAGGTGCTCCCTCTGGTCCTTGGCCTTCATGGTGATGATGGCTCAAAGTGCTAGTATTCGACTAGAGGGGGGGGGGTGAATAGGCGATTTTTATGAAAGTCTTCAAAACATGGGTGTTCCGAAGACAAACTATAGAAATGACCCTATTGATATGCAGCGGAAGGTAGACTACACTAGACAAGCCATAGTCAAGTAAGCAATGAAGTGAAAGCATGAAGACTATAAGCAGCTAGGTAGACTGGATCAGGATGGAAGATAGTATGAAGCCAAACAGACAGAAGTCTTCATACAGTGAAGTCAAACAGATAAGGCAAGTAAGCAAAGACTTCACGCAGACAAACTGTAAGTAAGGTGAGAGAGGTAGGATAGAACTAGTTGCTCGGAGAGGACAAGGGGTTTGTTGGACCAGTTCCAGTTGCTGTGACAATTGTACGTCTGGTTAGGGAGGCTGAGATTCAACTCAGAAGACCGCGTCTTCACCTTATTCCCCTTGAGCTAAGAACACTTAGTCCTCACCTAATCACTCTAGTAAGTCTTCAAGGGAGACTTCCAAATCTTCACAGACTTCGTTCACCAGCAATCCACAATGACTCTTGGATGCTCAAAACGCGACGCCTAACCTGCTAGAGGATTCACAGTCCTCAAGTGTAACAAGTCTTTAGATCACGCGGACAGAAAGACTTCAGTGATGCCTAACACTCCTTGGCTCTGGGTGTTTTGGGCTTTGTCCTCGCAAGGATTATCTCTCAAAGGGTTTGGAGGTGGGTTGCTCTCAAACGACAAAAGCCGTGCACTAACTTTGAGCAGCCACCAATTTATGGTGTAGGGGGTGGGCTATTTATAGCCAGGAGGCAACCTGACCTGATTTGTCCAAAATGACCCTGTGTCACTAAGGAACTGGCACGTGTCCAACGGTCAGATTTCAAACACACGCGGCAGCTTGACTTGGGCTACAAGTAAAGCTGACTCATCCAGCTCTGGATAAGATTTGCTCTCATTGTCTTTGCTCGAAGACATAGGATTTGGTTGAGCATCACATCAGTCACTCCAAATTTGTTCACTTGGACCCCACTTAACAGTACGGTGGTTCCTATGACTCAACAAAGAAGAAAAGGAAACTACGAAACAACTATGTCTTTCCACTCCATAGTCTTCACGCGATGTCTTCTCCTGTCACAGTCTTCAATGTGAATGTCTTCACAGACCACCATTGTCTTCAATGTCTTCATACATTTTTAGGGGTCATCTCTGGTAGGTAAACCGAATCAATATGGGACTACTACCTGTGTTATCCTGCAATTCTCACAAACACATTAGTCCCTCAACCAAGTTTGTCATCAATACTCCAAAACCAACTATGGGTGGCACTAGATGCACTTAGAATCTCCCCCTTTTTGGTGATTGATGATAAACTGGTTGAAGTTTTCAACGGGGATAAAAGTATGTGAAAGTTTAGTGTTGTGAGTATTGTCTTCATACATAAGACGAGGCTCCCCCTGAATATGTGCATATAAATGATTTGCGTTTGAATGCAAATGCACATGGAAAGTTTTGCTTTGTGGAGGCCATCATAAAAGTGTGAAGACAATGCATTATGCATATTAGCAAATAACAAAGATAATGATATGCATAATGAAAAATGGACGTCTGTAGAATGACTTCATGCGGGATTTATCATCGCATTACAGAATAGTAGATAAAGTAGCAGACGACCATCAAGTTTAAGTGTTACAACTGAGAGAACCAAATGTATAAAAAGATGAGAGTTGTAAGACTTAGCAAAAATAATGCAGCCACCCATAAGGACCCGCTTGAAGACTATCAACTCATATGCTTCTCCCCCTTTTGTCAGTAATGACAAAAAAGGTTTGAAGACATAGAGCATCTACTCGTTCCCAGAAGGAGAAGATGGAGAAGCAGGGTCGTTGTTGGAGTTTGGTGGTGCAGAGGGGCCTGGTGCAGTGTCGACACGCGCTGAAGTGGTAGTTGGTGAAGTAGCATCATCTTCGTCATCGATGACTCTGGCATTGACAGTGGCCACTGAGGACGTCTTCGAGTGAAGGAGTCCGACACAAGACAATGTTCCTTGGAGGAGTGGAATCAAATTTGATTCTCTCTATGAAGCCATCTTGGTGAAGATCATCTTCAGAACTGAGTAATGTCAGACTCTTCCACGACCGCCGACAGGTTTCATGAGTGACGAATGCATTCTTGGTGGCTAGATTGCGAATGCGATTAACATCCACCAAGAGACTCTGCATCTGACGCTTGAGCCAATCATGATGCTTATATTGTTTCTAATGCAAGGCCACGAGAAGCTCTCGGTCATTGAGTACACGAGATCTCTTCTGAGGCCTTTGAGCAATAGTGCTATCAGTGGCTTCAGTATGGGCATGATGAGGTGCACGAGTATTTCCAGCCAAAGGATAGACATCAGATGCAGCATGAACTCCTTCAATATGTTGAGTGAAACTTTGACGATCGATGTTGTGAAGATAAATTGGCTCCTTGGCAGGCTCTGGGTATATGGCTTCGACAGACATATCAACCTCTGGCAGGAATATGAGATGGTTGCGCACAGAGGGCTGATAGTTGATAGCACAGTGAAGTTTCATGAGGCGCATTACCCATGGAGCATAAAACTTCAGACCAAATATATCAGAGCCAGATGCAGCAAGTTGTTAGATGAAGAAATCCTGAGCATTGAAGCTGATGGCATTGAGAATATAGAAGACCAATGTCTTCAATGAGCCTTCAAGCTTTGCCGCAGAAGAATGTCCTTTGATGGGCCATAGAGTTCGCCTTATAATGTGATAGATGGTGCGGGGCAGATACTCTAGGTCTTCAACAAAGAATTCCTTTGGGTATTCAGCATCTTGTGGCAGTGGCTTCATCATGCTCACCATTTGGCTCATATTGGGCTCAGGCTTCTTGTCGATGTCAAAACCGGCGGATCTCGGGTAGGGGGTCCCGAACTGTGCATCTAGGCGGATGGTAACAGGAGGCGAGGGACACGATGTTTTTACCCAGGTTCGGGCCCTCTTGATGGAGGTAAAACCCTACATCCTGCTTGATTAATATTGATGATATGGGTAGTACAAGAGTAGATCTACCACGAGATCAAGGAGGCTAAACCCTAGAAGCTAGCCTATGGTATGATTGTTGTCATGTATGTTGTCCTACGGACTAAAGCCCTCCGGTTTATATAGACACTGGAGAGGGATAGGGTTACACAGAGTCGGTTACAATGGTAGGAGATCTACATATCCGTATTGCCAAGCTTGCCTTCCACGCCAAGGAAAGTCCCATCCGGACACGGGACGGAGTCTTCAATCTTGTATCTTCGTAGTCTTGGAGTCTGGCGGATATTGATAGTCCGGCTGTCCGGACACTCCCTAGTCCAGGACTCCCTCAGTAGCCCCTGAACCAGGCTTCAATGATGATAAGTCCAGCGCGTTTATAGTCTTCGACGTTGCAAGGCGGGTTCTCCCTTCAAATTCCATGTACATGCCGAACAGTGTCTGGCTTCATCTTGAATACTGTGTTCCTCGGCTTCTACGCCAAATAATGGCCCTCTTCCACGCGTCGCACGAATGCGAAAAGCCAGGGTGTCTTTTGCATTTCACCCCCCAATTGTGCGAGTCGCCCGCCTATAAAAGAGGCAAGAATCCAGATCCAAACCACACCGTCTTCCTCCCGCGAATAC
Organism: Triticum timopheevii; assembly: GCA_963921465.1. Classification (NCBI taxonomy): domain Eukaryota; kingdom Viridiplantae; phylum Streptophyta; class Magnoliopsida; order Poales; family Poaceae; genus Triticum; species Triticum timopheevii. The sequence goes on along the minus strand of OY997268.1, from coordinate 181,158,951 downwards.
TCCATCGAAGCGCCTTTGACCTAGAAATCCATTCCACCATGGATCGTCAACACGGATCTTCTTCACGCGCTCCCAGCCCACCGCCGGGGAATTGGAGGAGGTGCTCTATTTCGCACAACGAGCTTGTGAAGCTCCAAACGGGGGGATTCCTCCCTCCGGCCTTCATGATCCCAGTCCGGGCCAGACTGGTTACTTATCAAGGTGGGAGACAGGCGGAGGACACTCCAAGCCCCAATAAGGGGGAGCGAGTATGTTTTGTCCCTTATCTGATAAGGGAACTCGGATTTCCAACACATCCGTTCCTCCGCGGGCTCCTGAAGTTCTACGGACTCCAGCTCCACCACCTCACGCCCGCCTCTGTCCTGCATATCGCGGGCTACGTAGCTCTTTGCGAGCTATTCCTGGGCATTGAGCCCCATTTCGCATTGTGGAAGAGGCTGTTTTGCCTCGTACCCCGTTCTCACCAGGGGTCCATATATCAAGTGGGCGGCGCCGAAATATGGCGCATCGCCGGGACCGGATACCTATCCGGCACTCCCAAGAAGGCGTCTGAAGACTGGCCCTCGGAGTGGTTTTACATAGAAGACGCTCCGCTGCCAGACCCAGTTCGGATCGGCCTCCCGGAGTTTAGTGCTGCTCCCTTGAAGAAACGCCTCAGCTGGCGCCCACAGAGCCCCCGATTGAAGGAAGACAAGAGCGTCCACTACTTGATGGGCCGGATAAGATTAATGGCTCATTCCGGCTTGACCATGATCGGAGTCATGGCGACATGCATCAAGCGAGGGGTACAGCCACTGCAATACAGAGGCCGCCCCATGTGGGATTTCAACGGGGAAGACGATGCTACCCGGCACGGCAACAAAGGGCCGGATTCGACCGAGGATCTGGTGAAGATCCTGTCCAGCCTGTACAAGGGGGAGAAGGAGGATTTCCTTCGAACGAACCCTTTGAATGGGTTTTCCATGATCAACCCCAGAGGATGGGTAAGTGAACACCTTGAAGGGCCCAACCCATGCTTTCGAAGTTTAAGCTTCTTACATTATGTCTTCGGCGCAGGATCTATGCCGGACTGTGGAGGACATGGTGAGTCCTGCTTCGCAACCCGAGGATCCAGAAGGATCCCTTGATCCGGCCTTCGAAGAGGACCTGGATATCGAGGTGGAGCTGATCGACGGGGTGTATCACCAGCTCAGCATAGACAATGCTTTGGTCGCCATTACGGCGGACTACCCCGGGCTAAGTCCGGCTTCCCAGGTGACCGCGACCGAAGTCTGGACACCATTATCTCATCCCTGCCCATTTCTGACCTTCGCAAACGATGGTATTTTGCAGGAAGCGCCTTTACGGCAGGAAGCCGGGCCCGCGGCGGCCGACCAACAGAGGTCAGTCCAAACCAGCAGGCGGAAAAGGAGCGCAGTGCGGACGGAAACGTCGCCGCAAAGGTATAGCTCGTATTTGAATTTTTAGAGCAACGTTCTGAGGAAACATCTGAGTGCTCATGATCTTTGTAGGAGAAAAAGCGCTCGCCGGACTGCGAGCGCAGGAATTGCCAATCCGACCAACACTGGCCAGGCTCCAGCGCCCGGCCTGGAGGGGGAGGCAAGCGCAAGACGCGAGCCGGATCCTTCTCCAACGGAGGATACCGACAGACTGTCCGCCACCAAGTCTGAGGTGGAGAGCGCCATGAACCATAGGCGCCGCCGGACAGTATTTCAAGAAGCGTGCTTTTCCCCTGAGGCATTGGATGCTTTTAACGCAGGGGACGCGCATCTCCGTGCTGCTCAAAATGGTTTTACCAGAGCCACGGAGCAGTATGTGAAAGACATACGGGTAAGGGAATTTTAATGGTTGTATATACCAGTAGCCCCCGAGACTTAAAGTAGTTATGCTAACTGATTTAAGGATCATTGGAAATTTCAGGCACTTAACGAGAAGAACGCCCAGCTGTCTCGGGAGCTGCAAGATTGCAAGGCCCAACTTGAGGCCGCACTTGCTGCCGCAGGAGGAGACGGAAAGACCCCTCCTGGTAACACATTTTTATTAATAAATATAAGTGCTGTGCGGCGTGCGCGCAAGTCTAATAATGACATTTGCAGGTACCGCCGGACAAGATCCGGACAGGCAAGCATTGCTACGCCAGCTAAAGGCCGGCGAGAGTATGATGAATAGGGTTCAGCAGGAAAGGAACAAGCTCCAGGATGCCAACGCCAAGCTCGGAGAAGAGCTGAAAGGTGCTCAGGCCGAGCTGTCCGGCTCCGTTAAGGAGAATCAGCGACTTCGTCGCGACATTTATAGTGAGTGCTTGAGCGAACTCTTTTGAAAAGAAGAGTTCGGCGAGGAAGTATTTTGACATGATATGTCTTGTAGGTATACTCACGGGTCGTCCTGCAGAGGAGATGCCCATATCAATGGGTGATCAACTTCCCGAACTGTTGCAGCTACTCGAACGAGTTCGGCAGGCAATGAGCGGCGTCGTTCAGGCTTTATGGCCAGCCCTCACCCTACCCGAGGGCCTCGGGGAGCTTGCGGAGAAGCTGCAGGGAGTGCGGCAACGCTTCCGTTTGTGGAAGATTTCGGCTTGCCGTCAAGGTGCCAGGGAGGCTTGGGCCATGGTGAAGACGCGGTACAAGAAGGCGGATCCCAACCACATGGCCGAATTTGGACCGGTGGGGCCCGATGGGAAGGAGATCCCTGTGAGTTTAGTGTATAGCCAAGTAGAGTTGGCTGCTAAATTTTCCCAACGGGACTATAAACTAGACAGCCTGTTAGACGGGATTGAGGAGGAATACAATCAGTAAATTTGACAATGTATGTTATCCTTTAAAGTGACATGTGAAATGCCTTCTAGCCGGATTGTAGATCGTTTGTCTTTGCCGACCTTTTCGCTTCGACCTCGGGACCCTAGAGTCCGGAGTGTGTCCGAATACCTTTTTGGTTAAGAAACAACCATGGTATGCATGGAGACTAGGCGTAGGGGTCATTAGTGCTTTATCAGACAAGTGCCCAACTAGTTATGTTATATTACATGGTTAGTAAGAAACATCTTCCAGGGAGAATAGTTCCGTTAAGGGTTCCTTTCCCTGGGAGGCATGCCCTAAAGTGCATGTCCGGACTGCGAAGAAAGCAGTAAAACATCTGGGGGCAAATAGATAAATAGGTAAAAAGTCATCTTTTATGTCACCGACCGAATATTCCCTTAAGAACGCTAGCTTTCGGCTTCACCCAGTCTGAGGTACACATCCGGCTGACCCGGCAGTAACAATCGCAGAGGTGCTCCCTTTACCTCCTAGCCGAACAATCGGGAATGTAGGGGTAAGCACAGGAGCCAGGCAACCCAGCTTGGCCAAAACTTAAGTCATATCGATGCATATAATGGCGAGTAAAAGGTACATGTGGAAGCTTGACACATGTGCTGGGTATAAAACCCGTATGATTGAGCTTCTGTAAAAGAAGCCCCCAGGAATAATGAGTGCGGATGGCACATCAGGCATATGCAAAGAATGCAAAAATAGGCCCGGAAGGGCTTTTAAGTGAAAAGGATAAAGAGAGAAACAAAAGACAGCCGAAGTGTAAAAGTTTGGACGGGGGAAGGGGACGAACTCTTAGTCCGGCGCTAGGCATAGAATCGTCGGAGGCGGGCTGCGTTCCATTGGTTCGGCTCGAGTCGGTGATCCGACACATTTCGTAGACGGTATGCTCCGCCGGTCAGTACTTGATCAATAATGAAGGGGCCCTCCCATTTGGGCTTGAGCTTGTCCTTTTTCTTGTCCGGCAGGCGTAGAACTAGTTCACCAACGTTGTAAGTCTTGGCCCGTACTTCTGCTTTGATATCTTTGGGCCTGCTGCTGATAGAATCCGGAACGAGCCTTCGCGACGTCACGTTCTTCCTCCAATGTGTCCAAGCTGTCCTGCTGATCAAGCTTGGCCTCTCTTTCCTCATACATGCGCAGTCGAGGTGAGTCATGAATAATGTCACAGGGCAAGACTGCCTCTGCGCCGTATACCATAAAAAATGGTGTGAATCCGGTAGTACGGTTAGGCGTTGTCCGCAGCCCCCAGAGTACGGAGTCGAGCTCCTCGACCCATTGTGTGTCGGATTTAGTGAGTGACCTCACTAGTCTAGGTTTAATGCCGCTCATTATTAGACCATTTGCTCTTTCCACTTGACCATTGGTTTGAGGGTGATAGACTGACGCATAGTCGAGCTTGATGCCCATCTTTTTGCACCATGACTTAACCTCGTCGGCTGTGAAGTTCATGCCGTTGTCGGTGATGATGCTGTGGGGGACTCCGTAACGGTGTACCACCCCTGATATAAAGTCTATCACTGGTCCGGACTCTGCCGTTTTGACCGGTTTGGCCTCTATCCATTTGGTGAACTTATCCACCATGACCAATAGGTACTTTTTCTTGTGGGTTCCCCCTTTAAGGGGTCCAACCATGTCAAGCCCCCAGACCGCAAACGACCAGGTAATGGGTATGGTTTTGAGGGCGGTGGGTGGCATATGGCTCTGATTAGCAAAGAGCTGACAACCAACGCAACGCTGGACCAAGTCTTGTGCGTCTGCCCGAGCCGTCGGCCAATAAAATCCTGTACGGAATGCCTTTCCTACAAGGGCCCGGGCTGCTGTGTGGTGTCCGCCTAGTCCGGCATGAATTTCAGCCAGGAGGTTTCGCCCTTCTTCTTCGGAGATACACCTTTGAAGGACTCCGGTGGTACTTTTCTTATAAAATTCTCCCTCATGGACCTTGTAGGCCTTCGATCGCCGGACTATGCAGCGGGCCTCATTTTGGTCTTCGGGAAGTTCCTGCCTAAGTAAGTAGGCTAGGAAAGGTTCTGTCCACGCGGCGATTACTGCCATTATGACGTGGGCGGAGGGTGTTATGTCGTCTGCCGAATCACCGGTTGGTGCGGTTTTCTCCGGTTTGTCGCTACCGGGCTCCTCTTCCCATAGTACGGATGGCTTGAAGAGCCGTTCCAGGAAGATATTTGGAGGGACAGCATCACGTTTCGCACCGATGCGTGCCAGGATGTCGGCCGCTTGGTTATTATCTCGGGCTATGTGATGGAATTCGAGTCCTTCAAACCGAGCTGACATTTTTAGGACAGCGTTGCGATATGCTGCCATTTTCGGATCCTTGGCGTCGAAGTCTCCGTTTATTTGGGATATTGCAAGGTTTGAGTCCCCGCGCACCTCTAGGCGTTGAATGCCCATGGAGACCGCCATCCGGAGACCATGTAACAGGGCCTCGTATTCGGCTGCATTGTTGGAGTCCGTGTACATTATTTGAAGTACATACTGGACTGTATCTCCGGTGGGGGACGTCAGTACGACGCCAGCCCCCAGTCCGGCAAACATTTTGGAGCCGTCGAAATGCATAGTCCAATTGGAGTATGCGCCGTACTCTTTAGGGAGTTCGGCTTCAGTCCATTCGGCGACGAAGTCAGCCAAAACTTGTGACTTTATAGCTCGTCGAGGTTTGTAAGTAATGTCGAATGGTAAGAGCTCAATGGCCCATTTTGCTATCCTGCCCGTTGCGTCGTGGTTATTTATAATGTCATTGAGTGGTACTTCAGAGGCCACTGTTATCGAGCACTCTTGAAAGTAGTGCCGGAGCTTTCGAGATGCCATGAACACCGCATATGCTATCTTCTGATAGTGCGGGTAATGGGATTTGCAAGGGGTTAACACAGTGGATACATAATACACTGGTTTTTGAAGAGGGAATTTATGCCCTTCTGTCGCTCGTTCGACGACGAGGACTGCGCTTACAACTTGATGTGTTGCTGTGATGTATAACAACATTGGTTCGCCCATAGTGGGCGCAGCCAGGACCAGATTTGTTGCCAGTATGGCCTTTATCTCTTCGAGTCCGGCAGTGGCAGCATCCGTCCACTCGAAGTGTTCGGTGCGCCTGAGGAGGCGATAGAGGGGCAACGCCTTTTCTCCTAAACGGGAGATAAAGCGGCTTAAGGCTGCCACGCATCCTGTTAATTTTTGTATTTGTTTGAGGTCTTTTGGAATATCCAACTGTGACAGAGCTCGGATTTTGGCCGGATTTTCTTCAATTCCTCTACCAGATACGATGAAGCCCAGTAGCTTTCCGGCTGGTACGCCGAAAACGCATTTTTCCGGATTCAGCTTGATGTCATATGCTCTGAGGTTGTCGAATGTGAGCCTCAAATCGTCTACTAAAGTTTCGACGTGTTTTGTTTTGACGACTACGTCGTCTACGTATGCCTCGACTGTTTTGCCGATCTGGGTGGCCAGACACGTTTGAATCATGCGCTGATATGTTGCGCCGGCGTTTTTGAGTCCGAAGGGCATCATGTTGAAGCAGAATGGTCCATATGGATTATCCCAAAATTGATTTTCGGTTTTCCGGAAACTCTCCATCGCACAGTACTTTCGTACAATGGATGCCAGATCGGTGAAGCGCATAATTTTGCGACGATCAATGGCGTTTAGTATTCCCTTGTCTGTGCAGTTATTGCGGAAGATTGATATTGCGTTTTCCTCTCGGCAGTCCTTTATCCTGTCCATAACCAGGAGGAATCTGGCCCAGTAGTGATGTACTGTTTCTATAGGCTCTTTCCGTATTAGAGATAGATCGCATATGTCTGGGCGGGTGGGTGGAATAAAATCCGGATCCCTGCCCATCTTGAGGCTCAAAGGCCAAGGGGTTTCCAAATTCGGAAGTGTGGTTTGCTGGGGACAATCCAGCGAGTCCGGGGCGATGCATGATTTTAAGTTCAATGCTCGATCGAAGTCCGTCCCCCCGCGGGAATCCGGCATGGAGGGTTCGGGAATCCGGACATGAATTGTTTTCAACACTGACAAAGAGTTGCTGTATTGCTCCTCTACCACTGCGACGTGGTGGGTGGCCTGGGGAGAGTTAATCTTTCTCAGATCGGTTTTAAGCCCAATCTGGTTGTAGTCCGTAGCGACTCCCAGGGCGGTGATGCGATCCAAGAGCTCGTTAACAGATGAGAGCTCTATTGGATCAAACTGTTCGGCAGCTTTAGGGCTGACGCAAAGATTGCTTTCGACGACTTGAGAAGTCATTGCCGAAGCGGCGGCCGGATAGGCGGTCATGAGAAAACCACCAAGCCGGATAGTTTGGCCGGCGGCCAAGGCCCCTCCGGCGAAAACACCGTCTTTGAAGACGGGTGGAGGCATCCGCTCTATCGGTGACGACACAGGGGAACTCTCAATGAAAGCACCAATGTCGGTGTCAAAACCGGCGGATCTCGGGTAGGGGGTCCCGAACTGTGCGTCTAGGCGGATGGTAATAGGAGACGAGGGACACGATGTTTTTACCCAGGTTCGGGCCCTCTTGATGGAGGTAAAACCCTACGTCCTGCTTGATTAATATTGATTATATGGGTAGTACAAGAGTAGATCTACCACGAGATCAAGGAGGCTAAACCCTAGAAGCTAGCCTATGGTATGATTGTTGTCATGTATGTTGTCCTATGGACTAAAGCCCTCCAGTTTATATAGACACCGGAGAGGGCTAGGGTTACACAGAGTCGGTTACAATGGTAGGAGATCTACATATCCGTATTGCCAAGCTTGCCTTCCATGCCAAGGAAAGTCCCATCCGGACACAGGACGGAGTCTTCAATCTTGTATCTTCGTAGTCTTGGAGTCCGGCGGATATTGATAGTCCGGCTGTCCGGACACCCCCTAGTCCAGGACTCCCTCACTTCTGGAATATGCTCTCTAAAGCATTGCGGTGAAGCTGACAACTAGGTTCATAAAGTTCACCTGGAGTGGGCAGGGCAGTAAGCTCAATGAGATCAAGAGCTTTGGCTTCATGGTGTACATTTCCTGTCATCCACTCAAGGACCCAAGTTTTCCTATCCCAGTTGTAGCCGCGAATGTGAAGAGTAGCATAGAATTTTAACAGAAGCTCTTCATTCCAATTTTCTTTGTCAGTCACAAACTGTAGAAGGCCAGCATCTCTGAAGCAGTCTAGGGCTTCTTCCAAGCAGGGCAGTCTAGCAATGGCTTCGCAGTCTAGACACATATGAGGAAAAATGCACCCTTGATTGTATAAGACACAAGAATAATAATTGCGCTGCTGATAGCTCCAGAACCGATCAGATGAAATTCTTGGCCTTGAATATGGGTTCTTGGCACTATCAAAGAAGGTGTTGTGTTCAATGAAACCATTCACATTGAACGATCCAAGCGAAGATGCAGTACTTGGAAACCTTGGCAACATCGGTTTCGGCTTCTGGACTTGAGGCCTGTGCTCCACATGATAATCAAATTGAGGTTCGGGAGCAGGCGGAGGAACCAGAATAGGTCATCAAACAATGAAAAGCTCGCCTTGATTAAATGCTTGCTCAATGGTGTGAGGCCTTGGAGGCGGTACATGAGCAGTTGCATTGACATGGGCTTCAGACTGCACATTGGTTACAGGAGCATCATTGGCTTCAGACACCATATTCACTATAGGCGCCACATTAGCTTCAGCCATGACAACGTCATTGGCTTCAGTAGTGTTGTTGGTGGCCGCTGCAGTATTTTCAACCTCCACTTGAGGAGCTGGAGGGTCGGGCACAAACTCGTTCTCCTCGAGAACAGCTTCTTGATTGGTGGGGGGTGTGACAATTAGCTCTTCTTCTTCATGGGGTTCTTGATGTCCTTCGTATGATGCAGCCGGTATGTCTTCAGCAGCCTTGGCTTCAGACATAGAGACGTTCACAATAGGAGTGGCTTCAGGAAACACTTGACATGCTATTGAGTTGGGTTGCACTTCTCCTGCTATAATGCTCGGCATAGTGACTTGTGGCCTCGGTCCTTTGCGAAGCCTATAGAATGCGGGCGACGCTTTTGGAGTGGGAGTTGTCTTGACCGCATAGTCATCATCATCAAGCACCGGAGTGGTGACTTGAGGTGGGGGAGTACTGGGTGAACTTTGACTTGGAGTTTCTTGTTGGGGCGATCAGCCCACGATGCATATTGGGCGATTGGCATCAAGGGACGACCAATGCTGATGATTTCGCTGTTCGTGAGAACAGGCGATGATATCGTTTGATGCTCGATCTGAGGAAGAACTTCATCATCTTCTACATTGTCTTGGGGATTGTCGGTGTCAAAACCGGCGGATCTCGGGTAGGGGGTCCCGAACTGTGCGTCTAGGCGGATGGTAACAGGAGACAAGGGACACAATGTTTTTA